>OU426896.1:7120000-8370000 GCA_911387775.1 Thymelicus sylvestris | reverse complement strand
ATTCTCTATAGGTAGGACTAAACTTGTTTTTTACTTTGAACGAATTTGAAATAGGTATATTTTTTATTAAACGGAATGTATTTTTGGGGTGGCTCATAATTTTGTTGGCACAAGGTCTCAATACTCGGAGGAGGATCCTTTCTATCGATATTCTGCTCCCTACTCCGTGTTCTAATTATTTCATTATGTACTAACTACATTGACACTATATAAAACCGTGTATTTAGTTTTTTAAACTATTAACTAGTATGATTCTGATAAGCATTCCTATCAAATCTCTTATGTGAACTTCATTTATATTCATTGGTTCAGATATAGTAAAACCAACGTCTCGTATTTGTAGATTACACGTTGCTTTCAATACTTTGCCTGTACGTACTTATCTGATTAGTTCGTCTCAAGTAACAAGATTACAGTTGTCTTCCGAACGCTCTGGCCTAATTTTGGGCAGACGCGGATAACTTGCGCGATTGTTCGCAACTAACATTTACTTTTCCAAGTTACCGAACCTGCACTTACGCTAATTGCAAGAGGAACAGTTTCCTTTTATATTTATAGAGTATACAATAACATTTATTAGAAGTACTAGTATGGATAGCAATTGTATAGGTAGGTACTATCTTTTCAATTTTATTGACGTTTATCAGAATATCACAGTAATTCCACGGGTAAGGTAGGTAGGTATACATAATGTACTTATATATTATTTTGATTAAGAAAAAACCACGCTTCTTCTTCCGATACCACTGGGTAGGAATTTGTTAAACGGTAGGAATTTATTTTGAATGTAATGCACACGTAAAATATTAAGTACTAATTTTTATTACTCAGTTCAACAATATCAGACAATTTTTAATCGACAATTTTAAATAGTAATCGTTACCTTAGACACTACAGAGTACTATGCTTTTAGACTTCTTAGACTGAAATTTAATGAGCCAATACTTAGTTGCTAAATATTTTCTTTCCCGTTCAACCTTTTGTAATAAATATGTACAGATTTGATTTCGTTAGAGTATTATTAATAGCGTAGACTTTACATGTTAAAGCGTGTACGAAGCCTTCGAAAAGGTGGAAATTTACCAGTTAATTCTGTTTGAAAATTTTATGATACGAAAGGAAGCATTATGGGCAATACATCACAGAAACCAATAAACATTATATATTCGCACGCCGCAGAAAACCGATACAATTAAAAGCTCCATAATTCATGAAACGATACCGGTAGCTGCGTACGACCGTAGCACCGCAATGTAAATATACGAGTGAAACCTTTTAACTAGTTAGAGGCTTTGTGTTTACAACAATCGCTGAAGATAAAGAGGATCTAGGCGGGTTAGTTTGAAAGTCCATTGTTCACTAATGCACTGTGTTAGCCTTGCTTTCTTGATTGAGGCCACTGTTACTCCCTTTTCTATTCGTGTTACTGTCAAATTGTTTTGTTGTTAGAATCAACTCGTATTGTTTGCCTTACTGCTGTTGTTTATTTTAAAAAGTGGCACTGAAATTACTCTGGGTATTTCAAAATTTGTTTTGTGTTCGTAATATTAAAATTTTATAAAGCTTTTATAAAGCTATATTTGTTTACAGAAGACCTAATGAAGAGCGGAGAGAAATTTAGTAGAAAGTAAAAGTTTTTTATACTAGTTATTTCTTTTGGTGTACGAAGCCCTAAAAATATTATTATTTACGTAACATTTTAACAAGAGTGCGTAATATAATAGTGTGCTCATTTGTTTTCTTATTTAAACCTCAAGTATACAAGTGCTGGTGTATTTAAGTTGCCCTTTTATAAGTGTTCTAGAAAGAATTGCATAGTCTGTTCCTGTGGAGTATATTCTGTGTCTTAGCATTGCTTTGTACGTCTTCCCACACAAACAGATAAAAGGAAACATCAGTGAACTGAGCCGTTGTTCATTTACTTTTAATTTTATCGTTGTTCAGAATTTTATAGTAGGAATTCCAGTGTTAGATACTTTTGTGATATACTATACTTAAACGATACTTATATCATAATATATACTTAAATATTAATTGTATGTAAATTGACGATAACTCGCTTAATGGTTACCATGCCGGATCGTCATTCGAATGGCTCTGGGTTCGATTTCCCAGCGAGGTAGAAAGAATGACGATTTTTATTCTCGGTCTGGGTCTGGGACGTCTGGGTCCACGACACAGGGTATCCTAGTGTGGGGCTATGAGTGTGTAGTGTTTACTGTTTCTTAGTATTAGTGTTTGAATGTTTGTTTTTATTATTACTATTATAACCAAGGTAATTTCATTAATTAATGACCAATGACATATATAAGTAAAACTTATAAAATTTCAGTGCACATACATATTTATATTTGTCACTGTTTAAGTAGTAGATAGTGCCACATTGCAATCATTAATTTTAATAGATTGTGAACAAAAAAACTTATTACTATAATCCTACATCATAACCATACATTCGCAAGTATCAAGACTAGGTTAGAACGACAAAGGCACACGACGAAGATCGTTCTTCGGAAGTTAAACTATCGTTGCGTTGGTAGGTACTAGTGGTCCTGTAGGTAGATGCGTTAATAGTTGCTAGTTATACGTATTCGTGCTAACTGATGTTGTTAATGGTTTTCAGTGCGGGGTAACAATTATCGCGCGGTCGGTGCCCCTGTTGGGGCGCCAACTTCACGCCGCGAGACCGACGGCAATTTCCGCTGCTACGACGCCTGTTAGCACCACCTGTGCTTCTTTAAAGTAACAAATTTGCATTGTAACCATATTTTTGGATAGTAAACGAATACATACAGAGCTTAGAAGGAAAAGGTGTGTAAGCATACCAAATGTTACGAGTATAACGATATTTTTAGGGCTATGGGAGGGAAACTGAATCCTTGTAGGATTACTCAAATGATTGTCTGTAGGTTAATAATAATAATAATAATAATAACCCCCCCGGGGAATGAACCTTGTCGTGGTGGGGGGGCTTAGAGGAAGCAGGATCTATCTAAACGGTTAGCCCAACTTAACCACACCCCAAGATGGGAGAGACTTATACATGTAACTCATAATATCAAGAGTACCCTTCCTAAACTAATCATTCCCAACCCAAACATCATGGAGAAAAGTCAAAGTAGATATAATCTTCGGCCGCTGCCCGGGGGTCGCCGGGGCGCACCTGGAGCCGGTGCTGGGTGCTTCAGTATGCGGGACACCGGTGACGCGGCGCTGAGCAGGCGGGCGCCCGTCACAAAAGATGCTACAGCCGGTCGTCGTGGGTTGAACAGGCGGGCTCGCGACGTGGAAACTACAGCCGAATCATCAACGGGCGAAGATACATTGTCACTTATCTCATCCATCCCTTCAACTCGCCCTTCGTATATGACGAGAAGTACAGCCACCTTGTCATCTGCTAGTTCACTCGACGGTGTTGTGCAGGATGTCAACCTAGACATTGATCCTGAGCCCACTCCGAGTGCCCCTCTTAAACGCAAGCAAATAGCGATGGACACCTGAAATGAATAAGTTCATACTGCGTACCTACCTCATACTAACCGCACTGGACACTGATACTAAAAACTACCTCGAACCTTTATATCTAAAATTTATTGAAAAATACCCCAACATGCAAGTAGGCCGCCAAAGAGTAGGTGACCAACGCCGAGCTATTATCCGTAATAATTTATTAACACAAAATGAAATAGATGCAATCTTCAATCAGGCTAGGGAAGAGATAACAATCACACAATCACAAACCATAAACAGAAAGGATTTGACACAAACACGTAGTAGAATGTCTTGGCTGAACCATCACAATGAAGCGATAATGAAGATATATTATAGAATAACTAACCTAGAAACTAACAGAACTATGTACCGAAAAACACTGTACGAAGAATTTATTAAAATGTTCCCTACAATGTCCCACATAAGCGAACAAAGAGTTGCTGACCAACGAAGAGCAATAGTGAAAAATAGATACCTTAGCGATAGTAAATTAGAAGAAATTAGGAACGAAATAACAGCAGAACCTTTATCAAACATAAACAACAACACTAATGACGACACAAATAATTTAGATAATACAAGAACAGAGAACACTGACAGCTATGAAGAAGATGTTATAAATAACATAGGATTAGACCTTCAGAATGAAGCCAATGAACATAGGATATCCAAAAAACAATTACACATCGATAAAACTTTTCAAGAAGCGTATCAATTCTTTAGATTTACAGAACCCACCAATAGAACTTATATCCCCAGGCAAAAATCATCTATACATTTATCCAAAATAGTCAACTATATTAATGAAATAATACTGCCCGAATATATTACTGATGATAGTGATTTCAACACATTACCAACAGTAGTCTATTGCGCAGCATGGACTGCTGCGAAGATCAATGGCACAAAATTAACACTTGAGATCTCTAAATCTACTAGGACATATAAAAAAGACCATAGGCCTAATTGGCAAAGGCGATTGGAAAAAAAACTTGAAGACCTGCGATCCAAGATAGGTAGACTTACTCAATATGTAAATGGCAATAGAAACAGGAAAATAGTATACCAAATAAATAAAATCATGGCACAATATAAAATTCATTCTGTACATGAGGAACCTAACACACTCCCCACGCATATACTCGATACTCTGAAACAAAAACTAGCAGTTGTAGCAGGACGACTTAAGAGATATAAAGCTTGCACAGTTAGAAAAGAACAAAATAACAAATTTACTAACATTAGACAAGAAACAACAAACACACATAACAATAACATAAACAATCCTACACCAAATCCTGAGGATCTACAGAACTTCTGGGCAGCCATTTGGGAACAACCTGTCCAGCATAACAATGAAAGTGAGTGGATCAAAACAGAAATCATAAATAGTGACTTACTAACACAACCTATGAAATTTGAACACATACACATAGACACTCTCAAAGAAGTTATAGATAACCTACATAACTGGAAAGCTCCGGGATCTGACTACATTCACAGTTACTGGTACAAAAAATTTACGTTTACTCTGAAATATTTACACAAATTCATAAACGATTTTATTCAAAACCCTGAAAGAGTCCCAGCATACATTACATCAGGAACTACTTTTATGATCTCTAAAGACACTAAAGACCAATACTAACCCAGAAAAATATCGACCAATAACTTGCTTGCAAACCTTGTACAAGATTATAACGTCTTGCATATCTAAACTTCTTTATGAACATGTCCAAAAAAATAATATTTTAGCTGAACAACAAAAAGGATGTCGAAAGTTTGCCCAAGGATGTAAGGAACAATTAATTATAGATTCTGTAATACTGAAACAAGTTCAAAAAACAAAGTCTGACTTATTTAGCATGTATATAGACTATAAGAAAGCTTATGACTCTGTCCCACATTCCTGGCTAGTACAAATACTAAAAATATATAAAGTTCACCCAATAATAATCTCATTCTTGGAAACAATTATGGCAAACTGGACCACCCGACTCAAACTTACTACCTCAACAGAGACAACAGAAAGCCGTCCTATAGCAATACAGCGAGGTATCTTTCAGGGAGACGCTCTTAGCCCTCTCTGGTTTTGCTTAGCTCTCAATCCCCTCTCCAAGTTACTTGACTCAACTTCCCTAGGATACCCTTTATCTTTTGAAACCGACGGACAGACTCAAAAATACACTTTAAGTCACCTACTTTACATGGACGACATTAAATTATACGCAAAAAGCGAGAACCAATTGCAACAATTAGCTAAAGTAACAGAAGTATTTACAGATGACATTAAAATGGTCTTTTCAGTAGATAAATGCAAGATAAACTCAATCAGAGCAGGAAAAACGTACCAACACCACCACACTTTACATTCAGGAGATCAGATACAACCATTAGAAGAAAATGAAGTATATAAATACCTAGGATATAACCAAGGACGCCAAATACAGTTTAGAGATACAAAATATAATTTAAGGAAAAATTTCCAACATAGACTTAATTCAATATTAAAAACACAACTAAATTCAAGAAATACAGTAAAAGCAATAAATTCCTATGCTATACCAATACTAACTTACTCTTTCGGTATAATAAACTGGACTAAATCTGATCTCAAAAATATACAGCGCACAATAAATACCACAATGACTAGGTTCCGCAAGCATCACCCAAGATCATGCATACAAAGACTTACATTACCTAGAAAGGAGGGTGGGCGAGGACTTATAGATATTATTAATTTACATAATCAGCAAATAACAACACTTAGAAAATACTTCTTTAGCAGAATGGATACATCTCCATTGCACAAAGCGATAGTAGTTAACGATAGTAAATCAACTCCTCTCAATCTCCAAGACAAAACAACACAGACCAACGAACAACTTATTGACAATATTACAAAAATAGCAGACTGGACCAAAAAGTCTCTGCACGGAAGACACCGCCAAGATTTGTGTCAACCTAATGTCGACAAAGAAGCGTCGAACGCATGGCTCAATCGCGGCGAATTATTTCCAGAGACTGAGGGGTTCCTATTGGCCATACAGGATCAAGTCATAGAGACCAGGAATTACCAGAAGTATATTATTAAAAACCCAATATCTGATAATTGTAGAAAGTGTAATAGCTCCCCGGAAACTATTCAACATATTACAGGTGCATGCAAAACCATAGCTCAAACTGACTATAAATATAGACACGACCAAGCAGCCAACGTTATTCATCAAAAACTAGCACATAGATATAAATTTATTAATTCTATACAACCATACTACAAATACAAACCCGAGGCAGTATTAGACAACTCTACCACCAAAATTTACTTCGACAGAGCTATCTTAACTGACCGAACAATTCACTACAATAGGCCAGACATTACACTGATAAACAAAACAGATAAAACAGGTTACCTTATAGATATTGCAGTTCCAAACACCCATAATCTACAAAACTCAATAGCAGAGAAATTAACTAAATACACAGAATTAAAAGATGAGATCACTCGAATTTGGCAACTAGAAAAAGTTACAATTATTCCAATAGTGATCTCTACTACAGGCGTTATACCTCAACAATTACACCTTTCTCTTAAGTCTCTTAACCTACCACCTAATACCTATTGTATATTGCAAAAAGCCGTAATCCTCAACACGTGCAGACTTGTTAGGAAATTTCTTCAAACTGATACAACCCTCATTCAGCATAGCTCAGCACTATCCCTCCCACAAAATCACGCACAAGAGGGTGGACTGTCCTGCAGAACCTAAGTTACACTTGGCCTAGGCCCGTGTATCTTAGACTATCCGGTGGAAACCGAGAAAAATAAATAAACAAATAATAATAATAATAATAATAATAATAATATTGACATTAATTCTTAAGATAACAGGCATTTGTATAGAAGTTTAGAGAATTTAATTGCGTTTCGCTTGTTTCTTAAACGTAATTTATGGTTTACAGTAGGTACAGTAGATATCTTAAGGACTATCACACCTTAAATAGTAAATACAATCACAAAGAGTCAGTTTCTTGGCCGGCAACGCGTTGGTGACGCCCCCAGTGTTGCTAATGTCCATAGGCGGCGGTGATCACTTACCATCAGGTGACCCGTCTCCTCATTTGCCTGCTAAAAGCATAAAAAAAAGATTGCTCGGGAAATTTTACTTCAGCCAACCCTCATTGCAATATCCGTGCTGCGAGGTCTAGACCATTTCCGCGGAAATTACTTATGGTACGCCTGTCTGTAAAGCCCTCTGTATCTACGATAGGCTTTGCGGTAAAGGTACTAATACTAAACTTAGTAATTAATTTGTCACACTTAAAACTAAGTTTCTAAGATTTTTTATTGTTAGTGCTTGACAACAATCCCACTTGATGGTAAGTGGCGCAAGTTCAAGATGGAAAGCGAACTAACTTAATAGTTAGTTCGCTCTCCATTTATTAAAATGCCTATTCTTTCTTCTCTTGAAGACACCTACATTGTAGGTGGAAATACCCACGTAGGCAAGCTATTCCAGTCCTTATGCTATTGTATTCCATCTTATTATTCGTAAT
Source organism: Thymelicus sylvestris (assembly GCA_911387775.1). Taxonomy (NCBI): domain Eukaryota; kingdom Metazoa; phylum Arthropoda; class Insecta; order Lepidoptera; family Hesperiidae; genus Thymelicus; species Thymelicus sylvestris. The sequence goes on along the minus strand of OU426896.1, from coordinate 8,361,951 downwards.
AGGAATGATGACAGAAATTAAATTACTCAACAACAGTAACAAATTTTCGTGATGTAGTTACATATACTTAAATAGTAATCCAAACGAATGATGGTCACGACGAGACGATGACTATAAACTACCCTGTGGAACAGTTGTCAGTGGCCTAGTCTGCCAGCAAGAAGTTCTGAGTGTGATCCTTGCCAGACAGACACTGATTTTGATGGATAGGTATTTTTTTGGGTCTCTAGGTGCTCTAGGCCTAGGCGTATCAATATCAATTCTCTATACTTACATTCATTTCAATATTGAAAGGTAACATTCCGATATAACTCATTAATGGCCCAAGGCACGAATGTTTCCTCAACTAAGAAGAACTGACTCATACTCCACCAATCTTTCCAGGATGCAGAAGTATCTAAAATTTTTTGCCGACCGATAACCTCCGACACAACGACTGCTATCTAACGATAACAATGTGGGCCGACTTCTTAACATGCTCTCCGAAGCCACTAACATAATGATAAGACATTTTTGCCACTATTGGTCCACTATTTGTCATCCAGCATCCAGCTACGGATCGCGCCTTCAGTTGCTTAACTCGCTCGATCCCTTAAGATAGTTAAGGTCTTCACAAAGGTAAACAGTGTGAAATTAATAACATAATAGCCATACACCCATAACATCATTACTCATTTATCATAATATCCACCCTTTCAAAAGAATTAAATAACACCATTTAGAATCGATTTGAATGACGCTTTCATTAAGGAAATAAATTATGTAGCAAACGACGAGGTAATTATGCTTTTTAGGATGAATGTCTAGTCAAATATAATATTACCAGTAAGTGCCAACTATTAACAGAATGGAAGCTCGTGGCGTGTCAGTCAGGCAATTTGGTAACCGGTACCGCCATGTGTGACAGGCATTAGCGTTTTACACTACAAATACGCTTACTTGAATCGTATATACTAATGCTACATAAATACTAGCGGTTTACAATACAATAGTAGGTTTAGTTTTGAGTATGATTTACAACTACGTTCAAGAATCAGCGAGTAAACTTAACATAGGTAAGTAGGTAGGTAAGTGATGTAGGAACCTGACATCAAACTGTCATTTCTTTAATTTGACTTATAGTAATTACACTGGTTGTTAGCAAGCTTGATATATACATAAAAAATTGACTTTATGCTACATGTGAAGCCAGGGGTTCCCGAGTTCCTAGTTAATCCTAGTGTGAGCGGCGAGGTGAAGTGAGGGAGTTGCCGAGTGCACCAATATCGATTGGTGTTCAAAAGGGACATGTTTTAATACAAGGGTCTCCAGTTTAGCAAAGGGACAAAAGAAAAGAAAAGAGATCTCCTGTCAGTCGGGGTGGTTTTGTATGGGGGCGGCCGAGCCTCGATTGATCTATGTGGAGCATTATATATGTATATTCAACCGATGCAGAAAACTTCGGTAGTGATTGAGGTGGGCGTGACGTCACCGTATGATGTGCAGTGCGATGGCGCCACAATATGAAAGAAATATTTCTACTCTCAAGCCGTGGGTGAAGATTGGTAATACTTAATAGTGGTTATTCGTGATACAGGAAATGAGTGTATGAGTGCGAATGGCATAAAAAAGGAGTCAATATGTAAACGACCTTACAGTGCCCGCTACCGCCTGTAACATGTCTCGTTACTAGGGAACTAAGTAGTGCGGTGCTGCACCGCACCGCAACGCTTCTGTACGACGCCGCGCACCTCCGCGTTAATTGAATCTACGTCGGCTTTATACGTGTTTAGCGCACGAGCTTTCATATTATAACGTCATCTAGGGAACGGTGAAGAAAATAAAATAAAATGAACAGCACTATTCACTACTCTAAATCTGAGTGTCATTGCAGAAACATGGGTGAACGACAAGCGTGAGTTTTGGGGAATTTCACACTGGTTTGATGCATGGAATTGCAAGAAATGTATCCTCAATTTTATTGTTTGGGGGAGTAGATCATGTTTTTTAGCCTTGCAAATATACAGTAAAATTTAGTTTGGATTCATATAATATTTTAATTTACATACTCTTAGATGAACACCCTACTCCTTAGGATGGAACGAGCGGCACTGTATAAAAAGGAACGTCGAGCTGGGAGTATTTTCACTCTTCGTGTGGCTTTTGGACGTGACGGACTTAATTAGTTGTCAGGAATCTATTTATAGAACTAGCTGTTGACAGTTGCGGTTAATATTGATCGTCTTCATTGCAATTAATTAATGTTTGTAAAAGGTTCTGTGTAGGTAAACTTGTCGATTGTAATTTTATTAATAAATTTGCGTTTTATCCATAATTTCAGTCGTGGGATCGATAAATCCACATTAGACTGTTCGCCATCTGATTTCATAGGTTTGTTATGTTGCGTAAGTATCAGTGTTGTTTTGCTGACAAAAATATGTAAGTACCCACATCTTTTTATAATATTTCGGGGCGTTCTTCCCGATCGGGAGAACGAGATTTGTCACGTAAGCAACGTCGTGATGATAATACGAGTAGGTCATGCCATAATCGTCAAGGTAGTGTGAATAACCGTCACACACCGCCATTATCTAGTTGCTATCGAGATTATTCGCCTGAGCATCACGAAAGGTCTTCAAGATACCGTGACACATCGTGTAGGTTTCGATCACCTTGTAGTAGACGTTGTGAAGCTTCTTATGGTCACCGTATTCACCATACCAGCTCATATGAAATAGTTTACGATCGTATTCTTTTGAGATTGCAATTCATTGAAAGTAGATTGCCGACATCGGTGCCGTCGAATAACAGTCCGTCACATCCAATAGAGAAAAGCCACACAATAGCATACCTACCTCGGGAGGATAGCCACACTTTGCCCTCCTTACTCCTCGTACCACCGTCAATTACTCGTTGGCATTAATGCCGCAACTCCGACTATATGATCACATCTTTTATTATGTAAGAGATGTTGCCCTTAATCATTCTGATCCAAACAGGGAAGCTTTGCTGACTTTAGGGCGACAGCGAGCGACTGAGTTGCTCATCGCTAATCAACGACAGCAGGAGGAGTATGTTAACGAGGGTCGCAGGCAGCCTTATACAAATGCAGTTGATGGCCTATGTTCGTGAACAAGGCGATGCAGTTTACCCCAAAATTGGACTCCGGCATGCGTGATCCTTCCTGGGTCGTCCACGCCCTCCCGCACCATCGATACGAGCTTGAGCTACTGGCCGGGTTGTATGAAGAAAAGACCCAGGCCGCTGCTGAACCTACCTACCTATGGTACTCTGGCACGGCGAGTGGAATCCTGAGTCAACACGTGCTCAACTTCCTTCCAGGAGGGTGAGTATTAGGAAGACAAGATAACGTGGGCTTGTCTGAAGGCAAGATAACGTGGGCTTGTCTGGAGCTGAAGGCAAGATAACGTGGGCTTGTCTTGACAAGATAACGTGGGCTTGTCTGCAGCTGGAGGCAAGATAACGTGGGCTTGTCTTGACAAGATAACGCGGGCTTGTCACAACATCTCTCTCTTCATTTCTTCACATGGTAATCCAGAATGTTTTTTTTTTATTGTTTTGTGCTGTCCATGAGTCTGAAGCTAAGTTTTTTAGTCTTTCCTATTTTATGTTTTCAACTTACATAGCTGCTAAGGTCTTTACTATCGGGCACTTGAGTGCACGCTTGCGCCCGTGGTACTGGATCTTATAATTTAGTTCAAATATTATTGCTGTACAGTATAGATTTGAATTAGCTTCTGACTACTCAGTATTTTACTACTTATGCAAATCTTTATATGATGTGTTGTGTGTTGCAGATGCAAGTCAAATTGATGATAATGATGACGATGACCAGGCTTACCAATACCACCCTTTGAAAGACTAGTGAGAGAAATGGAAATTCGGTCGAGGACGACCGTCTATCAGGAACGGCCGTCTTAGATGAACACCCTACTCCTTAGGATGGAACGAGCGGCACTGTATAAAAAGGAACGTCGAGCTGGGAGTATTTTCACTCTTCGTGTGGCTTTTGGACGTGACGGACTTAATTAGTTGTCAGGAATCTATTTATAGAACTAGCTGTTGACAGTTGCGGTTAATATTGATCGTCTTCATTGCAATTAATTAATGTTTGTAAAAGGTTCTGTGTAGGTAAACTTGTCGATTGTAATTTTATTAATAAATTTGCGTTTTATCCATAATTATACAATATAATTTAGTTTTTTAAAGAAAAACTTCGTTAGGTACAACTTGAGAGTAACTCAGATTATTTTTCGAACGGAACTCGGAAGTATTCGGACGGAAATAAAGATCTTTAATCTGTTGAATTTGAAATGAAAATAAAACCATACGAAATTGAAGTACAGATACAAAATTCTATTAAGATTACATTGTATGTGTGACAAGTCTACCTATAGATTAAATAAGTATCAGGGGGTTACGAATAACGGTATTATTAACGGTAACGGTATTAGGTATAGCTTTATATTCGTTTTTGTAAAGTTTATTGTCAATGAATATGAGTGAAATGTAATAAGATATTTATCTTAAATTTAGTTAATTTTTTTGGTAATACGTGTCACCAACGTCAAAGAAGTTTTACTTCAATCGCGCGTAATACACGTGTGTGCGTGTAACACACTTTTTTATGATTATGTCCAGCACTGGACTTTGAAAGGCTGTTATTATGATGGATACAGAAAAGATACACCATAGTTCCAATAGAAATGTTACAATGTGTTGTATCCAAGATAAAGTTATAAAGGGTCCGTAGATTACTTACTTTATACATATTATAAATCCTACATAGCCATACTGAAGTATTACCGTAATTTTCGTTATTTTACGTTCATTTTATAAATAGTCTTTATGACGGCAATTTGTTTCTGTAATTTCACGTGAAGGGACAGGCTTTGTTATTAGATTTCTAAAATAAATTGTTCGTTATGAGTATGTTATTAGATCCACGTGCGCTCATATTTTATTTACTTAATTTATACGCATATTCACTCATACTTAACCACATTATTAGCGTAGTGTAGTAAATAAAAAAAGAAATACGATTATATAAAGTGCCGTCTGCTTTATTCACCAAGGTGCCTAAGTCTACTTTTAGTAGACTTTGTTCATCATCACATCATAATTTTAATCAACGGAATATTCACATGAAGCTACTCTAAAGACCCTTAACGAATTGAAATAGCCAAATAAGAAGGTCGTAATGTGGCAGTTAGTGAGCTTTCCCAAGCTCAATGGCAGATCATTAGCGCTATGTTGCTGGGAATTACCGCGATACCGTGTCGAGACATTGCGTTAAGGCTATTGGACACTAAAAGAAAATAATTCTATATGACAGTCATTTCGAAATGGAAAATCGTAAAACTTTTGCAGAAATGGCAATATGACTGTATAATCTTACGCTTACGCTTGACAATAATCTTATTTGATAGTAGAAAACTATGTTAGATGTAGTCCAGAGTGCAAGCTCAATAAGTAATTCGGGGGTAAGGATGGATGCAACCCAATCCATCCTAGAGCTGATGAAGCCAACTTGTTGGCTGGATGTTGAATGATTACAAGGACGTTGAATACTTACACCAGCGTTTTGGTGTATAATGGTGTATAATGGCGCTTCTTCGCCCTTCGGTGCATTTGAACAGATCGCCTTCAACCAGAATTTGAAAACCTCCTAGGATTACCTACCTACATCTGAGCTACATCTTAAAATTACAATACAAAGGTGACTTGAATTGATGATTTGTTAAGTAAGCTCTTAAATAAAAAAAACCGTAAAAATGTACCAAGTATTACTTTCAAAAACAACTTTACAATTATTAGGAAGCTTAGTAAGCGATTCGCAAACATTTTCACAAGGTCTCGACCTTTAATTTACAAAACTGGACCAAATTACGCAACCCAAGGGCAGGGGAGGGTGTTTAATTTTGAAGTGGAAGTATTAATCGCGTCGGACGCGGGTCTCGAAATCCATCACGCATGTCGCCGATCTTATTTAGATAAGTAGCTAGCACCCTGCTTAGCTGCTTGACTGATTGCTGCTAATGAACGTGGCACTCTAATATTTACGTAGACATTCTACAGTTGAAAAAATCTGAAAAACATTCAGTATTACAAGAAATTTTGTTTAAAAAATTAAACACACTTTTATGGTAAAGGCAAAAAAATACGTCTGTACTATTATTCCCCGTTGAGGCGTTCCGCAGTCTAAAGTCAAGTTTTAAATGAGCTTTTAGCGTAGGGGCGTAATACTAGTAATTATTAATTATAGGTACTTACTTCGATATAATTATCCTAAGGAGATCCTAGGGGAACTGTTCCTTTTTAAGTCTGGCTAGATTATTTTTCTGCGAAGTGAGAAAGCATAATTTTTAGACTTTTTTCGAATTTTATATCAGCTAGGGGACTCATAAAGTCCCATCTTCGAAAATGAATCTTAATATGCGATGGTGCTTACTGTGAAATTTTTACCTAGCAATACTTGCAATCATCAATGATACAGTATATCATTTCTTTTAACTTAGTATTATTAACTTTTCACATTTTACATTGACGTCAACATTGCCTTTCAAAATTGTATTTCAATATGTTTGTAATTTAATATAATTAATTTTTATCTCCAGCGTAGTAGAATTCTACGCTATAATTATTTGAGCCTCGTTCAAAATGACGATCTTGTTTCAATGAGATGCTTTTAAGCGTTTATCTCTGTGAAATATAATCATTTTATTATTTAAATTTGGTTCTATTATATATGTACCTTTGAAAATGTAAATAGATATAATTATTTGGTTAGGTACTGACTTTCATTGTGTCTCGAATGTACGCTCACAGGCATAATTGTGTATCATCGCATAAATCGATAAGTGTCTGTAAATGAGTGGAGTGCCTAATTAAGCTCCTATCGCCAAATTACCACACTCTAACATTTATCCACGTCACCGCTGCTAAACAGCGTCGGCACATAAATTAAAGAGCTCTCGTGTGTTAAATAGAGTGTGCGTAATGTCATGTCACCGCAACTAATGTGCATCTATAGACTTCGTGCAACTTATTTTATGATGTAATAAGTAAGTAGTAGGCTTACTTATTTATTGCTTAAAACATAAGTAATATATCTGGATGCTAAATAAACTTTTACGTGGGGGTAAGGTGACTCGCTCCCATGCATCCTAGTCAATCTTTTAAATCAAGATATACCTGAACTCTATTCACTGCAATATGTTAAACTGAAGCCGCTATCGGGAAAGCCGGCACTCCGTTCGGCTTTCTTCATCTTTAAGTCGGCTCGGCATAGTTTGGCTTCCGTTCAGATATGCTTTCAACTAAACTGAGCGGCTTTTTGTGGAACTTACATCCACAAAGATTCGATTTTGTTGTAAGTATCCAACACGTTCTGTAGCACGCCTATTGCCACCGCAAGGCGCCGCGCCTATGTATAGTCAATTTTTAGATTACCTTATCCTATTAGGTAAACAATCTTACAGTGTCTTTTTATCGTAAATTGTAATTTAAAATAAAATAGCTACAAAGTGAATATAAAAGATAAATACAAAACCGACTTAGTCAACCCCGACCCCACGTGGTACTGTCTGCCCTACCCCTAGAGTGAATGTAAACCCCGGAGGCGCGGAGGGAGAGCAGCCCCCGCCCGCTGTAACAAACTGCAGGCACCATGTGAGCCGAAGCGGCTGAGGCTGATCGCCGCAGGCGACCAAAAAGCCGAAACTGACACACACACACAGGTTTGAGTTTACAGGTAGCTTTACTGCAAAGTTTTACCCGGTTTTGTAACCATTTCGACCTACATCTGGAAATTAAAAAAATCCAAAACGGAACGGAATAACAAATTGTGTCATTTTAAAATATAATGGTGGTGGGTAGATACGAAAACTATTAATTTAAAAATCCTAACGAAATATTCAGGTAGCCACCATTAAAAGTTTACCCTAATAATTTAATGGCAAAACTGATTTATAATCTTTAAGTAATTTAAAAAAGGTAATATTTCAATAAAAAGTAGTAGATTTAAGATTGTTATCCAAATATGTCTCGTATAAAAAAACGGACTATTGATCCACAGTACCTATAGATTCAGCCACGGCGTAGCCGCACATGAGGCAGAGAATTTACGTTTCTTGGAGGTTATTTTAAAAGAAATGTAACAAAATGTTAACAAGCAGTCCAGAATACTGCCACCCATACTTATGCATTAAGGTTACTTAAATCGCTCCTTAGTACAGAATTTGTATGGAGATTCTTTACTAAGGAGCGATTAAAGTAACCGTTAGTGACTCTGAGTTGGGGCGTTGAATTTGTATACAAACTTACATACTAAGGTTTTCTCCTTAAAACAAACTGAAACTTTAAATCTCTGTCTTTCACGTAGATTTTATAACTGGCGATCTCGCTCTGTCAAATGTATGAGAGAATCTACTGGTTATAAATCTATGATAGACTCTCATAATAATATGCAAGGCGTAGAGAACAAGCGACCTCTATTAGAAATGACGTAGCGCTGAAGCCTCGTCCTTCGTAATGTCCATGTACTAAACATAGATGGAGCCCCTTTCACACCAAATCTCAGATTCTAAGCCCCAACTGAATAATCATGATCCAAATAATTGTAGAACAAAAACAAACTCTTAAAAGTAATTGTAATTGATATGGTAGTAATTATTATAGTAATGCGAAATTAGATTCAAAAGACCTAGGTATATATTAATAATATAAAGACCCAATTACTTAGACTTACATTGCTTTACTAGAGATTGAAGGGATTTAGTTCATTCACTCTACCCCTTAGCCGTAAAAGTGGCGATGCGTAGGTGGCAACATTTTAATTAAAATGATGTTTATCTTATAAAGATAAGCTTAATTTTTTGGGCTCAGGTTTGTTTGTTTTCAATTATCAGCCAAGATAAAGGCTCTCGACAATGTGTTCCTATACAATATTTTATATAGAACTAGCTGTTGCCTGCAGCTTCGCCCACGGAAATTATGTTTTACCTTAATTGTACCTCTTGCAGAAGGAAATTTAAAAAAGCGGCCAAGTGCGAGTCGGACACGCCCATGAAGGGTTCCGTAGCAGCAAGTAACATAATATAAAAGTTCTTGAAGTTCGTTGTAACTTTGATCGAGGTAATTTGCGGTTTACGATTTATGACGTATTAAAAAAAAACTACTTACTAGATCTCGTTCAAACCAATTTTTGTTGGAAGTTTGCATGGTAATGTAAATCATATATATTTTTTAGATTTATCATTCTCTTATTTTAGAAGTTACGGGGGGGGGGGGGGGGGACACACATTTTACCACTTTGAAAATGTCTCTCGCGCAAACTATTCAGTTTAGAAAAAAATGATATTAGAAACCTCAATATCATTTTTGAAGACCTATTCATAGATACCCCACACGTATGGGTTTGATGAAAAAAAAAATTTTGAGTTTCAGTTCTAAGTATCGGGAACCCCCAAAATTTATTGTTTTTTTTTCTATTTTTGTGTGAAAATCTTAATGCGGTTCACAGAATCTACTTACCAAGTTTCAACAGTATAGTTCCTATAGTTTCGGAAAAAAGTGGCTGTGACATACGGACGGACGGACAGACAGACAGACAGACAGACAGACAGACAGACAGACAGACAGACAGACAGACAGACAGACATGACGAATCTATAAGGGTTCCGTTTTTTGCCATTTGGCTCGGAACCCTAAAAACGGTGAATTTATATTGAAGTACTTATATTTAGCAATTCTGAAACCCACGATAAAATCCCAAAGGATTCCTCCAGGAGCGAGTTTTGAAAAATAAGCAATATTCACTTTAATTTGTATTTTTTTTCTTTTGTTTGGAAAATTTTGAAAAACTGAAAAATATGGGTTCCATAAATTTAAGCAAGGAACATTTGTTGCAAAGTAGCAAATCGGTTGATGTTTTAAAAATATTCCATATAAACATCCCGTTTCCCGGAGAAACCTTTTAATTTTCCGGGATAAAAAGTATCCTAAAATATGACCCGGAGTATTAGTAACAACTTTACCAATTTTCATCGAAATCCGTTCAAGGGTTTTCATGTGATGCCCGGACAGACAAACAGACAGACAATAATTCTAAAAAAAATATTTTTGTGCTCTAACACGTTATTGAAGTGCCCCCTAATCAAAATTTTAAAAAAATATTCAATATACAGAAAATTTGCCGTTTGAGTTTTATTATAGTATATAGATAAGCCATTCTAATTTATTTAAGGATCAAACTCAAAATTAACTCACTAAAGATTATTCTTACGCGTATCGTTTACAGACCATAAAAATAATTATAGATCCATTTATATGATTAGGCCTTGAAATCCAAGTTAGTAAAAATCTTAATACACTAGATATAAATTGACATTCATCATTGGCTGGTTGATTCTCCTCAAGAGCTTTGCGTTTATATAATTTAAAAGCAAGGGATGGAGAAAAAATATACCAGTAGATTTCTTAAATGGTTTTGAGCGACTCGCTTTTCAAATGTAATTTGGTCGTTTGTAGCAACTCTCGTTTCGCTTAAACTCAGCTTATATAAATTACTGTGAAGTCTCAATTTGGAGCACTTTTAACTATCGGGTTTTTTGAAGATAAAATTTTAGGTTTTCTAACTTGGTTTAACAAAAAATTTTGAAACTTTAATTAATTTTAAGTAGTTATTTTATAAACTTTCATAACGTTGCCTGTTAAGTAACTGAAGAATTTGGTTATTCAATATATCCGTTAATCATGAAGCAAATTGTGCTTTATACCTGTAATTATACATATTTAATGCCAAAATACATTTTTTAAAAGAGTTTTGTTTTGTTGATATTCCTAATTATGTAGGTTTCAGGTCAAATGTTTTATGTCTTTACCAACGTTGGAAAGTAAGTGACGTTGGATGTAAGTATATTAATCTGGAAAGAGTAGAATGCTCTAAACCATATCCTAAGAAAATTAATTTACTTAGACACATTTTTAAATTTCATCACATATATTTATCTACGATATTGACTCGATCTTAAATATTGATTTGGTCTTCGATTTGGCTTCGTTAGATCATATCGGTTCGGTTACCTTTGGAAAGAAGAAAAGATAGAGCCACAGTCACGTGATCTTGTTCGTAGATCTTAGACTTCACGCTCGATATGTATTATCCTTTTCTAAAGCACTTTCTAATTAAATTCAATTACACAAACAATTTCATGAATAATTAAAGAAAATTTAGTTGAATTCGAATCGAATTGAAAATTTGATTTCAAGTCTCCCGAACGACAAATTAAAATTAAAATCACTTACCTTTTATTGCTCACAATTTTTATTTTACTTGCCTACATTTAGGTTTCATCCAAATATACTTATTTTAGCTTATAACGATGATATTTAAAAACAAAAATCTCTTCCTTTATACACAAAGAGAATAAATATTATGCGCATCATGATAACAGTCTTCTTTATAATAACGATCCCTATAATATCACAATAGTGACCCCTCTTTCAGTCCAAAGCTTTTATATCTGGTATCCTGCCTGTGTTAGTAGGTTCGCTTTAATAAATTATGTTCCTTGCTGGAATTTTCGTACGATGTACAAGGGATCAAGAAAAAACATTGTTATGTAAAGAACACCTATAAATGTTGATATTATTTTACGTATAGCCGACGAACGCACGACAGAAGACAAAGTAAACATTTTTAATCTAAATAACTACTTGTCAGATCTTGCTCTTTAATTGGGACCATATGATAAGCACCAGCTTTCGATTAATAAAAGAATCATTAAAATCGGTACACCCAGTCGAAAGTTACAATACAATATACTGTATTGTGCACACTATAAGTACTTAAAATATTATAATGAAAGTAGTATCGACACAATAGGCGGTCTTATCGCTGTAGTAGCGATTTCTACCAGACAACCTAAGGGTAGAGGACACAGACGTTCAAGAAGTGCGTAGGTAGAGGTGCAAGCTAAAAAAAAAAATGAGCTGATATTTAATACCAAAGAAGAAGTAAAATATGTACATATGAAGGTACATAAATAAAAATATATATATATATATATATATACATATATAAACTAAGATATATATCATTACGATAGTATAATAATACATATTAATATTAAACTACATATAAATAAAAGTCAAGTAAAATTTGTAAGTCATTTTATGCCAATTTTTATGTCATCAAAGCAATCAAAGTTCTGAGGTAAGAAACATAAAAATACAATCGAAATTAATACCTCCTTTTTTAAAGTCGGTTAAAAATATAACCGACGCGTTGGCGACTTAGTGACACCGACACTTCAGCCAAAACACAAAAAAAAAACATTTACCTTATTATCTTATTAAGCAGGTAGGATATAAACCGTTTCATACATTCGGGGAAACATAATTTTAGTGTAGATTTTAATTAGTACTACAAACACTATACAGAATACAACTAAAAGCAAAATACTCCAATCAAACTCACGAGAGTAAAATTTAAAGTGGAGTTTAAATACTTCTACCTGCATGTCCCGATTGAAACAGAACTCTGAATTAAACAACGTCGACACGCAACTGCAGTTTGTTAACAATTTCCATAGAAACATGGCCGGAGATGTTTAAGCACAATATAAGCAGCATTTATGCGTCAAACTGAATTTCAGCTGTATTCCTGTAATCTAGTTCAAGAGCAGATTTCAGGATGAATTAGGGATCACTCCAAGTATCCTTAATTTATTTATTACTAATACGGCAATATTTAATTATTTTAAAGGTTCTGCATGAGCAATAGCACAGCTCATACAAAATACGCGATTTTTACTGCATTCTAGAGGCCTGTTTAAGAGATTATTTGCCAATTAGAGTGTTGGAGGTTCTAACCAAGCATTGGTATTCGACAGAGCATCACTAACGATAAGAATTGTAGCACTTGATGGTAAGTGGTCACAAGCACCACCAAAGGAGTTGTTAAAGCAATGCCAGCTTTAAGGAAGTGGTGACGACCTGTGTGGCGCAATGGTTATCATGCAGGATCGCCACACCAAGGGTCCTGGGTTCAATTCCCAGCGAGGCGCAAATTTGAATGATGAGTTTGAATTCTGTTCTCGGTCTGGGTGTGAACGTCCTTGTCTAGTGTGTTGTCCATGGCACCCACAACAAACTAAATCCTAGTGGGCTATGAGTGTGAAGCGTTATTTATTTATTTTTTGTGCATCCTTTTGGAATATTCCAATGTCTTTCTTAGCGCTATGGGGATACCCCAATAAGAGGTTTCAATCGTTTATACGTGTATTTAGAGGTACGTAAGTTTATTAAGGACAAAAGCCATTAGCGGTCACCCATCTTACTCCACCACAACAAGACTAGCGCGCTACCCACGGCTTTGTTCGTGTTTGCCGGGATAATAAGTATCCTATGGTATTCCAGATCATGGTCTACCTGTATGCTAAATTTCATGAAAATCCGTTCAGCAGTTTTTGCGTGAAAGAGTAACAAACATACATACATCCTCACAAACTTTCACATTTAGGCCAGATCCTCACTATAATGCCGCTCACAGTCCGTTCTCGATCCGATCTCGGTCTGGTAAAGTCGTATCACGTACAAATTATACAATTGGATCGAAACTTGACTGTCACGGATAGTATGAATGCATACATATTATTTTATACTTCATAATATTTTATAAAACCGAGAACGAACTGTGAACGGCATTATAGTGAGGATCTGGCCTTATAATATTAGTAGGTAGATATTAAACATTTAAAACTTCAGACGAAGTTTTATGATAAAAACAACTTTACCAAATTGAATTTTATTATGGAAAATCCTATACCTACATTGCTTACGAAATTTGATCCTTCGTAATCAGTTGTTTAAAGTTTCGTAAAAAGCGTTGTCCTAGAGAATAAACAAAACTTGTTTACCAGCAAATTAACTAGCTTAAAAATTAATTGGTTGGATACGTGCCTCCAAAACATTGTTTACAAGGTATTTTTAAAGTAAAACATTTGCGTTTAATCTATAAAATAGAGTTTTATACAATTACTAGCCACTACCACTTTGCATTCATTGTACGAGTATCATGGTATTAGTGGTAGGTTATTTTTTCAGCCTCGACTAAATCGACTTTGAAATGTTTCATAATTCCGTAAGGTAGGTTCGCCACTTTATTTATCGTTTGACAACACGTCAGTGATGCCTTGTATGTTACTGATATCCATGGAAGACTACCCTTACCATCAGTTGGCTTTTCTGCTCGTTTGTCAACTTAAATAAAAACAAAACAGATGGGTTAACCCTCAGATGAAAGAATTATTCTTTCATCTGAGGGTTAACATTATTATTATTTTTAATCGACTTCAAAAAAGGAGGAGGTATTCAACTCGATTGTATTTTTTTATGTTTGTTACCTCAGGACTTTCGACTGGCTGAATCGATTTTGATGATTCTTTTTTTAATCTAAAGCTGGTGCTTGTCATGTGGTTTCACATAAGTTCGAGATCTGACGAGTAGTTTTTGAGTTATCCCTAGTTTTGAAAACGGTTATTTTGATTATTTACAAAGGTCTGTTTTGGCTAGCAATAGGATCCCAGACTATTCGCTCAATAGGCAATGTCACTAATAACTAAGCTACGTTTAATTTTAATATTCAGGGTCTTCATACTAAGCACTTATTGAGCTTGTTCTAGCATAACCTCAGGAATCAAACACAAGTTGAAGGATTTATAAGTAGCTCGAGTTAGATTTACTCGACAAAAAGGTTTAAACATTTTCTGTAAAAGTCGCATCTTGTATTTTGTTGAACATTTCTTCAAACTTTTATACGACTGTCTTATCATCCGTAAGAAAAGTTATCTGCGTCAGCAAAGTTGGATCTTCTGAGTCTATTCTCTTCATCATCAAAATTTAATTTTTCAATCCAGTCCAACGGATTTAGTAAGAATAACTTCAGACTTTTAAAGTTTTTATGGTCTATAAATATTAATGTATTGAATAAAATAACACAGTATAACTCCGTTATTCTTTCAAGCAAAGATGACCTTTTTGCTCTGATGGATCCTGCTATTCAATAGACGATGATATGGTGGGGGGAGCAAGTAAAAATGCGTGTCCGATTTACTTTTCACATGTCTATAGACGACGGTAATCAGTTATCGTCGAGCACTTCGTCTGCTCGTTTGTCAAATAACATATAAAAAAGGGCCAAGTGCGAGTCGGACTCGCGCACGAAGGGTTTCATACCATTATCTATACAACATAAGACACATTCTGGGGGCAAAAAACAAAAAAAAAACATGTTTGTTGTATGGGACCCCCACTTAAATATTTATTTTATTCTGTTTTTAGTATTTGTTGTTATAGCGGCAACATAAATACATCATCTGTGAAAACAATTGTCTAACTATCACGGTTCATGAGATACAGCCTGGCGACAGACAGACAGACGGACAGTGGAATCTTAGTAATAGGGTCCCGTTTTTAAGTGGGACTAGATGACAAGCACCAGCTTTCGATTAAAAAAAGAATCATCAAAATCGGTTCACCCAGTCGAAAGTTGAGGTAACAAACATAAAAAAATATAGTCGAATTGAATATCTTGGCCATTTTTGAAGTCGGTTAAAATGTGTAAAAATATAAAAAACAAGACACAAAAATAACGATATACATTTTCAGGATTAACCCGTCAATGTCAGCAGCAAAAACAACGCGAGTAAACAAATCGGAAGCAACATAAGCGGAATTAAACCGTCTGACCTTGTTTTCATTTATAACCTTACGTTAGGAAAATAAACCTGACACTGCATTATCGAACAAAGTACCTTAGAAATAATCTACCTAGATGCTTTATCCTTTTGCTATTGTTGAAAACACAAAGCCTCTAACTGGCTAAAAGCTTTCACTCGTATTAATATTGTCGTGTTTGGATTGTATACCTACAACTCGTACCGCTTTGTAAAAACTAAGTAATTAATAAGGTTCTGATTGTAAACATATTACTATCTTCAAACTCTGTTTTCGTAACATAGTAGCCTCGCATTGATACTATGAAATGCTACGTGCTCTAAATGCGACTAGTAGGTATAAATTATGTAGGAACATTTTGAAAACGTCCTTTTCCCTATCTTATTTGTAATATTGATATGTTATAGTTAGACCTTCCACAATGCAATAAAAAAGTAATGGTCCAAGATCTCGATATAGAACGACCTTCACCAAACTGGTTAATGGATGAAACCTATTTCATATTAAATTTAATATGTCCATAAACATATTGCATAATGGGTTGCCTAAAAAATTTCAGTCCAGGATATGATTAATTAATAATTTAAAAAAAAATCACCAGTTTGGTTAATAGACAAATTCCATACCAATCGAAAGTATGAAGTCCATAGAATATGCAAACGTTAGGTTGCCTATTTTTATCCCGTCACAACTCTCGGGTAGCCAGGTAAAACAGGTAAGTCAATAGGTACAGTCCCCTGCAAAGAAAAGTAACCCATCTCCACACAGTAAAAGATGGGTTACTTTTCTCTGCAGGTGACTGCTAGTAACTTGCACCACCGGTCTGGTTAATGAATGAAAGTTAAATGAAAATAAAGATTATTTAATTACGAATACGGTTGTATAGGGTTGTCTGCGAAAAATCAGTCCTGACTTCCGGTTGTCGAATATTAAAAAGTGAAATATTGCTGCGAGTGAATATGTGCGACTGAGAGGTCCCAACCAATCGTCCCATGCGATAGAAGAGGATACAGCATAGCAGGTGTTTGTAGTCTTCTTAATTCATTCTATTCTTATTCATATTCATATTCTTGATTTTCTATAAACGCATGTATTTTAGTTTTTTTTTGTTACTATTGTATTATTGATAAATACGCTCGGTAAAGTTCGCTTAGTTCTTGGTTAGACATTGTCAAATTATCATAAGAAATAACGTGAAATGCAACTGAAATGGTTGCTGTAAACTGTTTTAATTTTAAACACACACGTTACTTGTATCACAGTAAAGGAATCTAATTATACTGTGCTTGTATTGTGTTCCGAAGCCCGTAATGTACAATAAAGTTCCGAGAATTACAAAACGAGACACGATGCAGTTGGTGAAATAGTATAACTAGCTGCCTAGGAAAGCGTGTTAGGTTCTTTGAACAGATTCAAATGCGTGGAGAGCTAGTTTGAGTTCTTATTCTTTATAATTCTTTCTCTAACTCAAACTAGCTCTCCACGCATTTGAATCTGTTAAAAGAACCTAACACGCTTTCCTAGGCAGCTAGTTATACTATTTCACCAAATGCATCGTGTCTCGTTTTGTAATTCTCGGAAC
Source organism: Thymelicus sylvestris (assembly GCA_911387775.1). Lineage (NCBI taxonomy): Eukaryota > Metazoa > Arthropoda > Insecta > Lepidoptera > Hesperiidae > Thymelicus > Thymelicus sylvestris. The sequence goes on along the minus strand of OU426896.1, from coordinate 8,344,628 downwards.
TTTATTGTACATTACGGACTTCGGAACACAATACAAGCACAGTATAATTAGATTCCTTTACTGTGATACAAGTAACGTGTGTGTTTAAAACAGTTTACAGCAACCATTTCATTTGCATTTCACGTTATTTGTTATGATAATTTGACAATGTCTAACCAAGAACTAAGCGAATATTACCGAGCGTATTTATCAATAATACAATAGTTCAAAAAAAAAATAGAATATATTATAGCGTTTATAGAAAATCAAGAATATGAATAAGAATAAGAATTTTGAGTTAGTTAGTATATTTTACAGTTCCAGGAATAAAAAACGTACGTAAATTCCGTACTTCTTAGTAGTAGTGTGCGTAGTAGTATCTGGTTGTGGAGTATGAACCCGGGGACTAAGAACTTCGCAGGAAGGGCCACTGCCACAATTAATAAAATTGGGCTACGGGGTTGTTATATAAAAAAATAACTAGCAAGTCTAGCAACATTATCAATACGAGAAAAATATTGCGATGCTCTTTGAAACTTGAATCTTGCTTCTCTTCTTTATTAAAAGATCAAACTTACACTTGAACACTTCGTGACTTTGTAATGTTTTCCAATTCATTGAATACAGATAAAATCGAATAAGATATGTCAAATCGAAAATTTTGTTAAATATAATAAAGACAAAGACCAGATTAATCTGGTTTCAGTAGAAGTTCGTCCGTGAAGTTATTGGTTCTCTGAATTTCATAGATTGTGATTTATTCCGGCGATTGGCCTTTATAAGTCCGCCATTTTATGCATCTTACTCGTATATTTGCTTGCCTACAAATACAGTTTCGGAGACAATTTTTTTATATTAAAAGAGTTCTGATAAATATAATAATATAATTATGATAAAGGCATGTAAAAACCACTACGATTGCTCAATATTATGAATGAGATGTATAGTTTTATTGTACATGCAACAACTCGAGTAATAACTGTAATATAAAATTGTACGGTAAATCCATACTTCCATACTTGCTATACTATATATACTATACTATATACTATATAACATTATAAATGCGAAAGTGTGTTTGTTTGTTTGTCCGTCTTTCACGTCGTAACGGAGCAATGTTATGGTATGATTTTTTGTGTGTGGATAGGTAGGAGGCTGGGGAGTAACGTAGGCTACTTTTTACCGCGGTAAAACAACTCATTCCCATGGAAAGATTCATTATTATGCGTATTTCGATTACTACATACTTATTATGATGCGTATTTCAATTACTACATACTAAAAGTAACAATGTATTGCTCCTTCTAAGTCGTAAAGGATCTATGGATTGATATAAAATAATTAGAAATTCATACACATGATACTAGCTATTGCCCGCGGCTTCGCTCGCGTGTTCAAAGGGAAGTAACAATGAGTTGTTCATTCCTAGCTATAATAACATGACAGAATAATAACATAACTATAATAACATGACAGAAGGTCGAGGAGGGCCATAGGTTTTACAGTTGGTTCCTCTTAGTATCTTTAAAATTTTGGATCTGTTACTTATTTATGAATTATTATTATTATGTTATTCGGATCTAGGAATGAGTCATGCATGTTAAACAACTCATTGTTACTTCCCTTTGAACACGCGGGCGAAGCCGCGGGTAATAGCTAAAATGTAATAAACTTTATTTATGTGAAGAAGTTGATAAAAAGAAAATTAGCAGGGAATTACTCATTGGAATTTTCATTAGCGTCAGTGGCACTATAAGAATGTAACTGTAAGAGGAAAACCACAATTGAGAGCTTTGTAACGGAAAATGCGGGGTATTTGAATAGTAATTCTACCCGCATTTTATACGACGACTAAAGTATTAAATAATTTATTTGTAACCAAAAAGAGACAAAATATTCCATTAAAGTAATATTTACTCCAAATTACTGTTTATTCTTATAATATTTAAACGTCTGGACATAAATGTATAACTCATAATAATTCAAGAGTTCTGATGATAATCCAGAGACGGACGTATAAAGTAAATAAACGAGTAAAAGTAAAGAGTAATAGTAAGTCTTTATAACATAACTAGCTGTGGCCCGCAGCTTCGCATACAGAAATTATGTTTTACCTTATTTGTACCTCTTGCAGAACGAAATTTAAAAAACGGTGAATTTTGAAGTACTTAAATTTAGTAATTTATATACTAAAACCCACGATAAAATTACAAAGGATTCCTCCAGGAGCGGGTTTTGAAAAATAAGCAATATTCACATTAATTTGTATGTTTTTTTTCATTAAATCATTTTTTTTCATTGTATTAAAAATATGCCATACAAATTTTCATCCCGTTTTCCGGGGAAACCTTTTAATTTTCCGGGATAAAAAGTATCCTTAAATATGACCCGGAGTATTAGTAACAACTTTACCAAATTTTCATCGAAATCCGTTCTAGGGTTTTCATGTGATGCCCGGACAGACAAACAGACAGACAAACAGACAATAATTCTAAAAAAAATATTTTTGTGCTTTAACACATGATTGAAGTGCCCCCTAATCAAAATTTTTTAAAAATATTCAATGTATGTACAGAAAATTTGACCTTTGAGTTTTATTATAGAATAGATTTAATAACGAGAAAGTAGAGCCAGCCAGTAGAGGTCGTTGAAATAGGAGAAACGGCAGGAGAAACTTGAAAGTGACTGATATGGATAAGTATAATTAATAATATAGAGTTGGGAGTCATAAAAATAGGTACCTATTTGTAATTTGTACATACATAGGTAATTATGCATGTAACTAAGTAGATATACCTAATATATAATAATTACTTTTTAACAAAAAATAAAACCAACGAAACAAAAACTGAAAAGCAAAAAATAAAATAAACCATTTAGTATTATAAATTAAGATCCAAAATTAACAGTAAATAGGTAAATAGGTATACGCTATTCAATAAAAAAAGAATCATCGAAATCGGATCATCCAGTACAAAGTTATTGGGGTTAACGGGTAAAAATTCCGGGGAAAAAACGGGTGAATAATCAATCATTCCCTATTTTCGTACCTTTAAGGTGGGAATAAAATTTTCAAAAAAATATGGGACCAATTTCAGGACATACCCTATCCAATAAAAAAAGAATCATCCAAATCGGACCACCCTGTGCCGATTGCTGCGTGATCATACATAAAAAAAAATATATACGTCTCGAATTGAGAACCTCCTCCTTTTTTTTTCGTCGGTTAATAAAAAAAAAATACCAACTTTGAAACAGTACAAATTAAAATTAGCACAATATGTTCTCAATAATTATGTTTAAAGTAAAATTAGTAATGTATAACGGCTTGCTGGGTGTTAGATATTTTGTTGCATTTTTTTCTTTTAGGTACGAACGATTGTTTTTACTGCATGCTAGATTAAGTTCTCATGTAAGTGACTGTTTGTATTTATGAGAATAAATTCTTTAAACCTATATATATACAGGGTGTCCCGTAAGTAGTGGATCAACCGAAGGTGACAGATAGCTTGAAGATTGACCTATCATATGTCAAAAAATTACCTCAGTAAAAGTGTCACCGTTTTCGAGATATTGACCATTTTATAAAATTTAGAAAATTCGGCTCCTTTACCCTACTTTTTCCTGTTGAGTCCACAAATGAGCAGATATTTTGATAAAAAAAAATTCTAGGAACTCTCAGATAGTTGCTTTACTATTGTCAGTTTTCAATTTAGTTGAAATTATCAGGAAACGCTGAGAAAATAGCGTCTACTTTGGATATTTTTGTTTTTGATTTTCTTTGACACAACTTTGATGCGAGGTGGTTGAAAAAAAATGTACTGAGCAAGTATGCCCCAGTATTTTAAAAACTTATCTGTTTAATGCAGATTTCAAAAAGGTACAATACAGGCTACTTTGATAGGGAAAATTTTCAAGTAAAAGCCATTTCAATGTCAAGGGGGTGAATTTAAATCAAAAGCTATTTTATTGTTTACTGCAATGGATGAAGTTTTTCATTTGTTTTTGCTTAATATTACGTTACGTTAAATTAATGCTCTAATAAATATTTAAAATAATGAATTTTTTCCGATATTCCAACCTTATAAAGAAATTAAAAATTACCTCAGAATTACTTGAAAAATATTGTTTATTTCAAAAATAATGCTACTATTTACCGTGTTTTAATACTAGATAATCAGCAAGCCTTTTCCATTATTGCTTTAAGATTATTTTTGTTTGATAAAATAAATAAAAATAAAAAATTTACTTACATTTTTTCTTATTCTTTTTTTTTGTTGAATATTGATATAAAAATAATCTTATAGCAATAATTTACAAGGCTTCCTGATCATCTAGTATTTAAAAAAACAGTAAATAATAGCATTATTTTTGAAGTAAACAATATTTTTCAAGTAATTTGTAATTTCTTTATAAGGTTGGAATATCGGAAAATAATCATTATTTTAAATATTTATTAGAGCGATAATTTAACGTAACGTAATATTAAGCAAAAACCATTGAAAAACTTCATCCCATAACAGTAAACAATAAAATTACTTTTGATTTAAATTCACACCTTTGACACTGAAATGGCTTTTACTTGAAAATTTTCCCTATGAAAGTGGTCTGTATTGTACTTTTTTAAAATTTGCATTAAACAGAAGAGTTTTTAAAATACCGGGGCATACTTGCCCAGTACATTTTTTTTCAACCACCTCGCATCAAAGTTGTGTCGAAGAAAATCAAAAACAAAAATATCCAAAGTAGACGCTATTTTCTCAGCGTTTCCTAATAATTTCAACAATATTACATACTGATAATTATAAAGCAACTATCTGAGAGCTCTAGGAAAAAAAATTATCAAAATATCTGCTCATTTGTGGACTCAACAGGAAAAAGTAGGGTAAAGGAGCCGAATTTTCTAAATTTTAAAAAATGGTCAATATCTCGAAAACGGTGACACTTTTACTGAGGTAAATTTTTGACATATAATAGGTCAACCTTCAAGCTATCTGCCACCTTCGGTTGATCCACTACTTACGGGACACCCTGTATATACAAGTACGATTTTACGATATAATGAATTTTCGAATGGAGATAGATTGTTTTATACATTACATATTCATTTTTTTTACTTTTTTGATATTTTTAAAAATTTCGACTTACCTGTTGAAAAAATATACCTACAGTGCATTTTGACTAAATCTACAGTTGGCTGTTATGTTGGTAGCATTGAAATAATTGTTCTTAAAATTTCAAAAACCATTAAAGGGAGATAATTAAAGCGATAATATCAAGTTTAACAAAGGTAATAACGATTTAAGTACATGACGAGATAATGTAAGTACTTAAAACATTACATTAACTATAACATTTCTAATTTTTATACTCCTGTATAGGTAGATACATAGATTTCAATGCTACCAACACTTGCATTTTAGCCAACTGCAGATTTAGTTGAAAGGCACTTGAATTTTCTTATTGTGCAATCAAAACACTTTACCAAAAAAACTTCTACCTAACTAATAAATTAAAAAGCCCGCCAGTCATCAAAAAAGCTATAATGATATAATATACCTTTTTGAAATCTTCAAGGTGAGTTTTTTTTACCTTTAATTTACCTTTTACCTTTTTAAATTTGATACCCATATTGCATTATCCCATTTATTTTTATTGCTACTTGAAACAATGTGATCTCACATTATTTGTTTTCTTTAATTTCACTTATCTAAAAACACTTGGGCTGTCAAGACCATAGACATAATACTACTAGACTAGGCAAGGTATCTATTGAAACCGTCACGCTGCGAAGAAAGGCAGGAGGTAAACCTATCCTTGTCTTACTTACGAGTTACGCGAGTCTCCTTGGTCTCTTTCTCTTTCTAATAGCGTGACGCAAATAAGGCCCGCTTGTCTAGTCTAGTAGTATTATGTCTATGGTCAAGACGCATCTAAATATATCTTAATTAAATAAATTGGTTCAGCGGTTTCGAAGATATGAGGTAATAAAGAATATTACACACACACGTACAAACACACACAACGTAACCCTTCGTTGGCAGTCGGGTAAAAAGCGCCAAATTATCAAATTAAACACATTTGTAATATTAATATTAATTTGTTGCCAAGTCCCTCTTTGCACAGGTCAATGAATGGAGTTTATACCTATCAGTTTAGTTCCGGCGATATACATAGATGGCGCTGTTCTAGTTTCTGAATCACGCTAACGCTGTAACTTCCGCGCTTGTATAAGTATCTCCATACAAAAATCAAATTTGTGTTCTGTCTGTTTAAGACGGTGACCACTTACCATCTATTTTTGCATTGTAAAAGGCTAATCAATCACCTTTTGCAAAATAAATCAGTGAAAGTATTATGTAATAAAAATAAGAAAGTACCTAAATAGTAAATATTCTAAATAAATAAATAAATTCATAAATTGTTTAAAATTTAAAATCAGTAACTATTTAGTATTTACTTATTTTAAACAATTAACAATAAATAAATAATTTAAACAATAAATTATTAAATAAATAAATTTATTTATTTATTTAGTTAGAAATGTTAGAATGTATAGTATTAAACTATTTACATACTAATTACTTTAGTAAATTTTGTTTTTTAATAATTTGGTTGGGTCTATTTGTTACATTAATAGTATTAATACGATTAAATTATTTCTGGTTTAACCTTTAATTTTAGATTAGACCTGCAATCTGAAACACAGCAGCAGTGATTTAGTGTTGGAGATATGCATTAAATTCGTAAAAGTCTTTTAAGATGGAAATAAGTGATTGATGGTAATGTAAGAGCATAAAATTAGAATTGTTTAAAGCAAAGCAAAGCAACAACCCATAATTATTGTCCCACTGCTGGGCTCGGAGTCTCCTCTCACAATGTGAGGGGTACAGTACGGGTCAGAGTCTATCACGCGGATTGGTAAATGATAAAAGCAAGCTTATTTGGATGAGGTCTCAATTTTGCTGGTGTTTTAAAGATTGTGTTCATCTGGTGCTGTTATTGCATAATAAAATTTCAAGAGAGGGGTGTTCGACAGGTTTCCAGACTTACCTATCTATTATAACGGTTGAATCAGGTGGATCGATTTTTTTTGCATAAACAACAAATGTTTAATGATTTTACTACAATTAAATAAAGTGTGACGTAAGAAATTGTATAATGTAAGTGTAAATTGAAGTTATACTTCTTTAGGCGCGTTATGAAATAGGTAAATGTAAAAAATGATGAGTGAAATTTTAAGATTTGTAATACGTCCGTGTTGTCACAAAAACGCCGGTCACGAAAAACCGCACGTGCGTTTTTAAAAACGCTCATTTTGAAAAAATGATTATTATTATATTTATTTTATTGTTTTTTTTAATATTGTTAGAATATTGTTTTTGAATGTTGTTCTTTTTGAATATTCTTTTTTATTATTGTTTTTTTGAGTATTGTTTTTATATATATATTTGCTTTTTTTTCTTATATATTTGTATATAAGTTAAATAGGGGAAGGGAGGAGAGGGGGAGGGGGTTAAATATTTATTTAATTATGTCAAAGAAGTTTAGCTACTACTACAATGTCTAAAGCAAGTAAAGTAATGTATCCTAAAGAGATTTCTAGGTAAATTCTACTGCCACTAAGTTTTAAGCAAAAATTCTTTGCTCGCTACGTTAAGAAATTTAATATGGATGCTGAAGAACACGTGTCGCTAAAAAAATGAAAATTCCAAAAATGTCGTTTCATAAATCTTCCCAGAGTCTAATTACACCGATCCAGCTCTTTCCTGGCTCTTCTAGCCAAACTTATTGCTGCCATGTGTCACACCGTTTTTATGAAAAGAACGGTCCCTTTTGAAATACCTGCCAAATATTTAGAATTCGCCAAGTAACATTTTTAAGCGTAGAAAGAAGACAATGAAAATTGCTTGCATGCCAGACCGTTCAACAACTCAGGGGTAAACATACAGTGCGCAAGACTAATCGCTTATAAAGGAATATTTGTAATGCTAATCGGTTTATGAAACGTTTCAAACGTTTGAAAAAGTTAAGAAGTACGAACCGTCGTATACAATTTTATATTATTAGCTTTGGCGTGCGGAGGCTGCGCAGCGAAGCGGTTCACTTGAACACAGACTGTGTGTTCAACTTGAGAGCTCTCATACTCGGAGAAAAATAAACTGAGCAAATACTGGCCGAGAGTTACAGACGGAAAAAATATTACGAGTGCACAGTTTCAAATATAACTTCACCGAACTCAAATTACAATAGAGCCACATCAGCGTAAATTTTAAAACAGAACTGAAAGACAATGCCGTGGTTAAATATGACGTAAGAGCGCACACACAAAAGGGCATTTGAAGCTTACACTTTGTATTAATGAAGCGATGCTGGTGTACACAACTCCGATGTATTGTTTTTCGGTTTTGATTTTTACCTTTGTTTCATTGGAATATTTTTTTCTTTTCATATCCTATTGAAGGTCTACTACATCAAATAGCATACATATAAAACGGTGAAGATAGTTAAATTCCATACGATAATAAACAAAACAATCAATTGAGGAGAATATTCAGTAAAATATTATTAAACGATTGGCCCTCGGTTCAAAATCATATAACATTTTATGTTAAAAGTTAGAATCTGATAATATGAATAGATTTATTCATATTATGCTAATAAATGAGGAGAACGGAAATTTTCCTGTATTTATGCCATTTGTATTCTTAAACCAACTTTCATATTAATTTCTATATTATATTACTTTTGAATTTGTGTCTAGTTTTTGACCCTGGCATTGGATTTTAGTGGATGAGATGAGATGAGATGAGATGCCCTTCCAGAAAGGTTAAGTATCAGTTTTGAGCTTCTAGTACGGTACTTAAACGGATGAAGTCATTGAAACGCATTTTCCTCGTGGACCAACTAGTTGTACCATCCCAGAACATTTTTCTTTGTTTTGATTCTAGCTATTGACTTCTTCTTGTTGTTTCTGTTGTCACAACTCCGTACAACTACGCACAACTAAGCATAACTATTTTCTATAATCGATTCCTTGAAATACTACTATAGTGAAACAAGAAAGCTGTGTAGGTATATTAAAATCGAAAGGATAAACGCCGCTGATTAAACCACAAACCACAAAAAATATTTGCTGTGCCAAGGATTTTTAAAAAAGGTCTCTTTAAAACAATTTTAAGTAAGCCGTATTACCTAAAATTGTTTTAAAAAAGGTTGTAGTGAGTCTAGCCGTGACCACAATCCCTGCAACTGGGTCGAAATATCGGCGTATAAAATAAAATAATTATATCGTGAGTACCCGTATTACAGTAAAAATGTGATCAGTCCACGATGAGTTAAGTTTAAAATCATGAATTTTAAGTAATCCAATTACAGATGACATTATTTTGTTAAAATATACTCAACACGGTAAAATTTTATATAGGTGTCTCTTTTGATGATATCCTATTGCACTTTTATATTCCAATAACATTTTCAGGAAATTTGAAAACAAGATCAACAATTTCACGTAGTTTGCAAAAATCCAGTGCCGAAATAAGGTTACGTACAGTATTAATTTATTCCAGCTAAGGGCTCATTCCCACTTGGATAATCCGTATTATTTCCAGATGGTTATTTAAAATTAATCTTTTTTTAGGGTTAGGTACATAATTATGAACAAAAAAACAAAAACGGAACACTTATAAAATCACTCTTGTGCACTCGTGTATCTGTCCGTCCCACTTTCACTGCCGATTTGCTTCGAAACTGCCGAGTTAAATTTTTTTACTCATGTGCTTTTTATTTATCGTAGTTATATACGTACATATGTATATCGTGTATTTAGCGTATTCTTGTAACCATATTTAAACACGAAGCGTGAAATATGACGTCACAAAAATACGAATGTACTAAAGAACTGTCACTTCATAATGACGATTTGGATCAATCATGTGAACATCTATTTCGTTATTACGAGTTATAATTTGAATACTCATATACATATAGGAATAAGCCGTAAGCATATTTAATCATAATTCAATAAGAACATAATAAGCTTACATTGTTTTAGGGGTTATTACATTTTATTGTATTAATTGAATGGCCTTTGATCACAAAGGAAACAAGAATCACAATAAACCACTTTCATTCTACGAGTAAGACTCAAGCTTAATCGTAGCACGAGAGTGATATATCTGGCTTTAATGATACAGAGAAAAAGGTTATCATTAAGAAATAATGTACGTCATAGTTGAATATTAAAGCACATAATAATAGGCCTACATAATTGAAGGTAATATTATAACAAGCACATACAATAAAGAGATGTGAAGGTGATAATAGTGTATCTACCTATTTAAACAAATTGCTTACATTATTTACGTAAGAAAAGTCAGTACAGTTGGTACTAAATATGAGATTAAATAAGAGATTGTTCTGAAAATATTATGCGACATATCATCTGACATTTTAAAATGCGATATCGATAGTTTTAGATACATTTAAATTAATTGTTTAGAATCCTCATTTATAATATTAAATAAACTTTAATGATAATAATTTTAGCACCGAATGGGTCGTGAGTGTCTGAATACATAATTATATTCACGTTATACTTAATAACGTAGTAAGCCGTTATTATACGTAATAATAATAATCTTGAAATTAGTTTAAATAATCATATAATCGCATGTCATTCCCCAGTGGGACAGGGTAGTGAAACAGCCAATTGGCAGAGTGGGGAAATGCAGCAACTGAGTGGCTGTGAAACGACGCGCGCCTTTGTATGCTGTTCCTTTGTTGGTTCCATGTCAGTGAAATTCAGCCCTTTTACGTTAAAAATGTCTCTTAATAAATAACTTAATAAATATCCAGTCGGTAAAACAATTTTTAGTTATTTTTTTATAATAAAACTCGTTACTTAGATTACTCCTTAACAAAAGGTTATAAAATATAGAAAAATAATACATTAAGTGCTTATATATAATTTAAATAGGTTATGTTATAAGTATTACGTGGGTAGGATACATCTTTGGACCACCACGAACAATGTAAAATCAAAAATAGTGAAATCGGTTCAGCCGTTTTAACGGTAGGTATTTGGTTACCAACAAATATTAAAATTAATATTTATTTACTTAAATAAGATTTACAAGTAATTGAATATGCTATAACAATTTAATTAACGAGTAAATATAGAAATCCCTTGTAATGAAATATCTAGTAATTCTAGTATTTCATGAGATATGCCAGTTTTAATAGTTTATTACGTCAATCAAGTGGAACTGCCCATCAAAATTGGTAGTTTCGATACTTTATTTTTGAGTAATTAATCGTAAACTATCGAAAGTAACTCTTTCAATGTCTTATGTTGTACTGTAGTACGAGATTAAGTACCTAATGTAGAATTCTGGATTCTATTTGTTTAAGGGCCAGTGTTGGTGTTATCTGTAAACAAATAGAATTGCATTGGCTCGCACTTGGCTGTTATAGAAAAGAATGTTTTAATTTTAAATTATGCATTCTCTGTCATCTGCTTTTACTCAATGTCTTCATGGAATGTGCTTTAATAAAAATCCCTTGTAATCTACTCTGTTTAGTATGTTTTTACCAAAACCCTTCAGGTTTAAAAATCTCACTTTCGATAGTTCTTCAATAATTCTAAACCGCTTCAAAAAAAAAAGATACGCTTAAAGAATATAATAACCTATAAAAAGTATGGATAAAATCAAAAGGCTGCTGAGAGTTAACAGGATAGCAGTAAGCTAAGCCAGTCTTCTGATTAATTTGTAAGTACATTTTGCAACCGCGAATAGCTTGTCAGGAAGTTTATTGCAGCAAAAGCCTTACAAAGAATGGCGAAGTCTATTATAATGGACTTTTAACTTGGGCTTGTTAAACGAACTCATCACTGTAGGCAATATTTTATAAATTAATTATTAAATATTATACAACATGCTTTTATATTACACAGATAATAATAAATAATAAAGCAGGATTCCGAAAAGGCTACAGTACCATAGACCACATACACACACTACGGCAGATTATACAAAAGACCGAGGAGTATAGTCTGCCGCTGTGTGTTGCCTATGTGGACTATGAGAAAGCCTTTGATTCTATCGAGACCTGGGCAGTACTAAATTCTCTTCAGCGGTGCCGGATCGACTACCGGTATATCGAGGTGTTGAAGTGTTTGTACACATCAGCCACCATGTCCGTCAAAGTACACGACACAGCAACGAACCCTATCCAACTGCAGAGAGGTGTCAGGCAAGGGGACGTCATATCCCCAAAACTGTTCACCGCTGCGTTGGAAGACGTGTTCAAGCTGATGGAGTGGAAACGACGTGGCATTAACATCAATGACGAATACATCACACACCTGCGATATGCCGATGATATAGTCATCTTGGCGGGTTCCCTGCAAGAACTTAGTACAATGCTCGGGGACTTGAACAGCGCCTCACAACGGGTGGGTCTTAAGATGAACATGGACAAGACGAAAATCATGTCGAATGTCCATGTCACACCCGTACCAGTTTTTGTTGATGGCGCTGCTCTCGAAGTTGTAGACGAATACATTTACCTAGGAAAAGTGATCCAAATGGGTAAGTCCAACTTCGAGAAATAAGTCAATCGTAGAATCCAACTCGGATGGGCTGCGTTCGGGAAACTGCGTCATATCTTGTCGTCCAAAACACTACCTCAGTGCCTGAAGTCGAAGGTGTTCGAGCAGTGTGTGTTGCCAGTGATGACATACGGATCCGAGACGTGGAGCTTCACTATTGGCCTAATGCATAAGCTCAAAGTCACCCAGCGGGCTATGGAACGTACTATGCTCGGTATCTCTCTACGCGATAGAATTTGAAATGAGGAAATCCGTAGACGAACGAAACTGACCGACATAGCTCGGAGAATAAGCCGGCTGAAATGGCAATGGGCTGGCCATATAGTTCGAAGGACCGATAACCGTTGGGGAAGAAAGGTCCTCGAATGGAGACCACGACTCGGAAAAAGGAGCACAAGACGCCCCCCGACAAGGTGGACTGACGACCTGAAGAAGACAGCGGGAATCCGCTGGATTCAGAAGGCTCAGGACCGGTCAGAGTGGCGCTTGTTAGGAGAGACCTATGTCCAGCAGTGGACTTCGAAGGGCTGATGGATGGATGGATGGAATAAATAATAATAATAAAAAGCCCATTTATTCCTCAGTTAACAATAAAATTACAATTTTGGTCGCTATGCCCGTCAATTCATTCATTCATTTTTGGTAATTATATAATGAAAAAAAAAGCCAGAAGTATTATGAATATAAGATTAAAGGATAAAATCAAAAGTAAAGATATACGCCGGGAAACAAAACTTATCGACGCCCTCCAACATGCACAAAAACTTAAATGGAAATGGGCTGGCCACCTGGTTCGCATGACGGACATGAGATGGACTATAACTGCAACCATGTGGCAGGGGCCACACGGCTATCGCAAAAAGGGCAGACCATATGAAAGATGGATAGACGAAATAACATCAACCGCGGGGAAAAGTTGGCATAACTTGGCAAAAGATCGTGTGAAATGGCAAGCTCTGGAGGAGGCCTTTACCCGAAGAGCGGTCCTCAGTATTACACAGATAACATAATGTTATTATTTTATTGATTATATGTTTTTTATTTTACTAGCTAAACCTCTAAACAAAATACCCTTTGATTTATAAATTATGGCTACCATTAGCAACAAAAGTAGCAACCATGCCAAATTACGGGTCAACCCATATTTCCCTTTCTCGTGGGAACTTCGCAATAAAACACTATATTAAACTGCAATTATAGAGAAAACAGCAAATTAATTTGCACATTAGGTGGAACACTCACTACACCTACATCTGCATCTTCTCCGTTCCGTCGTGGGAAAAAATCCTATGACTTTTATGTAAATACAAATGACTAATAATTTTTCTAAAAATTACCGACTTCAAAATTGGGGATAACTCAAAAATTACTCGTCAGATCTCGCTAAAATTTAAATGCGACCACATGACAAACACCAGCTTTCGAATTTAGAACCTCCACCTTTTTTGAAATCTGTTAAAAATAGTTATGACTTTTAGATGAACGTATAGAAAAGTACAAGGCAGTGCCCTCTTAGCACTGTTGTTTAATAAATGCACAGCTAAAGCTAAAATCCTAAGAATAAAATATATTTATGTACCACCGAACTACTACAAAATAAACAAAACTGTCACTAGATCGGTTGATGCTAGTTTGTTTGCTTTTAATTATTTCACGTGATGGAAACATCTCTAGCTACACACTATTTCCAGGAATGGAATGTTATCCATAGTTTGTTTATTCAGACACTTTGACAAAGGTTTTGTGATGATAATTTTCTAATCTAAGCATTCATATGCAAGGATATTATAAGAATCGAATGCTTAAACATTTATTTATAAATCTATACCTACCTACAATATCTATACAGAATAAAACGGTAACTGATCCCTTTCTGTACATAAATGTTATTTAAGAAAAAGTTTTACAGGACGTTTAACGCAGTAAATCCGATAACAATGATTTTTGGATTTTTTCATCTTTCATGGTAATAATCGTAGTATTGTTTTATTTCAGTCGGTTAACAAAATTAAATAACATAAGATAATAATATTGTAACATTATTACAATGAAAATAATTTGGCCTAAAAATATTTTTGAGTGTACTAAGGCATAGATTTCCCGAAGCCGAAACAAAGGAGGTTATTAGAGTGAGATACAAAAATAGAACATTCTATACAATTTAACTTAAATTATATAATTTAATTTAATAGAATTTTAGAAATTAAAATTTAATGAGTGGGTAGTTAAGATATAACATTTAAAAGCCACTAGTATAAATTTAAAAATAAAATAAAAACCGCATGCCATCAAAAAAGCTATCATGATATACCTTTTTGAAATCCTAATGGTGATCTCTTTAATTTAATTTATTTTTATTTTTAGATACTTCAAGCATTGGCGTCTACAGCCACTTATGAACACTTGGGTTATCAAGACGAATCTAATAATATTTTACTTATAAAGATCCGTTCATCGGTTTGGAAGATATGAGGTAATAAAGAATATTACATGCATACATACATATATACATACAAGATACGCTAGAAAAACAACCTTTCCTGACTAGCTTGGTGGACTATGCCCTGTAACCTTCACTTTGTGAAGTGAGACATGAGCCCAGCAAGTTATGGGGTTGTAATGATCTCCGCTGTTCGTGCATATCTGTTTGGCCTGATGGTTAGCTGGTAGAGAATGCATTTAAGCATTAAGCTCACCAATTGTACCGTGTTTTTGTGGTCAATAAAGATTAAATAAATAAATAAATAATGATGATGATATTAAAATTTTACTGTTAATAAATATTATTGTTATGTATGTTATTGTTACGTAAAGGATTATAGCCCACGTAATTATACGGATGATTTCACTAAACCCAAACAATTAGGTTTGCGGTATCTTCTCTAAATTACATTATCAATACACTTGATAACTGGCTTTGAAACAGGACAATATTTTCAAAATACCTTACAAGATTGGCTGACCTGAGAAGACTTAAAACAATATAAATCTACGAGTACAAAGGGCAAACTTAATGTCTAGTGACTTTTTGTCGAATCCATGATGTTAAAATTTTTACAGTAATATAAAAAAAATTAAACGTTTATTAAAATATAAAGTCCTTTAACTTTAATAAAAAAAATACGTTGAATAATAATGATTTATAAAATGACGTTTATTTTAAGGAAACAATATGAAAACCGAAGTTGCTTTTTGGCAAAGGGAGATCTCCCGCCAGGCGAGGTGTGTTGCCTGGGAGGCGGCCGAGCCCCGACTGATCTTGTCGGAGCATTTGTATATATGCTAGCGATCTTTGGAAACTTCGATAGCGTGATTCAGGGCGACGTGACGTCACCGTGTGACGTGTGCGCGTCGTCGCCACAGCTTTTTCAATTTATGCGAGAATATTTTTACAAATTTTCCATTTACTATCATCGAACTTCAATTTTTTTGCTGATAGTTCTGTTATGGTATTCTTTTTATTTACGCTCAATATTAAACTCAACTATTATTGCTCTTTATCTATTACCAAATAGATCCTTCGGAACGTTTTCTATATTGAAGTGTTTTTATCCATATTTTTCTACAATGACATCGAATTTTAAATATAAATAGCAAGGACAAAGTCTGCCAATATTATCCTAGTGTCTACTTATGGTACAACATATCAAAATATTCCAAGTACACACATCATATCTTTGAGCTCATAGATATTTGTCCGATAACGATACTCCCTCCTCAGTACCGCAATTCGTTTAACCCGAGCTCAATATTTCGGGTCGACCGGCCTAAGGGGCGCGTGATATTACGTTTTGTTCATATTCGGTTAAAAACGACTGGGTCTGTGATCAAGTGTAGTGATAACAGAGTACCAATTTCACTATCTCGCGTTGAAAATTAATTTGGCAACGTCAAATAATGGAGCCCTCGGAATAAACATGAACTTTCATTTTATACGCTTGACCCTTCGAACCCTATACTTACACCCTTGCAGCCTTGTTACAAATATAACGTCATGCCTTTTATATTACTATAGTTATATCAATTCGAGAGTTCAGGTTTAAGAATACGACACTAGTAGACTATTATGTCTAAAGAATAATCTAACGTTGATTAGACTTGATAGATGATAATTAATTAATTTGAATGTTGTGTGTCTTTGTACAAACCTTAAATTAAAAATTATGTAGGACGTAAATACACACGTATTTTTTTTTAACCAAATGAGGATCAAGAAATTCCTAATTATTTTGTCATTTGATTTTTAACTTATCTCATCGTGATTTGAACTTTCACCAACAGTTTTCGACACGATTCATACATCATAATTAAATTATGTTCCAGGTAACACGATTTTTTAATTCAAAGCCATAGGGAAATCGAAACAAGCTTAAGCAGATTCGCTTAAACGAAAAAAAAGCGGTCTGCTTCAGCAAGCTCATTAAGGTCTAATTTGCAAAGTTCGTGGCTACGTGGCTAGATAACACATACTTATGTTAATGTATATACCAGGTTTATTTTAGCCCATATTTGCTTGATTTATTTAGCCGTAGAACGGTCATTTCTAACCGTCCCCTTGAAAGTTTCCCAAGGTGATCGTTAGGAATAGCCCGCCGTCCATAACAATAAAAAACAAGATCTCTTCTAAAAGCGCTGAGGGAGTTTTCTCGTAGAATCGGAATCATTGTCTTGTGTATAAAAGAAATTGACCAAGTGATCATTCACCATAGTGTCTTCGGTTTTATAGGATAACCTAACATATTATTTTAATAATATAAAATATCGTTTATCATTCCAGATGATAGATGGGTGCTAGATAAGACCATCGAAGGTTTCGTCTGTGAAATCTGCCCACGTTTGAACTTTTTTTCGAATTATCATTATTTTATTTATTTTTTTTACCTATTATATGACAGGAAGTAAGGCAGATTATACTTACTACTTTGCGAAATACTTAAAAAAATCATTTTAAATAACCTCTAATATGCAACATAAAGATATACCTATTTATTTTAAAGGGCACTTATTTATTTATACATTTTGCCGGCCAGTCTCAGCTGCTGCGGCAAGCGTTAAAACCACCTGCTCCTCAGCTCGCGGGCCACCTCGCCCCTCGGCGCCTACGCGGACTTACATTGCACTCTACGGGTATGGCAGACAAAAGTACATACGTGGAGTTTGCAGCGATTCGTTTCTGTCACTAACCTTAACAATGACATGTTTTTTTTCGAATGATAGTTGCTGTGGGCCCTATTGGCCTTTACAGCTTCATGCGGATAGGAAATGATATGTCATTTTTACCGCTGATTCAATTAATGCACAGCCTGAGTGATTTCTGAAGTGATTGAAATAACTGACCAGTTTTTTATTTATTACCGTTCCGTACCGTTCGTGTTTACTGACACAATGATTTATGAACCACCGAAAAATTAAACAACTGCCCGTTTATTTTTACAAAAATGATTATCTTCTACTTCTTTAGAGTAACTTCTCAAATGTTTAAAGAACAGTCGTAAATATATATCCCTATTTTAAAGTAAGCTGTCGACAGTAAATCAAAGTACACGCATGTAAGTCGTTAATAATGAAAATATATGTCTAGCAACAAATCTATTGAAACACTTTTTATTATGACGTTAATATACGCCAACTGAACTACTATGTGTTATAATCTTAGAACGACGGAAGTAAAGCGATTAATAAAGTTTTTAAATGCAAAAACTTGCATCACTTACACCTCAACAGGAAAATATTCAAATATATTCATGAGCAGCGGGAGAAGGTAATCGTCTCGGAAACTGCATGAATAAACAGGGAATTGCACAAAATCACTGAGATATGCCGAAGTAAGGTCCAACTTAGGCTTTGGTTTTGGAATCGCATTATCTCACGTGCATTTGATGAGACGAGTGGTGTCATGGACTTCATTCATCCTTCACTCCTAATGCAAGTTACATTGTACTTTGCTGAACAGTAAGAACACAGACACAAGAATAACAATCCTAGATAGACTGGTTAAAAGTTACTAGGCTATGTACCATCCAGCGGCAGAATTTTACCTACCTGACCAGCTACAAACCTCTGTGTAGAAACCGTGCAATGTTTGCAATAAGTTTTCACGGTACAACTCTATTGTACTTATTTCTAAAAATATAACAATGTACCAAATGATCATATTATATTATGTATACACCGCGCCTCATTTACAAAAGGATGTTTGATATAATAATAATGCCTAGCTGACATTTAATCTAAAAGGAAAAAAAGATTTCCGGCACGATCTGTCATAATCTGTCTTTCAGTCTCTTGGGATATGAAAGGGTTACTATAAACCCACCGTGTACAACGACAATTCGGCCTCAGGGTCCTTCAAACGAAAAGGTCCGTTTTTGTGTGTACTTGTCATATTGTTGCCATACTTTCATTAATCTGAATGTTTTGATCGTTGCACTTTTTGCTGTCACGTTTATGTTCCGCGGTAAAAATGGTTTACTTATGAATTAACAAACAGTTTATCTCATAGTACTGGGCGTAAAAAATAATAGGAATTTAGTTCCACCCATCTTCAATGTTAGTCGCTCATAGATAATATTTTTTAGTTGATAAGGCCGAAGGAAGGCTCAATGAGTTTATTTAGGGGTACCTAAGGCATTTTGTAAATAGCAAAATGAAATAGTAATAAAGTAACCTAGAAAAGACAGCTTCTTTAGATAAATTCCAATAACAAGAACACTTTCAGAATATAGCGTCGGCTGCAAATATTGTTTCTTCTACACACTGCGCCTTCAATATAAGGTTTTGCTAAATTGGTTCTTGCATGAACAATAAGACAAGTTTAGATAAAAGTATATAAATACTTCCATACATTTTTATATACCCGTATTCATTCCGACTTAATTTGTAGGAACAGTCGGTGCCAAAACAAAATATTTTGGTACATACTTAATTTTATATCGGGCTTGGCACTGTCTTACAATAATTCAATAGAGAGTGTATAACACAATACTTTAAGTACATGAGTAAGGAAGAAGTTCAGTTTATTAAATTATTTTTCACTTTTGCAAGTTTGAAGGCGGTTCTACTTTTTATTTAAAAGTTTTACTGTCATACTTTTCACTGAATGCAATACCCAATAAGTAAATAACGAACTATACATTTATTTTAATATCGGTACTGCGTTTATATCTTCTCTTATCTTGTCTAATTTAAAATACTAATAAACTTGATTTTCGTAGTGTCTCGTGACGGTCACATTCCTTTATAAGTAAGAAAGTGCTATTAAAAGCCTGTTCATCAATTTTATAGGCCCTAAATTTCAACGCTCAGGAAACTGCCCGCAATCATGCAACAATAAACCTTAGGTGCTCCGTGACACCGTGACAAAGGAGCCTTATAAACTGTGACCACGCTTTCTCTTGAAACCTTGAATTTTACTTGGACAGAAAATATTAAATGAATGCTACTTCATGTTTAGGTTCAAACACCACTGAGTCTGTTTTGAAACATCATACAACTTTGCTGGATAAGCTTGGGAATAAAATAAGTCCTACATTATGTCCTACATTAATTTTGTACCTTATATAGTTCTGTTTACAAATATATTTACATAATAATACTAAACTAATTTTTAAATATCCATATAATTATCGAAAATTCTGTAAATCTATAATAAGTCACTTTCCATTTTCATCGTCATCCACCGCCGATTTAATTTATGTGAGGATGAGCTATGATACACCTTGAACAAAACCTATCTATCGCATTTGGTGTTCTTACAATACTGTAGTAAGACTCGTAGGAGTCGTAGATAATTAAATCTATTACCCTCAAGACACAGATCCTGCAGACTATCACGATTCACGATCATCACTATCATCTTTTTCAAATTGAGTGTCTATAATTACTTTTTAACAAAAAATAAAACCAACGAAAAAAAAACTGAAAAGCAAAAAATAAAATAAACCATTTAGTATTATAAATTAAGATCCGAAATTAACAGTAAATAAATAATTTTGAGACCGTGCCAAACAAACAACCAAAATTAATTACATAAAATTCATATTATGAGGGCAGCGGTATGCGATGCACACGGCAGCAGCAGCGCGGCGTACATCTTTTCGCCGTTTGTTTTTTCATTGGTTTGGCACCGCCTCAAAATTATTTATTTACTGTTAATTTCGGATCTTAATTTATAATACTAAATGGTTTATTTTATTTTTTGCTTTTCAGTTTTTTTTTCGTTGGTTTTATTTTTTGTTAAAAAGTAATTATTTTTTAATTTTTAGTTGCTATAATACTTATAATTAATAATAAATTATTGATTTTATGAATTATAGATTCAGTTACCAGGTAAAAATGTAGTAGATAAAATATCAATCATCCCCTATTTTCGTACCTATAGGGGTAAAATTTTGTTTCAAAATTTAAACAAGAGTAACCTCAAGGTATACACTATTCAATAAAAAAAGAATCATCGAAATCGGATCATCCAGTACAAAGTTATTGGGGTTAACATGTAAAAATTCCGGGTAAAAAACGGGTGAATAATCAATCATTCCCTATTTTCGTACCTTTAGGGTGGGAATAAAATTTTCAAAAAAATATGGGACCAACTTCAGGACATACCCTATCCAATAAAAAAAGAATCATCCAAATCGGACCACCCTGTGCCGATTTCTGCGTGATCATACATAAAAAAAAAATATACGTGTCGAATTGAGAACCTCCTCCTTTTTTTTTCGTCGGTTAAAAAGCAATCTTCTCGCACTCTACACCTACCGCGTAGAAGAAAGGAAATGGTCAGGTTTTAATAGCGAAGGCAGCTCAGGATCATAATATTATATTAATAACAGTCTTTCAGCGACTCCGCCTGGTCTAGTTTCTTGACATCGAGGGTCAAAGCGTATTGGCTTTGAGCTCTCTAAACGCAAAATGAAAGGCAATGCCCCACGATCGTCGAAAGTTGAATTAGATTGAATACAGTAAAATTAGATTGCCTAAAATTGGAGTACCTACCATGAATCACTTCAAAGCTTATTTTTAAGATATTATTTTGCTATTTATATCATACCCAAGATGCTTTAAATTAATTGGAAGTAGAGAAAATTGTTATTAGAAGCAATATTTTAATGCTACTAGCGAGGTCTCGCTACATTTCTACTAGGTATTTTATACCGAATAATTTTGATTTATTGCTAATTTATTAATATTCAATAATGATTTACTCTACATGATAATTCAGTTAGTTCAAAATGTTAAAAAATAAGTATTCCGTTATTATGGGTACAGAATGTATATGATGCATAATACTTTGTCTATAGGTAGTCGTTCTTCGCGGGTAATACACACAAGATACTTAAATATTACTTACTTCATGGATTTTGCAAAGTAACACCTTCGCTGAATATAAATAAAACAATAATTAGTAAATGCTAAATAATATTTATATTAGTTAAAATATGAAAGGCATAGAAATATTGCATTCTACCTTACGCAATAGCTAATAACGTTAGAAAAATAACAAAAAACCGAATACCAGCTCCAAGACATCCAATTTCGATTGGGATGTTGCAGATAGCCTTGTATTCACATATAGGCAATAACGTTGGGTTCAGCAACCAAGAGTCAAACACTTTTCTATAGTAGGTTAGATATTAAATTATTAGAAAGCCCGACTTAGGTTTGATCATTATAATATTTTAATAAGTAAGCTGGTTGAAAAGGAGCGCAATTAGCCTGAAAGATGTGTCAACTGTATGCTATTTATTTAATCTTTATTATACCTAAACAGTTGGTATAAAAGGCGAGCTTAATGCTAAGAGCATTCTCTACCAGCCCACTTTTGGGCAAAGCAGAAAACAGCGATGCAGAAGCAAAATCGTTACTGCACGTTAAATCTAGTTTCTTTCGCGGTCATTAGATGGATATTAACAAAAGTATTTGGATGCTTCAGACAGTAATAGCCGGAGATGCCATAGTTATTGTTAGATAGCAGTCATTAGGTTAATTAGATGTCAGAAGCAGTCAGGACGGCATAACTTTCGGCCCTTCGGTTTGGGCCACTAATCTGCCACTAATAGATGGAATCAGTCATTATTAGCAGTCAAATCTAGGTGCTTTGGGACATTACGTTCATAACCAAATCGTTGCCAGTTCGGCTTACATAAATACAGTCATTTATTGTGTTCTAAGTATACTATATGTCTACCAAATTTTATGAATTTTATTCCATAAAAGAAACCCAAAGCGCAGAATGACTACCTTGATCTATGTCAGGAAGAACAATCCAAACCTTTGAATTCCTTCAAGGATAGATATCCTAGCTAAGATTAGCTCGCCGTGTTCTTTTCAAGTTTCGCTATGTATCCTATGTATCGTCGAATGTTGGCGAACCCGTCATATTTTTGCCGGTAGAACGAGACATTACGACAAACACACAAGATGGAAAGAGATAAATAATAGATTGTCAACTCCACAGTCGTTTTTGAGGTAAATGACCTTTCGTATCGCTTCTCGTTGGCCGTACTATAAATAAATGCATCGTACAGTTCGTAACTTATTTAGGTACTTAACAACTTTATTCTTCGTATTCAAAACGTACATCATTCGGTTAATAGTATGTGGATAATGATCCATTCAAATCGTTTCCGATAGCGGAAGTGGTAACATATGACGTGCGACCAAGTCGAGTCCATTAATCAAGTCGTGACATGTCCTGCTGGGTCGGATGTCACATATCCATTATATTATATTATACCCTTGTGTATACTCCATCCGAGTTACGCACTGTTGGATAAGTATCTATTCAGTTTTCATAGTGTACTGTTACTGCTGTGTAATAATTTTAGTTAACATTAAGTGATTTTCAGATGATTTCAGACTCACATACAATATAATACAAAACTCTTTATTGCACACAAATATAAAAATGTACAATACACAATAGGCGATCTTATCTATCGCTAAAAGCGATCTCTTCCAGATAACCTAAAGTGGAAAACTTTGGGCTTCAATTCTACCCATTAATAGCCTACTACTTCTCTTGAGGAGGCCTAGAGCATACTCCACCACGCTGCTCCAGTGCGGATTGGAGGAGTGTTCCAGTGCGGATTGGTGGAGATCGGATAATATTGCAAGAAAACTTCGTAAGATGAATTCAGTAGCACTCGTTTTTTTACT
This sequence comes from Thymelicus sylvestris, assembly GCA_911387775.1. Taxonomy (NCBI): domain Eukaryota; kingdom Metazoa; phylum Arthropoda; class Insecta; order Lepidoptera; family Hesperiidae; genus Thymelicus; species Thymelicus sylvestris. The sequence goes on along the minus strand of OU426896.1, from coordinate 8,320,879 downwards.
TGTTTAAAAATTATAAATAAATAAATAGCTGGTAAATTATTTATTTCACAATATTAACTTAGTTAATTACTTCAATGAAAATAATTTTAAACCACTACGTAACCAGTTACGTACATTCAGTAAGAAAACCATAATATTCTCATTTCGAAATATAATAGGTATATGAAATTAATTTTTCCCGAAAGCTATTGAAAAACCAATATTTAATTTAGCTAGCGGGTCGTTGAATGGCGACACTCCTTTCAATATGTGTACGTTTTTCAGCATTAACTTAAAACTATATTGACATTTGATGACAAATGGAGCGGTAATCTGGAGTGGTAACCAGTTCTTGCCTTCTGCGTATTCAAAGACGAGCGAAAGATTTATGTCCGTATGATAAAATGTATCAAGTTCTCTGAAGGCCAAGGGTCGAACCTGTGACCTAACGATGGCTTTGCTTGATGTCCTAATTTTAAAAACTTTGCGAATACCGTAAATAGTATGTAGTAAGTCTTACTTACTGTCCACGACCGCGACGCTTTATTTAAAGATTGCTTGCAAGCTGCATAATAAAACATGGCAAACGCGACAATGCTGCTCTATGGACAGATTTTATACTTTTGATCCACAAAATGCATTATTTTTTGGATAAATCTATATGATTGTAAGCTTCGTAAGATTACCCAATAAAATAAAGTACGTACCTATTGTTCTCACGATTTAAATCAATACTGTCGGGCTCTCAGCAAACATGCAAGCACTTCACTATATCCAGAGCCCTAGATAGCAATTGGCAACAACGATCGGCGATCGGTTGTTCTCGAACAAAGCTAGTAACAACTTTCCTTGCGGCTACTTGATAAACATTGACGTTGACGGTGAGTGGGAGGTAAAAGGAGGCAGGAGGACAACTGTTTAAATTGCCGATCTGGATGAAATGATTGAAAAAATTTAGTTTTTAAATTAGAATTAACTTTGGGGGGTTTTTCTTTCTCCTGGTGGCGAAAATACGCCACTGGGGGGTTCGTTCCTATAGGGACTCTTGATTGGCATGGTTAGAACTACAACATACCAAAAATTCAGAATCATTCCGCTGAAATCGAATAAATACTTAGACTGGGGGGAGGGGGGTAAGTGACCCCTGGTGGAGAAAACACGCAGTATGGGTGGTCGTGCCCATTGGGACTCTTGATTGGTACGATTAGGGCTACAATGTATCAAAAATTAAGAAAGATTCCGCTAAAATCAAATAAATAGACTATTGGTTAGCGCCCCCTGAAGGAGAACACACGAAATATGGGGGTTCGTGCCCATTGGGACTCTTGTTTGGCATGATTAGGACTACAACATACTAAAAATTCAGAATGATTCCGCTGAAATCGAATAAATAGACTTTGGGGTGGAAAGTGCCCCCTGGAGGAAAAAATACGCATTGCATTTGGGGGGGTCGTGCCCATTGGGACTTTTGACCAGTACGGTTAGGGCTACAACATACCAAAAATTCAGACCAATCCGCTGAAACCCAATTTCCATACAATTAGTGCGGGGTCCTTTAAATATATATTTTATTGAATATCTTATTGATTTACTCATCATGCTATTTCATAATAATCTAGACACGCGGCAGCGTGTCCAGCCAAAGTTAAAAAAAGCAGCGCCATTTGTAAAACCAAGTCAAATGTAGAGCTTGAATTACATGTTCTTGTGATAAAAAAATTTGGATTTTCTACACTGAACTTGGCACCCATTAGATGTCAATTCTTTTTTTTGAACATGGCTCTCATTTCACATTTATGTTTTTGATGAGGTTAAAACATTCAAAACAATATTCGTTATTTAGTATGAGACGCATGAGAAACGTAATAGACTTATAATTTCCAATAGCTACAGATATTTTTTATGATATAAAGCAAATTTTTTACATGTTCTACGAGGAAAGGGAATAATAGCTCATATAAATACAATCACTACTGTCACATTCAATCAAACCATTCGGACATTGTGTGCTTGGGACATCATAAAATCGGGGAAATCAGTAACAATTCCGAGATCCGTCCAGTAAAAACATGGGATCTCATCCAATTTTGCATTCAATCTACGACCGCGAGAATTGCTTCTTCCGAGATGACCTGCCACTTCCACTGCGCGTAAAGCGATGACCTAATCCGGTTTATTTGATTTGGGATCCTAACTTTAACAATGTCAGTATCTTTTCACCCTAATCTAAAATAAGACCTGTGTGAGTTTTTATGATCTACTGTATATCCGCGTGTGAACAGGACTTAATTTTCCTCCTTTGAAATAGACAACACCATTGAGTGATATTTGTTTTTTTTTGTTCATTATTTTCGTTGAAAATAATAAATAATTTAATTATAATAAATAATAAAGTTTTCTTATTACTATAAAATATCAGATTACTTTCTTACAATTTATATCAGATTTATGTAGTTAGTTAATTTTGACAACTGATAGATTTTTACACATATACCTAAGTGTGACGTTTGCTCCTAGGTTCCAGGGACACGTTATAACGACCTCATGAAAGACGCTTTGTAATTGACACTTCTTTTTGACAACTTGACACTTCTATGTCAATGTAAGCCAAAACAGGAACGTTATTGAGCCGAGATTGATAAGCGAGCGAAAAACTAATAGGTTTAGAGAGGATTGCATTTTTTTCTGAGTCTACTGTCCTATGTTAAATTGCAAGCAACCTGTGTCGTCTATTCTTAGCTTTTTTAACCAATCGTCTTTATGTCCCTAAGTCGAAAGTCCATGTCTTAATGAGTTATCTTGAATGCAGTCCAGTTACCCCTAGTGCAAAATTTAAGCCGCAACCGAAGTCTTCTAAAGTCCCTCTTCGCGTTTGTTCTCAGTAATATGCACTGCGATAAAAGATCGAGCCGAGCCGACCATGCATATTCTAACTATCTAAACCTTTTATAATACGATAAGCGAAAGAGTTGAGAAATTGTGTATTCTCTAATGTCCTCTCATCACCGCTCTGTTGTTTTAGAGTGACATCCAATATTAATGAATAAAGTAAAGAAATGTTTGCTGAACTAGCACCATTGATTGATTCTATTGTTGATGCCACATACAAATTAATAGCAATTTTTTTTCAAACTCCTTAGACGATATGAGCATAAGAAAATATTACGAGGTGAAATGAAATTTAGTGAAGACGATAAAAGCATCTTTTCGTTCAATTTCGTTGATCAGCGCGTGGTGAGACTATCCTTTAAAAGTTTGAGACATCCGAAGTATTTGTGTCTGACGCAAGTTGCTTTGATTTGCTAAATTTTACGTCCCGCTGAATTAGTAATGGAACGTTTTAATAGAGTACAAAGGAAACTTCAGCAACCTCACTAGAGATCTCAATTTTGGACTTGCAAATTAATTTGTAATGAAAATATCATTTCAGCGAGAGAATAGAGTCAAGCTATCCAAAGTTAAAAAATAAGTGCAGCCTCACTTTTGATCAGTTTGTAAGTATACTTCCCGACGACCACAATAGCTTGTCAAGTTTATAGGAGTAATAAGCTGGAGCTCGGGTACAAAGAATAAAGCTTACTATAATGGCTTTTAAAGTGCTGCTTGTGTCCATTGGAATGAACTTTTTCTTTGTGTATGTTTTTATTAGCATGTATAAATATGACAGCAGTCTTTTAAAATTTTGACTGTTTAATGAAGTTGGTTTCTTTGCTTTTATATGGTAGGTAGATGCCCCGTTAAGTAAATAATATTACGAAATAACTTCTAAAATATTACTACACTATTATATATTAGTACTGCATGCACAATTTAGTAGTCAACATCAACAAATCGTAATAAAAAAATATTTGAACAATAAAAGTGGTTGTATAAATTATAAGTTAATCTGAATATAAACAGCAAAAATATAAATTCAAAATAAAAATTAAAAATTATAAAATTAAAAATTCAGCATTAAAATGTAAATAACAATCAGTAAATACAATATGGCAAAAATAATATACATCACTAATCAGCTAGTTAATACAGAACCCGTGAATTAAAATTATTGTGTTATGGTACCTATAACTATCTCAGTATTTTGCTATGATGTCTTTTGCAAAGCGATATAGTAACTGTTCTATTGTATTCCAAGCTGACCTTTAATATCTACAAGCGAATAGATTTAGTGGGGAAATGCTTTCAAGTTGCTTTAAGGAGGTAGTAATTTGCATATTATCAGGTCGTGGACAAAAGGCCATGCGACAGTGACACAGAATTATCATAAGAATGGATCAACAAGGTGAACGTTTTTAGAAGTTCGGGAGTCCCATTGTTGTGAATAAAAATTAGCCAAGTTATTCAGACCCTTATACGTATTTCGTATTAACACCCTATTATCATAAAATTTGCATTATTTTGAACCAGTGTTCTGAGATATACCTAATTTATGAATTGAATTTGTCAACGGGTCAGATTTTTTGTATAATAGTAGGTAGTAGGTACTTTAAAAATCTTTCTGGTTTTCTAATCTGCTGGTTGTTCTAATTGCGGAATAGCTTTATAGTTTTCCTCAAGAATAATATTGTAGTTGTTCTTTTATTTTCTGCGTATCGCAAAATTTACACGCTTTGTTAATTTTGTCCCTTTTTAGAAGCTTGTGGCTATTGAGACTCGCGAGTTGTGACTCGCATCATACTCTAGCAACAGCCCGTCGCCGTCATTCTGTTTCATGAGCATTTTGCTAACGTCGTTTAACTGCCTGTTCCAGCGTAGCAGCTCTCAAGCTGGCTGAAATTATTCCTCACGACGACGTTCCCTTTGATTTTTATGACCCCTCAGCAGCTCGCTGGGACGCCAAATAAATTAGGCAGCTGTTATGGTAGCCTGCCGCTGAACTTATTCCTCACGACATGCTCTATGATTTTTTTTGAATCCTTAAATTAGCAACTTGCTAGAAGGCGAAATAATAAGCATGTTGTCGACATCAATGATATCCATTCTTTGGGATGAAAAGCAGGATGCTGTAAGTTTAATTTACAAACATCCAAACCTAACATCTAAAACATTTAAATTTTAGTAGGTTCTGTAACTAATTCTAAATTCTCGCGGACGAAGTCGCGGGTAGGAGCTAGTATACTATATTTTTTCAGGATCCCCTACAGGTAAATTGACGATGATTTTTTTTTGTCCTGTACTCCAAAGTGTGGGATATTGTTGAGAAGGTTTTTCAAAACAGGGGTATTCATAGACCATTTTGTCCATTTGCGAAATATTCGACTTTAAAGTGCTAATTAAATAAGTCGTAGTCTTCACAAAATATACCTAATAAATAACTAAGTCGTAGTCGCTATCTAAATGATTTACATTACAATAGATTTCTTGAAACTATGCATATTCATGGTTGGTAATTGGAATTGTCGATACTCTACAGATCATATTATTCAAATTACGTTTGTGATAAGATGAATATTTAGTTGAAAGCAAAATTCATTGCGACTCACGTGTTTGTTGTACAAATAAATAATACATATGTATATAAATATTTAGCAGGTAACAGAATTTTACAATTATACGATATTTGTATTTTAATGCCGATCTATGTGTCTGGATTATGATCAATATTATAAGTCAAGTCAAAATAGTAATAAAACTGAAAGTTGGTACGAATATTAAAAACACGGGAATTAAAAAAATGTGAAAAGTACAAGATTCCACGTCTGCAAAAAAAATAAGGTTAAAGTTCGCAAATATGGGTTACTTTCACTTTTCAGTTAAACGGTAAGTTTTATCATAGAAATCTATATATATTATAAAACTGTAACTCGATAATGTCTGTACATTGAAGATATTTAAGAAAATTTGGTATCAGGGGACTATATAGGAGCAACAGATTGCGAATCTGTCATTTTTAAAAATCTTGTCTGTCTGTATGTTTGACACCGCATCACGCCAAAACCACTGGATGAAATTGAGTGCGGTCTTCACAATTATATTACTGGTGGTCTAACTTAAAATCTGGTGTATGTTTTATCGTGATACGTCGCTTAGAAGCCGAGATATCAATAAATAGGACTTTTTGATACGCCACATAACTGCAGGAAAAACAGAAAGTGCCCGATACAGGGATATAAAAGATTGTTTAGGATCGGAAATATACGTTATTTCTTCAAAAAAATCAATGTGTGCCAATTTTTTTATTTATTTATGATTTTGCAGTGAATTAGTTCTGCTAATCAACAATAGATGTCAGTTTGGGTAACTAGAAGTCTTATTTAAAAAATGTAAGTAGGTCTGAGAACGAGTCAACAAATCTTTTATTGAAATTAATGTATATCTATACGTATTTACAATATTGAAAACATTGGGTTTTTAAGAAATTAGTTACCCTACTCAATCAATAACACATACCTATGTTAGATTGTGCTATCAGATTCCTATATTCAATTCGTTGTATGCTGGCGTGGGTGATGGGTCAGAGTTAGTGATAATAATATGACACAATTTAGGAAAATTTTATTATCAAAATTGTTTTTTCTGTAGATAAATAAAAATCTTAAATTTTGACAAAGTATTACAATTTAGATTTTCTTATTGTGATGTAGGAATAGGCATAGGCACATAGAAAGTAGATAATAATAAAAATACAAATCACAATGAGTAAGAAATTAAAATATTTGCGAATAATCGTCTACTGGTGTCACCTACTGGTCAATGCATACCAAGACGGCCAATTATGACCGGAAGTAAGTGCAATACGAATAACTAAAATACTTTTGAATTTGCGAATAGCCACGTAAAAACAGACGAGCCACCTGATGCTAAATTGTCATCATCCTCCATGGAGGACTAAAAGCATCGTCCGTGATCAGATCAGACTAAAGGCACCCATTGGTTGTTATCCAAGAAAGAAAACAAGAATGAAAAAGTAATAAATTATGAAGATGATTAAATTTCCATTCTGTCAAGTTTAGAGTGAGTTATTTTTTATGATTTAGCAGTGAGTTATTTATTATTTAAATAGTAGTAACTGTAGTAAAAATAAACTAAGGTTATGGTAATGCAGGCACGCTGTTTAATGCACAAATGGCGAATCAGTTTAAACAATGAGTTTCTTTTGAAACGTTTTATAGGTATAAAATATTTGGTATTATTATTTTATTATTTAGCCCGTGGTTGGCGCGATCAAACATTGACCGAGAAACCTGACATGGTACACCTCAGGTGGGTACTTGAGTTGCTAAACCACCCGATCCGATCATGGAGATAGAGCGGCGCGGCGGCGGCGGCAGTTTACGTGATCTGGTGAGCAGCATGGGGACCGTCTTACAGACATTACTTGGTCAGAATGAAAACAAATAATAAGTCAAAAAGAAGGAAGAAGTAGTGCCAATAAAACACTACGTAATTAAAATGGAAGAAGAATTCGATTACTTTAGGTTTTGCTGTTTATACTTACGTGGAAAATTTTGTCGACGTCTATATGAATAAATAGGAGCAGTCCAATATTCCAGTAGTGTGAATTAAACAGTCATTTATAATCTCCAACTCCTACAATGTCCTGGTTTAATTTCGGGGAGGTGTAGTCGAAGTAAAACGTTTTTTTTTCAGTTTTCTCTATTTATCTCAGTATATCTTAATTGACCAGGGCCTTGATTTACGGGCGATCTGAGGTCGGGAAGTGGGGGTGAGTTTTTTTAATGGTAAAAAACGGTTTATCTCGATTTCTGGCAAAACTACAAGTGCTATGGAAAAAAGTTAAATTTTGATTTAAAATATTTCTTTTTTCATCTTTTTTTGACTTAACATCGAAAAAGCACCCTTATTTTCAATTGAAAATTCTCACGTCAAAATATCTGTTTTTTTTTTTAAAAGTCAGTGGGATTTTTTTTTTCCTTGAAATCTCAACTTTTTTTTTGATGGTATAAAAAAATACATTATTATGGTAAATGTTGTGTGGTAGCTGCTACGAAATAACAGGTGGTAAGGCCCAACCATATGCCATATTGTATTAGGGTCTGGGTTGGGTTGGGTCTGGTGGTGTGCCGCCGCGCCGGGGCAGTGGAGCGAGAATAGCACACAGTCCCGGCACCAACGCGGTAGGCGTCGACACCGTGTGGTTTTGGTGGGTTCAAGTCCCACATACCTGTCCGGCTTCCCGTGGCCGGATAGATGAGATGAAGGTCTTTCCACACGTTAAAAAAAAAAAAAGAAAAAAAGAAAAAAAAGTGTCTGGTGGTGTATCTTAGAGACAGACTATGTAACTCCATAATGGGTGGGTATAACAGTTTTAAAAATATTTGTTGATGGTCACGTTGACATAGCAAAACCAGTACAACATTGACCAATTCAAGATCTGATGGTTTACGTATATAAAATCCCACTAATATTTCTTAGGCGTATAATAAGATATTTTTTTTCATAGGGTTTTGTTCCTCAAAAGAAAAAACATAACCCTTATAGGATCACTTCGTTGTCCGTCTGTCTGTCTGTCTGTCTGTCTGTCTGTCGACTCTATTTTCTCAGGAATGCGTGGAGGTATCATTCCAAAAAAAACTTAAACTTATTTGTATTTGGTTCATTGATCGCTATATCCATGTATAGGATCGACAGTTTTACAGCGGCAAAGTTAAGTTTGTTACTGAATCATTTAATATTTCTCTTATGTTTGGTTCTTTAAATTTGTACAAAACCCTCGGTGCCAAAAAACTCGCATTTCCCGGGATGTTTTTTAATTACTTTCATTTAATTCTCAAGTCCACGCAGACGAAGTCGCGGGTAAAAGCTAGTTGATTGATAAAATTGTACAATAGATCATGCAATAATTTATTAAAATTTTTCTTAGCTTGATTTTTCTATGATATAGCAAGAATATTAGTCTTAATTTTATTTATTCGTTTAAATTAAAATCACATGTTAAGTTAGTTGTAAATAAACAAAGACACAGAATAAGATAAACGATATGTATAACTCGTATCTTCTGAATTGAGTTGAATTGGATGAATACAAAACTAGTGTAGCTCATCAAATAAGTTGGTTTGTAGGTGAAAGCTAAACGACCCTCAAGCAAATACTCACACTGACCTAAACATGGTTTCCATATTACCTAACTTTAATAACTTTTTGTTACAGTAATATAGCTTAGTAAATGTAAGTCCTCAATGAAATCATATTTAGGAAATACTTTATTATTGATGGTTTACATAATTGAGTTATTCATTTATTTGAGTAAAATAATTCCTTTAATCGAGTAGATGACTCTGCGGCTTTATAGAGTTAAATACGACGGCTTTGTTGACGGAAATCTTTTAATGCGATTTAATACTGTTTCTATCTGTCCGAATCGGATGCAGATATCAGATGCCGAACAATAGAAAATGAATTTCCTATTTATCTGCGTGCACATTCTGGTGCGCTGATCTGTTAATTGTGAATTGAAACATGTCAGAGCCAATTAGTAGTTGAACAGTTTGAACGTTCAATCAACTATTTTCAGATTTGGGGCCATAATTAATGGTCTAATAAAGGATTTACGAGTAATTACCAAAGTGTATCTACGAGTATCTGGTAAAGACCACAAAAAGGCACATTCCATAGCAACCCATGGCTTGAAGCCATACCCGGATATGAAGTTTATTATTTATTTTTAATCAACCTCGAAAAAGGTTCTATTGGGGCGGCTTAAAATACTAATCCCAATCCCACACTGGATGGGTGTCGTAAGAGGCGACGCTGGTGGTAGGGGCCTTCGAGGAATGAAAGGAAAGGCAACGCATCAGTGATGTCTTTGGTGTTGCTGATCTCCATGGGCGACGATAACCACTTACCATCAGGTTGATCGTCAGCCCGTTTGCCGGCTAACTATTTACATAAAAAAGGTTGTTCTCAATTCGGTTGTATTCTATTTATTTCGATTCTGTTTGTGATTTGGGAAACTATTTTTTTACTATTTTTTATGTTATTTTGTCTGTGTACCTGTTTACTGCGTAAACAATCGAAATTGAACCTAGTTTTTTTCGATCATTTGGCAGCATCTCTACCTACATCTAGAATGGTAATAAAAATTTAAGTAAGTATATTATCTAGGTTTGAGCTATAAGTTATTATTAATAGTGTTTTATCTAGGTTTTGAGTTTAAAAATTTAACTTAAGTTATCCACTAAACAAGTAATTACAGTAGGTACAGTTATGAACATAAACGTTGGAATCGTTTATACCAAAACGCATTATGTTAGGCAAGTAAATAAAAAACTGTTTTTCATTGGGGCTAAAAGCTGCGGGCTGTTGGTTTGCGAGTCCCTTGGGATCAACTCATTTAGACGTGGAGGAAATTTACACGAGCCAATCTAATAAGCACGCACGTACGAGATTGCGCCTGTGTTTCCTACTCTATTGCTTTAATTTCGACGAGAAACTTAGATAAAATATACACAAGCTAATTCCCTGTCAGTAAATTGTATAAGTTACTTTCGCTATGTTAATGTCATTTAATTCCTGATTTCTTGGATGTTCTGGTTCGTATTTGAAATTATTAAACCTATATTAAAACGATTCTTAAAATGCTCTATGCTTATAGGTACATTACAGTATCCGGATGATGTTTTGAAACAAATTTCTTACACGGCGGATTAACCAGCATGAGACATAACATTACCTACATGTGACGAGTTTATTTTTAAGGTTTGGTGTTTGAAAAATGTGGCGAGTTTACTTTGTGACGAATTTATAAGAAGGCCATTTCTACGAGGTCTGACGTCCGCTGTAAATACGTAAATGATTAAATCTACCATATTAATAACCAACATTTGTTTCAAAAATTACTGATTTCAAAGGAACAGTTTTCGAGAAACATAATAGGTCGAAAATACGATACGTACATATATCAAAATGGACATAATGATGTGTACTGTAGTATAAAGGAGAGTTCAAGAGAGTCATAGATCTCATCATCAGAATTGAAGTTTGATAAATATGGAACCAATTTGTTAGTATAGTTCTACACTTTCAAATAAAAATTCTAATTGGAAACATGACTGAATTCAGGAGTAAATATAAAAAATGAGAACCTCCTTTTTAGGGTTCCGTAGCCAAATGGCAAAAAACGGAACCCTTATAGATTCGTCATGTCCGTCTGTCTGTCTGTCTGTCTGTCTGTCTGTCTGTCTGTCTGTCTGTCTGTCTGTCTGTCTGTCTGTCCGTCCGTATGTCACAGCCACTTTTCTCCAAAACTATAAGAACTACACTGTTGAAACTTGGTAAGTAGATGTATTCTGTGAACCGCATTAAGATTTTCACACAAAAATAGAAAAAAAACAATAAATTTTGGGGGTTCCCCATACATAGAACTGAAACTCAAAAATTTTTTTTTCATCAAACCCATACATGTGGGGTATCTATGAATAGGTCTTCAAAAATGATATTGAGGTTTCTAATATCATTTTTTTCTAAACTGAATAGTTTGCGCGAGAGACACTTCCAAAGTGGAAAAATGTGTGTCCCCCCCCCCCCGTAACTTCTAAAATAAGAGAATGATAAAACTAAAAAAAATATATGATGTATATTACCATGCAAACTTTCAACGAAAATTGGTTTGAACGAGATCTAGTAAGTAGTTTTTTTTTAATACGTCATAAATCGTAAACCGCAATTTACCTCGATCAAAGTTACAACGAACTTCAAGAACTTTTATATTATGTTACTTGCTGCTACGGAACCCTTCATGGGCGAGTCCGACTCGCACTTGGCCGCTTTTTTGAATTCGGCTAAAACTGATATAACATGTATTATTTTGTGAAGTAGAATACGAGTCCAAATGTATACCCTACCCAATTGACGTCACACTTAAGTACCTCACGCACGACTTGATTTAATCCTGTGTCGCAATCAGCTCAAAATCGAAACCCATGTTTATTGCAAGACGTAACAGCGTTGCCAAATTCATTCTGAAAGAGATAAGGAATCGGCAATACTCTTATTGTTCCACTGGATCACAGGCGCTCATTTTTAACCGAATATGAACAAAACGTGATATCACGCGCCCTGAGGCTACTTGACCCGAAATATTACGATGGTACATAAGTATTAAGGACGGAATACGTTTGGCATTGTCAGACGCAATCTCTCAGTAACGCTCGAAGCCAGAAATACTTATGCATGTACTATTATGTCTTCTGTGCTTATGCGAAGAAATATCAAATTAATATCTAGACACGTGGGAGAGTGTCAAGCCAAATTTTGTTGCACGTAAATACGCGTAATCATGTCAGCTATTGAATTATTAATTAAATTTTAGTAAAACAAACCGAACTATTACTGTTACTAAAAATTCGCTTAAAACGTACATCGTACACTGTAGATGAAGTTCATACCATAATATTAAAACCGAGCCCTAGAAATATACTCCATCACCATCCAGTCCCAGATGAAGAGGTCAGGTAGCAAGTAACCCAAGTCTGACCGTAATCTAAATTGTCGTAAGGAACATATGAGTAGGTAAGTGAAAAATGACCTTAAAAGGAATTATAATTAATATAGAGTTAATTTATATATAATTATAATAGAGTTATTTAAATAAAGAGAAAAAAAAAACTAAGAAAACTCTGTTTATCAGATATTTACATAAATAAAACTCAAGTTCAAACTTCATTGTACTTGCGTATTTTGCGATGCAAGAGGCAAGAAGTGCAAAAAGCCACTTCAAAGTAATCAAAAAAAAAATCAATGATCTCATATCTCCGTCATAGTTTAACGACTTTATCCAACACTAAGGCGCTCCACCCACTGCACCGCGCCCCGTCGCGGTGCGCGGGATGGCAGATTTTACCATTGTATGCAATTATGTCAATTTATATAGAAATCACGCCTAGCACAACACACTGCCAACACCTGCCAACGCGGCACCGCGCGGGAAATTGCCCCGCGCGCAGTTGTGTTATCCGTCGCTCTGCGCACCGCGGCGGGACGCGTCTTCAGTGGGTAGAGCGCCTAACGATGGAACCTAGAAAAATGGAAAATAAGTACTTCAAGAATTTTTTCCACCATTGCTCACTCATTCAATTCTCAATTGCGCCTTCAATTGCTTATCTTGATAGATCATTACACGATCGACATAAGGCTTCCGAGCTGCGAGTGCTCAGATAAAAATTAAAAGAGATAGACTGTTACAACTTACACTATGATTATAACATTCTGTTAATAAAACAAACTATGTTAAATTAACAATGTATGAAACATTATATCATATGCAATAACGGGTTAGTTCGGAGTTTCCATTACGTGGAATAATTAAACGCAAACAAATTGACGTTCGCGATTGAAATGTGATCGAAATAGTTCGGTCTATTTTGATGTCTTCTCGATCTGAAATGAAACTGTCGTATTCCATTCTACTACCAATGTCAGTGAAAAACCTTTGTTAGGTGTTCGCGTTTGTTACCCTGGCGTTCTTTGCTGTAACTATTTAGTTTCAGTATTGAAGTTACAATGATAGATTGTAGAAAAGAGAGAAAGGAGAGAAAGAGCAACTGATCTATATCTGTAGATCAGTTGAAAATGTCATTGCCAGCTGAGCAGGTGTTTGATTCCCGGCCTGGCTCTTTTGTTTGTCTGTGTGTATCGTGTTGTTGTGGGTGTTTTTTTAGTGTTTGTAATACTTCTTGTGTGTAAACAAACGTTTGGCAAAACAAAAAAACTTATACAAAGGTGTGTGATTCTTTATTTATTTAGACAACCCTGTAGCCTAGTTGGTAGCGATAAGCGACCCTACCTATGAAGCGAGGGCTCCCGGGTTCGATTCCCGGCAGGGGCAGATATTTATGTGACAAATAAATATTTGTACTCGGGTCATGGGTGTGATTGTGATGTGTATATTATGTGTCGTCCATGCCACGGGGTATGAGTTTGTTAGCGTTTATGTATTTATTTATTTATTGACTATTTTTATAAGAATGCATGCATTTATGCTTTCAACCTATTAATAAGCCGATAATGAGCACGGGTGAATGAACGAGGTGAATAAAGTCGACCGAACATCTCTTGTGGATTCCTAGAATATACTCCTCCCCGCTCCTCCACCAACAACAGATTGGTGGAGGGGTTAGTGGCAAACCCAAGTATTGGAAGTTTTCATACCTTCTGAAAACGTCCGAAATGGCTCAACGACTATTATCTTAAGATAACACCCGGGACTGACGGCTTTACGTGCCCTCCGAAGAACGAAAGCTCTCAATAAATTTTGTCACTAGCAGTATTTTTAACTACTGACTCCGCCTGCTTGTGCATCGATTATCCATTGATCACAGAATTAACACAAACCGCCGGGCTACAAGCTACAATTCTACAACATGTTCTATGGCATGAAATAAATTAAGGGTGTGCTATACCTAGAACCATTTATAATTATTATGCATAATATCTTAGCATAAATATGACACATAGGTACGATTAATTTCAAAGTTTTGTGTATGTCTGCGTCCTTACTTAATGTGGTGAAATAAAATCAATCAGCCAAAAGACTAAAGTAAAATTTAATAAATAAACTTTACAAATGATACTGGCTAACTGTATTATTAAAACCGAATGTGGATGAGCCAGAAATATATTCATATCTCAAAGGTTTATTCGATGTCCATTATACCCGTCGTAATGCATGAATTTTTTATTTCGTTCTGTCACCGTCCGACTTTAAGTTTAGCTCAGGCTAGTTATGTTTTGGAAATTCTCTCATTCGTCTGTAGTTTAATTAACCGAGTGTTCGGCAGAATATTGTCGCCATCCGGTGCCCGGGCTGCATAACTATTATATTTTATTACATCTATTACGAGCCTACATAGAGTACTTGAGACCGTTTCAGAGCTCAACGTGTTATACATAAAAGCCTTCTCTGCCATAATGACAGTAGCTATGAATAGTTAGTTAGCAGTCAAGGTTGTTTTATTTAAGTAAGTAATTTCTATTCATTTCGATGTTCTTGAGAAAAGGTTATCTTTGTAGGTAAGGCAGATGCCCTACTTTCTTTGAGCGTCAGCTTAGAGTTAAGTATCGTATTATATCAATACACTTATAAACGTCATTTTAAATTCTACCGCTACTCCAAACAGATGCCTTATTCTTGATTCAGTCTATTTTTAAACCAATACAATATCAACAAACATATTGATATCATCGCTGCGTCAGCCCATTTAGGAACAAAGTACAAAAGCAATTTGCTTTGCCCATATTTAAAAATTTAAAACTAATAGGAGCAGCGAAGATGAAACAATTCATTTTGGTGATGTACCAATTATGTGATGCCTATTATAATAATAATGTTTCGAAAATTTTTACATTTTACGATACTTTAGCGCGGAAAATGTGTAAACAAACAACCAAGTTCTTTTCAGCTTCTATCAGAATAGTCATACTGAGCATAATGTTCCATATTCTAGTGTGAATAAGTGAACTGGACTGCCTTTTACACTAGATTAGTTCTTGGTAGGTTTGTGGACTTAAAAAATTCAATGCACATAAACTTACCAAAACTGTGCTTTGTGCAGGTATGATTAAATATTTAAATCCTGCCAGTGTTTCTGTTCAAATAAATTTGATTGAAACGACAAACTGTCATGGCGGAAAATAGTAGAGTAAAAATAGAGAAGATTATTCTAAACCCGCGTATAGGGATACAACTGGGATTCGCATGACCGCACGCAAAGTAAAATGTATTGTGACACGTAGCCAGTTCTAGTTTGTATTACCAGTAGGTGCACACTTTATTTATTGATGATAGAAAAGCTTTTCGTTTGCAACGTTTCATCAACAAACTCGGACATTTTTTATCAATTTGTTTTAATTTTAAACATAAATATTACCGCAATCCATCGGATTTTCGAATTTGAGGATCTTTATCATTTTTTACTCCAAGCCAAACTGTCCCAATTGTTGTGCACCTTGACGTGCAATATTGCTCACCCAGTAATACAACGGCACATCTACGTTTGTCATATTTTATAGACACGAGAATCAAAAAATTTATAAAAATGTTTAATATTAATATAATTATGTAATATAATATAAGTATAGTTCTTTTTACGTTTTTTACATATTGTATGGGTTTGGTTACTAGTATAGGCATTAATAGATATTTACCACAGACATGTTATTTACCACTATGTAGATTATACACTTTTAAACACGTATACCATATAAAGTCAATTTCGCATTTTTTGCAGATGTGTCATTATATTACTAGGTGAGCGATATATGAAGAAATATAACCCAATCTACCTCTACCTCAGGACTACCCAACGCACTTACGACCAATTTCAAGTCCCGAAACGGTTTTCTGTTTTTTTTTTTGTTTGTTTGTCTGTTTGGCTTTGCCTGGTCAATCCTGAGGTTTGACTAGGTTAACTAAGAGCCCTGGAGTTTCGGGATTTGACTATAACATAATTGCATAATTAACTGCATCAGGCATGATACTACTACTACATTAAAAGTCATAGTCAAAACTATTATTACAAAGAAACCAAAACCGCATTTTAATTAAAACATGTGTTAAAGTTAAGATAAAGGCCGTTTTATTTCCAAAACTACCTAAAGCAAATTTCATATCCTTCCTGGCTGCAAAACTGCGATATCAAACGGTTTAATTCTCATTCAAAAAGCAAGTTTCCTTCTAAATCTACGGGTTTTAAACTACTAAAAGCTGCGCTGTGAATTTTGAACACCAAACTAACGGAGATGTACTCGTATTAAAGTTACAATAAATATTTGGTTTGCAATAGTGATAGTATAGTGTAGTTACGGACATCTAAACCTGGCCACCATTAAATTTTGTTTAAAAACTTACTTTATATACCTTTAAGCGATTTTATAGTTAATAAAGCTAATTTTATTATGTTGTTTCATGAGTAATATATTATAATTATCCCCAATTTCCTTTTAATTCCTCCAGTCTTCATAGCATATACATTAAACATGTAGGTATACAGTTATAAAAATCCTAGTACCTAATATTACCAATAGGTATACATATTTTAAAGTATGTTTTTCTTCAATCACGGGACCTCTGATTATCACGTTACCTACACACACACATTTTTGGTTGGCGATGGTGGATGGTCGTCGATGACGATGATTATTATTGGCAGTTCTCAGTCCTTTGAGTACACTCTCAGACAAGTAAATTTCCAAGAAATTTGCCAAGTAGATGTCGACATTACAAAATCATAATATTTTTGGAAGCATTACACAAGGATTCGAGGATCAGCCAATGAAAAGAAATCTGCTTCAGGCCTAAAACATCGCAGAAGACAAAGGCCGTGTGTTTTTCATGCAGTAAAAAATAATATTTTGTTCAAATACATGAAACAATCTTTTCAAATGTTTGGCTGTAGATGTAGACAAGGTTTTTAGAAAAGGTTCTTTGTTTATTCATTAACCTGTTGTGTACTACGTAGAGTCTGCCAAATATATCCATAACTTTATTGTTATTTTTGCAATTGCTCTAAAACATTATAAGTAGAATTTTGTTTGGTAAGGACCAAATTCAAACCTCGCAACGATCGTAATTTAGTGCTACGAATTGCTGACAAAGGATGCTTTAATATTGCTTAAAATGCCTTAGTGCTTGTTCATACTGACTCGCGGGCGCGGTCGCGGGCGCGGTCGCGAAATTTCAAACATATGAACTACTATGAGAGTGTTCACATACAAAACGCACGTGCGGTGTAAGTAGCGGGCACGCTAGCGACAACCGCGCGCGGCCCGCTAGCGGCAATATCAAACGCATGAGAATGTATGAGTGTGTTCACACTGAACTAGCGGCGGAACGCGCGATTATGTCAGGTAAGTTCAACCATTTTGAACTTGTCGCTAGAAACGATAGCACATGAATTCATTATGTCCCCAGATTAAAGGGTTGTTCTTTCATCTAAGATCATGTCCTTCAATACAGAAGAGTTTATTAGTACTATTCAGGCTAGAATTGATTTGATTTGAACTCAGATTTGGCAGAGTAAACACAGGCATCATATGAACAGAAACATTCTTAATAAACTATGTAAGGAAATTGCTGAATTGTTTCCTGATATGGAGGGTGAGTACCTAAATGGAACTTTAGGTATGAATTTTCGATTAAAAAAAGATCGTCGTCCATGTTTTCAACCTCTGACAACATGTCACAATCGCGCAAACGCCTGGCGGCCAGTGTGAACACGAATCCGCCACCGCGCCCGCGACCGCGCCCGCGCCCGCGCCCGCGAGTTCAGTATGAACACTCACTTAGGGTCTAACCAAACAAAAACCCAAGATGTTGTTTATTGCTTTGCTATTTTAATAGATTTAGGTGACGAAGGTAACTTATAATAGTGAAAAATATATTTTTCATTTGTTTAAGTAAAATCACAGTAAAATATTCGAATTTAGATTTAATTTGAAGGCTCCATTTAATTTTCAATAATAGTATTTTAAAACAATTAAATCAATTAAATCAATGACCCATCATTTACCTCTTTAGTAAATGGGTATAATATGATACCCTACGTGGGGCATTGATTGACTCATCAACGCTCAGTTCAAACCCTTGGAAGCAAGGAAGCTGAAAAGTTGGACGCAGATTAACTTTGTATTGTCTACATATTGTGTCAATGAATGAAGCTGGATTTTTTTATACTTTACACGGGTTAGGGATTACATGAATATACATTTTTATTTTTAATATTTTGTATTTCCGTAATTATGATAATAAGAGATTATAAAATACAAATATAAAGATTTAATTAATAATCATAATCACCACAAACAATGTTCTAAAAATATCTTTGATCTCAAAACTTAAATCAATGACAATGTGTTCGTAACTCCTCGTTTAGACTATTTTTTTAAACAGTAAAACTATGCTATGACAACGAAAACTTTAACTATAAAACATGTTATAAATTTAAATGTGATATTGACTTTGTGGTTATGAACTAAAAGTTTTTATGAATGCGATAACAACTTCGTCGACATTTTGGTCATACTCGTAAAATGAACCCAGCCCCGGCAACTGAGAATCAAATTTTAAAGGACAGCTCTCAATTATGTTTTTGTTTTAATACTAGCGCTTCGACCGCGGCTTTGCGTATGTTCTGTATAATAGGTACCCTATAACTCATTCCAGATCATCACAGGTAGACCACCTGTCTTTAATTTCATGTAAAGTACTTTTTGCGTGAAAGAGTAAAATACATCCATACATCCTCACAAAATTTAACATCATACTAATATTGTAAAAAAAAAAAATTATAAATGTGAATGTAAGTTTGTTTGTTACGCTTTCACGCGAAAACTACTTATCCGATTTGGCTGAAATTTGGAATGGAGATAGCCTATACCCTGGAATAAAACAAAGGCTACTTTTTATCCCGAAAAAGTTCAGTTCAGTGTTCCCGTGGGATTTGTAAAAAGATCTCTACCGCGGGCAAAGCCGCAGGCAAAGCCGTGGACAACAGCTAGTACATATATAATATTATTAGTACTTACTAGCTGTTGCCTGCAACTTCCAACAACAGCAATACACTTAGTGTGGATTTTTTAAGTTTTGAAACGAAACGAAAATACCACTTTATTATCATACATACCGAATGTATAAAGATTTTTCTTTCGTTCCATTTCACATGAACATTTTCGTCCTTTGAGCCAAAGATATATTACATTTTGATCTACAAAAGGATATCAAACCTAAGTAAATAACTTTGTACACGAAATCATCAAAGCTAAGCTAGTGCAGTCGACCGATTTATCCTCAACTGCCAAGCCCATTCTACAAACTCATCAACAACATGAAGTCAAAACTACAAACTAAATGGTTGCTTTAATGAATCTTTTATGTTTACTTGTACGGAATTATTGTAATGTTTCTGCTCATTTCAAACATTGAAAAGGATAAACAATGCTTAAGTTGAGCAAAAACCTTAAACTCTGAACAGATGTTTGAGTGAAATTATTTCGGATAGTCCGATTTAGATAAATTTGGCTTTGTAATGATAATATCATTATAAAGAATTATAAAAAGTTAACACAGGTAATAACAAGGTAATGATTTGATTACAGTTTTAAGTAATGGTTTTTTGGTGTAATAATCGTAGAAATATTATTTACAAATTTTTGATTACATTTATCAAATTTTAAAGTATCCAGTTAGAGCTACCTACGAACTAATATTGAGATTCAATGTAATTTAATATCTTACAAATTGTATTATTGACTTGGGTCAGTTGTCCGATTTTGTTTGCAAGAAGTGGCCTGAGAATAACTTATTGAAGAAGTCTACACGCTCACAATATGTATACGATCACCACCGTACACCAGGGACATAATATTCTAATCAAAGGCTTTAAATAATCGGCTGAGGTACAGACAGCAAAAGAGTTAGGTATGCAGTGCAGACCTACAAAAAACATACAAAACCATACATACAAAAATCTTCCATAACGTTTAATACTACATAATATTTGTGTCAGTGTCAATGACACAATTAAATGCTTCCTTTCAACGTAAGACATGATTTGACATTGATAAATACATAAACATTCTAATGCGTCGCTATGTACCTACAAACAAGTGTGGTTCTTTTGACCTTAGTTTCAATCATGAGCATAATACAGACGTTATGATACACACATTTTCAACGGCTTATTGCATTACATTTTGATTTGCAGTGATCATTTATCATCATTTCAATTTTACAATGATCATGAACTCATCATAGTAATCGTTACTCATCAACATAGTGAACATTGCAGAAGAGTTTCATATTTTTTCGCCGACTGTACGTTACCGTCAAAGTAAAATGGGTGCAGTCGACTGAATATATCCTCACAATCGCTGCCGCCAAGCACACTCTTCAACATATCAAACAAACAATTGTGAATGTCTGACAAACTCACGTGCTTTAAATTATGCATTCTATCCTACTAATATAATAAACTAGCCCTCTGCCCGCTGTTTTGCCCGCGTTTTTTGAGATAATTAGCTCCTATAGCTTTACCTATAGCACCCTATAGCTTATTTTAGGTCACGGTCTACCTGTGTGCTTAATTTCACTAAAATCCATTCAGTAGTATTTGCGTGAAAGAACACCAAACATCCATCCAAACTGAGCTGACGGCGAAAACTAGTATTTTAATAACACTATCAGTGGGAAAAATCAGTCACAAGGTCATAGAGTCCAATTATAATAAAAAAAAAACAACGACACAAAACTTTTATTAAAATAACTTCTGTTTTTTAAAACGTACGTAGCAAAAAATATTTTATACTTTCTTTATTTCTCTTTAAAATTAACGCAACCCATTACAGAAACGGACAATATGGACCGTCGCGGCGTCATTTCCTTAATTAATAGATACATTTATATGAAAATATTTTATATTCGTAATTTCATTTATTTTACTCTAATTGGCTTCAAATTAATGAAACAGCCAAGTAAAGAGGTTCTTAATTATGCGAAACTAAAGCACACCACAATGCCC
Organism: Thymelicus sylvestris; assembly: GCA_911387775.1. NCBI lineage: Eukaryota > Metazoa > Arthropoda > Insecta > Lepidoptera > Hesperiidae > Thymelicus > Thymelicus sylvestris. Next base: position 8,299,427 of record OU426896.1, on the reverse strand, counting down.
CAGTGTAGGTTGATACAGAGTTAGCTAAACTAAAAAGGTTCTGCCTTCTTAAGTCTTCCAACGGAACTTATACTGTCAATTTAACGTACCCTCTAGGTTACGAAAACGCACAATATGTTCTGTCAATAGTTGTTAACCGTCTTTCTTTCTTCTTCCTTGGCCTTTATTGTTACTGATGTCCAGTGACTACTTATCTTCAGACTCAGGTGCGTTTGTCGGCTTAAGGAAGTAAAAAAAGATTAGAGACGGAACCGGAGTTGCTTATTTAATCAGTTACTTATGAATGAGCCTAGCTTACAGCTACTGACAACGCTTTATTGTAATCACGAAAATCATTGTTAGCAATCAAGCTATATTTTAATGAAATCGATGAATATACCTACGAGTAAAGTGAATCGAGCGCATGTGCACTGTCGGCAAAGTTAGCGAACGGATTCCGTAAGCTTCCGATGCCGCGATGTCGCGTTTCAGTCACGCCACAGCGTCGTAGAGGGCAACACGTAGCCGTGCTACGGTGCTACGCGCTACGAACTTCAACCGCTACGAAAAACGTTTTCACTATGACATAGCTCCGCGGTACGAACTTCAACCGCCACGAAAATCGTTTACACTATGACATAGTTATTTAAAAAGTGTTTTTTAACCCGTGGGGTGCGATGTGAATTACGGAATAATGTTGTTGGGAAAACTTTTGTTCTATATACACTTTGGACTTGTCTTCCACGTTGTAATTTGTTTTAAGGATACTGTTGGTAAGCACTTTGTTCTTTCTCTATTATTTAAGTTTGTAGGGTAAAAGGTACAATCTGTGTTATACAATTATTTTATCTATTGTTTCTCGTTTTTATTACACTTTGTTTGAAAATAGTAATTACCTATTAATTATTGTGTCTAAAAAACACACAGAAATTATATACAAATGATGATTGCAAAAACTATTTTGAATAATATAATAAGTGTGTATAAATAATTTCATATAATTTAGTATTCCTCCTAAAATAACTAGTTACACGTAGATGGCTCATTTTACTTGGCTTTATAATTATCTTAATATGTATCTAGGAAAGAAAAAGTTACCTTATAAAATTATAGGCCGGGTTTCCACTCCATTTGAGCGTAATGTATGACAAAATGCCCCGGCGGGAATGGCAGTAAGAAAGTTTTACGCCCCATCTCAGAGTCACTAACGGTTACTTTAATCACTCCTTAGTAAAGAATCACCATAAAAATTGTGTACTAAGGAGCGATTTAAGTAACCGTTAGTTGGGGCGTTGGGACGTTAGTTTCGGAATACTCAGAAGAATACTTTTGATTTCAGTTACTTATGATATCCGTGGTTAAAATCATGTTTTATAAGTTCGAAGATACCAATGGTATTTTTTTATTACAATAACATTTATTAGGCACGTAGTAACTTAAGTTAATACTTTAAAATAAATAAATTCATTAATATATTTTTTATTAATAGTCTCTGATGACTGTGCACGCCGATACCCTCAATGTATTACTATTACTTTATGTAATCCTGTCCTTCTTATAAAAAAAAATCGTTACGTAGCAATTAGGCCGCCTGTTTCCTTTGTACATCTTATACTCTTTATATGATTTTGTAATCTGTGGTGTGCAAACAATGAAGAGTATCTATCTAAAATAATGAAAATAATGTTACATATGTATGTTATTACTTTGTCTAACACAAACGACATTGGTTTATGGACTATGAATGTACAATCATACTTTTACAAGTTATTTAAAAACTCTCCTTTACATTAACCCTAGAAGCATAGTAGATACACTATCTCAAAGTCATAAAATCTTTGTCTTTAGCCCGTAAGGCGTAAAGCATGTATTGTTCACGTATCTTCCTGGCATCGGATAATAATACCTGGTTATTATAATTATTTTCCATTCCAACCTAAATTTTAATTTAAAATGTCAATTACGATTATGCTCGTAATATACGAGTACTTTGATCTCTGGTCTTATCTCTGTGGTCTCTTGTAATAAGAGGATTAATCTTATACTCTACACTGAAATATGCATCAATTGGTCTTAATTCACATTTGAGAATATTCTAAAGCTTACTTGTTTTTTGTTGTTTACTAGTTTTTAACCGACTTCAAAAAAGGAGGAGGTTCTATGTTATGTGTTGTATATTGTGTACATTTTTATGTTTGTTCAGCGATAGAAATCTCCGCCTGCTGTGGACCGATTTAAAAAAAAAATCTTTTGTTCGGTAGGGTATACTTCCAATTTAGTCCCATTGTCACCACATCAGGATCTAATGATGGGATCCCAGGGAAATCGAGGGCAGCCTCAAATTTTAAAGGCACTTATTACTTTTTTCATATATTTTCTAAAGCTGATCAAGTATTTGCGTCTGATAATGTTCATCTCATGTGGATGAGCAGATGATGGACGGTACAACTCCTCAACGGTTAGGAGTTGAAAGAAAATTATTTCATAACTATAACATAATAATACATACATACATTATATATACTTACATATCATATAATGGACTTGAATTTTAGTAAAAACTAAAAATTTTAAAATAAAAAGTTTTAAATCAATAAAAAATCGAACCGCCTTCAAACTTGAAAAACTAAAAAATAATTTAACTAAAAACTGAACTTCCTACTTATTCATGTACTTAAAGTATTATTTTATACACTACCAGCTTTTGCCCGCAGCTTCGCTGCTTCTCCCGCGGAATTTTACTAACGCCATCTATTAACAAAATCCGGAACTAAATAATCTAGTAACTAACAAAATATCGATCTCCCCATGGGGATGTTTTACCGCGGTAAAAAGTAGCCTACGTTACTCTCCACCCTCCTCACTAACTCCACACACAAAAACCATTCCTTAAAACAGCTTCTTTGCGACGTGAAAGACGGACAAACAAACAAACAAACACACTTTCACATTTATAATATTAGTAGGGATAGGGATATATTGAAATGTTGTAAGTCATTACCAAGCTTTACATCTTATATAAAATATTTTGTTAGGTACTTCATTTTATATCGGGCTTGGCACCGTCTTACAATATTTCAATAGATAGAGTATAAAATAATACTTTCAGTACATGAGTAAGTAGGAAGCTCATTGCAGTTCTTCATTAAATTTTTCACTTTTTCATGTTTGAAGGCGGTTCGACTCTTTATTTATAAGTTTATTTGTTCTGTGGTTGTTTACTACACCTGAATACTAAATGATACATTATTAGGTAATTAAAACTTTATTAATTAGCTACATTTACAATATGTTATTTTTGATAATGTTAGAATTACTTGTCGATATAACAAAAAAACTTAAGTTTTGTTCTTACATATTACGCATACAATTATCTTAGGATATCACTAAAATTTATTTTTTACATAAGCCCCGTCCTGGAATCGAACCGTGACCCCTTGCTTTGTAAGCTACGAGGTTAAAATAACACATCTAAACGCATGCAATATATTTATACGAATATTTTACTGTTTAGTTGAGGAGTGTGTAACGTAGCCACATAAAAGCCTTACCCACGCAAAATTATGACATAGTAATTGTATTATAAGCATCATACTCGTCTCACAGAAATGTGTTACGTAACCAGGTACGTAAAAACCTCGCCCACGCAAAATCACATCACGATTATCATATTATACATCGTGACATATCCAAAATACGGGTGTTTGTGTTTGTAAATACAAGAGTAAAGCTATACCTTGTGTTAATTTATACTAGCAACCCTTCGTTTCGTTTCGTTTCGATTCGGTAAACCTATATTTTAATACCCGCATTAGAAACAATTGCTAGCCACTAATTTTTAGAAGCCATTATGTAAAAATGTTCTCCTCAATTTTAGCATTTTAGAGATCATGGTAATCTTTGAAGAGATTCATTTTTAGGATGAAGTTTATATATTATTAGGTACTTTTTATTACTCTAGATTAAACTACCTATATGCGAAATTTAAGCTATATTTGATTTAATTATTTAAACTAATATTTTGGTAGTGTAAATAGGACAGTAGGTAAGTTCCCAGCCATGCTGAGTGACGATTTGTATTTATATTACATCTTATTAATTCCTTTAACAACGTAAATGCCGTAGGTAATGTTTGCATTTTGCAATCACTATTTTGGTGCCTACGTAGAAGTTCTTTTATTATTGTACATATAAAAAATATTTTTGTCATATTGTATATTAAATAAACATCAAAGTCATTCATCTGTCATTAAAAATCGAGATATCAGACTATATTTACGTAACCAATACCCGACTACGCGTTTTAATTTAATTTTTGTTGGATCACGAAATAAATAAAATCAGTTGGGACGAAATAAAGAATATTATACCGCTTCTTTCAACCTTCATATTCCAATTAATTATTTGAGGAAAATTATCCAAACAGTCGATAATTTATTTATTAACTTTACTTTGAACACGTAAATATATATTCCAACAACTCGGATCCAAAAACTGCGTTACTTATTGCCTTAAATATTTTCAATGATTGGGTAAGAAAAATGACCATCTCAAACGATTTCATTCTTTATATGTGAATGTGTGTGTGTAGGTAGGCAATATTCATGCATTTTTAAAGTTCCGTAGTCAATACGAAACGTAGCAATACTTAAATAATTAATTAGTGCTTACATAAAATATATAAAATGTACATAACCTAAAGTGTATAGTAAACGTTGTTCTTGATTGGCTTATCACAAAAATGCATTGTCATTAGCATTAAATAAGGCATTAAAAAATTAAACTCCTTAGGATAACACGTCTAATAAGGCTTGCAAGATTTTATTCACACAAGGTTAAGGTTACACAGGTTAAGCTCAATAAAAGCGCTTAAAAATTTGCATTCAAAATTATACTACCAAATTATACCTATTATCTATAATATTCACTATTACGTTAACGTATGCGTTGGTTGAGTACTGTGTAACCGATTAATTATATAATATGACGGATATTTAAAATTAATATATTGTAGGTGTGACAAAAATCTTTAAATATTTTAAATCATGAGCGCCATAACAAAAGCCATATTACACAAGTGATGTGTTATGACAAAGACATAATATCACGAATGTTAAAAAAGAAATAATAAAGAAACTTTTCTTATTCTATTATACCGTTCGTGAAGCACTTTAGGAAATTTCCTTTATCCAAATAAACAACAATACCGCCTTCGTACACTTACCTTGTAGCCTCCAATTATCAGTTTCTCAAAGTCGGGCGTAATTGTTTCGACATCTTCTATAGACAGACTATTTGATAAATGTATGGAACTATTCGGTTGTATTCTCAGGAGATTATCACTTGATCTTAATAAAACTGCAGGCTAATTTATCCTAATTACGTTATATGACTAACTATGCTCTTTGCCTTACTGCTGTGAACGTAAGAAAGCCTAAACTTTAACAAAGTTACCAACAATGAACTCGAGTTTTGTATGAAATTTAACCTTGTTTCGGAAAGAGTAATTTAATTCTTGAAAAGTTAAAAGATTTTTTGTGATACGAGCAACCAGCGTTTAAAATAAGTTTTGAAAAAGGAATATTATTGAATAACCAACAACATAGAATACCCCCTTCTGCTACATATATTATGTGTATGTTGAAATTCACCAAGCTTACTAGTGAATGTCGATTTTACTGGTGAATGTTAATAGACCGTCATGACGTGGTTGGTGCATTGAAATAAATTCAAGATGAATAGATAAGCAGAGTTAGGAAATGGAGGAGAGTATATTAAAGGAGTAAACCCCGCTTTACCATTTATAAATAGCTGAATCTAACTTTCACAAAGAAAATTGGGTATCTATTTATATCTTTCACCTTTTACATTCACAGAATTTATTAAATTAACGTAACAATTACGAACCTACGCCATCGAAATTGGTGATTTTGTCGACATTCAACGGTGAATATCATATAACTCACAATCAAAATTAAAAAAATCGTAAACCAAAAAACTTTGACTTGACATATCGATAGTAAGAATACATTTTAATAAGATTTTTAAAGTTAATTTTAATGTTATAAATGAACAAAGGCAAACTTTTCCAGTAACAAATTTTTCAAATTAAAGACAGCATTGAAGTTTTCCGTAAAGTCACACGTCAATGTACTTTGAACTGGATTTTTCAAATTGCAGAGAAAAACTTTCTAAATGTGGAAACTGCCTGTAGCTCGTAAAAACCTTTCAGAAGCTACTAATACTTTTTTAATTCAACGGCTAGGCTAATGCCAGTCTGGAACTTACCTACTAAAAGTTTATTGGCTGATTGTATAATTAAGCTGAATGGTTTTTAAATTAAATGGAACTCTTAATGCTGGTATCATTATTACCATGGAAAGTTATCATAATTCTTTATTAGTGAAAAACGATTTTAATACGAATATAACATGTATTACGTACACAAACCGTCTCAAAACACGTCTGCAAGACTATTCACTTTTGTAACTTGACAGCGGAATCCGCGATGAGTTTCAAAATTGAAGTTCGAGTCCGAGACCTTGATATGTGATTCTCTAATCATCTGGCACGCACTTGCGAGGTGAAGGGAGTCTCGAACTCTTACTTCAATTTAGAAACTCATCGTGTATTCCGCTGTCAAGTTACAAAACAAAAGAGAACTTGCATCGTATTGATATGTCATTATCTAATCATCTAGTACGCACTTGCGAAGTGAAGTGATCCTAGAACTCGAACGTCAATTTTGAAACTCCGCTGTCAAGTTACAAATCTGAATAGCCTTCCTGAACTGCAATGGGCGACAAACGGGATGAAGTTAATCCATCTGAAACTTTGGATTTTTAGGTGCTTCTTTAGGATCTTTCTTGTGTTCAATGCAAACTCTGCTCATGCTCTGTTGAGCATTTGACGAGATTATGGCGTCAGATCCTCCTGTTTCAGGCAGCTGGGCTCAACCCAGTCTAATCACAACAGTAAAAAGAAAAACGATGGTAGTTACGCAAGCAGTTTTAAAAATTCTCCAACCAGGTAAGGCCCCCATATAGATTAACGTATTAGTATTATAAATAATATATGGTTTATCGACTGCTGATCAATCTTATGCCTAATTATAGACTGAGTATTAAATATCTGCTATCCCACTTTGAACTTCGTAAATAAGGATCGCTTGTAACAAGGTACATTGGTCAGGCCATCATGCAAAAATGCATGCAATGCATACGAATGACTAGATGTGCCTGTGATTGTAGATGCGCCATATCACATTGCTTGCCAAGCATGGTCGTATTACCTAATAATTGAGAGGAATATTACATTAGCTCGACACTGAGCTACATCCCAGTTTGATTGGGATGTAACCATCCTTAATGGTCCAAGAGCCCGTGAGTGCCAGACCTTCGGCATTTTATAAAAGCTGAAAATTTTTCTATGTGTGTCCCTAGTACAGGTAAGAATGATCCCCACCCATGAAGCTGAGTATAAAATTCCATTTCAAATTTATCATAAAATAAAACTGAACTTTTTTATATTTGATTCATAATAATATCAAAACTCGCGTTGCTCATTGCCAGACAGTTAGTGTGGTTGCAACCCTCTGCCGGACACCCTTAAACTATTATAATTTATAATTATACTTACGTTATATTATAAAACCTAAATTTTATATATAATTTTCTGGGGGCCTATTAATCTATGTTTACATAATAGCCGGACAGTTTCGACGGTTCTATCATCTTGCCAGACGCATTCAAAGTGAGCAGTAGTTCGGAGAGCAAGGAGCACAATATAGGAATCTAACAGTATTCGCTCTTCATACAAACGGTCGAAACGCGCGTCATACCTACGCACATCGGAATAAGTGTAGTAAAGGGCAGAAACTGTGGCGAACGAGCGCGGGTTGAGCCACGGCCGGGGCCGGGCGCCCCACGGTACAAATAACAAATTATTATTTTAGTTTAGTTCCGTGGTGGCCGTGTGCGGCGTGTGACTTATAAAAGTATTTAATATGGCAAACAGGAATACAAAATATTGAAATGAAATGAAATGAAATGAAAATACTTTATTGCACACAAAAAAAATATGGTACAAAAGGCGGGCTTAATGCTAACACAGCATTTTCTTCCAGCCAAAATATTGTGCTGTTTTTGAGTGTTATAATACGACATTAAGTCACCCAGGAATATCATTGTTTAAATTAGGTACCTGGAGACTCCCAAAGCATGGGCGTAGCCAGGGGGGGGGGGGGGGTTTCGGGGGTTCAACCCCCCCCCCCCCCCCCTGAAAAGTTAAGGACTGACATTTCCATACATGTCCGGGCAACTAGTTGGCTTCAACCCATTAATGGCCCACTACTGGGCACGGGTCTCTCCTCTTGAGGAGGCCTAGAGCATACTCCACCACGCTGCTCCAGTGCGGATTGGTGGAGGGGTTAGTGGCCAACCCGAGTGTCGGAAGTTTTCAAACCGCCCGAGGGCCTCCGACATGGCTTAACGACTGTTATCTTATGATAACAACTGGGACCGACGGCTTTACGTGCCCTCCGAAGCACGGAAACGCTCAAGAAATTTTTGCCACTGGCGGTCACCCATCCAACTACCGACCGCGCCCGCTGTTGCTTAACTTTGTCGATCACATAGGATCGACGCAAGCCGCCGGGCTATGAGCGCTTCGGGCAGCTAGTTACTATATATAAATTACGTGTCACGTTGTTTGTCCGCGATGGACTCCTAAACTGCTGAACCGATTTTAATCAAATTTGCACACCGTGTGCAGTTTGAGCCAACTTGAAAGACAGGATAGCTTACATCTCAAAATAAGAAAAAAAACTTTTGACAGAACGAAGTCTGTCCAGGCAGCTAGTAGCACTGGGTAAAATAATGTCTCTGTATTTTAGGTTATGTATTTTTCGTAATTTAAGAATAGTCTGGCATTTTTTTAAAGTTTCCTCAGAAAATATTATTATATGTTCATCACTTTTCTTACAAACAAAGCAAACTATTTTTTCGTCACTCATGATAGCACTTTATTACAACTGATCACATTTATTTTATAAACTGCACAGAAAAATAATACATTTATTATGAGCATAGCCGTTCACCAGATAGTTACAATAAACAACAGCTGATGCGCAATGAAGGGCCGCAATAGACCAAGCGCTCTGTCATTACGCTCCTTGCTCTCCGAACTACTGCTCACTTTGAATGCGTCTGGCAAGATGATAGAACCGTCGAAACTGTCCGGCTATTATGTAAACATAGATTAATAGGCCCCCAGAAAATTATATATAAAATTTAGGTTTTATAATATAACGTAAGTATAATTATAAATTATAATAGTTTAAGGGTGTCCGGCAGAGGGTTGCAACCACACTAACTGTCTGGCAATGAGCAACGCGAGTTTTGATATTATTATGAATCAAATATAAAAAAAATCAGTTTTATTTTATGATAAATTTGAAATGGAATTTTATACACCTTTGTTACCTGTTACCTGCCAAAGCCACCGCTGCCTCAGCTTCATGGGTGGGGATCATTCTTACCTGTACTAGGGACACACATAGAAAAATTTTCAGCTTTTATAAAATGCCGAAGGTCTGGCACTCACGGGCTCTTGCTCTATAAGTCAAACCTTCCCGAGTCGTGGTGTACTCTCATGAGCCACTGGCGAAGCTAATGAATGCCTGTATGTTATGAAAACATTAAATAAATAAACAAACGAACGGTTACTTATGTGCGAGGCCCCGGGAATGGTTGAAAACGGGTTTATTTACAGGATGGCCCAAAAATTACGCCAGACTTGAATTGTGTGTGTGTATTCAATGAATATACTTCTCTTTTTGAATGTTGATATTGAATTATTGGAACATTGAGCACTTAGGGGCATTATGGTACTCACGACAATCACTGCTTGACCAGCACAATGTTTGAAGAAATGTGGCCTAATGAATGTCCCTACCATAATGTGATCGATTCCTACCATAGTACAGAATTAAACTGAGTGGTTTAGATGTTTCATTTTTATTGACCCTAGACTATCAGCTGTTAAACTGTTTTTTTCTTTTTCTCCGGCAACACTTTAACTCGCAAATGGCAGTAAGTTCAAATTTTGAGTAATTTTTGTGACACCCTATATATTCTAATAGCCGACAAACAAATTAAGCAGACCAGTTTAAATAGATCTGAATTACCTGATGGAATTTCGTAATCGTTGCCCAATTTGCCCATGGACAAAGGCATTACAAATTCCATGTCGGACAAAACGGAAATGGAGGGTCAAAAATTGTCAGCCTACTTACATCCAACATGAAAATATAATCTGACACGAAAATGAAATGAATGAATCGTTGCAAAGTGATAAATCACTACATGCGCAAAGAGAGAATTGCGTCTTAAAATTTATCAGTGCCAAAGAAAATGTATGTGTTCGATAATTCAATGAAGCGTTGCAAGTTCGCTCAAAGCAAGTAGGTACATGTCAGTTCACGTACGTTGCCGTAAGTTTTTACAAACTGCGCCGTAGGTTACTCTAGTGCTTTCAACGGCCAAGAAAATGTTACAAGTTGGACTTTCTACCAACAAGATTGATAATATTTTATCACCTATGACCTGTTCTCACTTTGCTTGAGCAGAATTCCTATGTTACATTCAATTAAAAAACTTTGTTGAGAAAACAGTTATTTTGAAAACACAGCAGAAACTTAAGTTTTATTAATATTATGTATAATACTAATCCCATCAAAAACATAAATGTAAAGTGAGAGTCAATTTCAAAAAAAAAAGAATTGAGATCTAAATGGGTGCCAATTTCTGTGTAGAAAAGCCTAAAATTTTAGTCACAAGAACATGTAATTCAAGCTCCACATTTGACTTGGTTAGTTTTCACGTACCTACCTAGGCTATATTACATCTATGTAATTAGCTTCGTCAAATCTGTTAGGTTGATGGCTTATGACACTCTTCTCTAATTTGGTTTGTTGGTTGCTAACTAAAGAAAACTAGCCAAGTCAAATGTAAAGCTTGAATTACATGTTCTTGTGAATAAAATTTTAGGCTTTTTACACAGAAATTGGCACCCATTTAGATCTCAATTCTTTTTTTTTTTGAAATTGACTCTCACTTTACATTTATGTTTTTGATGGGATATCATTACTTTTTGTATAGAAATTATTAGTAAGTACTTATTCATAACGTTACTGATTAATTTTAATACATGAACTGTTATAGTGCTCTTCAACTAAATCTGTAGTTAGTGCGCCGTGGTCCGAAATACGGTACCTATTATTTCATTATTTATAAGTAATGATCTTCCACTATTGATGTCCGCTAAATATTGAAATAATAATTAATACTAAATCCTAATTATAATATCGTAATAAATACGAAAGTCGACTATACTCTTATTAGTTACGAGTGACCGCCCTCGCTTTGCTTTGGTTTTCTTATTTTTTTACACCTTGGGTTACGTTATTGGAGTTTTATTAAGGATCCCTAATTTATTGAAAATATAATATAGCCTATGTCACCCGGGGATAGTGTAGCTTTCCAACAGTGAAGGAATTTTTCAAATCGGTTTAGTAGTTTCGGAGCCTATTCAATGCAAACAAACAATCAAATCTTTCCTCTTTATACTATTAGTACAGATAAGTTGTTTATGTTCGATGACATCGTGCAACAATAAATTTTGAAACAATACTTCGAATTACTTTTAACTGGTATAATTACGGAAATAATACAAAATTTTGTGGTGTAATCTTGTAGATTAGAGAAAAATAATTTTCCACACATTAAAAATAAAACGACGTAATACACTGGAAATAACGTCTCCTGACGAACCACTAATCTTCACGTAAATGTATATGTGCTGTGCACTTCTCACAGGCACTTGGGACACTCAACATCTTCCTCCCGTTGAAAGCTTCAGAAAGTACTAAAACTGATATGTTTCGTTATATATTCACCTTGGAATCCACATAATGACCAGATGTCATCAGTTTTGATTGCTACTCTTAAATTTCAGGCATTTTAATTAAGTGTTCCTAATAGAATCAATTTTTTGAAAAATTATCATAAATTGATAAAAATTTACTACTTTCAGATTTATTCCTTTGTATTCACCCGACTACCTATCTGCATGCCAAATTTTAACTTTCTAGGTCACCTGGAAGTTGGATATAGTTTTGATCTATAGGTCAGTCAGTGTTAAATTTCTCGATTTTTGGACGTTAATATCTAAATAACCGTTTGAGATGTGTTTATGAAATTTGGAAAACGTATGTATTTCGCAAGTCTTAATAAATGAGCCAAATTTGACAGGTTTATGTTGAATAGTTTTTGAGTTATGAGGTGGTCAAAAGTGGCTCCAAATGGTTCGTGTAATATTACACACGGTGCTGCTCGTCAATTCTGTTAGCTAAGAAATTGACTTGACACGCTCCGCGTGTCTAGATCTATAATATACCTTTAATACTAACTTCTGTAGATCGACGCTCATTTCACAGGAGTAAACGGAATTGTTTACGTCTGTATTTGCCAAGAGTTCACATCATTGGTAGCAACTTACTACCGCAAAAATTTCTCATTGCCTCAGAGAAATACCTCATTGCTAGAGATATCTGCCGAGCGTACATTTCAGACTGAGTTGAGCTTCGAATGAGGTGAGCTGAAACTTGTGCCTCTATGACCCAAAGACACAGACATGTCTAATAATCGCCATAAGATGCAATTTTGGTTAGGTCTTACTATTAGAAATGATTTACTTAATCAATACATTTATAAATCTTTAACTGTTTAATGTCCGTACGTGGAAAATATTTCAGAAAAGCTTTTAATAGCGCAATATACATTTTAGTAACGCAACCGATCCCATATAAAATATTTTTAGAATTTTTGTTTGTTTGTATGTGCGTTTGTTCCAACTAATCTCAAGAATGACTGTACAGATTTAGATGCAGTTTTCGCTGATGCATTTTAGTAACCTTGGTTTAATATTTAATGCTTATTATATTTCAATAGGTTCACAAATCAAAAAACTTATGTCAATTTAAAGAATATCGTCCATATCATATATAAGAATATCGAGTGTGTTTAAAATATTTATGGACTACGATTATCAACTGCGCATTTTGACTCTCGCTTTATTGAAATTAAAAATAATGGTCGCTTTTCGGATCCTTCTCATTACAGTCTTTTCAGAGAGAACAATTCAACGCTTTGTTCGTCGATATGTATGTCGTCGAGATAGCTTTGATATTTACGGTAATTGACTCTTTGTGAATATGACGTACATACTCTGGATATAAAGAACCTTTAGAGGGTGATTTCGTCAACTGCTTAGGCGCTGTTTGAGATTGGAAATGTAAATACGAGTATAAATCTCGCGGTTCGAATGTTATTTAAACGCATGCCTTACAAGGATTAAATCTTTCAACAGTAGCAGTAACTATATATCAGCAGCTCTTTTCCTCTGGGAAGAATGCAGCTTCTTTGTTAATTCAATAGCTATTTATCCGGATTTTTTTAATCAAATGAACTCCTAATGACTAAGACGAAAAATGACACTAGAATATTCGTGCATTGTGGTATGGTTTTTCACCTGCTGAAATAGCTACAGTTATAGGTATTGCTCCTAAAATCAACCGTGAATGTGCAAAGGGTGGGGTAATCGCGTATAATTACTATCTGCTACAATAAAATACGGAATAATCCCTCGAAATGTAGCAATGGGCGGAAACTAAATACTCGCTAAGAAGCTCGGTCTCCAAATATGGCCCGTCGCTGAAAAATATATGAAATAACTCTTGTTGGTTACTGGATTACAACTCCACTTACTTTTAATTCAAGTAGGATTAAACAAACTGGTTCTTACTTTAAAAAAGTATTGTTATGTAGGTATAGCTTTTAAAAATAAACTTAAAAAGGTTTTTGCGATCAACTTGTAGACGAGTCCTGATGGTAAGTGGACACCGTCGCTGATTTACGCCCATAATACTAAAATGATACCGCTAAGAAGGCATCCAGTAGTCTTTATTTTTGACTACTGCAAGTACTGCAACCGAAACACGCAAAACATTTAGGTTTTTTAGGCGGATGGTGCTACTAGCATGCACGAGTACTGTTAGATTAACTGGTAAATCAAACAGAGGGTCCCTCCTCCATAATCTCATGTTTGTTCAGGGTGCACAAGGAGCAGAACTGAATAAAAATAATCCCTTACCCCCGGAATAAATAAAACTTAAAAGATTTTCCTCTCAAAGACAAAGACTAATGTAACCACGTTGCAATCAGCTACAGATATAGAATCGTACATATCTTACATCAGTAAACACGCAACAGTCTCAGTGGATTGTCGTTCCGACACGAAAGCTGGATCTAAGCCGGCTTAGCAGCGAGCGAGGCCGGCTCACACACTGACTGGTTAGGGCTTATATGTGACGTATTATATCTGATGAATTATTTCTAATATTACTACAAATATAGTTTCGCCTTTTAATTCTTCATTATCACAACCCGTCTGTTCCTTTGCAGGGTAATCTCGATGAGACACGTCGGCAGATTGGTAGACTTTATAAACAACTGCAATAAGATGTTTATATTATGAAGATTTTCCCAAGTGATAGTACCTAGGTACCCCTCATGTTACTTCATGACTGTTGGTTGGTTGGAAGAAAATGCCGAGTTAGCATTAAGCCCGCATATTGTACCTTTATAAGTGCAATAAAGTGTTTTAATTTTATTTCATAGTTATTAGTTATTATTTATCTTTAAGAAGTTAGCTTAGGTCTTTATACCTCTTTTAATAGATCCACAATATGTTATTGATTAATTACACAATGGTGAATTTACATGCTGAATATCATATCAACAAACGCGTGTATGAGTTTGTAGTTGCCTTTTCAACAAACAAACCGCTTCATGGCCGAAAAAGTTGTTGAGACCACAACCAACGAACAGTTTCAATTCATCGCAATACAGTTCTTGTCTTCCGGGAAATATAGTTTATTTTCTGATACACAGAATTTAATTTCATATTTTATCTATCGACATCAACGAGGGTTACATAATTATAATCATTATTGCGATATTAATTACTTGATTGTACATACCAGAGCTTTACTATTTAATTAATTAAGATTGATTGGGTTATTATTATTGATATTTAATTATATTATTGAACTAAGTTTATTCAACAGTTTCAGCTCTGTTATGTTTTATATTTATTATTATTGCAAAAATATTTCATTGAATATTACGCATTGTACATGTTTTGTATAATAAAAATTATTAGAATAAGGAAAAATAATTACGGCGTAAAAATAAACTTTTATTTTATAATAAATTTTTAGTTTTAAGCCCCTTGTACATTAAGTATAGTATTAGTTATTTTGTGTGTAATATATCTATTGTTTTCTTATTATAAAAATAAATGCTACACACTCATAATCCCATATTAGGATTCCCTGTGTCGTGGGTGGACAACACAAAAACAAGAACACACACCCAGACCGAAAACAGATTTTTTTTATCATTTAAATTTCGTCCTCGTTGAAAATCAAACCTAGGACCCTTCGAACGGCAGTCCGTCATAGTAATCATTACGCCACGCAGGTTGTCAGTTACAAACATATTTGCTGAAATATCCACTCTTTTAATCTAATATTGGCACTCAAAAATCGTTTACCAACAAATTGGTTATCCCACAAACAAATTGCTACATTTATGTTTGCAATTAACATCGTGTCACTATACTAACATTTTATACAACGAAACGTTTATCTGACTCTGTCCCAAACTAGCAATAAAACTAACAATGGACATTTAATATCCGCGCCCTAGACAAATATATATTGCTCCGTTAGGGATCCCAAACCTCAATTCGCGTCTAAATCCAACCCAGCGGGCGTTATTTATTTTTTTAAAGGAACTGCAAGCAAATAACATCGGTCTTGCGGCTTACATAGCATTTCTATTTCAACCATATTCCCTTGGGAAACATTAAGAATATTACTAAAGTAGAATACCACAAAAACCAGATGTAGTTCTTGCACACGACTAATTAGCACTCGTTAGTTGCATCAATAAGCGAGAATATACTCTTTACAAGCTTCAGTGTATTTTTCAAAACGCGAAAAGCAACGAGCCGCTAATGAGTTACATTACATAGAAAATGTATTTCCTCGTCCTGAAAGGAAAGTAGCAAAATCTGTTCATATTCATTTATTTCATTCACTACGAATATTCTTTATGAATATTCTTTCTGAGAAGTAAATAACATGTTTGCTCCACGCTTTTGCGTCATATCAAAAGCTGTACCTATAACAAAAGTCATAAGTAGTATTACCTACGCTCCTTACTGCAAGTGATATTATGATTTATAAAGAACTATGATTTCCGTATTATGTACTCGTATGCACTAATTGGAGTAATTCGAGTGAAAAGAGTTGGTATTTTGCTACGACTGCGGGCCAAAAGTCTGTCTATTCAAGTTAGTTCGGAGCTAAACGGACTAGGCTGTCATATTGCGAACTGACGTTTGGTACGTGACTCAATTCCTCTGCTCCCTTCTGTTTGAATCGTAAACTCTCTATAGATACGAGGTTAGACTACACAAACCAGATTTGGAGATTTTTCCACAAGTTCCTTTTAACGAACTCAAACAGCCAGTTAACTAAACCCAGCTTCATAAATGTAGGTTGTTAATAGGAGTTACGCGGAAATTAAAATCTTCAAGTGCAGATAAAGAGCTTATAAAATTTTATATCGATTATAGCCGGATCTTTCTAATAATTGGCAATAACTGGTCGACAAGAGCCTCTTCCGATCACGTCCGGGAAACTTCCGAGCAGCCATTAAATTAAGAACAACCAAACTTCATTTATCTCAGCTTGTTACTTCTACGGACGATAAGGTTTGGAAACATGGTTCGAAACTTCCAAAAACTTACGAAACTTTCGCGGAAAGTTGTTGAATCACGCCGATCGCTCACAAATTTGTTAGGTACTTATAAGAAATTTTAAAATAACGTTTATCTACCAATGTAACTTTACGAGGTTAGTTATCAGTAACTTTTCCGCGTCCGGGGAAGTAAGAGCTAGATAAGTCTTTGGAATATTTACTGAGTCAATTTTAAAACACTTTTTACTACTAAAACAAAGGTGAATTAAAGTAACAATATCAAATCCTTTAATCCCATTTGATTGATTACATTGTAATCGATGTAAAAAAAATATGATTAGTTATCAAACTTAAGCATCAAAAACAAATCTTTGGTTAATGTCCATGGGCGCCGGTAAGTCCGGTACCTGACCACTTACTTTCATTGTCTATCAGTCAGTTTAGTCAGTTACATTATTAGGTTACATTAGCGTTCTATAAGTTACGTACCTATTATTATTACATACTTCAAATGTGGTATGTACATATGCCATCATAATTATTATTAACTATTTTAAGGATATATTATTATTAAATTTTATCTCCAAGGAATAGGGAATGAAGGCTATGTATATTTTTTCTTTTTTAGATGGTTTAATCATTGATCATCCCGCAATTAACTCTGCTACCCAGATGGTTATGGTTTCTCAAGTTTATAGATATAAACTTGAGAAATTGACAGTGACGAATTAATGCTTTAAATCTATAGAATATCTGCTACGAGTGGCTGTCTTTGAGGTACAGTAAGGTCGTTTTTCATTTCAACGCGTCTTACGGGGCGTTTGAGTTTAATCTGAAGAAACACATCGATCGTATACGAGGGTATATACCTATTTAAAGTAGAATAAGTTCTTACAATGAGGCAGGGGTCGCGTGACGGGCCACGTTTGAGAGCGCAAGGGGCCGGCGATACGCTGAATATTTATGTCGTAGTATTCATGGCAGTCGTAGTTTTATGGGTGAGCGCGGTACTTCATAGAAAATCTAGATATCTGATATTGGAAGTAAGATGTAACGTTACAATTTGTTAAACATAGAACTTTAGATTCATAACATAGGTAGAATATCTATTTCTTACTTCATCATTATCATTAAGTTTATGTATAGGTTTTAAAATAATGAGTCAATATACGAATGAACTTTAGTGCTAGTAGGTATTATTTATTTATCATTCAAATAACATTAGTAATTTGGAAACGCGAAAATAATAATAAACTCTAACACACTCATACCCCCGCAGTAGGTTATTACCTGTGTAACCTAAGTACATACTACCTGTGTGTGTACCGGTGTATATCCGAGTACAAATAACATATTTATCTGTCACATAAATATCTGCCCCGGCCGCAAACCGAAAGCGGGACCCCTCTCTTCGCAGGCAGGGTCGCTACCAACTAGGCTAGGTCGTCAAAAATATTCAAAAATCTGTTTAATGTTAACCGTTGGCCGACTGTATGAAGGAGTACGTTTTGTGAAATTACTACTTAGGTTCACAGTGAGACGCAAAGGTTCGCGTGACTAAAAAGATGCCAGCGGTTGATGCGATACGCAAATTATTTATGTTGTTGCTTCAAAAATTATAGTTCAAAACTACACTCAAGAATAAGAACTCTTTAATAACTTCTTAATTTCGGAACTGTATATTTATACTTTTTAGAGTCACACATAGCATCACTTCGTTGTCCGTCCATCCGTCTGTCTGGATCTAAAACTCAGGTCTTCAATCCCTTGAAGCTTCTAAGTCAACGCAGTCAAAAGATACCTCCGTTTATGTCGTATACACTCGCAAGGAAATCAAAACTTCCCTGTTACGAAGAGTCCTAGAATCATGAAATATGGCAATACTAGCTTTTGCCCGCAGCTACGCCCGCGGTAGAGATCGATTTTTTAAAAATCCTACTTACTTGCTTAAATTTAGTTGCCTATGACTTAAGTAATTTACATGTTGATATAGAATAGAATAGAATAACTTTATTTCATAAGTTAACTGCAATCACAAACAAAAGAAAAAGAAGTAAACTTAAAAACTATGATAATATAGAATTGCAGTCAAACTGTATCAATATCATTTGATAGCGTGATTCAGAACTTGCAAATGAATTTTACTAACGCCATCTATTAACAAAATCCGGTACTAAATATCTAGCAAATAACAAAATATCGATCTCCCCATGGGGATGTTTTACCGCGGTAAAACGTAGCCTACGTTACTCTTCACCCTCCTCACTATCGCCACACACAAAAACCATATAATATAACAGCTTCGTTGCGACGTGAAAGACGGACAAACAAACAAACACACTTTCACATTTATAATATTAGTAGGGATTTTATAACACAAGTTAAAGAAATACGAAATAATAACAAGTATATACAGAAACGGAACCCTCGGTGCGTGTGTCCAACTCGCACTTGTTTTTTTTTTTAATTTCACTCCTACTTTTTTACTGCCTATCTTCATTGCGATATCTTCTTACACAAGTTATACATTGAAATATTAAAAATTTATACTTTTACGTTGATGCTCACGCACGGAGATCCAATGGTATGTGATGTACGTCTAGATAAATTATAATTTATTATGTGTACGTGTTGTTTTATACGATGGAGAGGTGTACGAGTATGTCTTGCTATAGTACTTACTACCTAGCATAATATAACTTGCAATTAAATGCCTGTTATATTATAGGTTCCAAATGAGTGGACTCATTCAAAAACCATTTTGTCTGATTCAAAAATAATTTAATTAAATGTCTAAGCATCACAGCACTGATAAACAGGTGCATGTATAGGTATTTTTTTTCTACCACTATTTCTGAAATGTGTGTTTTGGATGAGTAAGCATGGTGAAAGACAGTGAAATCATTCGGAATAGGTATGTGGAGCCTTATCCATCTTTTAGTCGGAGCCAACTTCAATCATTCGCAATAAAGGTCTTTCCTTTTGGAGATCGTTGGGTAATGCACAAATGCATGGTGGTTATTTTCCTACCTGTCTAGTTTACCTCTCCTACCATCGATGTTAAATTATGTCCATGGACATATACAGGGTGTCCCAGGGCCAAGTGACCGCCCGGCGTCTATTGATTATTTGGACAAAACTATTAACAAAATTCCAATAAAGTACAGGTCTAATCTGTTTCGTTTTTTTTTAATTAGCTTTTTAATTTTTTTGGAAAAAAACCTGACTTGATGCACTATTTTCGACATATTTTCTTTGTTTTTACATTTATTTTCGTTCTGTTTGTTTTTATTTACCAGTTGTTATCATAGTTTATCTATTCGAGGTATAAAATCTACCCAAAATTAAATGAAATATATTTTTTAAAGACATTAACTGATTTTTTTTTGAAAAAAATTACCCTTTTTTATTTAATTTCGCTAAAAAGTTGGAAAAATGCCCCATGAATATTATTATTTTATCAATTATTATTAAAATACATGATATTACCGACAAAATCTCAATAACATGTTTGTAGTTATCTAAATCATTTACCGAACTACAAACTTTTGAAATATGCACCCTATTTTCGATAATAAGAAGAGTAGACTTTTAAAACCAGGCTAGTGGAACATTTAAGTGTCTTACTATCAAAAATACCTTTTGCCCTTTGATTGAATAATTTTAAATGTAAGGGAAACGATAAAAACAAGTGCAAAAAATCATTTATTGAAAAAAAAACAGTAATTAATTCATAACATTTTCGAAATTATCGCCATTGGCGTTAATACAGGCTAAGGCTCTAAATGACATCCTTTGACTCGTTATTTGCACTTCAAAAGGTTCGCTCTTATTTCTGTAGCAACTACATCAATCCTCTGTTTCAATTGAGACCTTGGAGGACCATGCTACTGGACCACCTCTCTCTCGGTCTCCTGATTTATCGCCTCTTCATTATTATTTTTGGGGCTACATGAAACAAAAAGTGTATGCTGTGCCAATAGCTACGAGAGAACAATTGAAACAGAGGATTGATGCTGTTGCTACAGAAATAAGAGCAAAACCTTTCGGAAGTGCAAATAACGACTGAAAGGATATCATTTAGAGCCTTAGCCTGTATTAATGCCAATGGTGGTCATTTCGAAAATTTTATGACTTAATTACTGTTTTTTTAATAGATGATTTAATTTTGCACTTGTTTTTATTGTCTCCTTACATTTAAAATTATTCTATCAACGGGCAATAGGTATTTTTGATAGTAAGACACTTAAATGTTCCACTAGGCTGGTTTTAAAAGTCTACTCTTCTTATTATCGAAAATAGGGTGCATATTTCAAGAGTTTGTAGTTCGGTAAATGATTTAGATAACTACAAACATGTTATTGAGATTTTGTCGGTAATATCATGTATTTTAATAATAATTGATAAAATAATAATATTCATGGGGCATTTTTCCAACTTTTTAGCGAAATTAAATAAAAAAACGTAATTTTTTTTTTAAAAAAAATCAGTTAATGTCTTTAAAAAATATATTTCATTTAATTTTGGGTAGATTTTATACCTCGAATAGATAAACTATGATAACAACTGGTAAATAAAAAAAAACAGAACGAAAATAAATGTAAAAACAAAGAAAATATGTCGAAAATAGTGCATCAAGTCAGGTTTTTTTCCAAAAAAATTAAAAAGCTAATAAAAAAAAACTATACAGATTAGACCTGTACTTTATTGGAATTTTGTTAATAGTTTTGTCCAAATAATCAATAGACGCCGGGCGGTCACTTGGCCCTGGGACACCCTGTATATAGCTTCGTAGATAAGCCTGTCAAGGATATGTCAACATTTTAATATAATGGCACGTTCTTATGATATTCATTGTAATTTGCATAGTGTATCTGATGTAACATTAAACATGTATTGTATTGCAGAACCTTCACAACATTTCCGACACCAATCATTGTCTGAAAGCGTTGTCTTGTAGCTGCGTCGGTGTAAAGAGAAAATATTGCTTTCGATATAATTTCCCCTCATCACGAACAGAGTTGTCATGCTGCTCTAATTATAAATTACGGACAATTTATTGACACGACTAGTATCGTTATCATCACAAATTAGGACAAAAATATTTCTCATATTTTTACCTTTTCAAAGAAGTATACTTACGGTTAAAGTAATATAAAGTCAGAGTAAAGTAATAGAAAGTGCATATTTACCAAACTATTTGTGTCCATCTATGTTGAAATGAAGTAGATACCTATTGGTAAATACTTTTTTGTCTTGCATATTTATGTATGAACTGTTCAAAATAATATTATGAACTATAAAGAACTTTGTCAATGACCGAAATTATATTGGAGTTAGGTGAGTAGGTACAAGACGGTGAATATATACAGCTTCAGTAGATTGTTTTAACTGTCTGTATTTGTCTAATGCAGAAAACATTTATCAAAATGATATTAGTTAATAACACAAAAGCATGTAATAACATATTTTTTAAAATATATATCTGTATCGAAGGTTGTGTTCTGAAGAATTTCGGCTCTTTGAAGAAAATTCTGAGTTACATAGAATTATCCGTGTTACCGCACCACTATCCTTCCCACACGGTGTCAAATTGACTCATCCCCGAGTTATCTATTAGTCCTTTTCCTAAGCATGAGAGATCGTGTTAACAATAAGCTGTCTTCAGGTATTCCGAAATACTTGTCTTATTTAGAAGACTTTTAGTTAGAAAATAGAAAAAAGTATATTAATATTAATACATACATACATATAAATCACGCCTCTTTCCCGTAGGGGTGGGCAGAGACCACTTCTTTCCACTTGCTACGATCCTTACATACTTCTTTCGCTTCGTCCACTTTCATTATTCCTTTCATACATGCTCTTCGGTTTGCTGTACTCTTGACCTGGCCTTTTTTCAAGACGTCCCTAATTTGGTCTTGAAACGTCCGCCTAGGTCTACCCCTTCCAACACTCGCATTCACACTCGCCTTATACACTTTTTTCGTCAATCGTTCTTCATTCATTCTCTCGACATGTCCAAACCATCTCAGCATACCTTTCTCAATTTTTGTCACTACATCTTCTTTCACACCACACCGTTTCCTTATCTCACTATTTCTTATCCTGTCACTCAGTTTAACTCCTATCATACTTCTTAACGCTCTCATCTCAACTGCATTTATTCTGCTTTCATGTTTCTTCTGCCATACCCAACTTTCACTTCCGTACATGAGTGTCGGAACCAACACCCCCTCATGCACAGCCAAACGAGCCTTGTTAGACACCTTCTGACTGTTCATAAAGGAGTGCAAAGCTCCATTCACCATGTTTCCTGCATTCACTCTTCTTTCAATATCGCTCTCACACTTTCCATCTCTTGTAAACTTTGAACCCAGATACACAAACTCATTCACCTGTTCAATTTGTTCATCTCCTATCACGATATTGCAGTCTGTCACTGCCTCATCTCTTTCAAACACCATAACTTTCTTCTTCTTTACATTCATCTTCATTCCTTTTCTAACAAAAGCTCCATTCATAGCAGTTACCATCTCCTGCAACTCCTCGGCTGAAGACGCAAGTAATACTTGGTCATCAGCATAGAGAAAACATTTGACGAGTAACTCATTCATTCTCAACCCACTTTCATTCCCTTTTAAGTCTGTCAAGCAATTGTTCATGAACAGATTAAACAGCCACGGTGACGCTACACATCCCTGTCTAACACCTTTTTCGATATTAAACCATTCAGTGTATGCCCCGTTTATCCTTACACAAGCACTAGAATCCCTATAAAGAGATTGTAATGCTCGTATGAGGATACTGCTCACACCATTCACGGATAATGCTGACCACAATTCATTCCTCACCACTCTATCATAGGCCTTTTCTAGATCTACGAACGCGCAATAGACATTCTTGTTTTTAGCCAAACACTTTTCGGCTATGCGCCGCAAGGAAAAGACCTGATCCGTACATCCCATTCCCTTTCTAAATCCCGCTTGTGCGTCCCATACTTTTTCGTCTGTTTCATTCACAACCCTTTCAATCAACACTTTCGCATACAATTTACCGACGACGCTGAGAAGGCTTATACCGCGGTAATTTATGCAGTCCTGCCGTGACCCTTTTCCCTTATACAATGGCACGATTACGGCTTTGCACCAGTCTCCCGGTACATGCCCATTTCGCCAGCACAAATTGAAAAGGCGGTACAGCTGGCTAGCTACTATGCCCTGTCCAGCCCTCAGCATCTCGACGGTAATTCTGTCATACCCTGCTGCCTTACCTAATCTCATACTTTTCAACGCTTTCACTATTTCATCCATGCTTATCTCACTTTCATCAACATTTATATTCGTTTCCATGGAAGGTGCCGGATGTTGTACCTGCACTTCCTCTCTTTCAAACAAACTTTCAAAATACTCTTTCCATCTCTTTAACACACATTCTTCTCCTTTTATAATGCTTCCACCTTGACTCCTGATTGTACTCAGCTCCGAGGTAGATGTTTTACCTCTGGCTGTTTTGATGGATTTCCAGAAAAACTTGATGTTTGACTGGAAATCTTCAGTGAGCCTCCTATCAAAATCATCCTTTCGTTCTTCTTTCTTTCTAGACACAACTTCTTTCGCTGCTGATTTCAATCTTTTATACTTCGTTCTTGCTTCCTTTATCTCGTCATCCGTTGCCTTTTGAACTTTTTGGTTAGCTTTTGTTGCTAACCAATCCAACCACGCTTTCTTCTTTTCTTGCACAGCCCTTTGTACATCTTTATCCATCCACACATTATAATTCTTTCTTCCTTTCCTTCTTTTAGCTACCCCGCATACCTCAATAGCAACATTCACGACCCCTTTCTTAAATGTCTCCCACAACTCTTCAATCACACCTATCTCTTCTATACCTTTAAAACTTTCATTCAGTTTCTCTACATACTCGTCTTTCTTTTCTCTTTCTTGTAGGTTTTCCACTTTTATTCTGTCCAAAACACTCGTAGGCTTAGCCTCTCGGTGTCGCCACCGTTTAAAGAGGCCACGCATTCGGGCTATGACCAGGAAGTGGTCTGTGTCGAGCCCTACACCGCGGTATGCCCGAGTGTCTATCACTTTCTTCCTCAGTCTTTCATCCACAATTACAAAATCAATCATACTTCTAGACTCACCCTCATTTCTTGTATACAAATGGATCTTTTTGTGGTCAAACATTGTGTTGGCTACGCAAAGATTCCATTCCAAGCATACTTCAAGCAGGCTTCTCCCATTGTCATTCACTCTTTCGTCCCCAAACGTACCCAGAACTCCTTCATACCCATCACGCTTTACTCCTACCCACCCATTAAAGTCCCCTAACATCACTATCCTTTCATTTTCTCCGCATTTATTCAAGACCTCTCTCATGCTATCCCAAAATTCCTCTCTCTCTTGTTGGGCTTTTAATGACCCACTTCCGCGCAGATCCGTCGGTGCATAGACCCCAAGGATAAACAAGCGAGTGAGTCCGACTTTTAACCTAATCCAGAGGAGTCTTGGGCTAACACATTCATGCTCTATCACACATTCAACTATTCGAGAGGAAAGAATCACACCAACTCCCTGACAGCCTCGGCTGGTTTGGGGGACTCCCGACCAGTATGCCGTGTAGTAACCATGAACCGTGGTGTCACATCCTTTCCTCTTGGTTTCGTTCACGCACAGAATATCTATGCATCGTTCATCCATCATCTGACATACTTCATCTACCTTACCATCCATTCCTCCTCTTACATTCAACGTAGCGAAGCGGCTCTCCATGGACCGCTTTTCACCCCCGCGAGAAACGAGACGTGATGGGTGGCGAACCACATCGCCGCCATTAATATTAAGTATATGGCTTCAACCCATTAATGGCCCACTACTGGGCACGGGTCTCTCCTCTTGAGGAGGCCTAGAGCATACTCCACCACGCTGCTCCAGTGCGGATTGGTGGAGGGGTTAGTGGCCAACCCGAGTGTCGGAAGTTTTCAAACCGCCCGGGGGCCTCCGACATGGCTTAACGACTGTTATCTTATGATAACAACCGGGACCGACGGCTTTACGTGCCCTCCGAAGCACGGAAACGCTCAAGAAATTTTTGCCACTAGCGGTCACCCATCCAACTACCGACCGCGCCCGCTGTTGCTTAACTTTGTCGATCACATGAGATCGACGCAAGCCGCCGGGCTATGAGCGCTTAATATTAAGTATATTATTAAAGTATATTAATTAAGAAAATAGTTTATTAACCTAAAAATGCATATTAAATATTCAGTTTAGGGGGCATCATTTTAAGTAAAAGTTTAGTTTAGATAAAATAATATTTCACAATAGACTAAAAGATGCGAGCAGTATTCCAACCCATCAGATACAAATGATTAATGGTAAAATCACAACGCTGTGACCGCAAAATACTGTTTTTTAAACCAAAAAAGTTATAATCCCGAAGTGTTAAACTTCGATGGACTGCAATAAAGAACAAACAATTTGGTGGGAAGTTAGTGCCTAACACACAAAAAAGCAGCAGAATAAAGGCCATATCAATATGAGAGTTCTCATAACGTGCCATGCATTTTAATGAGGCTTTGTGGATAGTGTTTAGTTCAAGCATATATACCTACATAAATGATAGCCTGTCTGAATTAGCACAACAATAACTTGAATTTATTAGCACTGAGACTATTTTATAGCAGACTAAATCAAAGATCTATAATTATTTATCTTTGATCGTTACCCCAATTTATTAAAATAAATTGTAGACACGGCTTAAATCCTAGCAGGTTAATCGTTTGTTTCTTATAGAAGAGTAATAGGACACTATTACTAAATAATTACTTTTGAACAAAAAATAAAACCAACGAAAAAAAAACTGAAAAGCAAAAAATTAAATAAACCATTTAGTATTATAAATTAAGATCCGAAATTAACAGTAAATAAATAATTTTGAGACCGTGCCAAACAAACAACCAAAATTGATAACATAAAATTCATAATATTATGAGGGCAGCGCGGCAGCGGCATGCGATGCACACGGCAGCAGCAGCGCGGCGCACATCTTTTCGCCGTTTGTTTTTTCATTGGTTTGGCACCGCCTCAAAATTATTTATTTACTGTTAATTTCGGATCTTAATTTATAATACTAAATGGTTTATTTTATTTTTTGCTTTTCAGTTTTTTTTTCGTTGGTTTTATTTTTTGTTAAAAAGTAATTATTTTTTAATTTTTAGTTGCTATAATACTTATAATTAATAATAAATTATTGATTTTATGAATTATAGATTCAGTTACCAGGTAAAAATGTAGTAGATGAAATATCAATCATCCCCTATTTTCGTACCTATAGGGGTAAAATTTTGTTTCGAAATTTAAACAAGAGTAACCTCAAGGTACACACTATTCAACAAAAAGAGAATTATCGAAATCGGATCATCCAGTACAAAGTTATTGGGGTTAACATGTAAAAATTCCGGGTAAAAAACGGGTGAATAATCAATCATTCCCTATTTTCCTACCTTTAAGGTGGGAATAAAATTTTCAAAAAAATATGGGACCAACTTCAGGACATACCCTATCCAATAAAAAAAGAATCATCCAAATCGGACCAGCCTGTGCCGATTTCTGCGTGATCATACATAAAAAAAAAATATACGTGTCGAATTGAGAACCTCCTCCTTTTTTTTTCGTCGGTTAAAAAAATTATCAAATTACGAATATTACCAAGAGACATGATAAAATTAACATTCTGAAGCTTAACAACTGTACAACTAACTGTACGCTTAATCACCTTCATACAATAGTTTGTAAGAAAATAAAACCATGTACAGCTTTAACATGGAATAAAAACATGTAACATAATATATTACCTTAGAGCGGTGTTAAAAAACTTTTTCTTTGTCCAGGCGATTTACGATACGAAGTAAAGCTTAGACGGAGTAATTGACTTTGAGTGGTCATCGGTGGTATGAACTTTTGGTCGAGTACTACTTGGTTGAATATTTGAGCTCCATTTTTCATTCGTGCAAGCGTTTAATAAGTTCAACTTGTCCCTTTGATGAAGGAATTAATGCATACGTTATACACTTAATTTGAATTCTGCAGGCTCGATAGGTAATTAAGTAAAAATAAACTGATCTTAGTTTAATCGTCCTCGTTTTACCCCTTATAGTTTTGTCATGTCCGTCCGTCCGTCCGTCCGTCCATCCGTCCATCCATCCGTCCGTCCGTCCGTCCATCTGTCCGTCTGTCCGTCTGTCTGTCTGTCCGTCCGTCCGTCCGTATGTCCGAAGCAAAGCGGCGAGACCCTTAGTGCCAGAAAGCTGTAATTTGGCATGGATATACCTACATATTTATTACTACTATAAAACTCCAGAATCGTAGAATAAAATATTGAAAAAAATTTTTTTTCAAGGTACCTAATTTCATTTTTTTTCTCCTACGGGTAACATGAGGATGAATTTTTTATTCTTTGCGTACCCTCTTGTGTGAGGTATCTTTGAAAACGTTCTCTAAAAATATTATGGGTCTTCTAAGGCCATTTTTGGAATTAGGGGTCCGTTTGCGAAATATTTGGCTTTAAAGTGCTAATTTTGATTAGAGTCAAGGAACCCCCTGCCGGCTAAACGGTTGGAGTTAGACAAGTGAAAAAATCTCAAAAATAGGCTATATGATGAATTTACAAGGAAAACTATTACAGCTATGTTAGCATAAGTAGTTAATGATTATTAGTCGATAAACTTACTACTTCGGAACCCTACATTGCGCGTGGCTTGACACGCACTTGCCCGGTTTGTAGTAAAATAACTAGACACTTTACTATAAATAGTATTTTCGTATTTATTTTCTAGTAGTTTTAAAACTTTTTTGTTGTTACTTTTGAAGTTAGTGCGGGATTGAATTGAAATGTATTTATTCTGAGCAGAGTTTTTCTAATAACCAAAACACGCCATAATGAGTTTCTACAATGAGTAGTCTCTGAAGAAGAAGCGAAAAAATTTTGTACATAGTTACATAAAATACTTTTTACTTATAATTTAATTATCAAACTCGGGTATCCACGTTACTTTTTGTATAAGAATGTCTTTGCCACAAGCTTTGAATTCACAACGCAGTCCCGTCAACTCAGAGGGAATTTTGTTGTAAATTATACACATGAATTAACCACTATTCACGGAGTCTGTTTCAGTAAGTTTAGCTTTGTTCCTCGATTTAATAAAAATATGAGAGATTATTGTAAGATACCTACATGTTGTACTTGTGGTGGTAGCAACTCTATCATCGTTTATCATAACCTCAGATTATAGAACAAAGGATCATAGCGTACTTAAATGGCGACGTGTTAAAAGACTTAAAAGTAATAAACGTATTTAAATTACCACGCTCAATCCTCCCCTGGAGCAAAGATGATGCTACTCTCAAGTAAATGCCTTCGTTAAGCACCTATTTAGCTTTATTATTTACGTTGTACAGCGGAAATTTATAGCAGACATTTCTCGTTTAAACGGCTAATTGTAACTAAGTGTGTAGTATTGTAATATTTTGAATGCATATTTTAACATTGATTTAACATCGAGATTTAGGTTATATATTACCTCAAATGAAAGTATTTTATTTAGATCTCTTATATTATCATGTTTTTGAACTGGCATTGCAGGATATACATTTTAATAATAAGGGTCTCTGCGCTATCACATATCTAGAACTAGAATATTACATACAGACTACAGTTTGTGTTAGTACCTAGTGTCAATATAGATGAATACTACTACTTAATACTAGACTACTTTAAGATTCGTTTCGTTAATGGATGTGGGGTGTACATTGTACAGTAAAAGTTAATTGTCGGTTTATTCTACGTAAGTAGAGAGTAGGTATATTACCATAAAATGTTACTGCGAGAATGCTCATCAGTGTACGGGATTCAAATGTGTTATCTAACCCTTATCTATAGCACCCTTAAGTAATCTTTATATTATTACGGTAATTAAATAGCGTACGATAGGTGTGTGTGTGTGTGCATGGATGTAGATACTGACACACAAATATCACCATTGATTCACAAAGTGGTCCTTAGGGATCCTAGGGATACGAAGACTAGCAATCAAAAAATTAAAACTGAGGTCCATGAAGTGCAAATAATGGTCCAAGATAATGGATTGAATTTATGTAGGCCACCATGACTTTAGTTTTGGCTTTCCATGAATGGACAAATCCACTTAAGCGATTATTAGGTTACCTTCTTACTCGTTTATATAAAAAACACACATTGCAGTCAAAATACGCCTGCATACGTTTTTATTTTGTAAAATAATTATGTAAAACGACACCCGCAATAGATTATATCTGGTCTATGTCTACTTTTTAGCTAGCCCCATCTTTATCAGTACAGTGATCAGGAAGATTTGTGGCTTAGTTTTTACGTGTACCTGAAACAGACCATATTACACTACCCTGGTTTAGTGTACAAACGTAATATTAGGTTATCAGGGGGTCCAGGCAAACCAGAAAACATGCAAATGTTTCACGGGAAAAAAGATTGTCTTTCAAATTGTTAAAACAAAATAAATTAACCCCCGACGCAAAAAGATGTATGTAATAAGTTTAAGGTGTCTGTGTGTCTGTCTGTGGCATCGTAGCTCCTAAACAAATGCCCTAATTACGATTCAGTTTTTTGAGTGATTGAGATAGTTCTTAGCTATTTTTAGTGTCAATAAAACTGTCGGGGTTTTAAATTTCAAAATTTATAGTTATCATTTATTTATATTTGAACAGCGATAGTCAGTCCATTAAGTAACCTACACACACATTGCGTATGATATAAAGATATCATATCGTATTGTTCTTGTTCAATGCCACTGCTCTATCGTGCTATTGTCATATCAAGCCGCTTATCAGAATGACAACGGCGCGGCGGCAAAGCACGATTCAGGGTAGCGGCTAATCAAATACATGCATTTCAAAAAATAAATATTACTAGGCAAGAATATCTGTAGAAATTTTCGCTGAAGCAATCAAAACTTTTTAGTTTTTAAGAGCTGTTACATCTTTTTGATGTGTTCTTCAGTGCAATGAGTTAGATATGTATTTTTTTACCCTTAAGGACTTTAACTTTGGTGTAAAATGTGATAATTTCAATATTTGATTTGTTATTTTATATTTGCGTTAAATCGTGATTACGTTACTACTCTTCTACTAGATGTAGGTACCAACGAAATACACAATAATGTACATTCTGTGCAATTCTGTCTCAAGATACATACATTGTTTTTTTTTACTTTTACAAAGTTTTAATCTCATTATTCTTTTACTCCACGTTATAAAATTCAAAAATTCAAAATTCAAAATCATTTATTAATGTAGGTATCATTGATAAACTTATGCACGTCATTTTTTAATGTACCAGCTTTTCGGAAAGGTGCTTTGTCATGGACTGTGAAGAAAAGCCTAAAGAAACTCCTCAGCACATCTTTTAAAAATAAAATACATTGGTATATTTCTTATATTGGTATATTTATATATCTTATTGGTATATTTTTATAAACATCAATCATCAAGTAAGTATGTTTTTAATAACCATTTTTTCATCGCTGTTCATTTAAAACGAACAGTAGGTATAGTTAACCTTAAATGTTTTATAAAATCTATTTTATAGTCCACTAGGTACAAGATACTGATACCCAACCTACTTGCAAGATGTTTATAACTACAGTCTTTCGCAATAAAAAATAGACAAATAAGAATTTTCAGCAGTGTAGGTTAAATAAATAAAGATAATACTTCAGTGAACTTAACGATGTCCTTACCATAACAAGAACACAAGTACTCGCATAAAGCAGTTAAAAGTTTCTTTTAGAGACTCTAAGGAAAGTAATATTCTGTCATAAATTCTCCCGAGAGGCTCACCCCACTCCTTGAACCCATAAAAAGATAAAGATCGTATTTTGTAGCTTCTGCTATGCTTGTACTACGTCCTAAATCATTGACTGGGGATTTTAAGACTTAAGAAATGCTGTGCTACAAAAATAAGCAATATTATAAATAAAATCGTGGGATTCTGACAGTTCAACTAATAAGCCATTCTTTGTGGTGCACCGTTTTTTTTTTGGAAATAGCAGGCAGATGAGCTCTCCATTCACCTGATGACAAGTGGCTATCGTCGCCCATGGACATAAGTGACAAAAGGCAACACTGATGCGCTGTCGGCAAATAAAACGAGAAGAAAAATAAATTATGAACTGGCTCTCAAGGCTCCATATGGAAATAATGGCAACAGGTCCTTCTTACTGGAAGTGGCTATGATAGTGGCTAGGAAATATATATTCATTTCAGCTACAAATATTACTTAGGGAGTTAAGTGATTTTTCCTTTGTTGCCATTAAAAAATCTCCTCTATCTATTTTCACGCACACGTTTCATTATTATTACGGGACATTATTATGTATATATATCAACACGATTTTTGACCACGAAGATAACCCAAACATTTATGGGCAATCAATAATGTACACTCACTGTTTATTTCCCTAATCTGAAATTTTATTTGCTCGATCATCATTGCATTCTCGGTCTTAACTTTGACATGATAGGAGTTATTTTCGTGAAAAATCAAGGCCCACATTATTCAACATCGCCCGTTATTTCATAGTCAAATTCGAAAGCTAAATCTCGAATGTATCATCAACGCTATACAGCATTTTTAGAGCCTTTATTGCAACTGTAGTGTATTGACTATTGTGGTGGATGCGGAAAAAAACGTTCATTATCGCCTATCGTGCGCAAATAAAACAAGATGGCACCCCAGGGCTCGTTCTCTTGGTTATTGCGACCCACAAGCAAATTTGCTCTAGGCACAATAAATGCTTAGGACTGTACGTGCGGGAACTGCTCCGGCCAAGATAACATTTATATTACGAGTATATACACCGTCACACACAGACAAGATTAAACCCTGCGATAAGTTTCTTTTGTAGTGTACATCAATCATCTGTGTATTTTGTATTATGGTTACAATTTTTATAAACATAACATACATATAGATTACTACTATTACGTTTGCATAGAACTTGAGAAAAATTGAGTTTATAAGTATATTATTAGAACTAAATATAGTATACCACATATCAATTTATAAATCCTTGAGTTCAAACCAATTCTCCTCGTCATGTCATAGGTATCACTTTTATCCCGCAGTGCTCGCGCATGAATACGAGTAGGTTAGATATTTTAACTATTCTGGCTAGCTACCATCCTTCTAGAATCAACTGCAGATTTTTTTTATTTGGAAATAAATCTGCATGCACTCATCGTTTGGTTGAATTTAAAAATAAGGACATTATTTTAAGGAGATTCAATATTAGGTTATCTTCCATAGATTAGGTATAAGTTGCAAGAGTGGGTTATAGTAATATATATTTTAATAATTCGATCATTTTAAATGTTACATAAAAAGTATCGTACATAATGAGAAAACTTAAAATGAAAAGATAACATTTCTTGAACTTGTGTTTATCAAACAAGCTTCTATCCCATTGTTTGCTGTGAAATCATCCCAAATTTATTACTTAGGCCGAATGGACCCCATTTGTGAGGGGTGTTTGCTTTTATTTTGTGAGCTTTAGATAATTAAAATCCTGTTTATGATTATGGTTTTTCATAGGTACTCATACATTCATTATCAGAGGGGTATGGAACGCGAAGATTAATATTGATAGGATTAAACTTTGATTTTTTTTCTGGAAATTGCCGATTAGCAAGCTGACGATTCAGCTGATATGTCGATGTCAGTGGCTATCGTCGCCCATGGCTACCGAAAGAAGAAGAAAAAGCTTTAATTCAAGGATTACGCAAAAAAACAAACATCTTAAAAATTTGAAAATTTTAGATTTTTTTTAACGCATTTTTAATTGTAATCAAATATTGTTCAATGAACAGCTTTTTATTGCTTATATATATATATATCTAGTAGTATTTAGTTTACGAGTAGAAAATGGATGTCTCTTGTATAGTGTGGAAAATCAAGTTTTCAATCAAAGTTTTTCAAAAATTCATCCCAAAAAGGGATATTTTACAAATAAAAAACAAGTTTACTTCACTAATTCCATATAAATCTGTATCACAAAGTGCTTTACCAACGCTTTTCTGATAAAAAAAGGATGTGGCAAAACCTCTTATTAATCTTTTTCCATCACTGCAACGAAACCCGTTAACATTTTACAATTCATTTTAAATATTCGGTTACTTTTTTTCATAACCTCAAAATTTATGTGAAAAATTCAAAAAACCACGTTTTTTGTTTTTTATTTTTATCTTTTACAAAAAATATATTTTTTTCACGAAATTTGGTGAAAACTTACCTTTATATGTCCTTAACATACTGTAATTTTTTTGATGCAAAAAAAACTTTTTTTTTTCACCTTATTTTGACCTTAAATCAAAAAAACACCCTTATTTTCAGTCGAAAAATCTCACGTCAAAATAGCAGATTTTTTTAAAAAGTCGATAGTCTTTTTGTTCGTGGGAATCTCTACTTTCTAATGGTATATAAAAACCTATACACTACAATGGTAAATGTTCTCAGAAAATGCAATTTTCTGGTCTTCGACAGACGAATTGTTGTTGTATCTGTTGATTGTACGATATACGAACATACAGCTGATACCAAGCTTTTGAAGTGTCTCCATACCCACTTTGTGCAAGGCGATCACTGCAATCCTATTTTCTTTAACACCCCATTCCATATTGTAATTTGATAATGAACACGAAAAAGTATGTGAAATGGCGCGAAAACCAAAGAAGTTTTTAAAATAATATACGTGTTCTAAATTCAAAATAATTAAAAAGCTAAAAAAAAAAAAAGTTTTTATGTAACAGTATTTATGGCCAGACTAGGTATATCTATCCAAATGCACTTAGTAAAAAGCGGTTATTTTAATATTACAAACAGACACTTCAATTTTATTTATTTGTATAGATGAACCTCAATAGACAGGAAACTCTTAAAATTATTATTTTATAAACGTAGGAGGATGTATATACTTCCTCAGTTTCTCACAAAGATAATATTTGATCTCATTAATACTCATTTCCGTTTTCTGTATTAATAGGGTTCCCTACATGTTGAAACATCTTTATCAACACGAAGATTCCGTTTCTGTGTGATGTATGGTATCCCAACATAAAGAAAAGAGTATGGTAATGAGATCCTATCTCATCTTTGTTGAACACTGAATAAACACTCCGGAATTGTAGATTAAACAATTTAATTAATTGCTTTAAACTGTAATGGTTTAACATTTTAAGCTGGATATTTAATGTTCAAGGCTGAATATTCTATTTAGCCTACATTTTAGCAGCGTTAAGCGGTGTTCCGGCGTATTATTCGGTTACCCAGTAATTCTGTTTAGCGTGCTACAATATAATCCGAACTAGCTATAATAGCTGGGAGTAAACAAATGAGGTAGTTAATGTACCAGTTTCCTAAACTGGAGTATATTTTTTATCCTATTCAGTGCTGTAGGTTACTTTAGAAGTTATTTTAGCATATATAGTACATACCTTCAAACTAAGTTAATCCATGTAAACCATTCATAACTTAAACTATTTTTTTTTATATAACAATATTATGTACATAATATATATACACTGATATAACGATATGGATATTTATGTTGAAATGTAGAATTAAGCATAACTTAAAAATTTAACTTAATATAATTAAGCGTTACTAATATTGCAATAATAAAATGAATTCAAATTGAAATTCAAATTCAAAGATGCTTTATTGTGGACAATAGGTACATAATGGTTAGTACAAATACAATTTTATTCAGGTCTCTATGTCCTACCTGAGACAAGTATACAATATAAAATAAATATCCTAACATTATTTTTCTTAATTAAATATAATAACTAAAATAACTAAAGGAATTCAAGGTTATAAATTGCTTTAGAGTACAGATACTTACATAATGACGAAGTTGAAGAAACAATTCGAACACAAATAAAAGTAACTAAACCATAATCGCTATACGAGTACAGTACCTACACTTATTGCTTGTTTCCTTTTGCAGAAGTCCCAAGATTCGAAGATAGTCTGAACAATCTAACGGTGTCACTGGGCAGAGAAGCAGTCTTCACTTGTGTCGTCAATGATCTCGGATCTTATAGGGTCAGTATAACCGTATATTATTACAATTTTGGGGTCTAACACCCCAACTCAGAGTCACTAATGGTCCCTTAAATCGCTCCTTAGTACAGAATTTGTATGGTGTTCTTTACTAAGGAGCAGTGGCGTAGCTAGCCCTAAGGAGGCCCCATGTCAATATTTGTTGTGGGGCCCCCTCAACGTTAGCTGTCAAATATAAAAGGAGTGCCAACTGTAAAGCGGTCGCAAGCCGCTGCCGACCCTTTTTTTGGGAGTGTTAGTGGGGGCCCCTATATGCTGGGGGCCCCGTATATTTGATACGGCTGATACGGGGGTAGCTACGCCCCTGCTAAGGAGCGATTTAAGTAACCGTTAGTGACTCTGAGTTGGGGCGTTAGGGACTCCATTCATCTTGAGACCAACTGATGAACAATGGAAGAAGCTATGGTGCAAAGTCCCTTCTTTTGGAGACGAAAGATAATTTTCCAAGAGGCTTCTCTTAAAACGTACTGTTTAAGTAAGTTCTCTGTGGTTGGTAGTGTTTGAGTACTCTTTGGTTGGAGGTCGCTGTGCTCTATACCACCCAGTTTAATCCCGAAAGTACTCATGCAAATGGTAGGGTTACTACGAATCTGGCTAGCTACTATCATTCTAAAATAGATCATGACTTTTTTTTAACTTGTTTCGGTTACTGTGTTGGAGTGTAATAAATACAAATAAAAGTATACATACATCGACTATCATACAAGCTTCAAACTATATTTTTCAATCGACTGATCTATTCCAGCATGAAAAAATTGTTAATGTAAACATATTAATGATGTTGTTTTTGTAAAAGTGAAGTTTGATACTTCTAGCATCTCAGATAACATGGGCTACATTTATGAATCTATCGTTACTTATTGTTTATGAAAGTTACCTCGGTTAAGTTGAATAGATAAATATCTAATATCTAATATCTAGTGGTAATATTATGCATTCACGGAAAAGTTTTTCGTCGGCTGTTGATATAAATAACTAGATGTCTGAAGGTTTGAAGTTTATTTTACTGAAGGTTTGAGGCTTATATTTTGGATTTATTGACATAAATAATACGAAATACAAAAGTTGTGGATAACCATTGCTGTTATTACGTTCATGTCATGCACATACCTTTTTCAACTATATTATTGCACCGCTGGGAAACGTCATCAACGTATCTTACCTTACTCCCCCAAATATAAAGTTCAATGAATAACTTCAAACATGCCCACCAGGTGGCGTGGCTACGCGTGGACACGCAGACGATCCTGACGATCGCTACCCACGTGATCACAAAGAACCACCGGATAGCCGTGAACCACAGTGACCGGAGGGTGTGGTTCCTGCACATCCACGACGTGCGGCAGTCGGACCGAGGGTGGTACATGTGTCAACTAAACACAGACCCGATGAAGAGTCAAACTGCTTATTTAGATGTAGTTGGTAAGTATTAGAATCTAAATACTAACAAAAAATTACCGACTTCAAAATTAATCAAAAACTTCTTGTCAGATCTCGCTAAAATTTATGTGGGACTACATGACAAACACCTGCTTTCGATTAAAAAAAGAATCATCAAAATCGGTTCACCCAGTCGAAAGTTCTGAAGTAAGAGACATTAAAAAAAATACAGTCGAATTGAGAACCTCCTCCTATTTTTGAAGTCGGTTAATAAGACCAATGAGCGCTTATACTCACACTCGAACATTTATAATACATGTGTAAACTACTACAATCCGAGAAAAAATGTCGAGTTAATCAAGATGTAGGTAACAATATTTCAGGTTGCCACTTACCATCGAGTGACACGTCTGCTTATTCGCTAGACTTTGAAACAATATAATTGGTATACCTAATTAAAAGCCCTAACTTATAATTCTTGAGACCCGTCTATTTACAAACGTTGTTACTTAGAACTGGGCTCCAGAGCCGTTGGTTTATTCACATTATTGTAGCTTGTTTAATATTTTCGTCAGCTTCAGTATATTTCATTAACTAATTAGGCACACTATCAATGTAGGTTTACGATGACATCAATTTAAAGACTCATTTCGAATGCTTTTGACGCTTAAGTAATTGATTTTCAATAATAAATTTTACACAGCTTCATTTTACAAAAGGGTTTTATTTTATTAGTAACTTTGCAATTTCACAAAGATCGATGACGATATTTTGGTATAAAACGGCATTGAGAAAAGGAGCTATTCTATTAAATTACTTAAAATGTTTTTCATGTTTTTGTTAAAAATACGCAGCAACGTATATTTAACTTCAAACATTACGAGAAACATTTGACACTAGCAATTTACGTAGCAAACTAAAATATAAAAATTTATCACTAAACTCAGCTTCTACACGTAACGAAAATTCAGATGAGTTCTTTTTATTTTCTTTGTTTGTATTAAAATAACAAAAGTAAGGCATTTGCTTTACAATCTTATCGCAACTCTACCTTTACAAAATAACCAGTACTTAAAATAAAGAAATGAATCCATTAATCTCTTAAAGTAAACAAACAACGATTATAAAACTATATTAATTTTTGCTATAACCATTATAATATTATAAATTTTAAACTGCTGCGCAGATTGAAAGCGGGTCCTTTTACGGATAATACTTGTACAAATCGGGGACAAAAAAACGCTGTAAGCTGTAACGTAACATTTTTTTTTTATAGTCTCTATCAACCACAGAGATTTTCATTTGACATCTTTGTCATTAAAATCAAGAACATAAAAAAATAATGATAAAAGTATAGAAACTAAATGAAACATTAATAAAGACATTTCATTAAGCATATATTTCAGTAATCCTGTAAGCGGCTTGTTTATGCTTAAAATCTAGAACACTCAAATTTTCATTGTGAGGCTTTCTCGCAGTACACTAAAACCAAACAAAGAGGCAGATAATACTCCTACGGTTTCTACGTGAGCTACGAATGTGGTTTATGGCGCTGTCAAGTTTATAGCACATTCAGCGGTTAGGAATCGATTTGTTATTACTCTTGAGCCCGTAAATGATAATAGTTATGTTAACATTACCTTTTCTGCCGTACAAATACTTTATTCTGATAGAGATATAGATTATAGAATCTATAATGTAGATGATAATTTGTTGAAGATACTGAATATCTCTGAACAGCACGGCTACAGAGCCTCTTTGAAATCAATACTTTCGTTAGATTAATTTAAATAAAAAGAAATAAAAAACATATGTTAAATTATTTCTCATCCAGAAAAAATTTCATGGTTGTAGTTGTTTATGGTTTTTCAGTATTGCCACAACGCGTTGCATTCAAATGATATGCAAGCCTCAACAGAAAGTTCCGTAATTGTTATTTTAAGTAATCATTTGATAACGAATAACTATCACAAAGGTTTTATTGTTTTTAAGTAAAGATTAACAACTTAAATGAAACATGTATTTTATGAATGATCCAACTCTTTTGATGCAAATGAAGTGGCCAACGAATGCCGATCACTTGTGATTGAAAAGGCCATTATGATTCAAGGGCGCCCAGTAGTGCCCATACCCTTCGGAAATTGACGCCAATTGATATTCAGTGCTGTGTCCGCCTAATAACTAGAAAGGTGTATTCTTCGTTTGGATTTCATAGACAACCTGTATCAGCGATAATTTGAAACTGGATGATGTGTGACAACTATAATGAAGAAAATCAATGACTTATTATACCATTTTAAGGGTTCTGAAGTAAAATTGGAATCCTAATAGTTTTGTCATATCAGTCCGTCCGACGTTCCGTCCATCTCTCCGTCCATCTGTCCGTTCGCCTGTCCGTCTATGTGTCCGAAGCAGAGTGCCAAGACCCTTAGTGCTAGAAAGCTGTATTTTGGTATGGATATATTCGTACATATTTATTAAAACTCCAGAACCGTAGAATAAAATATTGAAAAATATGTTTTTTAGGGTACCTACCTCCCCTACAGGTAACGTGAGGATGATTTCTTTATTCGTCGCGTACCCTATAGTGTGGGATATCGTTGAAAAGGTCTTTAAAAATATAAAGGGTCTTCTAAGACCATTTTCGGAATTAGGGGTCCATTTGCGATTTTGGTAAGAGTCAAGTGTGTCCTCCTCCCCCCCCCCCCCCCGCCTCCCCGCCGGCTAAGTAGTGGGAGTTGGACAAGTAAAAAAATTAAAATGCTTGCAATTCACACGTAGTAGAAGTGAAACCTTCAAAAATTTTGTTTTCAAGATAATGAGACGAATGTGCAGGAAGATGATAATTGTAGGTTTTAGTAATGAACATAGTGATGCAAAGTTACATAATTATTTTACATTTTATTGGTATACTATATCACATTTATTCAGACTCAGAGCTTACATTTTCGATAAATGATACAAGAGGCTTATGGTAATTAAAGTATGAAATGCTCCCCCTCCCCCTCCCTTCCCCCTCGCCTCCCGTCCCTCCCCATCCCTTCCCCCTCCCCCTCCCCTCCTCTCTCCTCCCTTTCCCCTACCCCTGTATAATGATTCACCCCCTCCCCTTCCCCTCCCCCTCCCCTCCCCCTCCGCTCCCCTCCCCCTCCCCTTCTCCGTCTCCGCCCCTTCTCCCTCTCCTCCCAACTCCGCCTCTCCTCCCCTCCTCTCCCCTCCCCTTTCCCCTCCCCTCCCCTCCCCTCCCCCTACCCCTACCCCTGTACCTACAATGCTTCCTATCTCACTTTAGAATTTATGTATCTGTCTCTTTTTACTGGACAGTTTCGTTTCATCGAATTTCAAATCACCACCGTAGGTACTAAAGAAATTTTCACTTCAAAAAATCTCAAAAGTAATGAATTTACAAGAAAAACTGTCACGGCTATGTTATCCTTGAATGCAAATACAAAGCATTAAAATCTGAATTTTCTTAGAATAAAAGCATAGTAATTTTGAAATGGAGTTATTCCTCTTCATTTCTTAACGTTTAAATATTTTCTTTTCATCCAAGAATCGCTGCAGGCTTGCGCCTTGCAGTGATAGACATATTTCAATTTCCGTACCACATGCGAAGGAACGCAATAAGCACTTCACTGCACGAAAGCGCCAACTCGTTAACCCGTATTTAATTGATTTATTTATTTATAATTTTATTGAAATGTGAGAAGAAAACGTACTTTTGAAAAATGTTTTCATTTTCATTTGGCCTTGCCAGTTAAATTAAAGTTCAGTCCGATATAATAATACCTATAGGTACAATTTGGCAGTTATACCATAAGTAATAATAAGTTGTATTGAAGAATCTACCAAAGGAATGATATACATAAATAGAATAAATACATATGTACATGAAACTTATGATACGACAATAATTATGCCATCTTTATACAACAGCAGATATTCTATTACTCGTATTTTCTTTGTCAACCAACTAAAATTACCTTATAAGTCTGTGAAATGCATGGACATTCCCTTGAAATCAAAGCATTAAATAATTAATAAGTACAGTAGTATTTAAAGAAAAACATGAATTTTACAAGTATTCATTAAACGTAATATAAAAACCTGATTCTCATTATTACCTCACATCTGTTCTATAGATAATTACTTCAGTTTTTCTTTAAACTAATTTTAACAATCGCTATGCTCAGCCCTGGTTTTTTCTTACACTGACTTTCCATATGCCTGTTACATAACAAAAGAAATATATACCTACTAGCTGCCCGGGCAGACTTCGTTCTGTCAAAATATTTTTTATTTTATTTTGAGATGTAAGCTATCCTATCATTCAAGTTGGATCAAACTGCACACGATGTGCAAATTTGATTAAAATCGGTTAAGTAGTTTATTAGTCCATCGCGGACAAACAACGTGACACGTAATTTATATATATTAAGATGTGATAAAATATTTGTAATTAATTGTTGTTCCAAATTTAATATACATTATTATCAAAAAAGATTATACAAATAAAAGTTTTGTAAAACGTTAAATTCTTCAAACTGCATTCAAACATTGGACCAAAATCAATTGGAATATCCAAGTAACTGAGTGATACTTAGCTTCTAATTTATGATATCTGTTACAATATTATTGTTAATTTTACCTTTCTTAGGGGTGTGAGGGGCTCCATCTATCCTTGAGCCCAAGCCAACCTCCCCTGTCCCTTCTGTTGGAGGTGATTAGGGGGTCCGTCTCTTTGTTTGCCGGTGAATCACACAAAAGAAAAACTAATTAAACATACCCATAAAATCCTGCACAACAACATGTATTCCCATTAATCGTCAATAACATATCTCTGCATCAATTGGTAAGAGTGTAACAATTAAGAAGAATAATTCTTCTTTGGAACAAGTGCTCGGAAAATAGTTTCCTCGATATAATAATGTCAAACAAGGCTAACACACAATTATATTCTATAGTCTGTTTCTTAGACGGGTTTTATCTATTTAAGAAAACATTTTTAGCACTACTGGAATAACATGGAGTATAGAGGTAAAGGAGAAATTACTCTGTTGTGCAAAAGTGTCCATTAAACTGCGTTAAATTGGTAGCGCCACGGTGGTAACGGTTGGTCAAAACACTGTCTACTTCGGCATACTTCAATCCGTCAGCAACTACCTACTATATTCATATACGCTAGCGCCATTGTAGAGGGTTCTTGGCCTGTTATTTACTGCTTCTGGACACTTTTTCAACTTTCCACCCATATGAGTCAATTTACCTTTACCTCTGAGTTCTGACCTCCATGTTAAATAATAAATCTTTAAATTCTTTTCATTTTGTGTCAGCCTTACTTTTAAATTGCTAATTACGATAAAAGACACTGTAAAATTGTTTACTGTTATAACAATAGGCTAGCCAACACAATAGTAACGCAATTGTTTGTAACAGTACCGCCAGATATCTTGGACTACCCGACGAGTAGCGACCAGGTAGCGAGAGAAGGTGCCAATGTCACGCTACGGTGCGCGGCGCACGGCGTGCCCACTCCCACGGTGGTATGGAGGAAGGAAGCTGGTGACTTACTACCCACTGCTAACTTTACAGATACACATAGTAAGTTGATATTAATACGTCATGGTATCATTACTTCTCCCCGTATTATTAGTATTATTTCTCCGTGGGGTCCGTCTGGATAGCTACCACCCTTGAGCACGAGTCAGCCGCCAAACGACTCGTTTTTCAGCTGGGGGCTAGAGAGCCAACTGTTTTCTTTTTTTCTCTTTCTTGGCCGGCAACGCATCAGTGATGTCTTTGGTGTTGCTGATGTCCATGAGTGACGA
Organism: Thymelicus sylvestris; assembly: GCA_911387775.1. Taxonomy (NCBI): domain Eukaryota; kingdom Metazoa; phylum Arthropoda; class Insecta; order Lepidoptera; family Hesperiidae; genus Thymelicus; species Thymelicus sylvestris. The sequence continues at coordinate 8,256,172 of OU426896.1, read as the reverse complement.
ATGGAGCAGTAGGTGGATCGTCGGCTCGATTGCCGGCTATTTCATAAAAAAAAATTGTTACCTATTTATGAGTCACCATATTTTACCTCAATCCTCGGTGTCGGTATTATGTGTTCACAATATTCCCCTTTCACGAAAAAATGTTAGATAATTATCTGTCTTAGATTAAATACCTTAGATTTTTATTGATGATATTGATTATTTTTTTAAACAGAAATTATCTGATAGTAATCATAATTGGTTACTACATATAAATTTTATTCATACTAATAATTTAAATATTTAAAATCACATTTACACAAATAAGTAACAAGTACCTAATACAATATCAAATTTTATATGAAAAATATCATTAAGTAAATACAATTTGTTTAATGATTGTATTATAATAATAATACCTACAACTGACCATATTGCTGTGATCCGAAAATTAATGCCGCACCTGTTACGTGGATAAGTGGATTTTGGGAAAATTACTGCGGCAATAATTTAAATCTGTGTGAAATTTTATTCAAAACTACGTTTTTCCACGACTTCCTACCAGTAGAGTTATAAATGGTACCATCTAATACATTATGACAATATTTATAGCAAGGATTCACAAAATGATAATACGAAAAATAAATAGGGAGAAAGTATGTAACTAAAATAGAATATCATCTATTTATTAGGTACATTAAACAGATTAAGAACAATTCATATTCTAATTGCTAATGCATAAAAGGAGAAGTTTTTATAGACTACAGCTGTTTATCCAATGTTTATACTGAAATAATAATAATTTTAAAGGTACATGCACAATAATAATACTCACAATCAGATTTAATACATTTTGAAAACCACTTAGTGCATTAATTTACATTGCGATTTTCAATTTTAACGCAATGAAATCAAATAAGTATCTATTAAAAACCCATGAAAATTTAGAAAGACATTTTCGAGTACTCCTTGAATCATTTTTCAATGACACACACATTAACGAATTTTTCAAACGTTGACATTTTTCAATGTTTCAAGGAGTACTCGAAAATATTGCGTATCTAGGGAAAATACATACTTACCCCACTACAAAACGTTTAATGTATTATGAAAACATTTTAAAGCTATGTTTATGTTTAGAAGTGACCATATGTATGCAAGTTCAAACTAAATAATTTTAAACAATTTCTGTGCAAACCAGCAACAGTAGTAGAGCTTCGATGTCCGGAAATTTCATATTGTCGAACACAACTTATTACAACTAGTTCGAAACTGAAAACTAATTTAATATCGAGACATTAGGAACAGTATAATATTATGCTTACAACATTATATCTACAAACTAGAGTTTAACATTCTGTATATATTTGTTAATGCTTTCATAAAGCCATTGGATCTTTTTTGTTGAACGTTCATTGTTATGTTTGTGGAAAAAATCAAAGAAGAAAATTATTATGTTTCTAATACGTCATACATAAGTAATTTGTTTCTTCTTTGTAACCTGGAAACCTTAAAGTAAGTTGTATAGAATGTTGTAACCTAAAGTGTATAAGTAATGTGCACATAAAAATATTTAAAAAAGTAAATAACTTAATTCTGAAATAACACAATATACAGTTTTATCGCTATAGCGATATTGATCTATAGTGATTTTTTAAGTGATGGGAACAGTGTACTTAGAATTGGTATAAAACTATAATATGTTTACATAATTAATAATAATAATAATTTATTTCATAAAATAAGTTACATATTTGATTACAATTTTAAGTTATCGTTAGTCACATGCAAATAAACATTGCGTTCTAAAATTAACTCGAAAGAATTATCATCGTACCGTGATCGTACTTATTCATATAGATACACAACACAAGGTATCACAAACCCACGCATTTCACTGTATTTTTATAAAACATTGTATAAAACACATTACATAATTGTATAAAAAATTTGTACAATTTTTTTTTATATCTTATGTCCTATATATTTATTTATGTGTGTACAAAATAAATAAATGAAAAAATAATAAAAATAAATAAAATATGTTTGTTATCCTTATATTTCCTGTAAATACCCGTTTTGTTACAAAGTGTTTTTATTTACACAGATTCTTCAGTAAATGGAGCAGTGCTGCACCTAGTTAAAGTATCAAGACTCCACATGGGCGCGTATTTGTGTATAGCGAGCAACGGGGTTCCGCCCTCCGTCAGTAAACGAGTGATGCTCATAGTTCATTGTGAGTTAATAACATTCTTATTTTTCGCCCCTTCAAAGGCTTTTTGCTGTCCCTTATATTGTATACGTATTATGAGACAAGTTTGTGCTTAGTTTTCGTTAGCTTTTGAAACGCATCTCAATAAAAATGTCAGTATTTATTTGATGTAATAATCAAAATTATTAATTGATTGTATCGGAATACAGATAGGTATATCTTCTACAAATTAGAGTTTTGTGTATCACTTTATTTCAAAATCAAATTGTTAATTTTAGTAAATATTTTCTTTGAATGAAACGAAAAAGCACCATCGAGCTTGATTTGTCTTGAAGAAAACTCTGGTTTTCAATTACTATTATTACCGGTCCTTTTAGAAAATTGATAACAATTTTTCTTTGCAGTTCCGCCTATCATGACAATACAAAATCAACTGGTTGGTGCTAAAGAAGGAGACACGGTACATTTAGACTGTCACTCAGAAGCCTTCCCTAGATCCATTAACTATTGGACGATAAATGATCAAATCATATCACAAAGTAAGTATTATTTTTTGATCAGTGTATAATATACAAATATACAGTGTATAATATAGCACACTGCACAGCTTTACTTTATTAACCAACGAAATAAAAAGGACGAGTTTCTCATTTCAACACGTATTTTTTTAATGAATTATTTCGAGTTTGTATTTTAGAGAATAGCTCTCCTCTAAGTAGTATTTGACATACCAGGTGAAACATAAGGCGCTCCACCCACTGAAGACGCGTCCCGCCGCGGTGCGCAGAGCGACGGATAACACAACTGCGCGCGGAGCAATTTCCCGCGTGGTGCCGCGTCGGCAGTGTGTTGTGCTAGGCGTGATTTCTATATAAATTGACATAATTGCATACAATGGTAAAATCTGCCATCCCGCGCACCGCGACGGGGCGCGGTGCAGTGGGTGGAGCGCCTTATCTAATAGTTACAATTGAACCTGGCACCTTACAAATGCCAACCACTATCAACAGCACGTGTTTTTTGCCATTGTCATCAAAAGTTGATTTTACAATAGTTAGCCGCAAATAAACAAAATGATCTGATAATATAACTAGTTAATAATTTTAACAGTTAAATTTCAGTTATTTGTTCTATGTAATTGCTGCTTTCCACTGATATTTTATTCGTACCAGCAACGATCCAAATAGATTTCAATTTTCAGTAAATTAGACAATTAGCGCGTTGAATTCATTCATACTTATTCAGTTGTTTGTTCATTTGCATACAAATATATAATGAAATGTGGCAACATGTTTTAATTAAATAACTTCGATACTATATACATACATTATTTATCGTAGTAATACGTCGCTAATTGCGATAATTGCTATTGCGATAGAGGAGTGTACTCAGATCTGAACCGTTTCAAATATTCTGATCACACGAACTGGAACCACTGGGCTGCGGTTCGACAAAAATCGGATCAGCTCAAAGAGATCGCGCCCTGTAGACAGAGAAAATAAACGTTTTCTGTTTACTTACCGGCGGCCTGATGCCGCGGCGCAATCTGTTCTGAAGTGAACAGTGAACAGAAAAAACTGTCGCGCGCGTCTCAAAGAGAACGGATCTTGCGACTCGAACAGATCTTGCGCAGTTAAAACTCATCGCCCGCTCTCACTGCGCCTAAATTGAGCTGATCTGTGAGCAGGTTCACAGCTCCGGCTCATACGTATTATAATCGTAATTTTTGTTTAGTTAACCATGCGGGGCTCGAGCCTCGTCTCAGAATGAAAGAGGATAGCCACTTTACATAGGGTAAATCTATAACCGTTCACACTCTCAAAATCCTACCCCTTAATCACATGTAACATATCTAAACGTAAAATATGTACATAAAATTAGTAAACAATCGAATCAGTTTCATAAATGTTTTTGTACCCGACTGGCAAGGAAGGGTTATTTATTGAGAAGTTATAAACCACTATTTAGCAAAGAAAATTGCTCAAAAGCCTTATATGTACCGTCGACGCCTCACTCACTATTTAGATTAAGAGTATAACATTGTTTCAGCTGACAAGAGGTTTGAAATAACGTCCATAGAGAAGGGATACGAAGTGGACATGAAGTTAAAAATAAAGAAAGTCGGTCGAACTACTTTCGGCACGTATAGCTGCATATCGAAGAATTCCCTGGGTGATACGGACGGGACTATCAAATTATACTGTAAGTGTTACTCTACTATCGACTGCTTCTACACTAGCAACGTAACATATTTTTGAATATTTCTACTCAATGCTTTTAAATTTATTACTTGATAATCCCAATGGTATTAGAGACTATTCAAAAATGCTCCATTGATGTAATTTGGATTTACGATGATTTACACGTTTAGGTTAAGTCACGAAATCAATGCATGAGTTGTATAATCACATTTAAATTAATTACATTGAGCGACTTCACTAACGCTAATTCAATACTGTGAATAATTTGCCTGAGTGAATAGAAGTCGTCACGTATATGGAAGGTTACGTGAGGTTACTATTCGTATTCGTATATTTCGTGTATACAAACACACGTCAATAACAGCTACATAAATAAAGTGAAAACTGGTAAACCTGGCCGTTAAAGTACGCATAAATCACGGCCAAGTTAATGGATAACTCGTGTAGTATTACTACTGGAGCTTATAGTTAAGGCTTTTCAGACTCAACGACGTAAATAAAATCATGTTTAATCGTCTTATCACATCACACAAAAAGTGATTTTCTTCTATTTATATAGATTGTTATTTCGTTTAACATGTTCTTGCGGTTGATAAGACACGTAAATAAGCCTGGTCCACGCTTTATAATAACCTTTTTTATAGTTTATCTAAAATAAACAAAGGACAAGTTATGCGTCGTTCGCATAAACATTTTCAATTTCTATAAAAAAAGCTTCTACCTTCTGTAAAATGTCAAAGGAATCTCATAATGTATTCCGAATATTAAGTGCCTTTAATGGAGCATTCTAAGGGAGTATTATTTTACAGCACTTTCCGGAAAGTATGAAGAAATGCAATACAACGAGGTCGGTGACTTTGAAGAGACTCCTGACGTCAGCGAACTGGAGGCGTTGAAACGCAGCGCTGGAGTGCGGCTATCAAAGATTGCGGCTCTCTTTCTCCTCGCCGCCATATTATAAATCTACATTGTATATACAAATATATTGTTACAGTAAACTTTTTTCACTTGTTTTTTTACCCATATACAATAGTTATGGCGGATAACATAGCAAAATAGATTGCATAGTAATATCATCATCTCTAATTGGTTTATATTATGTACAGGTATATTCTCATACATAGGAAGGTTCACAGGTCATATACAACCATTCTGCCTTAGTGCGGATCGATGCACTTCACACATATTTGAGAATATAAAAGTATTTGAACCCACTCATATGCAGCAGACCAACAGTCAAACCACGGCTTTATTGCTTTTTTTTAATGTTATACTACTAGAAAGTAATTTTACTACTTGCTTTACAAAGTAGTGATAAATTGCACAGAAAAAAATTGACTTCAAAGAAACAGTCTTTGAAAAAGTTATATCAAAGTCGCCATACGTATAATATTTAGAATTTTCCTACAATATGTTCCTACAAAATTTTCCTACAAGGTCTACGAATGCCGGCTAAAATGCACGTGCTCTACATGATGTAAGGAATCTTTGATTAAGAGATGCGAGGCCACAGGACCGTATAAATTGAGATATCTGCATCTTGATACTATTTTGCTGAACAACGGGTATTTCAGCGTGATTGGTACATTTCAATTTTAGTGAAGTTAGTAGACGTTAGATTTGTATGTCTCTGAAATTATACCATACTTGTATGAGTAAAATATAGGGAGTGAAAAATTCCTGTTAACCTCTGTAATATTTTTAATTCCTATTTGGTCGACATACCTAATTTAGTTACTTAATTGCCAGCACAATTATAATAACGTGCGTAGATAAAAAGTTTACTGAATGAAATGTTATGTAAAGTAACAATTTACGTAATTAAAAAAATTACCGTAGTCCGTAATCAACATATAACACATATTCCTATATTTATATTATATAACCTTCTGTATGGTTTTCTGCGTGAACCTCAGAAGTTCACTTAAAAAAAGACTGTTAAGATAAACATATCTATTTTTTGCGATGCATCTAGTTAAAGTTTTGATAAAAGTTACAAATATCTTATCGATTAACACTAAAAAATATTATTATTTACGCATTTTTTATAAAAAAAAATTAAATTAATCATTAAGGTATCTTCACTTCATCATCACTTCCAGACTAGCCCAATCTTGTCGTCACTGCAGTAAAAACTGTCGCAGCCACGCTCTACTAAATCATTTGTTTATAGACGTAAAGGCCGTAGTATGTACTGTAGTAATACATATCTACATCTGTGATAAATGGTGATGGAGGATACTATATTTTTCTTATCACACGATAAGTGGTATGCTTTAAAGACAATTTTTAAACGGTCGATAGGAATGAAAAGGTTGAAAGGTCGTCACGATCCTAAAGGGTCCGGATGCATTTGAGACACGAACTCTCCTTTCACCTTCAATTGGGCATAGCGAAAAATCGTGATTTAAAAGAGTTTACCCGGCACAAAGGAAACTTGACCAGATTCATTGCTATCTACGCTTATCTTTACTTTCACTAAATTTTGTGTGTTGCGTTGTGTTGTGTTGTGTTGGCTGGATATTTAAAGATGATTAGACATGACAAAAACATTCATAATCCTTATTTAGCCCAGGCGCGAACTACTGTAGCGGCAGGTTTTGTAATACAAGATTTTGAATGGTGTGGCGAAAAAACGCTTTGTTTTGTTACAGATTATTACTTGTTACTGAGTTATTACTGAGTTGCTGTCCTAAAAAACCTAAAAGCAGTTATTGTCAAAGCAATTGTTGCGATAAGGAAAAATACAGGATATAATTCTTTAATATTCCAGCTAAGTGATTCGTATGCTGTTCGGTAAAGATGGCATCAATAACTACTGCAATAAAAATGTTTCATTGTGAAAACGTGGGTTTAACTGAATCTGCTGAGCTTGGCTACAGAAGCGCGTATGCCGTAAATGCTGAGTGAATAAGTCTGCACTGTGCAAGACGTGCTTTGCATCAGTTACACTACGTGCCTTTGTAGCTATATTTGGGACACTAAAACTTTGTTTTCAGTTTATATCGTACAATGAATCGAATTGAAGTCCTCATATAAAATAATTAATTACAAAATGATCGAGTTTTGTGCCATTTAAATAATATTTCCAAATGTATATCCAAATAGTAAAATTCAATATCGAAACTAAAAAAGTACCGAACTACCTATTCGGTGGACAGTTACACTTGTCTACTATTGAAACTGATTTTTCCCATAAAATATATCAGTATATTAATAAAGAGTTTACTACGAGTATATCTATAGTAGCCTTTCACGTATGTACTTCATAAACGACGATTTTATACACAAAATTAACTTCAAAGTGCTGTAAAGTAGCGTTTTACGCTATCTATACTGTACGCGGGGACTATCGAACGTAAACAAAGCAAAATAGAATCTAAATACACGTACATATAATTACGTTTATTAATTCTGTAGATAAAGCTATTAGCACAACAGAACGCTGTCACTATGACGTATTATCATCATAATCTGTACCGGATATAAGTACGATATATACCTAGGTACATTAAACGATAATATTACAAATAGTGATGAATGCATTTAACTGTGCAATACAATATCTCTGCGTCGTGATAACTTTTATGTGACAAATGATGTTAGGGAGGTGACACTTAATTAATTGTTAAATGATCGAAGCGTTCGATTCGTAGCGGAGATTTATCAATGATAATGATAATTAAAATGTTACACATTTAGTACAGATTTGAGAATATTATGGCTTAATTTAAGTTCTTTACATGTCATCATTATAATTTAATGCAATATAATTTTTCAAAATTTTCCTACCCCCTTTCTTGATTATGTTATTTTAAAGGATGTCCAAGAAATTATGTTTTTCTTATTTATTGGCATATGAAAAATCATTATTTGACACAAAAGGTACCTATTTAACATTCTAAAGTAACATTTTAGATTTTTTACGGCAGTCTAATAAAAAGCCTACTTTAAATTTTTTTGTGAATCTAAAAGATTACTCTTTATTACTCTCGACCGTCAATCCCATTAACTAATGTTAGAATTCAGGCTTACAGGCTTGATGCCAACTTAACATAAACGTAAGCCATAAGTGATTGATTTATTAACTCTAGCTAAAGCGGATCTTGCAAGACGTGTTTGAACAATACTGTGGCTGCTTGGAAACTGATAGAATAGGTACTATCCAACATATAATCTATGCATGGACTTAGAATACGATACAATACAATACAATAATATACCTAGTTGTATAGAAATAATTTCTATTTTAGTTAATTCTCCCAGGATATATTAGAAAATTCCATTAGGCATTACGTTTACCCTTATGTCTCTCCTTATTTCTTAGAGGTGACATTAACATACATACCTAATTACTAATCTCACCACCAACTAAGGTGGCATCTGGGAGAAACTGTAATCTCCGGTATTAAATTAATAGGTATTAAAAATAAGGATTGCGTACTAATAACGTACGATGATTATGTATAGGTACCATTAATAAATACTAGATCTAATTTAATATTTGTTCCCGAGGGTAGAGCAATTAAATACCTGCGAAGATTTAAAAGGAACGAGAACAACTTACCAATAAGAAACACTTTTTTTTTACTATAATACGAGTACTCACGATATTTATTTTGTATTCCGATATTTCGACCCAGTTGCATGAATCGTGGTCACGGATGAACTGCGGTGGCGCGGAGAAACTTTTGACAGGATGACAGGTGACACTTGACATTAGTACATAAGTCTATCAACTTTCCGTCTAGTTCGTTTTTGCGTTTTGTTAACAATATTACGACACACTACACTCACCACATCTTGTCGCACCACACTTTGCACTTTTTGATTTTGGGATTTGCATAGACTAACCACTGGATTCCATGTTTGAGCTAATTTAAATCCATCCTCCCTATTAAAGTTTTTGGGATGTTTTTTAATCTCGATGGCCTCTCGTACTAGCCGTGGGATGTAATGGCGTTCCGTGGAGATTACCTGCGGGCTATGTAGCTCAATCCAGTGATTAGTCCCCGATTCAAGCAGATGTTCTGCTACGGCTGATTTCTTCCTTTCATCTTTCTTGACCGCTGTAATATGCTCTTTTATGCGCTGCGATATTGACCGTTTTGTTTGCCCAATGTAACAACTACCGCAGCTGCAGTTGACCTTGTATACCCCTGGGCACTGATAAGGTATCCTGTCCTTGGGTGAGCGTAAAAAGGCTGCAACTTTCTTACATGGCGTGAAAAAGGTTTTTATTCTATAAGGGTGTCTTCAAGTCAAGAGTGAATAGGCTTCTACTAAGTTAGTGTGCTTTACCATCCACGATTTCATTACCGCTTACCATCTCAGGTGGTTTTGTGGTCAAAAACTAACTTATTCTGCATAAAAAAGTCCATAGGTTAATTAAAACAATTAAATATATTGAAGTAGTTATTATTTTATATTAAAAGAACATTTACATATATTTTGATAAGTGTACTTTTTTATAACTAGTGATGAAATTAAAATCAATTATGATTATCACATACATATAATAGAACTTAAATTTTTGACTGTTTTTCTATGCATTTGTTCCACCTTATCTCAGGAACGGTTTAATAAAAGATTCGGTTTTCACTGACGTATTCTAATGAGCTTGGGTTAACATTTAGTGTTTGTTTTATTTGAATCGGTTCACAAATAAAAAAATCACGACAATTTAAAGAATACCATCCCTACATTTATCGACTGTGGGCTTACCGAAGCGAAGCAAGGGCGTTCACTAGTAATTTAATTTAATTGTGCATAATGTGTTAAGTTGGAAATATGTCAAACAACATTTACAAACTTGCGGGAGATTGTGACTTTTCACTTGGCATCCTCACACACACAAAGAATTACGTGTCCATACGGTGCCACTGCTAGTTGACATTAAGGTTGTCACGCACACATAGCGAAAAAGTGACTTCACGTCATTCGTTACATTTCTTTGCGAATGTTCCATCTGCCTTTTATTTCATCTGAGTGGTGAGTGTAGTGTGTCGTAATATTGTTAACAAAACGCAAAAACGAACTAGACGGAAAGTTGATAGACTTATGTACTAATGTCAAGTGTCACCTGTCATCCTGTCAAAAGTTTCTCCGCGCCACCGCAGTTCATCCGTGACCACGATCCATGCAACTGGGTCGAAATATCGGAATACAAAATAAATATCGTGAGTACTCGTATTATAGTAAAATGTGTTCAGTCCACGATGAGTTAAGTTTAAAATCTTGTAAGAAACACTTTAATGATAATAATTATTAAACCCTAATAACTATATCACTAACTTGAAAAAAGCACTATTATTACTTTATATCATACATATATTTATATATCACATATTTATACAATCGCTGAATTTGGAATTTAGTAGGTCATCTCTAAAACCCATTTAATGTTGGTGTACTTATTCTAGTAGGCATTTGTACACAATGACTTATGGTGCAATAAATCAAAGAAAACTAGGGATATTTGAGAACGTGTTTTTAAAACCCAGGCACTAATTACTACGTTCATTATTTTCCACCTTGAGCATGGAAAATAAGACTTAGATTTGCCTAATAATAACGTTATTTTTTATATCTGGTTTCGTTCCCATTACGTTTCAGTGCCCTATAAAAGGTATGTAGTAGTTTTTGTGATTCGTTGTTATACTTAAGGAAAATTTGGTATACATTTTTAAAAAAGTACATTATTTTTATATGATTATAATGGTATCGATGAAACATTTATAGTCATTCAAAATGCTGTTTTAAGGAAGGCATAATTTTAAAGTACCTACCTACGTTTAATATTATAAGAACTAGTGACTCACTAACTCATTAATCTGTAATCTTATGGTAGCAACGAGTATAAATATCATGTATTGCTCGTAATCTATTAACCGCCTTTGCTTTGATTCCAAAATCCGAAAATTTGTATTGTATAGGTTTATTATATTTAGGTATGTATGATACTGGAGCAGCGTGGTGGAGTATGCTCTAGGCCTCCTCAAGAGGAGAGACCCGTGCCCAGTAGTGGGCCATTAATGGGTTGAAGCCAGGTATGTATGATAACATTGGTGAGAATTTAATTCAATCGAACCGGCAAAACAATTTTTTCATCAAGAATACAGCAGGCTTACTCCCGAAACCGATTCGAATTTGATTTTGTTTCTGATTCGAACTCGAATTCGATTCGTACTCGATGATAAAGGCGTACTCTTGAACCAAATCGAATCGAAAAACGAGATCGAGATTCGATCGAGCGTTATCAGCGTCGTTAAGTGTATCCGGTTGCTGACGTCACAGTCAAGTGCGAGTAGTACATAGATGTAGATTTATAAATACCGAAAAACGCACCTATTTTAACACATTTTTTTCAAAAATCGCTGTATTTATTGTTTACGTACATTCATCTTAATGCCGAAATTAGTATAAATTGTATTTTCGATTGAGAAAATCACTTTTAATTCCTTTAATTTTATCTGTATCATGACATTTGCTACTAAATATTCTGTGCTCATGATTAAGTCAGTGTAATGTCAGTGTAATTTCGGCGTCAAATTTAAAAGAACACTAAGGGAGAAGGGAAGATTTATGAACCACTTGATATTATTTCGTGGAAGACCCATTAGTTTGGAACTTTATTTTGCGCTGTAGCCACTTACAATGAAATATCCCACGGCTTCGATCAAGTGGCAGCAAAAATATTTGGTGAAGTGGCCGGGTCATATTTTCTTAATTTTATGAGTTTTTAGTGTTTACTTGGCATCATGTTTCTTGCTCGACAGCAAAGAGAACATTTATTTATACAGACCCGAGAACTGGGAGCGCATTCTGGAATAGACCGGGAAACAGGCAATAGCTCTGAATATTTTAGTTAGAAAATCAAACAGTTTGAGCAAGTGTTTAAGTTTTTAGTGTTTTACTTTAAGGTGAGTGAGTACTTTATCGAACTTTGCTTTGAAATAATTTCGGTCCACGCGTGTATCATTACTATATCATAAATGTTTTACTTTCAGTTTTTTAAACATGTCTCGATCTCGTCCCTCATTTCTTCAAATGGAGAAACTAATAGAATTCCTGGAAAATAATCCAGGAATTACTACAGGGCACATGCGGTCGGCGCAGGCACGTCATGTTGCCAAAATGAAATGGGACGAGATCACATTAGAATTAAATGCGATGGGTGGCACAGTAAAAGACTCCAAGTCATGGGCAAAAGTAAGTACAACTAACAAACACCATTGAGGTCTCATAATATATAACTTGATGCAGTTATTAGTGACTCAGTGGCCTAGTTGCTTACCCTGCCTGTAAGCCGGGTCTTTGGTTTGATTTAAGTACCTCTATACCTTGTGTTCTTGAACTATTTTTAAATATAAAATACATTTTCAGTTTTGGGCTGATAAAAAATATGCCCTCAAAAAATTAGTAGCGCAGAGAAATGCGTCTGCGCGGCGCACTGGTGGAGGGGTCGAGCCACTGCAGCCTCTCTCCGAGCAGGACGAGAGGTTGTTAAGCCTGATGGGAGGACCCAGCTTCGCAGAAGGTGACCAGGCATTCAGCGTTCCATTGAATATACCAGTAAGTTTTTTGTTTTGATATTTGTTTATTAGATATTGTTTTTAATACTGTAACTATAATTATTTCTTTTATCAATAGGAACAAGGAATTGATGCTTTAATGCCCCAAGAGGGACAGGATGGGGAAACGCAAGAAGAGGTGATATACCAAATTCATGTGGAACCCACTCCTTCCACCTCACAAGAAGCCCTGCCTACCCAGCTGCCATCAAGTGATCAACCACCTCTTCCTTCAAGTAAGTGTTCCTGGTATTCATTTAACATTTAAATATTACTAAATAATATACTTATTCAATAATTCGACTTGCATAATTACACCATGATCTAGTAACAAGGGACCTCAGTATTATGGGGAACCCCTGTAACTACCAAGATATAAATATCACATTAAACAATTATATGCTGAATGATTAAAATGTTTAAGTAAATTTTTACTCTATTGTATGTAACCACCTCACTTTAATATTATATTGTTGTAGCTCCAACACGAGCTTCACGCAGGCGGCGGATGGCCAGAACAACCCATCTGCAGACTGCGTGGGAGCGGCTGATAAGGATAGAAGAGAAGAGAGTGGAAGCTGAATTAGCCAATGCAGCAGGTTGGCAGGGTTTCATAAATAGCTTTAATAATTTAAGTGATGCAATTACTCTTGGGGCAGAGAAGATTGCTGATGATATTAGAGAAAATAATAAATAAATTATAATTATTTTATTACTAAGTTTATTATTTAGTTTACTATGTATTTGATTTAATAATAAATTTCATAAGATTTAGTTATTTAAGGGTTTTGGTTAATTGAAAGAATTGTTTTACAATAATATTTTAACTTATAATGTTTAGTTATTTAAGCTTTTAGATTGTTGTTAATTAAAATAATAGTTTCACATTACATAGTTTCTTTGTTAGCAATTTATTAAATATTTTAAAAAGAAAGTAATACATTAATAATTATTTATTACTTTAGTTTATTTTGTATCTATTTCATTCAATATTTTAATAACCTAAGATTATTTATGTAAGGATTTTGGTTAATTAAAAAAATGTTTTACAATAATAGGTTAATTTATAAGGTTAGGTTATTAAAGCTTTTATTATTTGATTTAAAAAATTATTTCACCTAAGTTTCTTTAATTAATTAAATATTTTATACATTTACAACAAAACTGAATTTTATTAACACCTAAGTAATTAACTGACTAAATATATGAAATTTTAACTCGACTCCCAGAGGACTTGTGTTGTAGAATAAAAGCACTTGGGTGTTTTCATTAATTTATTTCTATGTACTTAAATCGCCATTTCACAAAGGTGTCTTATTCAAGAGGAGAAGAAATGGCGAAAGAAACTCCCCTAGACATCTTTTAAAATAAAATATTTTACAATAAATTCTTGCTTAATCAATTCTAGACTTAAAACTACTTACTATACATTAATAATAAGAAAAAAAGCATAAATATTTACAAAAACAAAATATTATATTTAACTTTCCTAATATTCACTCCAAATAAATGAAATATTTTATACACAACATAATATGTGTGTAGATGAGGGCACTTCTCCTCACATTGAAATCAATAATAATATGAATAAAATAGAATATCCTACATATTATTATGTTCCAAATAGATTGACTTGATCCTTATTCTAAATATTTAGTTTTTCTTCATAATATGATGATAGTTGTCCTGCCGTAATGCTCTGTAATACACCATCGGCTTTAATGTGCGCTGCTGGGTCAGGTGGTTTGATACGATTGACGTATTAGGCAGTCATTTTATGTCTCATTGTTAAACTGCATCTGAAAAATTGAAAAGAAAGGTTATTTAAACATTTTCAATATTACATACTTATCATATTTCTTACTACACAAGGGCTACTTATCTGCGTTCCAAGTGAAACACTTCATGCTGCAACATTATTATTATTGTGAAATTCCAGGGATCTCATTTATTGTATTGTATATCAAATTCTTCAAATGTCATCCGAAATAGTGTCATTCCTGCTGCGCCTTCATGTATTTTACTTTGTGTCAACTATGGTACATTTTTAGATAGTCTGCTAACAATTAATACATTAGTAAAAGCAAAAAACACAGTGGAAACATATATATGTGTGTGTGCACTAATTACACATAATTTGAAAAAAAAAACAACATTTTTTAAGTATTTTTTTGTATGGGAATAGCTGGCAAACGAGCTGACGATCCACCTTCTGTTAAGATATAAAAAGAAAGAAAGAAATGTCTAGTCTATTAATGTCTACTTTGCCACAGCGTTGAAATTAATGTCTGTCTGGCTGCATTACCCCTTCTCAACTCATCACTCTGTGACGAAGATGATGGTTGTAAAGCCAATTCATTCTGCTCAATATTTATTGCCTCTTCAACATCTGCAGTAGGTGAAGGACTGTCAAGTGAATTTAAATTACATATATTGTGCAACACACAGCATGCATTTATTATTTTTGATGCAGTTTGTGGGTCATAATGTAAAACCCTATGACGCAACAAACATCTCCATCTAGCTTTTAGCAGCCCGATAGTTCTCTCCACAGTATTTCGAGCAGTACCATGCTTTTGGGTGTAGAACTCTTCAGCAGATCCCACAGCAGCATTAATTATTGGGGTCATCAGATATTCCCTTTGAGCATACCCCGAATCTCCTATAAATAAAAATTATAAGTATATTATTTTTATTTTGAAATTTAACAATTACCTACCCCTAATATCAAATCATTGTATTCTTACCTAATAAATAAACAGTTTCTCCTCTATTTATCAAATCCAATAGATGTGATTTTATTTGGTGTTGATTAAAAATGAATGAATCATGTGTTGCACCGCCAAATGTTGCATCAACACTTAAAATATTCATATCACTGTCACATACCTGCAAACATAATATTATTTCATATATTGCAATAACTTATTTAAGAACATATTTATCAAAGGAAGTGTAGGTACTAAGACTATTAATACTATTACTGTTATTATAATAAGTCATAATAAACATGTAGTAATTTGTATATGCAGGAAGGAAAACATGTTAAACTTACAATTTGTACACTTCTAGAGTGATAATGTTTGCGATTGAAGTATCTCTCCTCGTTGGTTTTGGGCCTTACGATAGCAACGTGTGTACAATCAATGCAACCAATGACCCCAGGAATGTGAAACTTTTCATAAAATCTATAATGAAATTAGAATATTAAAATAATTTCCATCACATTAGATGCTATGCAAATAATTTAACTTAGGTAGATGACTATAGAATATTGTACACTTAGAAGTAGGTACTTACTTTCTTTTTATGATGTTCCTTTCTTCTAGTGATCGTGGAAACCTTATATATTTAGCTAAAATACTGTTGTGGTTTAAGGCATTGACCACATCTCTTATACATCTGGATACAGACTGCTGAGACATTGTTGTACCACATGCTCTGCCCACTATCCTTTGGTAGCTCCCGCTAGCAAAAAATGATAGCGCTATCAAAATCTAAAAAACATAGATACGCAGTGTTATGTTACATTAATTCATTGTTAAAATATAGTCACTAATGCTATTATATTTCACAGTACATAATGTGGGATCTAACCTTGCATTTTGTCGAAATATCACTTCGTCGCGTAGGTCTCTTCATTAAAGGAGAAAGGTCATTTACCAAGAGTTCATATAACTCTTTGGACAAACGGTAATTCCTCTGAAATTCTTCATCATCCATTGCGAGAGCCCGAGAGTTGTATCGATGCATCCTTTGAATATTTCTCGTTTCTTGAATGTCCATACGATGCGCTGCTTCCAAAACATTAAAAAATAATGCGAGGCGAGCCATAATTGGTCAAGTAAAACCGTAAAACAAATCAAATTTAACACAAAACACGAAACTCGATGCAAACTCGGGACCTTTTTAGTTATCGTTAAATTTGACGTTTAATTTCGATCTTGCTCCTCGATTGAAAGCCGTTCGAAAGCGTCAAGAGTACACCTTTTTCGATTTAAAGTCGATCCTAACGAATTTTTAGTTCCAATTTGAACCACCGCTCGATTGTGCGCTAGCGTAGTCTTTCAAGAGTACGAATTCAAACAAAATCGAAACAAACTCGATTGATTTAGAACTCGAAAGCGTCGGGAGTAAGCCTGCAGGTATTGAAACACTTCTTTTGATTCCTTTGAATTCATTGCCGATCTCCAATAAAAAATATTATGCGGCTCGCTTTTGGGAAATATTCATTCGAAAGAAGAAATGAAAGTTCCTCTTATGTAAGTATCAGATATCTACGTATAAATACCTAATATAATTAAACGGCATTATACTCTCCAATTGATGATTATGAATGAATAGAACAAATTTAGCATTTCACAGAAAAGTTTTGACCTTTACAAACTAATTCCATTTTATGAATGTAATTTTAAGTACTTTCATTATTTTTAAGGCAATTGTTCTATAGTATCTCCTACAAGCTCCTAAGTATTATTTTAATAACGGCCCTATATTTAAAAACAATATTTTCACAAGAACGAAAATACGCTGCAAAAGATGAACGGGATAATAAAAGGACACTATGAAATGTCGACCCAACAACAAAACAAGTACATAAAATTTTATCTAGCAGTGCAAAAGTTTCACGTATTTTACGTGCTGACATTGCAACTACTCAATTATTGCAATCAATCCATTACAAATGACGAAACTGTTGAAGAGTGTAATTTTTTTTGCAACGAAACAGAAAGCCAAGCTATAATCGCAATATTCTCATAAATATCAAATACAGATATGCTGCAATTTGACACATTGTAATTTAGCATGTGGTTCACCGTACGCGAACGGCTCTCATATTTCACGCTCATTTTAAAATTGCCTTTCGAAATAGATGTCTATACATAATCCATGAACATAATATAGCGAATTTATTGATGAAATTGACGTGAACATTAAAAGAACATAAATTCAAAACACTGCCGTATAGGTACATATTATTATTTTAAGACACATTGAAATGATAAATATTTCCAAGGCGGTTTTGAATATTTGTCAGTATAGTACAATATTTACAGAAATATCTTAACAGAGATTGCTGTTTCGTCGTTGCACGACACGACGATACATTTAATATACATAAAGTATTGTGCACACACGAAAACTTCCATGTGTGCAAGTGGCGTAAAGCTTACAGGTGCTACCACACTGGTTTTTTCAGTGTTAAGTATGTTTTAAAACATTACATTACTGCAGTATGACAGCAGAACTTGAATTATAAAGCTGTGTCGTATCGTGTCGCCCAATGAGTTAACGCCCAAATAGGTACTTAGCTTTATAGAGCGAGAATAAATCGTGTACTGTCAACTAAGATAACAGAGGTCACGTACCTCGGGACGTTTCTTGTAACAAATTTACATTTGAGCCGTGAATCCGCGACGGGCCGCAGGTGCTTGAGCCGCCCGAATGAACATGAAATATAGAACGCACGTGTTATACCACAGTGGAAACTAAATATGATGTTTTTTGATCTAAACTTTAAATATACAGAGATTCAATCGATATCTTAATAATAAAGTTAATAATTAAATAAGTTGGTTTTCTATATTGGTCAAGGACAATTGTTTTTTTTTGCGAAAAGTCGTTCCAGTCATACGTATATCCATAATCAAAATTTACTATATTATATGTGGATTTCAAATATATTGCGAAACAAAAAAGATAATTTAAGTATCAAGCAAAAGGTTCAGCGCAGACTTGCCAAGACACGTCTTGCTCAGTGCAGATAAAGTCAATGATAGAGGTGTAAAAACATATGTAGGTATTTGTAACTTAAAACTTCTGAGCTAACTACGCCTCCTTTAACGCTACAAACAGTTTTAACATTATTCGTGAACATATTATATAATTATAAAATTGTTTAAGATTTAGACGGTATAATTTAGAGACCTACTACCGAAATCAGACTAAACGAAAAACAAATTAACATTTCAATTACAGATCGGTGGCGATGATTTTATGCTGTTTCAAAAGAAACAGTTCAGCTCAATATTACTGTCAAATGAACTGACGTATCTGATTGTAATCACATGATTCGTAATCTCTGAAGTCAAATACCCTTTTGCTAGATTTAATTTATTTCCAATACCAATTGAACTGAGGCACGAGTATTTACGAATTCTTTGAGATATTTCTGAAGCGTTTTTTTTCTCTCACAAAGCCTGATCACTCGGCCGTCGCGTAAGACGGATTTTCTCTAATTGGAAATTGAGTTTATTAGCTACGGCTCATTGATCTACATAAGTCGTTTTCACAAAGAAATAATAAAATTGTTGTTTATTTTTAACCGACGAAAAAAAAAGGAGGAGGTTCTCAATTCGACACGTATATTTTTTTTTTTTTTTTTTTGTATGATCACGCAGAAATCGGCACAGGGTGGTCCGATTTGGATGATTCTTTTTTTATTGGATAGGGTATGTCCTGAAGTTGGTCCCATATTTTTTTGAAAATTTTATTCCCACCCTAAAGGTACGAAAATAGGGAATGATTGATTATTCACCCGTTTTTTACTCGGTATTTTTACATGTTAACCCCAATAACTTTGTACTGGATAATCCGATTTCGATGATTCTTTTTTTATTGAATAGTGTATACCTTGAGGTTACTCTTGTTTAAATTTCAAAACAAAATTTTACCTCTATAGGTACGAAAATAGGGGATGATTGATATTTCACCTACTACATTTTTACCTGGTAACTGAAACTATAATTCATAAAATCAATAATTTATTATTAATTGTAAGTATTATAGCAACTAAAAATTAAAAAATAATTACTTTTTAACAAAAAATAAAACCAACGAAAAAAAAACTGAAAAGCAAAAAATAAAATAAACCATTTAGTATTATAAATTAAGATCCGAAATTAACAGTAAATAAATAATTTTGAGGCGGTGCCAAACCAATGAAAAAACAAACGGCGAAAAGTTGTGTAATTAATTTTATGTAATTAATTTTGGTTGTTTGTTTGGCACGGTCTCAAAATTATTTATTTACTGTTAATTTCGGATCTTAATTTATAATACTAAATGGTTTATTTTATTTTTTGCTTTTCAGTTTTTTTTTCGTTGGTTTTATTTTTTGTTAAAAAGTAATTATTAATTTTAGAATCCTCAAATTGCTTGGGTTTTATATCTTCTATTTACCAATCTTACTTCTTCTAATTGTTAAAAAATAGTATTGCAAGTTCAGTAAGGATTGCGCGCATTATTTTATAATTCCTTAAATACAATTTTATAATCTTTACATTATAAACTAGACTATACGAATTATAGAAATTTTCTTATCTGCCATTAAAACAATACACATAACGTTACTTACAATAAAATATTGTAACATCATGTGACTGTTTAAGATCTAATTCAATTAATTCAAAACACCACAAATAAGCTGATCGTTACGACACGATGTAAGGACGACTCGGTTTGCATCGTTATTAGTACAATAGCTTGACTGCTTTCACGTTCCCGCCCAATGAACTAATATACTTAGTATATTCGTTCACTGTTCCCGCCCGCCTATGACGTGAATGTGTTCAAAAAAAGTGAATTTCAGGTGAATTGTTTTTAGGGGTCCGAAGTAAAATCGGAACCTTTATACCTAGTTTCGTCATGTCCGTCTGTCTGTCCGCCTGTCCGAAGCAGAGCTCTGAGACCCTTAGGCCCGTAATATCAATAGCAGTTTAAACTAAATTCTGAGTTTAAACTGTCATTGTTGCTTCCAACAATAATTAAGAAGAAGATATGAGAATAATTAGAAGATATTACGGGCCTTAGTGCTAGAAACCTGCATGTAGCATGGATATTCATAATTTTATGAAAACTCCAGAATCGTAGAATAAAATATCGAAAAACATTTTTTTCAGGATAACTCCCCTACAGGTAATGTAAGGGTGAATTTTTTATTCGTGCGAACCCTATAGTGTGGGATATCGTTGAAAAGGTTTTTCAAAAATATTATGGGTTTTTAAGACTATATTTGGAAATAGAAGTCCGTCTGCGAAATATTTGGCTTTAAAGTGCTAATTTTGGTTAGAGTGAAGTGTCCCGACCCCCCTTGCTGGCTAAACGGTTGGAGTTGGACAAGTGAAAATATTCTCAAAAATAGTTTATGTGATGAATTTACTAGGTAAACTATCAGGGCTATGTTAGTATAATATGTACTTAATGAGTAATAGTCGATAAACTTACTACTTCGGAACCTTACATTACAAGTGGCCTGACTTGTACCTGCCCGGTTTTTCTAAGTAAGTTTCTAACCATCTTGAACCATATCTCCACTTACCATCAGATGGGATTGTGGTCAAGTATTACGTTAGTTAATTAAAGTTAAAAAAAAAAGATAATAATGCACAATACTCTATTATTATAAAGAAAATTGAGTTTAATTGAGCCGATCAGCCATCAGATTTAATGTTTATATCCAGAAATAATCCTTAAGCATTAACCGAAAAATGTATGTACACAGTTAAAATGTTCCTTTGTGTAAAGCTTAAGAGCTTATGTGTGAGGGCTTTAGTAATTTTAGCACCTATTACGTACAAAGTAAAAAGTTAAGTAAACCGAAGCATAAAGAATTTATTATCTCATCTTTTATTACGAAATAAATCTCGAACAATGCTTTTGTCCTCACGTAGACTGGTTTATAAATCTGAGCTTAAAAATACAAGTTGAATAAATACACATTTCTCATGTTATATTAAATCCCTGGCGTGGGAAATTATATATTATACATATATGTATAAAATAAATCTGCACACACTCATAACTCCACAAAGAGGTATGCGGTAGGTGACATAAACATACACAACTCGAATATTATTCGAGACAGAACCCGGAAGCCTCATTACAGGCAGCTTCATTATCAAATAACCAAAGAATTACCCACCGAAAATTCTTTCGTTCTTAATATCCATTAAATTTATTACATTACTCTCTGTCATAAAGCTAACTTATGATAGAACTTCAGATTTGATGCACCAAAAATTATGTAGCAATAATAAAAAGGATTTTTATTTTAATCTTACTTTAGACTATGATGAGAGAGCGGAAAATTATGCTTAGTGTACGATAAGTCCAGCATCAACTCTAGCAGGCACTGCTCTCTCAATTACTGCATTGTCATCGGACGCTCGCATAAATTCAAGTATGTTTGCAAAATTTCAGCAGTAGTAAAGTCAAGGGGTTCAAATTTTACTTGCAAATTTTGTGACTGGACATGCGGACAGGTGAAAGTAAACAAATGCTTGTAATATTACTGAGTCAACGTGAAATCTCGCAAAGTAAAGAGGTAAGACTTTTTGGTAGGTACGTGTTTTTCTCCCCAGTAAGATTTTCAGTAAGAAAGGATTTTAAGAATCTTCAGCAAATTTTTGACATATATGTTTATGCATTAAATGACGAATTACGTTGTCATCATTTTAAAATAGTAATTAATGTACCTAAGTGTTTACGTAGAAAGTCGTCAAAAATTTTGTTTAATGACATGTCATTGTAATTTAAATATTGTTCTGTTCACCACATCGATAATAACTATCTTACTCATAACCGTCCCACGCTAAGTTCTAAGTGCCGCATGCCGGTGAAATTCTTTGGTCAAGTGTCAAAGTTACCTCTAAGAACAATAAGTAAACAACTTAAAAATGTTGGTTCATGGTATTTTTAATTTTATTGAAATTCAGTAACTTCGCGTGTAAATAAAGATAGATCGAACTTTGGTCTAAATGAAGCATATTCATAATCTTAAAAATATTACGAGTATTTCTTAAACACACATTAGAAAACTCTTCATAATTTATTACAAACTACTTTCTTATGTAATATTATGCTGTTGCTGTTGTTTTAAATCTTATTTTATAGCGCAACACTACTTGTGGTGAAAGCAAGGTGATTTATGGCGTAGCTTGTAGCAACCAACGGCGAGTAATGGCCGTGATCAAGACATGACTAAATTTATATTATCTTTACCGTAGATAAACATGATAGATGTAGTGGAATTTTAATAAAAGTAGTAAAATTTAGAGTACGTTCTTTTTACAAGTAGAATACATAAGAAACATATTGGTTTACTAATAGTAGTACAAAGACTCACTTAAAATAGTTTTCTTAAAAGTAAAGATATAAAGTTTGTAATATAAGTATAAGTACTTACTTTTAAGTAATATTATTTCTTCTGTGGTATTAGAATGCATACTAAACAAAGATCAAGCTATTGAAAAGTTAAGGCTCATTAATAATATATTTTTGCAAGATGACTGGGTAAAAAAATAAACATTAAAAATTTACATAAAATATAGATTTGGAGGCCTTCCTCCGTACAAGATTTTTTTAATGATATTTTATGTGCCTGCTCGTACTATAAAAAATACAGTTAATACGTTTACACACTCATACCCCCGCAGTAGGTTATTTTACCTGTGTCGCGGGTGGCACGGACTACACATAACACATCACAACACCCATGACGTGAGTACAAATATTTATCTCTCACATAAATATCTGCCCCGGCCGGGAATCGAACCCGGTACCTCTCGCTTCGCAGGCAGGGTTAATACGTAGACCACAGGTATTAATTTGCTTGGCGTATATTGAGGTTACTGGAACCAATTAAAAAAATAAGTAAAGATAAAAAATTGGACATTAAATACGTACAGATCATCATGTCACTTATTATACTCGTAGCTGTGTTGTTGTTAGCAAAACAAACCTAAGCTTACCTACAAACTGAAGCACCAGTAATCATTCATCATAATTATAATATAAATCTGAAATACCCTTGAGTAAAGCTATAGCTATCGGACTTACGGATATTTCTAAGTACCCATTATTGTCTGAGGGAGCAATATTTTCGGGAGTTTGTCGAACTCTTGCTTTGGAATGGAATAGAACAGATTCAAATTTTTTTCTTGATTGCAATAATTCATAAGATATTATCGTGATTTGAATTTTAGTGTATTTTTAACCGACTTCAAAAAAAGAGGAGGTATTCAATTCGACTGTATTTTTTACGTTTATTACCTCAGAACTTTCGACTGGGTGAATCGATTATTATTGATTCTTTCTTTAATCTAAAGCTGGTGCTTGTCATGTGGTCCCACTTGAAGAGCGAAATCTGACAAGTAGTTTTTGAGTTATTTTGAAGTCGGTTATGTTTTGTCAAGAATTATGTGCGTAATAAATTATAGCTAATGAAAATACAACGACTTCCAATTTTAGAAATCAAATTAAATGCTATGGGTTATTCTAACATTGGTATATATGTATACCTGATATAATAGGATGATACTATAATTATGTTAGGATTTTCCATCTCTAAGTTGAGGCAGCCATAACAGTACAGGTAAAAAAGGTCTTCCCGAAGGGTCCGGATGCATTCAGTCGAGCATCACTATTCACCTTGAATCAGACACAGGATTAGTGCGTTCGTGACCTGAATCTTCTATCTAGTAGGTACGTCTTTATGTAGCCACAGATAGCAAAGTCAATATAACGTTTACTTCTTACACAGCAATCTATGGCTACATCATAAGATAAAAATACTTAAACAATATAACCAAAAAATCTGTAAGCAAGCCTTGACCTTTTATTACAGTACCAATTTAAACCGAATTGTAATTAGTCCTCTCTTATTGTAGGTACCAAATGAACACCGTTAATAACATCTAATTGTTGCTTATGATCGAGATCGTGATATTTTATAACTCGTTAACAACACGATTTCAATTTCGTGGGGTAGCGATACGTGTTAAAAATAACAGCTAACCTCAGGAAATTGTAACAATCTACGCAAAACTTTTAGCCTCCAACACTTAATTAAATTATGTCAGGCACGCACAAATGTGGAAATCGACCTCAACTTTCTAGCAAAAGCTACCTAAGGTTACTTTATTTAGTCCGTACTAAAATTTATTTTTACTTTTTCAGACAGCGCTCGAGTTTTGATGAATAATATCACATTTTTATTATATTGTAGCACAGAAGACATAATAGTACTTATAATAGTAATTATAGCTGATAAATAAGGAAACGTGCCGTACCATAAAATAAGTTAACCCGCTCTTGGGCGTTGTTAAAACCGAAATCAATATGAATATTATAATTATTATCAAAAATTAATAAGTATTTTTGAAATCGGTCCAGTAGTTTTTGAGTTTATCCAATACAAACAAATCAAAACTTTCCTTTTCATAATATTAGTATAGAAGTATGGATAATACCATTTATTTCGAATGGATAGTTGCTGTTGGTCCTAGTGGTCTTTACAAGGTTTACAGATAGATAATACCAACTTGTAGGTACGACATTGCTGTATCAGAAAATGATGTCCATGATATCCATATCCATTCTTGAAAATTGCATAGTGAATAAAGTTATTTAAAAGTTTTCTTATCCTTTCTATTTTTAAGCTTAGATATAGTAAGGGTAGGGTGTAAATTCTGTAAATCATGCACGTAATCCGTGTTCATAGTGCGATATAAGTAATGTGTTTCGTTTACTCCGATATTTTCATTTTTCATCGTGTTCGTGCTGTTTTGATTATCGTCACGTTGATATACAGAGAAAGTTGAAAATATAAAAATGGTTAATTAAATTCCGTTATTTGGAAGGATTTGTAATAATACTAGCTTTTGCACGCGGCTTCGCCCGCGGTAGAGTGGTTTCTAAACAATTTTTTAAATTAATTCATTTAGATTTATAGAACCATATTAGATAATGCCCGTGGCTTCGCGCTCATGGATATCGATTTTTTACAAATATCGCGGGAACTCTGAAGTTTTCCGGGATAAAAATTAGCCTATGTGTTAATCCAGGGTATAGGCAAACAGGGTATAGGATTGAGGAACAATCATCCAAAAATCCAAACATATTCACAAACTTTCACATTTATAATATTACTAGAATTTTGTTAATGGATGACCACCATAACAATGACATGATTACGTTGGTAAATCATTCGATCAATCACTATAGATTTATGTTTGTTGCTTACTTTCTTACATCGATTTCTAAAAAAAAATCCAAATTTTTTTTGCTAAGAACAGTGTTCATTATGATCCGGCCTGATTGTAACAATTATTTTTCCTATCTTGGAATATCATCTTTTTATGACATACAAATTATTAAGACTCCATACGAAATACGGGCGCGGGCGTAAATGTTTTACTACCGCGCTTCCGCAGGCTCATAATTATAGCTCATATCAGAACAAAGTTGAGTTATTAAGCTACTTAATTGGCTCCCATATATTATCAACTCTATAGCTTTACGTTTTTATATATTTAACAACTTACAAAATAGTGTACCCAAGCTTTTATCAAGGTAATCCGGGGCTTAGCTACGCACGTAATTTTTTACCGTATGATGTGAACGTGTAGTCAATTTACCTGATGAAAACTACACCTCTGGACGATCGCAAAGACTGATATTGCAAAAATAAAAGTTGTAACAAAAGTCTAACATTTTAAATAATTAATGTTTTAATTTCCCATTTCAAACATTCTCTTTTCCAATATCAACAATATCTTAGATCATGTATAATATATTTTAATTATTGTATTATTTAAGGTTTTATATTTTTTAAGGTTTTTAGTTTTAGGTCCTTTGTACATTAAGTAAAGTATTAGTTATTTTGTGTTTATTCATTAGTATTGCAATTAAATTTCAACAACGATTCAGCTAAATTAGCCTTGTAATAGTTTATAACATACCTAACCACCTTAGAAATTTGGACATTTACCAGCCAAACCCGATTTCAGGTCAAACTTTGTTTGTCCTAGGCCAAACCAGTTTATATAACACGTGTTAGTTGAACACTTGAACAGTTGAAATATGAATTAAACTTTTTCATTCATACGGCTACAAAATTTCGAGGGGCCATGTTTTCTTGATGCTAGTGCGGCAGCCATGCGTACATTTAAAATGGGCTGGGCTATACTGTTTCAGTTTCTAACCACGTATTCTCTAGATATTCAAGCCTATAAATTTTACATATGGTTGATATAGGTTTATAAAGCATAGCTGTAGGCCTGTAGATGAACCCATAAGACACATTTCGAATATGCTTTATCATATATTACTTAATACTTCCAACTACTCTATTGATGTAACGTAAGTTTATTGAATAAAAAAATCTTTATAATCAAATGGTACGATCAACGGGAATAAAGGAAATATCATCGGCATTTTTTAACCCTATTTTTAATAAACCAAGCAAGAAAGATCGTCCTAATTTTTCCTTAATCGTAGCAACATGATGCAAATTGCAAATACACCAAAAATACCCTCGTCTAATTAGAAGAAAGTAACCGGTATCAGCAAACGCCAGGTAAGCTTCTTTCCGCATATTTAATTATTTCAGCCCGATATCATTTCCGATAAAAATAAAAAAGATTTTATCGAAAAGAATCGCCCTTAAGAGGATTTACGCAATTAAAGCGAGCAGGGATAGACCAATAAAGAAAAAAATATTTTAGCCTTAAATTAACTGTCTGGTATAAGTCCTTCATATCGAAATTGATGATTTTCCGAATGAACTGTATTTGATATTAAAAAACTTTTAGTAGTTCTCTTTTGTCCTCCTTATTACTTAGTAAAGTTTTAAATTTTAAACTTGCAATTGAAGGTCTCACCAATTCTAGATTAATAAAAATTCGGTCGGTTATAAAGCTTCGGTAGTAACATCAGTGTTCACCGACTTATATTAAAATACATAAAACTTTCTAAGATGGAGTATAGAATAGAAGCAAATAATATTTGTGACTAACTCAATATTCTTATTATAGGTACTTAAAGAGGTTATTACAATTAATAGAAATGTTTTTTTGTTAACAGCCGAAAAACGAACAGACGAACCACCTGAATAACAAGTGGTCTCTCTCTCTCTCTGGTACTCATGGAGCATCACGAAAGGGGCTACTCATGCGTTGACAGCCATGTCATGGAAAAGCCTTTCCAGTTTGCATGAGTAGCGGTTGACTGAGTTGAAGCTAAAATGGGTTTTTTGTTCAGTAGGATGAAGACCACTGGATCAACACTGGACAACTGGTTGGCTTGGAAGGACGTAGCCCCTAATTCTTATCACTAATTATTATCACACATTCCTATAAGGAACCAATTCTGAATTCCACGCAGACGAAGTCGCGGGTAGAAGCAAGTCTCATAGGTATACTTTTACTATTGAACTATCAAGTTACGTCGATTATTTTATCACTCCTTTAGTTTAATTCTAATCTAGACGAAAAATATTGATAAATCTTTTAATTTCTACAATCCATTTCATTATTAGGTTTTATTTTTAATTGCCTTGCATATTTGTAATTTGTTTTTACATAATACGTTAATAAACGTAATTTTTTAATGTAAATTGTGTATTGGTACTTATTATAAGTACTATTATTTTCTTCTGTGGTATTGACCAACATTATACATAAGTATTTACCTATGTTGTCAACATCGTTAAGGACATGAAAGGTAGAAGAAGATACGACAAACGCAACCTTCAGGATAAACTTCATCACTAGATATCGTTAGACCCTAATTTCAAGTTATCAGCCGAATAAATATATATTAAGTTTCAAGAGAATAAATTATAAATTTAGTGAAACGATATAATTTATTCCAGAACTATTGATTAGAACCCATTCGCATTCGAATTGAAGACAGTAGCAAATCTTCAGTAGTGATGTGTAAGAGCTCATCGCCCTAATCCTGACAAGTTACTGCCATAACCGAACGAGGCACGTACGTGTCTAGGATGCCGATTGACGGTGTTCAAACTTTCTGAACGCCAAAATTGAAGAATTCACCTAGTATTCTGTGTTTCGGAATAAAAATTGCTTTGGCTGACTTACTCTTGTGATAGTATCAATCATGTATGTAGGTAACATACTAGAGAGTATCTTCTAAATGATAACATATTTTTAACAACATCAAGACCATCAAATACCTACTTAATTCCTACCAAATCAAATGAAAACCTCCTTCTTTTGAATTTCGGTTAAAAATGATTTAGGGATAAATAGTATACTGAAAATATTATACATATTAGTGTAACTAGTTTCACGGAACAGAAAATTTCATTGTTCACTTGATTATTAAATTCATAACTTTGTCTATTAGGAACGTTAGGAACACTACGGGTACCAGAAGAATCATACTTCATAAATTCATAATTGATCTATAAATTGATATGAATAAGCTGTTAAAAAATATATGGTTATCTCTTTCAATTCCGAAATATCACAGCATCAGATAGAACATATACGCGTCTAGAATTCTAATTTGTACGACGCTTGCAAAAAACTACCTCCTAATGGATTAAAAGTTAGAAATTGGTACGATCTATTTGAATCTGAATATTTGAAAGTACTCCTACTTTTTCCTATTCGTCTACATAATAAGCTAATTGACCTGCTGAAGAATATTTCATTCTGTTTTAAAATGAGACTATGCTTTATATGTTCGCAGGTAATATACCCTATGACAAATAGTCTTCGGTCGCATGTCTGCACTATGGTATTATTGGTTAGGTACATGACTACCATTAATGGGTTCATTATGGATCCATTAATCCACTACTGAGCTAAGGTTCTCTTGAGGAGGTAAAGAGTTCCATCACACTACTCTAATGCCGTTTGGTGGAAGGGTTAGTGGTCAATCCCAGTGTAAGTTTTCTTGCCGCCTGAAGGCCACCGACTATCTAACAATAACAAACGCGACCGACGACTTTGGTTACGTCGTATTACTTTTAGTGTACATATTTTTTTGCATTCATCATGTAGGAGATAAAAAGGGCGAATTTAATGCCTTTTGGCGTTCTCTACCAGGCATCCTAGTGTAATAGAGACAAAATGCGGTAGGCACACAAAATACACAATTAAAGATAACGTACTTTAACCATTTAATTCATGGGTTTAATTCACTATTAAGATTATTTGACTTCGTTAGCTAGCCATAGTAAAAAGTGTAGTGAAGTAGACAAAAAGTTATCATTCGTTCTGACAAGCTCCAGCTCTGACCGAGCCGTCACGTACGTGTGCTGTGTGCAAATCGACCGTTCTCAAATCGAAATTTAACAATCCAAGAATAACCTACATTCTTGCTAGAAAGGTTACTTGTGCGTAGCCTTTTTGTAATAATGTAGCTACTTTAATTGTAAATAATATGTCAATTAGTATCGTAATTTTACGTAATTAAATAATATTTATTGAAAGAAATTTATGTTTTACTTTTCCATTCATACATGAAAAAATGTATCTCACTTCATTTTAGGATATAGTACATTTTAATCGATGTTTTTCTATTGCGCGTATTTTCATGATGAAATAACAGTTATTGTTAGAAGATCTGATTTGACAAATATTTCATGAGTAAGTTTTTACACAAAATATCTCAGTAATAAAGAACTTCAACGAAAACATAATATTGTAGTAAAATTCTACATTTATACAATTATGGAATACAAACTCCGAACAAACATCTTTACGCGCGTGTTTGGAGATAAAGTTTCTGAATTAATTTAATAAATAACGTCGAAACACGAGATTTAAAGTTGGCCCCTAACTTTGCTTGTTAAATGTTAATTGTTGCTACCAGATTGAACTTGTTCTTAAAAAGATATATTTAGAACGAACATTATTATCAAGTACTTGATTCTAATTTCATTAAATTCATAATTAGTATGTTATTCAAAAAAAATGTGACCCTAAAATTTTGTATTAATCATCAAAACTTGATAAAAAAAAAACCGACTTCAAAGAACTAGCCTTGCAAAAACTTATAATTATCAAAATCGCCGTATAAAATTTGAGAAGTTCCCTCAATTCCTCATGGTTCCCATCATCAGAAAAACATTTTAAAAAATGGGACCATCTGAAAGCATACCCTTTCGAATAAAAAGCATTCTTCCAAAACGGTAGTTAAATGACGGAATTCTAAAGTAACATACATAAAAAAGATTCCGAAGAATTGAAAACCTTCTCCTTATTTTTGAAGTCAGGTAAAAGGTGAATTACTGCAAACTGAAATTCAAAAACCGAAAGTATTTTCATTCTATTTACAATTGATATTGCGATTTAGAAATTATGTAATCAAAAGAATGTAATAAGCTGAAAAAGATGCGAGTACTTACAATGTTTTGAAATATGATACTAGAGGGAACTGTGGCGTATAATATAAAGTTGAAAAATGTAATTATCGTAGATCTTTTTAAGTAACATTTGATTAAAACAATACAGTTTATACTCATACATAATTTTAAATAATACCCGTGGAACCCATTAGTTACTGGGGGAAATGGAATGTCGTCAATTTATTCCAACCGCGCTGGATTGTTCCGAGCCATTAGCTTTTTCAATCCCAAGGATGAGCGCAAAGTGGTATTGATAACGCGGGAGTTATTATCTTAAAGTAATATTCCCAAATGAAATACACTTTGGAACAAATTATACTCACCCTTAATGGTCGCAACACCATCAGATATGATAAAAGACATTCAAAGTACATTTATATATTTTTTAATAGAACATAAAGCCGTAAATTAGTGTCGTAGCAACTGTTAGTTAATTGTCTTATAAAAATGAGATGTTTTAAAACCATAGAAACTAAAAAAAGTAATAGTGGTTTCAATTATTTATCATTTTAAATAAATAAATAAACGCTAACACACGCATTCATACCCCCACAGTAAACTTAAACTTAAGTTTTCCATAAACTGTTTGAACCGCATTTATTATTTTTCAGGAAAATCTTTGAGAAGTTGATAACAATAAATTATGTTTGTTTCTTGTGTAAAAGAATGAAATCTTCATAACATGGAAATACACCTAAGAGTGTTCGATAACGTTTTGTAATGTATATGAAATTTGCTGCTTGGCTAATGTGATAATATAAGGCTCTCTCAAATTTTGAGTAGACTCAGTTACGCTTTTTACGAAGGTACATATCTGAAACACCTGCAAAGTGCTAAATAAAGTGCAGAAATACAATGAACAGCAAGGATGAAGTTTTATAAAGACTCACACAAATATGTACTTTATTTTTATCCGGCAGAAATGCGAATGTTTAAATAAAAAGGATACGATTGTGATAAGGTGTGTCGTATCAAGTGTGAAAAATTCTACAGCACTCGTTCTTTACGGACGATTGTACGATAAGCATTTTCTCTTTCAATACCATCAAAGAGACTGGCCGCTATTCAGGCCCTCGACAAATGTAACCCGTAAAGGATAAGGAGATTGCGACCCTGCAGGCTAGTGTTATATACGAGTATAGGGCTCGAAGCCCATTTCGATGTCTTGCTATTATGATCGTGGGCTTTAACTCGAAACGAGTCGAGGTCATTTTCTTGGACTTTTGGCGGTATGAGCTTTATGAATACCAATGATTTTTTACGTATCTTAAAGGTCTAATAAATACTATACCTACATATTAAATAAAATTCTATACATATTAATTTATACATAATATAATAGGTATGCACAGAATAATATTTTACCTTACCTTTACGATGTTTTTAAAAATGTTTCATTTTTATTGGTATTTACGACAAACTTCAAACTGAATGTATGTACTGTACAAATGGTTAACAGCTGTTAATTTATCTAAGTAGTTAATTTTGCATCTATTCAATGAAGTAAATGTTGGGTGCTAATACTGCTAAACCTGTTCGTATAGATTATTTGCTAGCGTAACCGCAAATGTGTGGTAAATCAGATTTGAGTACAAATTGCTCACGCTGTCAAAATGACGGCATCACGGGAGATATTTCGACGGGTGCAAAGTAAAAAGAGTTATATACAAAACAGCTACTTTTCAGGAGAGCGCATGATAGGAAAAAATGTTCCCCTTTTGTTATTTATAAACCAAGTTTGTTGAAATTTTCATCAGCACTTTGTTATGGAATACGGCATCCTTAATAAACTTTTTACTAATTATAATGTTTACTTTACGACATATTGCGGTTGTCTGCATATAGGTACATTATACTCTTACAAGTGGCAACAGTGTTAACTACCACTTAGACGATTCTACATTGAAATTTAATAATATACAGGGTGTCCCGTAAGTATTGGCTCAACCGTAGAGGGCAGATAGCTTGAAAGTGTATGTCAAAAAAACCATATTGAAAACGTATGTCAAAAACCTTTGTAAAAGTGTAACCGCTTTCTTATTTATTAAATAAACAATATTTTTCAAGAAATTCAGAGGTAATTAGAAATGCCAGTGGTAGATATACGCATGTACATCGATGGTAGATATCTGCAATTTTACAAAACAGCAGTAGTTATCTGCTTTTAAAAATTAAAAGTGCAAAAAATAAGGCGATATCTGTATTTCTTTTTTCCATGTTGTGGAATATAATATTTTAAGTACCTAACTTACCGCAATAAAAAAATCGCAAAATTGCAGATTACTATTTTTACTTTGCACCTCTCGATTTATAGGCGTACATTCAAAACGTCATGTTCAAAAGGCAATGTACAGTTGCTATTTGTGAAGAGAAACTTTCAATGCAGTCCTAAACTCTGAAAATAAGATTGAGGCACGCGGTAATGGTTTTGTTGTGTTCAGAGCTGGTTCGACGGTTCGAATTTCTCGCCGCTCTATACTCAAAAGTTATCAAAGCTCCTCTGTTAACTTACACATGTACTAACAAAGATGTTGTATGTATAGGGAGGTGTACTAAGAAAACTTAAAACCTAAACGCGTTTTTTGAAATTGAATGGCGTTGATACAGTTATAAAATAAATGTTAGTCCATACGTCATCAATAAAAATGAACGAGTTTGACGTTATTGAAAAAGTTGTATCAACATTTGAGATTTAAAAGATATGAATATAAATCTATCGTTCAGATTTATATGCAGGCATAAAACATAATCGGTCTCATTACAGAACGAGGTCTATCGTTAGTCCTGGTACTAAACCTCCTTTGAAGCTTGGACTAAGCAAATTATTATTACAAGAGGCGTTTTAACGCTTAAGCCATTGCCTAACTATGATACTAATGGTGGCCACTCACGGTCATTCCATCGCGTCAAATGGCGTGATATACAGCCAAAATTTGATCGTGAATGTGAAAAACTGATGGCGTGATTTAAAAAATTTGTATGTCCAATCGCGCCATTTTGACATATGTCGCTTGGCGTGGCTCCAAAAATGACGCGATGGAATGACCGTGAGTGACCAACGTAAAGCCTCAGATGAAAGAATTTTGACATTTCATGACAGAAATTTGACGACGCATGCTTTTTGACGCTTTGTGACACGAGATTGTATTTGATTTTTATTTTGTATTTACCGTGGTAGGTTTACGTCGTATTCGAACGACTTTACGTGCCTTTTATTTCTTTCATCTGAGACTACAGCTAAACCTGCGAGCCCCCTAGTTTAACGTTGGACTATTTCACAAATGTCAAAGTCTGTTTTGAGGTTGTTGTCATGTTTATTTCGAAATTGTTGAAAAATATTTATTAAAATGTTTTATTCAATGTGTTTTGTACATACTGAAGATATTTTAATATTCAGTATCACCGGACAGACCAATAGGTAGGCATAAAAATCGTGTTGTTTTGGATCCGTTTGCCGAACTGAGTGATGAAGATATTTAATGTAAATATAGTTACCAAGAGGTTTACAATGAAATTTGTGGATTTGGTGCGAGAAGATTGGACTCCATGACCATCGTGGAAATCCATTTGTCCTCTGAAATTCCAGTAATTTGTGCAATACGATGCTGGACTCGCCACGAAGTAAGTATCTATAATAATGTTGTTTACATACAGTACCACTGCAATTATATCATAGCTGTAGCATTATTTTATGAAAGTGAACTAGCAAGTGAGATTCCTGTCCACCTTATGTTAAGTAAATACTTCTTTCTAAGGTTTGTCGTATATTCTGTTGCTACTCCTATTATGGGTTATGAGAAATGCATAAACATTTATCAAACTAATTCCAAAACGAACACAAATATTATCATGTTGCTTCACACTAGATATAAAATTAGTTGGTGATATATTTCTCTTCCTCACTCAAACCTTGGCAGTACCCTTACTATGCTATTATTACCTATTTATTCCAATGATAATAACATTGTTTTGTTTTTGTAATTTTAGATTCAAGATGATGCAGTTGATTTGCAAGGAGTTGCTGAGGCAACTAAAGGGAGCCGGAGCAATTGCAAAATTGTCCCATAGATTCAAAAAAATCCTGCATCCTTTGATAAACAAAAACAGATGATAAGGAAGTGGAATTTCCATACCTTTTGTCAATACAGTTTGTGAAAATATAAGGAGAAGGCAATTTATACTACAGCACTTTTGGATAATAATAATTTATTTTATATTGCATTGTAATGTTTTTTCAATTCAATTTTATCAATCTTATGAAGGAATCTGTTAATAAATAAATAATGAATACTTAGATTACGACCAGAACTTATATGTATTTTTAACCTAGTGTAAGTGTACTAATATTAATAAAGTTTTGCTTATATTTTAGTAATTTGTAGATTTTTATTCATTTTGTGAATTTTACGAATTGCGATGAGTCACAATATTTATTACTTACAATACACTCCGCTGCACAAGGTACAATTGTTCTTAGCACTTATGAACCAAAGACCTCAACAGTGTAATAAATTTCGAAGCCAACTGGATTTTATTTTAGTTAAGATTGGTTTTGTTTACGTAAAATTATGGATTCGTATTAATACGCGCGAGAAATCCATTCCTTTACACACGCGTATATTAATTCTTAAAAAATACATGTTTTAACATGTAATAAAATCCACGCCAACAACAATCAATAGAATTTATTGAAAACTGTATAATTATTTATTTGCAACAATATTTACGCTCTTAATATTAATAATAGACGTGTTCCATTAAATATGTCAAAAACAATAAACAGCATCGTAGTATAATGGAACGTCGTAATCGAATAAATACTGACGTTTTAAATCAGTTTCGTGTCAAACCCGTGTCAGATTTTCAGCCAAGGGTGAGCCAAGGTCTAAACTTGAAACCAATAGTACTAACAAGTCAACGAGTATTTTGCGTTTTGTAATAAACTTTGGTTTAAAGTATGTTTCTAAAGTCAGTATCGTACCAAGCCTGGACTATTTAGTCATGGTTTAAACCTAAACTTTAGACCTCGTCTTGTAATAAGGGGGAATATGATTTAGAGTTATGCTTTAGTTTACGAAAATTTTACACCATAACATGTGTGTAAATCAATGATGTTGTGTGTAAATACATACATGCATATATTAACGTAAAACATATGTGAAATGGAACTTATACTATTATTATTCTAAATACTTCCAGAATTCCAATTGCTTTAAATAAAATGTTAGTTATTCTAAAGCTAATGGTGTCATTATTGGTACTACCACCTGAACAAAATGCGTGAATAAAAATATTTACAATGGACATAAATAGTAATAGCCGAGTTGGTACGGGTGAGTAACCTTCGGACTTCTTTCAGATCATTAAAGGCTTCTTTCAGAACTTTTCCGTTTCCAGCGAACGGGTTAGCGTATTTGCTAACAATTTATAAAATTAGACCAACTGAAAATTAACCAACGATGAACCATGACTCATTATTATTTTCGTGTAGAGATACAGGTAGAGATTAATACCGAAATGTTATAAGACGCAATGATAATGTTAATTTAGATTCCCGAAACTCTCCAGACAGTAATTTACCTGTAATAAATCAAAAGTAGACATTTCCCAATATTCGGTACAGGAATTCCGAAAGACTTTAAAATTAGCTTTATATTTTCATTACTTATAATTGCTATTTCAGTCTTCATTTCCCAAGACGGGACTCCTAATGTAGAAGTATAATAGCCTTCTAACAAATAAATACAAGCAATAACTATTATTTATTATATCCCTTGAAAATTACGAAGTCGTAATTATAAATTAGCTGTGTTGAAATGAAATGAAAAGAAATGAAATATGAAATGAATTGAAATGAAATGAAATGAAATATGAAATGAAATGAAATAAGTTTTATTCGAATTAGGTTTGTTACAAACGCTTTTCGAAAGTCACTCTACGCCATCACTTCAACAAATCCCTACCATGAGTGGTCCCGAGAGAAGAAGCGGCAAAAAACTACCGGGGTAATTTTTTTCCTACTCACAGTTAAATACAGCACCTAATACTACTTAAGGCAATATTTAACATAAAAGAAACTCATGTCCAAGCAGTCTTGTTATTTAAATAATCATCAACTTTTAATATGCTTTCTTCACTAGAATACCTTTGACATGAGTTTTAAATTTACAGTATGGCATTTCTGTTAATTCTAACGGGATTTTATTATAGATTTTGACATCTACTCATGAACGAGCAACCGATTTTGCTGAGTCTAAAACTAGGCACAATCATTCTAATATTATGTTATTCATATTATTTTATAGTTTGTCTGATGTACAGGAATGTCCGTCTTTCTTTTTCTTTCGTTGTCTGTGTCTGTCCGTGCTCGTATGATGCAAAATCACAAACAAGACAAGACAAAACTAATAAATTCATATTTTTGTGACTGTCAATACAGTCCACTAACCTACATTGAATGTTTTTAGGCATTTAATAGTTTACTCAGCACTGACACCACTTCGATTTCCTTAAGTTTACACCACACAAATAGATCAAAATGAGTATAATCTAAATTTTACTAACAAAAAATAACCGACTTCAAAGTCTCAAAAACTACATAGTTGTCAGATCTCGTTCAAATTTATGTGAGACCACATGACAAGCGCCTGCTTTCGATTAAAAAAAGAATCATCGAAATCGGTTGGCGTGATATTGAGTTATTCGTCAATTTGTCGCGCACATCTTAACACAAATTTACGACTTATGTGGTTTTCTCATGGATGCCATTGTCAGATCTCAATAAAATTTATGTGGGACCACATGACAGCCACCAGCTTTCGATTTAAAAAAAATCATCGAAATCGGTTTGCCCAGTCCAAAGTTCTGAGGTAACAAACATAAAAAAAAATACAGTCGAATTGAGAACCTCCTCCTTTTTTGAAGTCGGTTAAAAATATACATCCAAGTCCTCTCATTACTTAGGCTTCTCGATCGCTTTACAATGATGGTTTATTTTTAAATAACCAAAGCGTTAAATAAATACATTTTGACTTCTGGATCGTATTGATAAATCATCTTTAGTGACGTCGTGAAGAAGCTGAGATAAGCCTGTTTCAAATTTAATAATCATGTCACGACACCATCCTACGCGGGTGGCTTCTGAGCATCAATAAGTTGTGCGATTTCTGCGGTAGGTATAGGTACCTACGTTATACAATCCTCCTCACTAAGATGTTCTTCTAAAGTTTTGTGAACGCCTCCAGAGTCGATATGTAATGTAAACTGGATCACTTTTTAACTGTCAATCAAGAAACAATTATGATTAAATGTTTATGTCTGGTAATGTATGAACAATAAGATAACATCTAAAACCCAAATGAAAAGCTGGGTCAAAACGGCAGTGTGCAATGACACAACTAAAAATAATATATTTCCAACAAGTCCCAAAAGCGTTTCACCATTCAAACAAAAGAATATAAATGACCAACCTGGCGTGAAATTAATTCAAAGGGATGGCCCGACAAAAATGTGTGCACAAAGGTAAGCGAAAATAAAAGATAAAGAGCGAAAACAAATTTTGTGCTTCTTTTAGATGAAGAGTGCAATTGCTGTTCATAAACCTTTATTATTGTTATATTCGGTTATAAATACAATTAAAAGTAGTAACTAATTAATAGTTTTAGCAAAGTAAAATACAGTTGCATTTCTAGAAAACATTATTTTTGGGCGTAATATTGAAAGGTTACACCATAATTTCATTATTATAAACCTATCTGTATTAATTATACGTTGGTAATCAAAGCTTGCTGAGATTATTGAGCAAGGTTTTCTTGGGTTCGATTCTTGGTCAGGAAGAACAATTATTATTTTCTTCTCTTTTGTCGTTATGCGACAACAAAATGTAAGAGTAGGAATGTAAGTTTATTATTTTATTAAATTATTAAATCTGCAATACCATTATAAACTGTGCATGTGACATTGCAGTAGATACAGCACCGAAGACACAGCTTCTCATCAGGAACGCTATTCAGGAAGGCTATTCAGGTTTGTAACTTGACAGCGGAGTTTCAAAATTGACGTTCGAGTTCTAGGATCACTTCACTTCGCAAGTGCGTACTAGATGATTAGATAATGACATGTCAATACGATGCAAGTTCGCTTTTGTTTTGTAACTTGACAGCGGAATACACGATGAGTTTCTAAATTGAAGTAAGAGTTCGAGACTCCCTTCACCTCGCAAGTGCGTACCTGCAAGGCTATTCTGTTTTGTAACTCGACAGCGGAATCTGCGATGATTGTCAATTTATGGCAAGGAATTTTGACACTCATCGTGGATTCCGCTGTCAAGTTACAAAACAGAATAGCCTTGCAGATGATTAGAGAATCACATATCAAGATCTCGGACTCGAACTTCAATTTTGAAACTCATCGCGGATTCCGCTGTCAAATTACAAAAGTGAATAGCCTTGCAGTTTTGTAACTTGACAGCGGAGTTTCAAAATTGACGTTCGAGTTCTAGGATCACTTCACTTCGCAAGTGCGTACTAGATGATTAGATAATGACATGTCAATACGATCCAAGTTCGCTTTTGTTTTGTAACTTGACAGCGGAATACACGATGAGTTTCTAAATTGAAGTAAGAGTTCGAGACTCCCTTCACCTCGCAAGTGCGTACCAGATGATTAGAGAATCACATATCAAGATCTCGGACTCGAACTTCAATTTTGAAACTTATCGCGGATTCCGCTGTCAAGTTACAAAAGTGAATAGCCTTGCAGCAAAGAATTCAGGTTAGGTCATGAAAAAGTCACAAATTGCTAAAATATGCATTAATATTATGAAGCTATGTGGCTATATGGCTTGAACTATTTAATAGAATAGACCACTACAGGGCACGTGTGTCACCTGATAACTGAGCTATTGAGCTTTGCATATTAGGTGTTCCAGTGGGGAATTCTCGGGATATTTTCTGATGCCCGAAGGCCAGCACAAACATCTCTAATGATACCAACCTCCGAAGGTTTATAAGTTGTTGTGCAAAAAAAAAGCAAAGCAACAACCCATAATTGTCCCACTGCTGGGCTCGGGGTCTCCTCTCACAATGTGAGGGATACAGGCCATAGTCTACCACGCTGGCCAAGTGCGGATTAGTAGACTTCACACACCTTTGAGAACTTTATGGAGAACTCTCCGGTGCGCAGGTTTCCTCACGATGGTTTCCTTCACCAAAGCAAGTGATAATTTAACATATTATAATTAAATCGCTATGAAAATGAAATCTCGTGCACATCATTCGCGTGTTCCCTTCATACTCACAATACCTGAACACCCGTAACTATACCAGTTACCAGGTTACACCTGAACACGCTAACCCTCATATTAGTAAACATAATAGTACCCACAATAATTATTATTAGATTGTATACCTTAATTACCAATATTGGTATAAGATAGATGCGTTGGCAGAGTCGTGCTGCAATACATTTGATATAGTTCATTGGAAAATGGAGTAAACATAATACACCACTTTAATTTCCTAAAGTGTCTGTTTACTGTTGTCCAGTGGAGCACCGACGTTAGCATCTTGTACACTTGTGCAGTTCTCACGCACTTTCTTTTCCAACATAACGCGTTCGGAGACCCATAAAAACCCCTTTACTAGAGAGGAAAAGATATCTTCTAAGCAACAAACAATTGAATAACTAAGAGCTGTAAG
The DNA here is from genome assembly GCA_911387775.1 of Thymelicus sylvestris. Classification (NCBI taxonomy): domain Eukaryota; kingdom Metazoa; phylum Arthropoda; class Insecta; order Lepidoptera; family Hesperiidae; genus Thymelicus; species Thymelicus sylvestris. The sequence goes on along the minus strand of OU426896.1, from coordinate 8,215,346 downwards.
AGAAAAGTGTTTCAGTTATTTAAGATACAAAGTTAATAAACAAATTGAAATCAAAATCTTATACGAAGTAATTACTTTTAGATCGATAAATAATTCACATTTAATTTTACACTTGACTCTACACATATCATTATTTAGACCTCAATCGCTTTATACTTAGTTATAAACACCAGTAACATGACGTTTCAAATTTAAACTTGGTAATAGACCAAACAGCCTAACCTAATGCCAACCTAATGTCTGTTTTCAGAATGTTTATCTTTGTATTTTGCATTAAATGGCCTTTTAAGTAGTAAAAGTAAGGCAAATGAATAACTCGATCAATGCGACTATGATGAGTGCCATAACTAAATCAAAATCTAAACCACTATTACTTTAAGGTGAACGCATTAGAAGTTAAACTCACAAAGTAACACAGTAGTAATAGTAGTTTATTTCGGTTTTTTTGGTTTATTTCAGTTACGTGATTTATATGAAAAAAAAAATTAATTACCCAACTCTACTACAATCCATGCTCGTTATAAGGATTTTATTTACATCCGGATTCCATTGTTAGGTGATCCACCAGATTCATAATACCCTGGATAAAAAAGTATTCCAAAAAAAATCGTGCAAATTTGTTCAGAATCTAGTTGGATTCAGTGAGCATACATGCAAAAAAATACGCATCAAACAATGATCTTTTTATTTTTGAAGTCTGTTAAAACTCAACACGTAAAGTTTTATTGTAAAGTTGTATCGTAAATCGAGGTCAGGGAAATGACCCGGAGCTACGATATGGAGTACAAAGTACCTGTGAAAGATTTACTCTTCTGGATTGAACGGGAAAATAAGATATTTATTATTTTCTAAGATAATATAAAAGAAGAATCGATTTTCTCCGTAAAATTCAACACGCCTGGTACATGTTTTGCTATACTCGTATTGTTGGACATGAAATAATTTAAAGATGATAAATTCATTTTACACCCGTAATTGTATATACACCATCTATTTATTGATTTAAACACCATCTATGATATAATAGAAATAATGAGTCATCTTTTGAATTACTTTGTTTTGATTGAATTAGTTTTAGCCTTCATTCAGCACTAGCGTCTCCTTCCACTGATTTACGGGCGTTAGCATACGCAAGTACGTAATTGATAAATAAAAAATCACTACAATTTTTTATCACATTTTCACAAATAAGTGGAAGGCTCCTTCGGTATTTTGTCATTTATTATGCTGACGGTAAAATAAAAATCATTTGATTAAGTTTAGGAGAATATTGCCAGTAAATAACAGAAATAGAGGCAACTTTGCATATTTTTAAGATACTGTAAAATGTTTGTTTAATTTTTAAAGCAAAGAGGACATGCTTTATTTTGTGTTCATTGACTTGTGGGTATTTTTTATAATTTATTTCATAAAATTTTAAAATTTATTAACTATGTGCATTATATATATCTATCCACGTCTGGATAATATTATCTTTCAATCAGTACAAGTAATATTTCGCAAATAAGTTACAAAAAATGTACCTGTTGATTGTTACAAAATACTTGAAAAAAATATATATTATCTGAAGTAATTCTTCTTCAACATATGAGTACTTTAATATGATATTGAGAGACTTGTGGAGCTTGGTATTTTGAGGCGAGAAAAAGCGAGAAAACACGAAACCTAAACACACAATTCGTTTAGCGATAAATCAAACTAGACAGTAATAAGTACCAACACGGGAATTTACTTAGTGTGGGCTAGTGATTCAGTATTTTTATCCCACTTTGAACCAATCTCACATAAAAAGAAATTTATGGTAAAAATAAAAATGATATTGTCTTCATCATTCATTTTAAAACAACATTAAACATTTCATCATGGATTCAAATCGTTTCAAAAAATACCTTAAAAATTAAACAATCGTAAATCAGCATCCAACAAAACAATTTGGCGTAAAGTGAAATGAAAGTAGATTTTTACGTTACGATGAGAAATTTATCAACTTCGTACCAAATTAAGATTTAATCCTCGAATTCGGATTTGTTCGCGCAGCTGTCGGATTATAATCCCAAACATAATCTGGCAGTCAATTTATTTTGATGCAAATAAATACAAATCGCACCTGTCTGGCTAGATGTAACGAATAATTAAGTGAAACACCAAGCGAAATAATATAAATTACTCAGTCTGTATTCCATTCCACATGCGAATCATTTCGACAAGAGGATTTCATGCATTCATGACATGAGTATTATGACAAAACTGAAATTAAATTTCCATTATATTCAATGGTAACATATTATTATGGTGAAATAGGTCCTCTACTGATGGACTCATTAGAAGGATGAAAATTGAAAACCACTCAGCGCGCTATGAAAAGAGCTATGTTAATTAGTTATTTCGCTACGACATACGATTCGTAACGGTAAACTTCGTAGACAAACAAAAATTACTGATATAGCTCATAAGCCGGCTGAAGTGACAATAGGCAGGACATCGTTCGGAGGTCACATGGCTTACGGGGTTCAAAAGCCCTCGAATGGCGACCACGCCTCGGTAAAAGTTGCACAGATCACCAATCAACTGGGTGGACTGATGGCATAAAGAAAACAGTGGGAAACCGCTGGATTCGTACTGTAGGTCTGAGTGGAATCAATCAAGTCAACACAGGCCACCAAGGGGTGGGCTATGTTCAGCAGTGAACGTCAAAAGGCTGACAGACAGTGAGATTGTTTAACAGCAATATCTAGCTGCAATATCTACTTTATGCGACTGTTAGACCACAGACTATTATGTGCTTGGCATTGACCACACGACCGCTATTTTTGCATTAATCTCATTAATTTTGTGTTCATGTCCATATTTTCAGTTCAGACTAACAAAATAAAAGACGAATTTCCGCTATTTGTAACACTACCTTTTAACACTTTCAGTAATAGAAGTTAATTAAAAGATTTATTCAATGCATTTGAATGAATAAATGAATGAACTTTCTAAGTTTATATAACCACTTTTCAAAATAATATGCCCAAGAACTGGTCGTCAACATGTCTGAAAATGGTATATGTATAAATAGATACAAAACGTATCAAAGCAAAGTTTGTCTGCATCCGAATCTTTTTACTTGTACATATTAATATTGTTACATTCCTTTTAGGTAATAATAAAAGTACAAACATAATATTTTATTAGTACCAGCTTGGTTCTGGATGAATCCCAGTGTGTGTGTCACATAGCATCATTGTGACTAAGCACTAATTATCTGAAAGAGAAGCTCGGAAAGAGAGTGCTTCTACTGGCAACTGCGAAAACTTAAACTTCTTTGGCGTTTTCTCGCTAAACTGCATAATTACGTTTTCACAATAAATCCTTGCAAAGAGCATTAAAAACGCCTGTTTAGTTTTTTAATAAAATTTTACCTGTCTAAATCAAAGTACAAATAAATAATGATGATTTATGGAATTATCTAACCTTGAATGAAACAGTCATTACTTTGATGGTTGCCCAAAGAAATTTCAATATTTTCACGGCAAGAAAAACTTATAGAACATATTTTCAGCGTATATTTTCTACCTGCTATTACTAGATGTATGCTTCATGTTTACAAAGATCTCGCCTAGAAAAGGTTTTCTGAATGAACTACGTTTATTTTCTCAGAGCGAATAGGTTTCTCCAAGTAAGTAGCCATCAATCACCAACTTACCTAATTAAGACTTCCTTTTTCCCAAATATTTGAAGTAAGTTTGAGCTAAATTTACTTACGAGTATTTCGTAAACGCGTTATTCTTATTTTATATCCTAATGGGGGTATTAGAAGCCAACGCACAAGACATAAAATTAGGTTCTAAACTTGCGTCGTAAAAAAAATTTCGCGAGGAAATGCTTCTTGAACGCCAATCTCTTACTCGGAAAATATTGTCAGTTATATCTTATACATGTGTAATGAATTTTCAACTTTGTTAACTTGTTTTTATTTACTGTTATTTGTAATTACATTCCATGATTTACCCAAACTTTTGAAGCATTATGTAACTGATAGTTTACGATTTTTATCTAAGTACTATGAAGATAATATTTTTTAGTTTGGGTACACATCATAGATAACTTTTTAGGGTTTAATAGTTACGAAAATTATATTTTTTATGAATAAATATTTCTTACGATATTGTCGACGATAATAACCTTTCGTTGATTTTGAGTTCATTCATGATCGACAATGAATGATCGCCTGTCCAAAAGATCCGCTGTAGTCGTCGCCAGCACCACGACTCAAATGCATCAACTTTGCGTCGGTCTTTCAGGCGAACCGTCTATGTCTTTGAGCCATATAGAAAAATAGGGAAAACTAGGCTTCTCGTCAGGCAGTTGAACCCTAGAGAGAGCAAAATTTCAAAACTACTTGCCACTAAAGCAAACTAGCAAATGTAAGCTTAATACGCCCAAATTGAAATTCACACTCAGGACCAAACGGTTGTTTGTATTTGTTATCTACCTGCTATGCCTGCTAGTGAATATCAGACAGTACGTATTGTATTCCTCATGTAATAGGTAATAAGCATCGTATTCACTATATGTTACGTAGGTAACTTCTTACGTGAACGTTCTGCTTATGAAGTAAAAGTTTAAACTTTTCTTCAGAGTTACCTCTATGGTTTTACTTATTATAAGTTGGCAAGTGAATACGAGTACGTATATAACAGCGTAGAACAACATGAAGAATTTACTTTCCGAGTTATCCTACTAATAATATAAATGTGAAAGGTTTTGGGGATGGGTGTGGTTGTATAATAATTATGTAGAATCAACTTATAGAACCTTAGTCAATTTTGTACGCTAATAAATTGGCAGAGTAAGCGAGCTATGTATTAATGTTACCATACTTACGTACCTTATTTCACAAATAAAAATTTGATTGAATGATTGATTTGTTTCTTACTCTTTCATGCACAAACTACAGAACGGATTTTTTTGAAATTTAGAACACAGGCAAACTATGATCTAAAATAACATACCTAAAGGGTTTTTTTTGGAAATAGCTGGCAAACAAGCTGACGATCTGCCTGTTGTAAAGTGGCTATCGTCGCCCATGAACATCTGTAACACCAAAGACATCACTGATGCGTTGCCGGCCAAGAAAGAGAGAAGACAAAGAAAGAAATAAAGAACTGGCCCTCAAGCCCCCAGCCGGAACACGACGAGTCGTTTGGCGGCTGACTCATGCTCAAGGGTGGTACTTACAAACCGCGGGCAAAGTGCTAGTTTAAGATATTATCTTCGTAAATCGAAGTTTTACCCAGATATATACAGGTCAATAAACAATGTCGATATATTATTATGTCATACGATTAACGGATTATTCCAAATGATCATTATAAATATTTGCGGTTCAATTTGTGGCTGGAAAGTGTTGCACTCTGTATGCGGTTTTATTTACGAGGTTAATATGCACATCGAAGCCTGCTATAAATTATAATTAATTATTTGAAATTAATTTACATTAAAACTTCGAAAGACATTCGTCTTTACATTAAACAAAGAAATTAACGCCCCAACTCAGAGTCACTAACGGTTACTTAAATCGCTCTTTAGTACAGAATTTATATGGTGATTCTAGACTAAGGAGCGATTTAAGTAACCATTAGTGATTCTGAGTTGGGGCGTATGACACATTAAATATGTACCGCTTAAGAAATCGTGAGAATCATCTGAATGTTTCATTTAAAATTATGCAGAGGCAGAGCAATATTTCAAACTATATTTACCTTTTCTGGTGTACACTATTCTCGTGCGTCCATCCAAGTGACAAAAGTTAAGCAATAGTTTTATAAATGGCGCTCCGCTGGCGTCGCTAAAAGCAAAGTTTTTCAGTGCCGTTGCCCAGCACGCGCTCTAGCCCGGTACATTTAACATCCCGGAGTTAGACACTCGGAAATGGTTACGATATTAACAGGTTATAGAAAAGTGGATCTTCTGCTCCTCTTTATATCTGAGCTTGATCTTCGTTGTATGAATTTTTAAGTGAGACTTGGATACATTCGTACAAGGAAATATTATCTATACTAATATTATAAAGCTGAAGAGTTTGTTTAGTTGAACGCGCTAATCTCAGGAACTACTGGTTCGAGTTGGAAAATTATTTTTGTGTTTGATAGTCCATTTATCAAGGACGGCTATTAGGCTTTAAGCAAACATCATAATATATTTTAGTAGTTAGTTTTTTCTACAAATCAAGGCGGGTGAAACCACGGGACACATCCAGTCGTTTATATGTAGGAAGTATTATCACTTTTAATAATTTTTAAAATTGGTAGTAACTGTGCTATTTTGCTTTGCGTTATCCGTGAGTTTCCCTCTATTACTCTCTTACAACTGGACGGGGTGGACATCTCCAGAGAACAACATTGTATTGAACATATTGTAACAGACTTAATAACATAATCTCATCTCAACAACGTCATACAAATATCGGTATAATATACCTACTACCATTAAATTAACATTTTCTGTATTACACTACTTTTGCCTATTTTATTTAAGAACAGCTGACTTGGCTACACTAACACGACATCATATTAATTTTGATATAACTTAATTATTACGAGAAGTTGATTGGTCGAGAGTGTCGATGTCGAGACCGTAAGGACTGAAAATGTTAACCAATTTCCGCTGCACAGGGCACCTATACACTTAATAAAGCTATTAAAGCTTAATTGAGCACGTCTCCTCATCATTTATGCATACACTTTGAACGTTAGTTGAGAATCTATGAATGTAGTGTTTTTATTCTAGGCGCCTTATTTTAAGCAATAAATTTTTATTTATCTAAATAGGCGATAAACTAGCTGATGATACACCTGATGGTAAGTGATATCACTTGTTACTGATGTATCATGATCAGTTGTGTTATAACTTATATCTCTCACAGTCTTTAACATAATTATTTTGATAAATATCAATACTAGATTTTTTAAAGCTTTGAAAGTACCGGATAAACTTTACATTCAAAAAAGCTTTTTAATACAAGATAGTTAAAGCTATGTTAATGTACCTACCGTAGTTTAAATTTATAATCCTTACGTATTAGTTTGTCTTTTAAAGTTAGGCGATTAAAGTTCTCGAAGATTAAAATTTAAAAATATTAAAATGCAAATGAAACAGGTACAAAATCTAGCTTTTTTTCTTACTAGATGATATACTTCATGAAATTAAAATGTGTGCAATTCACACGTGGTAGAAGTGAAACCTTCAAAAATTTTGTTTTCAAGATAATGAGACGAATTTAAAATCAACTCAACTCAAATCAACTCGTCTCCACTCATTTTTAGTCTCCACTCCTTTCTAGTCTCCACTCATTTCTAGTCTCCACTCATTTCTAGTCTCCACTCATTTCTAATCTCCACTTATTTCTAGTTCTCACTCATTTCTAGTCTCCACTCATTTCTGGTCTCCACTCATTTCTAGTCTCCACTCATTTCTAGTCTCCACTCATTTCTAGTCTCCACTCATTTCTAGTCTCCACTCATTTCTAGTCTCCACTCATTTCTAGTCTCCACTCATTTCTAGTCTCCAGTCATTTCTAGTCTCCACTCATTTCTAGTCTCCACTCATTTCTAGTCTCCACTCATTTCTAGTCTCCACTCATTTCTAGTCTCCACTCATTTCTAGTCTCCACTCATTTCTAGTCTCCACTCATTTCTAGTCTCCACTCATTTCTAGTCTCCACTCATTTCTAGTCTCCACTCATTTCTAGTCTCCACTCATTTCTAGTCTCCACTCATTTCTAGTCTCCACTCATTTCTAGTCTCCACTGGACAGTTTCTTTTCATAAAATTTCAAGTCACCCCCGTACTAAAGAAGTTTTCACTTCAGAAACTGAATAGAGTAGAATGATATGTTAATTTTTGGCTGTTTTTTTAGGTTTCAGTGTCATCGTTTCTGCCCTGGAACAGTAGATAATAATAACTGCAATTATCGTGAAGGTATAATATCATGCTCACATATACAAACTGATTTTTATTTTCAAAAACATTACATAAAAGTGTATAACAATATGTATCCTATTTAAGGGTTTGCGACACAATTGTCTCGTTATATCTGTAAGCTCTAACCATTATTATGTTAGAAACTTCACAAAGCGGCGAACTTCATACAAGGCAAACTTGCGGTAGTAATTAAGATAATCGTATCTGAATTTGTTCATTTTCTGTTTACTTCTAATCACCGACACTTTGAGTATAATGAACAGATACTTGGAAACTGTTAATTGCCGTGAAGCCTTCAGACGGTATTATTATAAAAGTATAAGATATTTTAAAGGTACAAAACCTTCGCTAAATTGAGCAGCGTGGTGGAGTATGCTCTATGCCTCCTCAGGAGGCGAGACCCGTGCCACCACACCGTTGAAATCACAAGGTACAAAAGGCGAAAAAGTCGTGAAATAGCACCATTCAAAAATCATCACTACACTAGAAACTTCAATGAAGCGTTGCTGGCTAAGAAGAGTGTTATCACTTTGCTTATCAAGTTTTAAAGTCAGTTTATAATTGTATCATTTGTATTTCATAAATTGAATCAGGAGGGTGGTATCTACTCCTAGGCCTAGGCCTCCCAGTTCTTGATGAAGGTTTATTATAAGCTAGGTTAGGTTTATAACTTTACACTGGATTTGCCCGTAGAATATTCACAACTCCTACTAGAAGGTGATGAGATGATTATCTATTCGGCTGTGCCTTTCCAAGTCCGCCTTCCTACTTTCTTTGATGTGTTATAGGTAATTAGGTAGGTATACTTAGCAAAATATTAACATTGACTTCAAATTATTTTCTTCTCTGCCTTAAATGTATTATCATAATATCCTTACACATTATATACCTTTTACAACACATGACGCTAAATACATTTACAACGACATGGTTCACAATATGTACTCCTAATAAAGACCAAATATCATTAGTTGCGACCTTTAAAAGTTCAACAATTGACATTTCACGATGAAGGCAATATTATGATATCAATTTGAGCTCCATTCATCGGCAATTACCATATGATTCTGAAATTGTAGGTGATTTATGTCGCTCTATTACTGCCACATCAGTAGTAACAAAGAATACAAAAATGTTTGTAAAAATTTACTTCATTTAATGATCACTTCGAAAAGTTTTAAAGCATTAATATTACCTAACAAACTTTTTATTTGCTTTTACCTTGAGAAGTATAGACTAACAAGGTCGTCTGACCTTATTTACTGTAATTAAATTTTATGTAAATGAACTATGTCAAGAGTCAATAAAATAACGATGTACTATTGCATAAAAAATAATAGAATAAATCGGTTCGCTCACGCTATATATTGCTATACCCTATCAGGGTTATATGTGACACTAATGTATAAGGCAAATTATTGTCCATAAATATAAGACCTAAATGTACCACATATATTGCAATAAAATACTGAATACTGAATACTGAATATTTTATTTTTAACAATTTAGTTTATACAAAACAATAAGGATTCTACTAGTTTTTGCGCGTGATCTCGTCCGCGGGAGTATTTTATATATAGCCAGCAAACAAGTTGACGTCCGTCACCCGCGAACATCAGCAATACCAAAGGCATGACTGATGCGTTGCCGGGCAAGAAAGAAAGAAGAAAAACAAAGAACTGGCTCTCAAGCCCCCAGCCGGAACACTGACTCAAGCTCAAGTGTGGTAGTTATCCAGAGAACCCCACGGAGAAATAATAATAGTATTAATGCCAAGGGGCTCTACCACCAGCGGGATGGATTTAGTTGCCTCTTACGACACTCATCCAGCGGGGGATTGGGGTTAGTATTCTAACGCCCCAACTCAGATTAATTAACGGTTACTTAAATCGATCCCTAGTAAAGAATTGCCACACAATGTACATTCTGTACTAAAGAGCGATTAAAGTAACCTTTATTATTTTATTTAGTGACTCTTGAATTGGGGCGTAAGCCGCTAACCGCAGATAAAATATGATATGATTCTTTATTCGTAGCTCTGTGCCACACTAGTACAAAAAAAATTAATAGCATTGTTAATCAGTTACTAACAGCGTTACTGTCCTCGCTTAGGCAAACAACCCACAATCGTCCCACTGCTGAGCTCGGGGTCTCCTCGCACAATGTGAGGGGTATAGGCCATAGTCTACCACGCTGGCCAAGTACGGATTGGTAGACTTCACACACCTTCGAGAACTTTATGGAGAACTCTCCGGTGTGCAGGTTTCCTCACGATGTTTTCCTTCACCGAAGCAAGTGATAATTAACTTCTAATACGCACATAATATTTGAAAATTAATTAGAGGTGCGTGCCAGGATTTGAACTCGGGCCCCTTCGTTCGGGATACCAACGTTCTAAACGCTAGGCTATCACTGCTATTCAGTCCTCGCTTAGACAATAAATAAATAAATAAAAATTGATGTGGCTATCATACCTACACAAAAAAAACGAGTGTGCTTTAGACCACACGACTATAGTAGGTAAAACTTTTTTAGCTCCATCTATATGTACGTATACATTATATATAAATATATGTATAAATATATACATGTTCTTAATATAAATATATTAAATATAAATTTAGTATGGGTTTTCATTGGTAAATTAATGTAACTCTCTCTCTTTCTATCTTCACTAACTTATATCTCCCTCTCAACTTCTGTTCGCCTCGCCCGATCACACTTTTCGTAACGTTTTCGTCACGCATTCACCAGCTTACACTCCAAGTCAAGCGTGCGTAAAGAAGCTTTACTTCAATAATCTTTCAAATTCGACCGGCCAATCCAGAGATAAGCGCGTTCAAATGAACAAACAAACAAATAATTTCAGCTTTATTATAGCAGTAGGTATAGTATAGATAATCAAAATTTCGTTGATGCTTCATTTAAAATACAGTCATTAATCATCTCAACCCCTGATATTCATTTGCTACGTTCCCGTCTTTTAGAAGTCAACTAGATCACCCAAAATGCTGTTTAGCAGATTTCACATACCTTCCAAGACTACTGCGTCATTTATATTATTAAAATGATTTTCTTCCACTTGGTGTTAATTATTAAAAAAAAATACTTTTTTAACAATTGCAATTCGTTGATAACAAAAATTTGTATTGCACGATCATTTTCAATATCTTACACGCTTATTTAATCCGGTATAATGATTTTCGTTGAATATGATGTAATTTTCGTTGAATAAAATTTAAAAAAAAATATGAAATTATTTTAAAAATAAAAGGAAAAGCAATGTAATAATACAGTACGGACGAATTTAATAATACACATTTAATATGTTGAAGTGTTGGCGCAAAGGAAGGGTTGCGGCGCGTTCGTGATTGCTGACATTTATCTTACAAGTGAAATAGCTGCTGGTATCGTGTCACTTATGTTTGGGTCACAATCCATTAACGAACCACGGAGGGGCATTTCTGAGCCATGTTACTCGAACACAGATTAAAGGGAGATGGTGACTAATTTGAGTGTTATATCCCTAAGCTGTCCTAGATAAAGCATAATACAAAGGATAAGCAATCTTGTCGTTTATGATTTCGTCAGGAATCATGTACAAAGAAAGAGCATAGGTTTTTCTTTTATTCTATTTACTGTGGTAACAGTACAAACCTTCCTTCTGGAATCAATAATGAAATGCGAAACGCCGTGGTTCCAAACCGAGAGTCAGTAAAACGTAAGGTTATGAGTTTCCTTCTCGATTGTGAACCATCAGTGTTGTCAGATGGACCATCAGATCATCTGGAGGCCCGATGTTATTTATAGTAAGCATATATATAAAACAATACAATTTGTAATCTCAACGTTACTTTCCCCCTTAAATCGCTCCTTAGTACAGAATCACCATACAAATTCTGTACCAAGGAGCGATTTAAGTAACCGTTAGTGACTCTGAGTTGGGGTGTTAATTTCAGTTTAGTGACAACCGTGACAAAGATTGTCTGAAATCCTTAAGCTACCCTTGTCGACAAACGCGGCTTAATGATTGCTTAACTTATCAAATATTGCTTAAGTAATCATGACAACTGGAAACCAGTGTTAATTTTCCATTTGTAGTACTGTCATAAATTTATATTAAAACTCGGTCGCTTGACTGGCATTGTTCTATAATGCAATTTAAATATGTATTACTAGATTTATAAACAACTTAACTAGAGACACTACTATCTGACTTTAGTATTCTATATACATTTGTATAGCTTATATCACAAATATATTGCATGAATATGTCATTAATCGGTCTAGCCATTCAGAAGTAACACGATCACTACTTTACTCATCAACGTATTATTGAGAAGATAGGGAAGTAGTTATGATTTATTAATTATATTATTATATGATAAAAAATATATCTAGATATTATTATGGTTGTGCTCCATCTAAGTAAGAGCTGTAGGTATATCAAAATTTAATTTTGTTTTGAACATTATTATTTTTTATCAAACTTAATTTTATTTTATTGTAATAGGGCCAAATCGGAACATTGCATTGGGAATTCGACTGCCAAGATGATCAATTAATTTATGATATCCAGTAAAGTGTATGTACATTATACATGTTAATTTGATATCAAATTAATTTGAGCATAAGTTTAAAGCGATTACATATTGATTAACATTCAATCTTGATAATGAAGCTGGATAGTAATTAGTATTCAACATTATATCAAGTATAAGGTATGATATAATTAAGATTCTAGAAGCTTTAACGACCTCTACATTTTTGCAGGTAAATATTATAAATTAAAAATTGTTTATTTCACTACTTAAGAAAAATAAAAAAAAAATTAAATTTTACATGTGAAGGTATTTAGGTTTGCGTATATTTATTTTAGTGGAATGAAACTTTCTAAACTATTAACTAACTGATGTAAAGGAAAACATATTTTATTATGTGCATTGTGCTGTGAGAATATTGATAGCGGGCGAATTGTCATTCGGCTACTCCATCTTATTAAGAGAACGACATCACGAAAAAATACTTCAGTTTCATACTTTCACGTGATCGGTCTTCCGTGTTTTGATCAATACCCGTCCGCTGGGCATGACGGATAGGATAGTCCAAATAACACAATACGTTTTGTTGCGGAAGATATTACAAATAATAAAATATAAGAAAAAATTAGGGATCTATAGGATACCTAACTTATTATAAAGGGAAGCTCACCAAACAGTTGAGAAATTAAAGACAGCAATAATTATCCGCTAGATTCTGGATACAGGGAAGATAAGCCCTGATCTTTAGAGACATTTCTCCTAATATTTTTTTTATTTCCTTATAAAGGAGATGTGTTTTTTTGGGCGGGACCTATGTAAATTCCAGAATAAAAAGAAAAAAATAGACTGATTCACATAAAAATATTTAAAAAATATTATAAAAGCTGTTCTCTGCAGAGAAATTATTTCAATAAATTATTTTTACACACGACAACAATGGCGGTTCCATGGAACTAGTCATGGATATATTAGTCTATCCATGGAACTATAATAGTACACTCCGAAGAAATTGTGAACTGTCAAAATAAATGTAGACTTGTCTGTTGTCTGTGATTAGTTATCTGTACTTTAGAATGATCACTTTGAAGTTTAGCAAGCAAAGTGTCATTTTTTTCGGTGAATATCGTGACATTAAACGTGAATATCGTGCGTCCAATAAATCGACAATGTATGGCTTTTGGAGATCTATCGTCACGATTTGTTTAGATTATTCGAAGCGACGAATTGCACACAATATGATATAATATTAATAGAAATCCAAATAGATCGTGCTTAATTCACTATGCATTTGACTTTGACACTCCTAACATGACATTAGCCCTACGTTCCACTAGACGATCACAACGACCACGCTCACGACCGCGATTTTTTCGTTCCACTAGCTTGTGAGCGTTACAATCATACACCCAAGTGGAACGGGTATCGTGAGCGACGTGAGCGTTCAAGGTCAAGCCACAGAGTATTTACACGTTTTAGCCGTTGATACAAAATGTACTCTATGATGTTGAGAATAAGACAAGTCTGAAACATTAGAGGTTAAGTTATAATTTTTAAGCTATAAATAAACGTTACATAATTAATTATCAATTTTATTTTTATACTAGCAAAAAAGTATATCTACAAAGAAAACATTTTTTTTTATGAATAGACAAATTAATATAATAAAAAATTGCATAATAATTATGTTAATGATATTGACTGACGAGGAAAAATGTATACATGGCTATATGTATAGTTAATTAAACATTAAAATTATTTACATAATTTAACATATTTATATCAACTTGTGACCCCACGTCGAGCATCTGCTGCCCCCCTATTCGCTAACTTTGACATTTGTAGTTATCAACCGAGATTTGTTGTCAACTGAAGTTTGTTGCCAACCGAGGTGTCTATAAAATTGGTATTCTGATTTTTTAAAATTTAGTTATGCATTTATTTTGTTTTGCTTTTAATATAACAGTGTTCACGGATAGTTATTATTTCAGGTATATCTGAAAAAACTGTCAGCACCATTACCAAGGAAGGCAAAGTTGCGACTTCTACATCCCAAAAACTATTTTCACCTGGAAAAAACAAAATCAACAAAAGAAGATAAAGTTCGAAGATTTTGATCTGTGTGCAATCAGAAATAAAATACATGAAATGTACACAGTCAGAAAAGAGATTCCAACGTCAGGAAAGCTATTAGCTGAATTAAAAGTTGACATCCACTTTAAAATGAAATATTTCATGTAAGGGAATCGTACAAACTAAATATGATAACACACACCTAAGGTTAGCCAGGAGAAACTACTATAATCCACTAAAGTATCTCTTGTCGAATCGTATACAGTAATTTTTTCCATCACCATCCTTATCTTTTATAAAATTGCGCCAAATTTCTATCACCATCCATTTCTACCCAGTGTTGCCAGGTCTAAAAACTGGCGAGAGTAACTTCGTCGTATCTGGCAACACTGCAATTCGACCACTTCGACCCACCCCGTGAGGTGGGTTGTTTTGAGCGTGCCGTGAGCGAAATTAATGACGTCATCAATGACGTTTTCACCGCGACCATGACGACCGTGGTCGCCATGTGGAACGCGTTTTGATCATTGTGAGCGATGTGAGCCTCTACTGGAACGCAGCCTAGATATAACAACTGTCATAAGCAGTTGACAACTTGACACCCACCATATTGTCTCAGTGTTACAATATATAATCCTTGTAGTAGTTGTTGTACTTACGTGCTCACGTAATATTTGGATATAGTGATATGGTTGACTTGCATTAGCTCGTTACGTCACCAGTGGTAGGGAAACACGTCCGTTCGCGTCTACGGTTCTCTCGTGACTGACTCAGTGTTGCCCCAGTCCACTACCCGTGCTCTCGAGATAACATGATTACTGCTATAACTATAATAGCAGTACAAACACTACAATCCTTAAATTGAATTATTGTCGCCAAACCAAGGTGAAATCTAGAATTTGGATAGTAAGGAAAGCTTTGTAATAATATGAGCTATTTCCTAGTGAATGTACAGTGTACCCGCCCAGGCGCCATACATTTCTAAGACATCTCCTTTATTTTAAATAGTTTTCATCACAATTATAAATGTTATATTTTTGGTCAAATTACTTAAAGCGTGCTACTATGTAGGTATAACATAATTACCGCGTTACTTAAAACGAAATATCCTACGATAACAAAACGGAAATGAATACAGCGAACGTCATTACCGTATTTATTATTATGGCCTGACATATTCATATTTAAAAGCACTTAATTTCACCAATAATTATCTGATAAAAATCTAATACTTATATAAAATCTCGTGTCACGGTGTTTGTGGTTCCTCCGAAACGACTCGAATTTAACTAGTTAACTAAACAAATTCATTACTGCCTTGACATGATGTACGATGTTTTAAGAACAGCATGAGCAATGTATACCCATATTACCCATACACTACAGCATACTGAAGATCCGAGACAATTTATCCGTCTCATATAGGATAACTAACAACTGGGCAACAGATTAATTTGAACCAATAATCAATTATATCACGCAAATGTCCAATAATTATATTCCAGGTTTTCAATCTCCTATCCTATTGACGTAGAACCATTTAAACGATTACGCATTGGTGTCTAGGTATCAGCTGAATTTAAATTTAAAATTGGTTTAATTATTTTAAATCCAATGTTCCGTGTCTTAACCTCAGTTTCTAATTCTCCATACCGATTCTATAGCTAGTCAGTAGTTTATATTCTCGAAGCGAAGAAAACTCGGGTTGCTAATAGTTGTTAAAAGACTAGCTGCAAATCAGAAAACTTTACTTTCCAAGGAGTTGCCTTATAATTTTAATACGCGAATCTCTTAAACAGTTAGTGCCTTTTAAATCTTGTAACTTCTTTATCTAACTCCTCGGAGATTGCTGGTTCTCATTTCTTAATTTTATGCTGGAACTTTTGTTATGATTCATGAGTAAAAAGAACCATAGTTTGTTTTATTACATCATTAAGTATCTTCCATGTGAATAGCATGGCAAGTTTAGTAAGTAGTCAGGACTAAGTCGGATTATCACAGTTATTTAGAGCCCATAATGCTTATAAATGTTCAGACATTCACTCCACATAGAATGTGAGTTTTTGTTTCAAGTGCGTGACACTCAAGAAAAAAACATAAGTTACGCATGACCCAGGATCAAAAATTCATAATTATGCCATAAAAAATGTATCTATAGATATAATAATTTAAAACACTTTCTTTTAACCTATTGATGAAACACCTCAGTTTGCTACAATACAACAGTGTCGAAGCCATAAATTGAAAAAAAAAACAGACAGACAAAATACGAGTAGATCAGCGTTTCCTAATATTAATTCATAGAGTATGTTGGAAAAAAACTTGGTTATAATACTGATTGTGAGATTTTTGATAGTGGAACCACCATGTGAGCAGGTAGGTACATCAATGAGAACCAATCCGAGCATGTGAGATAATGCGGTCTGATAGAATTGTACGTTTGGCGCCAATATCCTATGTACATCCTCATAGTGGATTATCCTCTAGAACTTAAGACTATGGACTGTTCCATTTTACATCAAAAGATAAGTAATGCGTCCTTGAATCTGGTTAATGAAATTATTTTTTCTACAATCCGGCTTGAATAGCTGTATTTAGGTTTATTGCACTGAATAAAAATTTCTTTTCTTATTATGGTACCTAATCATTTTAATTAATTGATGCATCATTTAATATAGTTATAGTTGGTTAAACACAGTAGGTACCTACAGTTAGACATTATGTTATTATTTTATAGACATGAATCTATATAATCTAAATTTTACTAACAAAAAATAACCGACTTCAAAGTCTCAAAAACGACTTGTCAGTCAGATCTCGTTCAAATGTATGTGGGACCACATGACAAGCACCTGCTTTCGATTAAAAAAAGAATCATCGAAATCGGTTGGCGTGATATTGAGTTATTCGTCAATTTGTCGCGCACATCTTAACACAAATTTACGACTTATGTGGTTTTATCATGGATTCCATTGTCAGATCTCAATAAAATTTATATGGGACCACATGACAGCAACCAGCTTTCGATTAAAAAAAGAATCATCAAAATCGGTTCGCCCAGTCCAAAGTTCTGAGGTAACAAACATAAAAAAAAAAAAAAAAAAAAAAAAAAATACAGTCGAATTGAGAACCTCCTCCTTTTTTTGAAGTCGGTTAAAAATAGTTTAAACTGAGGCAATCAGTTTCAGTGCGCATGTAGGAAGGCAGGAAATTTTATACTTTCGATTGTAAGAAGTACCTGAGTTTTATTGTAATACCGATATTATCTGATATGATTTAGATTTAGATTTAATAAACGTTTTAATTCCAAACAATTTCGCTTTCTATCTTTTCCATAGGTACATGAAGATTCTCAAACTAGCCAAACAGCAACCTCATTAGCTAAGTTAACCTTAGTTAGATCCGAGAACGAATCAAGTAGCCAAATTGAACTATGCCGCATAAAGTAATAAATGAAAGTGGACAGATTCTTAGTAAATAAATTATACCGAACCATGAGAGCCTTGGAAAAACACTTTTACCCTATTAGAATCCTTCTATAGTTCCATAAAATTCAAACTTTTTCGTTAGGGATTAAGTTCTAAATTCTTTTACAATTAGCAAGAAAAAGAAAAAACGTGACTTAAAAAAACATATTTTCTCACAAATCTCTCCTGCGCTACTATCTCATCATTTGCACTGTTCCTGGTCTCTAAGAAAAATAATGATCCCTGTATCTCCATAATAATTGTTCCAGTGTGGAAGATACTGATCTTTCCTTTAGCTCACTACTTTACTTTCCTTTTCCTACTCTAAATCCTTATTTTGTATTTACGTGTCGAGACTTAGATACATTACTTCTGTCAACTGATAATTTTAGTTTGAAATAAAAACAAGGATTTGAAGGAAACAATTGAAATGTTTCATTGCAATCGTAACCAGTTTGAGACGGACTGAAAACGTATGTACGTAGGTGTGTCTCAACTCTCAAGTTACTTGAAAACGCCTAATGGCGTGTCCGGTGGCCATTTTACTTGGTTAAAACCTAAATTATCTCTTTGTCTAGGACTATATCTTACTTCAGGCTGGTAATATGCATATTGTGAGGCTAATGACTAAGGAAAAGCATTGGTAGTTCTTTTACTACTAACAAGACGTCCTACATCTGACACTGCCTTCCAAAGCACAAAGTACCTACCGTAATAAAATATTCCATCTTTGAAGTTGCATAGTAGATGCAATTTGGTCCATCACACACGACTGATTCAAACCGCCTATAAAAGATTTAAAAAATTTCATTTGATTTTATAAAATTAATAAATTGTTTAATGTCCTACATTAAAAATATCCAAGACCCGAAAAAAGATATTCATCACACGTAAATTTCTACCTAGAGGATAATTTGTCGCCCTTCGTACAATTTAATCTAATCTGTACCTACGTTGTCGTGATTCGGAGTGATTCACTCGCATTTAACTGTGTGATAAATGGCTTAAATTTATATGAGCGTTTCATTAATTTTAAGAAAATATGTACTTAATTAACTCACTGAAAAATCTGATGACGATTTTAACATAGTGAAATAGGTTATGTCATCACCTATAATCAAAACACTACCGCGCTGCCCACGACTTTGCCCGAGTTTTCCGGGAAAATAAGTAGGTACTAACTTATGTCCTATTCCAGATCTCTACCTGTGTACTCCTCCTCCTGTGTAATCCTCACAAACTTTTCCATTTCGGTAGAGCCGGCGTTAGGGGGGGGGGGGGGGGGCGATGGGGCGACGGCCTAGGGAGTGGAGTGAGGAGCAAAAAAAAGGAAAAATATTTTTTTTGTAAACGTTCCCATTGGGTTCAGTAAAAAATTTTTCGAGCAAAAAAAGCGCGATTTTTATTTTCTTATGTGTGCCCACATAACATTCTTGCCTAGGGCGTCAGTGGCTCTAACTTAGTAGGATTTACTTAGTTGTCGTAACTTTAAGTTTTCATCACAAACGACTGTGAAAAAATAAAACTGGCGACTGAAGAATCCATAAAAAATGTTAACTTACTGTTCAAACACAGTAAGTTAAAAAAAGAAATTTACACATTGAAACCATTTCTTTTAAGCTAAGATTAGGTAATGAATCTGAATCTAGAGTGCTCTCAAGCAGTAGATTTTCAGAAACTCAAGTATTTCGGATGCCTGGCTTTTTAAATTCTGTAGTTTTATAAGAAAAGCCTTAGGCTATATATATGTACGAGTAGTATGTACTTAGTTTAAAAGTCAAGAGAATATGCCAATAGTGTATTTAGCTGACATTAAGTGTAATTAGCCGACAAACATGCAGACTGAAGAGTCACTGTGAAATTTATAATCTAAATTTTACTAACAAAAAATAACCGACTTCAAAGTCTCAAAAACTACATAGTTGTCAGATCTCGTTCAAATTTATGTGAGATCACATGACAAGCGCCTGCTTTCGAATAAAAAAAGAATCATCGAAATCAGTTGGCGTGATATTGAGTTATTTGTCAATTTGTCGCGCACATCTTAACACAAATTTACGACTTATGTAGTTTTCTCATGGATGCCATTATCAGATCTCAATAAAATTTATGTGGGACCACATGACAGCCACCAGCTTTCGATTAAAAAAAGAATCATCAAAATCGGTTCGCCCAGTCCAAAGTTCTGAGGTAACAAACATAAAAAAAAAAATACAGTCGAATTGAGAACCTCCTCCTTTTTTGAAGTCGGTTAAAAACTACTATCGAAGAAAAAAAAATTTTTTGAAGTGAAAACTTTTTTAGGCGTGTTGGGCATTTTTGAGATGGGATAAAACAAATCAGCTCGCGACACCGTCAGCATTTTAATCGATACCTACCTGTGGCGCCATCTCTGAGAGAAGTACAGAACTATAGTTACTTAATTTACTCGTGTTATTCAAGTATATTCAAGATTGTAGTTTACATATACTTTACGAGGCTTTTCACAAGTATTAACTATAAATTAATGAATAAAAAAACACTTCATATATAAGTATTTCCTGCACAATAAAATATTTCCTGACTATTCAAAAAGACGTAATTGTTCAAGTTTTCACTTCTGTCGGCTCCACTCAATTCAGGAGGAGTGCCTTTTTCCTTTTTTTTCTAAAAGTGTGGTAAAGTTTTTGTGGTAAGAAGTTTAAAAGTTTTTGACCGTTATTTTAATAGAAAACCAATATAAAGATCATCCTCAGAAAATATCGTAACGGAGAGTCCAATTTTAAATCAAATTGTGTTCAAAGGCCTCTCGGAGAAATTATATTGGTAACATTGATTTTAATAGTTCATTATTACTATTATTATACCTCCGTGGAATAGCTAACACCGTCTTGCTCGAGTCAGCCGCCTAAAAGTCGTCGCGTTCGGGCTGGGAACCTGAGAGCCAGTTGTTTCTTTCTATTTCTTCTCTTTTTCTTGGCCAGCAACGCATCAGTGATGCCTTTGGTTTCATTTTAGTTTTATTATAGAATACAATTTAATACTTAATGTGGATGACCAATTAGTAAGCATCGAGTTCTAAAGTAAGAGCTTACAACACATGATAAGTACATTAACAATACAAAACAAAGTTGAAACGAAATACGAAGTTGAATGCAGCGAATTTGTAACGAATTACTATGCGAGCTTTCGGCTGTACATGTGAAGTGGGAAGTTTTCCAACATTTGTAGGGCAACAAAGGCCGCAGCATCAACTGGGACGTGGACGTTAAAGCAAACAGCCGTGCGTGATAAATCTAAATTCGTCCATCAATGTGAGCGAGCGTACAGCTAGTTGGTTCAGCGGTGCCAGTACTTTGTCACGGCAGAGTATTGCCAACTGGAAATAATAAAATACGGGAAGCGAAATCAACAACAATCAATATTGGTTTCCTTGATTTGTGTTTTTTTAGGAAAAAAATACAAATACATACAAAACAATATTGTATCGGCTGAGTGAAGGTATATACAAATACCTATTGTAAAATATTACATTGATTACCAAAGAACCCTCAGAAAATCCTAAATAGGTACTATAAAGGAATGATACTATTTAAAATCTCTTCACCATCTCTTAATTAAATCAATTGTGATTGTCTTGATCAGTATTTAAGTTTCTTTCAGCATTTGAGTAACTAAAGTTTGATTCATAAATTTAATTTTGTTTTCACACTGTCTAAAAGGTTCCTGTTAGATGAAAACATCTCATAAAGTCCAAAAAATCAATGGAACTTAAAAAAGAGCCATTTATTCACATAACAAAACATACATCTATATTAAATGGTACCTATTACAAGACTTAGGTAAGTAAAATGATTGTTTAAACGCACAAGCACAATAGCGCATACAGGAATCTGATGTTCTTTGTTCACCAAATCTTTTTATTTCCTTGTAAGTTTTACACTGGGCGGGAAAAGAGAAGCTTCAGCCACTTTTGTTTTGAACCTGTAAACTTTGTTGGCTTAGAAAAACTCGTATACAGTTACATGGTGTTATAAAGATGCGTTCAAGACAATAGTTTTTTTGTTTGGTGAGATTTTTTACTCATTGTCAGAATAATGTTTACAAAACTCTATCCATAAAAAAATATAGCAACTGAGAATATTGCGTGCAAATTGTTACGTTCAAAAGGATACAAATAATGATAATGACATCTATGAATAATACATGATTTAAATTTATTTTCAAATAATTCATAGGAGCACCAATCAGGTAAGTTTTACAAGTATCCCTAAACCATCGATATTATGTAGATTTATTTATACGTTACGACATTCACCATCATAATTTGGGTCAACAACTTTGGGTCAAACCATAATGATTTCACCAACTAATCCATTAAGATAAGTTCTTGGAGCAATCACAAAACCTGCTTACATAGTTTCCCAAAAGGATACTCATTTCAAAGGTTAGGACGCAAGCAATTGGAAATCGAGACGTCCTTTACTATTTCGTATTTGGCAACACCGAGTGAACGACACGTACGGACGTGATGCCCAGTTTATTGCTCCGTCGGTACAGACTGATTGGATAACGCAGCCCGAACACTGAACAAATATCGTGTGTGACATTAATTTTCGAGAACACTGATAATTCGAACACTTTTTCATTTATTACCGCCGCTGGTCGAGTGCCGCTACGTATGCGTAATGGCCTTTTATCAATCAAAATTTTCGCAGTAATTAATTGTACGCGATTAATGAATACTTTTTGCACGCGACGTAATTTTTTATTTAATTACGGTTTATTTAACGGTTATACTACATTTTTGAAGATGTTTGGGCTCATGTATGCTGCGTTTATGCAATACTCATATCATATGACCACGCATACCATGCATAGACAATAATATTTACCTAAGCAAATAATTTTTAGAAATTACACAATTAACATAATAAGTATAAAATGTATTCTGAAATAGTCAAAATCATAAACTATTTTGGATGCGTGAAAATGATAAGTACAGTAATTACTTGAAACTAATACTTTATAGCAACATTTTAGGAAAATTCAGACGCGATCCTAAAAGATATTGGTGAGTTGTGACGTAAGAGGTTTTAACTTTTAGTGGAGTCCCTTTATACAAGGCTGAACCTCGCAAGCCATTTAATCTCTATGTATTAAAATGTAAAGGCTTATCCAATTTAGATGCAGTTATCAGAGCCAGATTTGTCAAATTAAAAAAATATATTTTTCGTCAACATTTTTAACCGACTTCAAAAAAGGAGGAGGTTCTCAATTCGTCTGTATTTTTTTTTATGTTTGTTACCTCAGAACTTTGGACTGGGCGAACCGATTTTGATGATTCTTTTTTTAATCGAAAGCTGGTGGCTGTCATGTGGTCCCACATAAATTTTATTGAGATCTGACAACGGCATCCATGAGAAAACTACATAAGTCGTAAATTTGTGTTAAGATGTGCGCGACAAATTGACGAATTACTCAATATCACGCCAACTGATTTCTATGATTCTTTTTTTAATCGAAAGCAGGCGCTTGTCATGTGGTCTCACATAAATTTGAACGAGATCTGACAACTATGTAGTTTTTGAGACTTTGAAGTCGGTTATTTTTTGTTAGTAAAATTTAGATTATCGTTTAATACGTTTTATTCATAAGCGCAAAAAAATACAAAACGACTAACCTTTTTGCTTTTTTTTCAAAAATCATGATACATAAGATTTCATCTGAATATATATATTTAAACTACAGCGCTCATAGCCGCGGCTTGAATTATAATCAACCTATCGAGTTAAACAATAGTGTGTGCGGTCGGTATTTGCATGAATGACCGCTAGTGGCAAAAAATTCTTGAGCGTTTCCGTGCTCCGCAGAGCACGAGAAGTCATCGGTCCCGGTTGTTGGCATAAAATAACCGTCGTTAAGCCATGTCGGAGGCCTTAGAGTGGCATGAAAGACTTCCGACTTTTGGGTTGACCACTAACCCCTTCACCAATCCGCACTGGAGCAGCGTGGTGGAGTATGCCCATGGCCTCCTCGGGAGTAGAGACCCGTGTTCAATAGTAATAATGTGTTAATGGATTGAAGCCAGTCACATTCCAGCTAATTGGATTCCCAAGTTTAAACTTAACTGGAATATAGAAAGAACAAATTGATTCATGTGGCTGCTGACAAATATTATTATGGAAAAGTCACTGGAAATATTTTAACGGACAAGACACGTAAAGTTTATTACCGAACATTGAAATGCAGGGCAAAAAGTGCATTTCGTTTCTCGTATCTTTAAATAGTCAATGGAATATTGTTTATTATTTTTTTCTGAAAAAAAAACTTTTGCGGGTCCATTATCTTTTATCTTCAGAGCGCTGAGCATTGAAGCAATATAATGCTTAGTCAAACGGACTCTATGATTTTCACAATTGGAAAATACCTGTAGATGTTTTAAATTTCTAATATCTGGTACTTCAAAAAACGCTTAGAATAAAGAATAACTTAACTGTATTTTCTATTTAACACGGTGCATTTGCTGCTATTTTTAAAGATATTTTTTGTTTAGTGATGTTTTTTAAAGGCAAAGAGGTGCACTGTACTAAAATCGTTTCATATTTAATTTATCGAAATAAGGTTTTTTATAATCTGATAATACGATATTATCATTTTACAATATTGATTGAAAAAAGGCAATTTATTAAATTCGATTCATTACAAAAAATACGAACATCAAACATTTCCAAATCATGAACCTACTGTATGTAAGTTTCAGTTTCAGGTTTCAATGAAAAGGAAACCAAATAGTAGAAAATTATTGAATTACTTAATATTTTCTATTATTATTTCTATTTTTCCAATGTGTAGTTATTATTTAAACTTACAATTAGTTACTGTTTATACTAACAATAAATTATACCATTATTGATAGTGTGCTGTATCAATATAATATTATCCTATCAATAATTAAATATACGATTTCTTTAGTACCTCTATTATGTAGGTTTAGGGTTGGAGCCTAAATACGTCCTGCAGACGTAATGTAGTATCGAGGATCAAAGTTGTAGTATTTGCACCAATAGGAGTTATCACGTACAGTTTCTTGTGTCCCAGCACGTAGCTAGCCTGATGCCTATTTTATTGCGCTCAGTGGGATGCCAGTGCATCTCAAGACTCCACTCAATTTTTTATTTAAACGTGCCATACGGTGCCTCGATTAAATATCTAAAATCCGTAAGAAATACTTCTTATTATTATCCATTGATTTCTCTTAAGATTCCGTACATCGAACGTCCTTATGAAAAACGGAAAAATATGTTGGGTTATTCGTACTCGATTTGTGTCGCTTGTTTTTTGTGTGCCTATCTGTATACCGAAATTTTCATATCTCTATATGGTGGCCCATACATTTACTTATTTTAATAAGTAATACCTACTATTATTTATCAATACTACAAAGACTTTTAAGTAGAATGAAGTAACGAGAACTACAAAGGAGAGCAAAAATTTTAAACGCGCCCATGTAATACCCTTCCTCTTTTTTGGGTTTTTAATTACAAATGGATAATATTAATTTCTTGAAACTTTTTATGTTGAACAGACCCAATACCAAGGGAGTTTAAATTGGGCTTTATTCGTTTTTTATTGCAAAAACAAGTATGTGTCGTCCAAAAACGTATTCGAATACAGGAAACGCTGTCTCTTTGTCCTGAACGGTTGGATGTATTAGTTCAAGCTTGTGTTTGACGTTTACAACTTAAATAACGATACCTATACACATCACAAAATAAAGTAAAATTTCATGCCAATTTGTTCTTACTTGGCTAATATTATGTAAGCGCTTACCTCCAGATGGTTAAGCATCTCCGTGGCCTTTGGACATAAGTAACAAGAAACATATTACCGCTGGGTGGTATACCAAACGTATTACGGGAACGTTAGCTTGGACCCAAGATGAATGAATTAAACCCCTTACACTCCAACTTGACTATATTGCGGTATTTGGGCATTGTTTAACCTAAGGAAATTAAACTTTACACTAAAACACAGAAACAAACAGCTTTGTTTCCAAGTCCGCTACTACTTGAACAGTCTCTTGAATAAGAGAGCATCTTTGTAAAGCGGCTATGATTCAACTGACAGACGCTCTTGTGCTGTTGAAATTCCCGGAAGAGATATTTGCCTTCGTTTCAGTAAACAGCAGAAATTTATTTTCACAGTATTTTGCATATACAAGACCTATATCACTGTTACCCTATGGTTTAAACATGTTTGAAAAAATAATCGTAGTAATAAAAGCAAACAAAAATGAATTAAATGTTTAGTCTCACGTCGGTTGCTGTTGATATTTTCATTTCTTTTAGACGTAGACAAGCTACGCGCTGATTACGCATCTCAAAGTTACTTCAGTCTCTTCGTAGTGCACTTTATAATAAACAGTAAATTGTTTTATATCTTTTGATTATGACTAATGTAAAATGGGTTTTGTGCCGATGACTTTCATTTAATTTTTTTTTTTTGGAAGTTGCCGCACCAATACGTTTTTCGTGTAATTTCTTGATAATTACTTCAAAAACACTTACGAAACACCGTATTTCTTACGTGCTCTTAGTTAACACTATCATCAATCGTCGAGCCTGTCTCGGGAGACAAACGACAGTAAGAATGCAGTCCCTCAGTTTCAAGTCTCTGTGATTTATTGTAGAGATCTCACCACCCGCTGTCGAACTTGCTACGGCAGCTGCGGAAAATTAAGGTTGTTACCAATTTTGCTGTGGGTATTCTACGCTATTAGTATGTACTAATTCTCACGCAGTTATTGTTAGTTACTCTTATGTAGGTGGTTGGAGACAGTAGAGTGAGTTTTAGGACGTTTCCTCATTTTTATTTAAATATATTTTAGTCATTTCAATTAATTTGCGACTTGCATAATTTGTTTTTACTTCAAAGCACCCTCAAGTGAAGCTTAGCTAGCTTACATAAGACTTTATTGTGTCGGACATTTTACTAAATTATAATATGTATGAATGAATTCTCTTGATTAGGTAAGTAACTCTTTTATCAAACTTTAAAACAAAACATTATGTCCTAAAAATAACGATCACCACTAAAGGTTTCTAAATCAATATAGTTGTGAATACATGGCATTAATTACGTGGTATACAAATTACAGTACGAACAGGAGTACCAAAGACTAAGTGACAACATAAATCGTACCTAATTTAACTAATTAACCCACTTCAGATCGCAGCTAGTCATCAAATAAACTGAAATCAAGCGCTCGCAATCTCTTCAGCGACTCCGCGAATGCGAAAGCTTGCGTTAATCACCGTCTGACTTGAAATACGAGTCGCGGCGACAGTTATTGAGACATGCAAATAAATAGCCGGCGTCAAAGTTGTCGTTCTTAACTAACAGCCTGGATATATCTATGTAGTTGTATAGCTATGCCGAAAGTACAACAAGATAATACAAACTATGAATCGAATGATGATGAATGAATTTAAAAATAATTACGCGTTCTTATTAAACGCAATAAGCGAGTCTACCGCATTTTTCTTGGCCTACAACGTCCTGGTTAATGCCTTTTTTGTTAATTATTTCCACGTTACCTCTTACCGTCAAATTTCTCCTACGCTTATTTGTCTGCTTCTACATAAAAAGGCAATTATAATTTAGCAGGCCAATTTCGATAGGGTAACGTATTTTTTCATTTCGGAGTTGCTAAGGGTACATGAGGCTCAATCAACAGACCAGCAAAGCTATTCTGTTTTGTAACTCGACAGCGGAATCCGCGATGAGTTTCGAGCGATGAGAATAGCCCTCCTGCTCTGTGACATATTATTAGGTACATTGTCATTTTTATATTCATATACCAGTACAAAATTTCAGCTAAGTAAACCAAAAAGTGGGTCAAAAACTTGCGAAATTTGTTTAGAAACATACAGAATAAACTAACGAAATAAAAGATATCAAAATATGAATTGTGATAACCCAATTAATAAACAATCCATACTAGTCCATATCCATACTAATATTATAAATGTGAAAGTGTGTTTGTTTGTTTGTCCGTCTTTCATGTCGTAACAAAGCTGTCATATGGTATGGTTTTTGTGTGCGGAGATAGTGAGGAGGGTGGAGAGTAACGTAGGCTTTTTTTTACTGCGGTAAAACATCCCCAGTCTTGGGAAGATTTTGTTAGTTGCTAGATATTTAACTCCAGATGTTGTTAATAGATGGCGTTAGTATGATAAAATTCATTTGCAAGTTTTGAATCACGCTATCAAATGATACATGTAAATTACTTAAGTCAGAGGCAACTAAATCTAACTTAGTAAAAGTAAGTAGGATTTGTAAAAAAAATCGACCGCGGGCGAAGCTGGGGGAAAAGCTAGTATTATTTATTTATTAGTCCACTTTCGAACATACCTAGTCTATCAAACGAGACTCGAGTATAGGTTATCTACTCGTGTATTGTAGCATGTAAGTTACCAATTTGTGTTGTTCTCACGCACCTTTTCTGCCACATAAAAGTGTTCGAAGAGGCGTAAACATCCTTTTTTTCGAGAAACCTTTTAAGAAGAAACGGAATTAACATCAATATAAAAGGAATCCGACGTAATATAACCGCGATTGAAATAAAAGGAAATGAAATTAACGTGTCTATGGAGCGGAAAACCACGGCTCAATTTATATTTTTGATATCCTTCCGACATAGAAGCAATGAGCGAGACGAAGCTCATAAAACACGAAAAATTAATACTCACAACGCAAATAAAAAGGAACCTTTTCCTCATCATTATTGAGGCAAGGTTTTAAAGGCTGGCTGGCTTCAACCCATTAATGGCCCACTACTGGACACGGGTCTCTCCTCTTGAGGAGGCCTAGAGCATACTCCACCACGCTGCTCCAGTGCGGATTGGTGGAGGGGTTAGTGGCCAACCCGAGTGTCGGAAGTTTTCAAACCGCCCGAGGGCCTCCGACATGGCTTAACGACTGTTATCTTATGATAACAACCGGGACCGACGGCTTTACGTGCTCTCCAAAGCACGGAAACGCTCAAGAAATTTTTGCCACTAGCGGTCACCCATCCAACTACCGACCGCGCCCGCTGTTGCTTAACTTTGTCGATCACATAGAATCGACGCAAGCCGCCGGGCTATGAGCGCTTCAGGTTTTAAAGGCGCTTTTGATAATTACAAAATAATTTAGATATGCGTATAATGGTTAAATTGACTTTTGAAGTGAATATAAAACAATGAGTCAGTTAAACATCACGTTATGCTTGTCTCCGAATGCGTGTTATCATGTAATTTTTGTAGTTAATGACATGTTTGGTCTTATTTCTTTCGATTACTTTTATAATAATTCAATATTTGATCTCGTTTAGGTCTTGTATGTTGAATTCACTATTTAATTTTACATTAATTATAATTAACTTTAATGTAATCGTTTTTTAATTTACTTTTTTATAACATTTCTTTTTGCTTTGAAATTTAATAAACTTGATGGATAAATCGTAGATAGTTCATAATAGATACCCTTTGTTTATTAGGTAGATACTAAAAGATAATGATCTGACATTTGTGGAATTGTAATTTATACATGTCATCAAAAGCAAAATAAGTTTTATGGATACATCAGATTATTATAGAACACTATGCATTCTGCCCGGTTTCTTTTAGGTCCAATGAGTGGTTGGCAATCTTAGTTTTCTATTCTTGATGAGTAGGGAAATTTTAATGTTGTCGAGGACTTTGGAGAGTAGGTAGTACAAAGACATTCACATAAATCACTAATTTCTACGTAATGGTTATTTCGATACACAGCAAATTCAATTAAAATGAAAATAAAATAGTGTATGTCAGCTCCGAGGCACACCTGGAGTTTCACGCCATGATGATGATGATGATTATGGTGATGACAAAAATTAACAAAAAATTAAATAAAAAAAAATTACAAAAAAAATTACATAATAAATTGACATAAAAAATGATTATTATGATGATGATGTTTCACATCATCAGAATAGAATGTACCAAGATTATTATAAAATTAGGAATATACAAACATAAACATATACATACCCACTTCTATAATATATATCGATTTTTTCAGAAATGTTGTTTTGTGTTCTGAGTTAGAATAAAATTAATATCGGTGTCTAGCTCGGAGAATAGTGAATATTGTAATAATGTTTTAGTCGGCTGTTAAATTTCCTGCAAACATGTCTGGGTCTGCTTTTTCCACCGGAATAGTGACGGCACCTGAAGATAGTCGTACAGCAACGAACATTTGGCTGATATTAATGATCAGAATGATATTTGGACACTACACCAACTTGGGTTTTTCACAGCGCGTTCAAAGAATTCTAAAATGCTATTCAGTTATTATGCCATTAAGCGCGACGATTTTAAAATATCATTTTGACGTTATACCATTATATTCCTTTTTTGAATTAGTGGTAGAAGTTATAGAATATGTAATATCTTTATACACGGAAAATAACTTTATCAATGAATATTATCGTTTCATGCCCTTAGTGGACGACAATCCCGAGTCAAGAAAAATGTTTTTAAAACTTGATAGAACGTTATTTTTTGTCCTAACATTTATGATCGTCAAAGTTATATTTTATCAAATAATTCGTTACTATTCGTATATAAAGCTTTATATAGTAATTGTTTTATTTTACATATCGTTGGGGTATTTGGCAGTGATATTGATATTTTGTTTATTATACTGTCGAGTGAGAATTTTTCGAAAGGCGCTCAGTTTGAGTTACCATAAAAAATCCTTATGGGACAAGAGCTTAAACAACAATTTTTTATTGATGTATACTGAGATTTGCAAAAGGTTGGATGAAATAAGTTTAGTACTTAATTGTCTGGTAAATATAAAAAAATATTTTTTAAGTTTTATAACGATTTCTGCAAAATTAATAGTTTTTGCAAGAAATAATTTTAATCTTAAAAAATGGTTGTCTGTAAAGTCGGTATACGGACGCCGGACGGAGATTTAACGTGACAACGTCTGTTCGTGGTATAATTTAAATGGTATAATTTAAATGAAAATCACAATTTTAAATTCATAATTCACTGACATAATTATGAACGCAAGACGCGCGCCGGTCGAGCGAGCCTCTCTCTTTAATGCTGCGCGCGCATGGTAACGTTCCTTACATAGTTTTCGTGAATGACACCCGAGTCAACAAATTTATAAGACGTTATCACGTCAAAAAGTAAAGAAGCGCTATTGATTGAAGGCTAAATTTAGAAAAATAATATAATTATACAATATAAAAATATATCTTCTTATATTTGAACATTATTAGGTATCTATGGAGAAACTTTTTTCATATAAGCTAATAATTTTTGAATATGAAAAAAATACATTTTTTCAATGCCTACTAGTCAATTGAAAGTTAATCCCGTTTCATATATCTAACATTAATTGATTGTCTTATTTTTTCTGTAGGTACACTACGAAACAAAAACTAATTGTTGTTTTATATAATTGCAGATGAGTGTATATATAATTAAAGAGTTTATAAATTTGTTATACTTTGTCTTGAATACAATTTGGGTAATGGAGGTACTTTTTATCAATACACTTCATGTTAGCTTAATAAATAAAATAACGCCAGTAGTCATTATGTAATAGTAACAAATTTTTTTGCAGAATGATATACCAGTTCAAGCAAGGACGATATCGGGTTTTGTGTTCGGGTTAACTGAAGCATTTTTTATATTCTCCCCATGTTTAATACAAGAATTAGTCTGCGTAGAAATAGAAAAATCAAAAACTATTATTTCTAATCAACTTTTAACTTGCACAGGTAAGGATCATTAAAACAATAAATACTTACTAAACCATAAATAGTGCACGGTAAGTTGTCACCGTGGACCTTAAACATCAATAACTCCAAAAGCAACACGTTGCCGGGTAAAACCCATAGAATTACTATTACTAGCGTATAGAACAGACACCGCGAACATCGGGTTCGGGGGTGTGCATTGCAGCCGGCCGGCTGCATTTCATTCTGTCACTCGGCTGTCACTCGGCGGCGCTCATTGCGGCCGCATGTCAAAATTATTTACGAAAAAACTGAAAAAATGCCGTCGTGCGTAATAAGAACATGTCACAATTGCACGACAAAAAACAAAAAAGATAATGGTATCACTTATCATCGGTAAGAAAACAAAATATTAACTAAAATCAACTAAAACGAATTTAATTAAATTATTGTGCAATGTTCCCGCCATTTTTGAATAAAAAAATCATAAGGAGCGTTTGAACTTGGCAAGCCACTAGCGTGTTAATGAACTAAATAAGCTTGCCGACGTGACGCTTGTGACCAATTTAAGGTGTTGGATTTTTGACACGAATCAATGGTAATTACGTTTGAAACATCGTTCAAACGCTTTTGCACGTTAAATAAAGTTGGAGTAAGAGCTTGTAAAGATTTGGAGTCGGTGACTGCTTGTCTTGGGTTGGCAAGTGCCATATACAAAGTTACTCTATGGCAAGTGTGCTAACGAGGCTTCTAGTTTGAAAAGAGAACGGAGGGCAAGCACACATTTTGTTTGAGATAGCTTCTCTATGAATCTAATACCTCAATGGTAAAACCGCACATGTTTTTCACAAAATCTTATCGCGAAAACAACAAAACAAAAAGACCTCTAGACTTTTGGCTTAATATTTCCTGTTAATTGACAATATATTATTTGATTAGGATTTCATTATTAAGTATATTTTATTTTCAATAAACGCAGATAAAATAAGAACATCAGAGCTGAAGAAGCTTCTAAATTATATGAAGAGATGGCCTGTGACGTACAAATTGTGGGGCTTCATAGATTTGAGAGCAAGCCTTCCTTTTGTACTCTATACGGTTATTTTGGACATTATCATATGCCGCCTCCAGATGAAACCCGAGTATTCTCCTGATTCTTTCTTCATATTCAATTCTTCTGCTGGTGTTAACGACACTAAAGCTTAAGGTTATTTTTTGTGTGTCTAGTGTTTAAGAGTATGTTCAAATACAGTTTGTATGTATCTTTGTACGCAAAATAGTAGACTAGTGTATGTTCAAATATATTCTTCGTACGCAAAATACATAGGTACTATTCCTGATCCAAAATGTAAATCACATTAAGTTACCATTATTTTTATTAAACGATGTATATTAAATAATAGTATTATTATTTATCGAATCAATACCTATTAGTCTCAAAGTCGTTTGATATGAAAAAATAGCAGAAAATTTGGGTCGTCCGTTATCGTGCCCCCACCAAGACGAGCCAAACGAAGCGCAAGGACACTACCTATCGTACCTTTTCTCGAAGCGTTTCGTTGTTTTTTGAAACCCTCATAACTTGAGTTTGCATTATAGCAGATAAAGAAAATTCACAGAAGATGATGTCAATAGTCCAAATGTCAATACTCTTTTGTGACGATGCAGTGTCTCAAAGGACAACTACACGGTTATTTAAATCTTGCGGATGCAACATCGAAGTATAATATAACTTGAAATAACGTTCACATGATATAATTTGCATATGCTATAAAAACAAATAACGTAATTTCATGTGATCTAATGCCATATTTCATATAATCTTTATTTGCTATAATAACATTTAGTATAACGTTCACTCCATACAATATATAAAATGCTCTTTTTATATACCTAACGTTCATTTCATATAATTTTCAAATAATCTAATCTTCAAAGATTACATACCCTTAAAAGGGTTACAGCATGCAGCAAAGAATACGAGGCTTTCCGCATGCACCAAGCAAGCAGCAGACATGGTTTCTGTCACGGCTCCGGCGGTGCAGGGCTCTGGCGCGCGGTCCCACACGATCTTATCGTCGCAGATGCTAAGGAGACCCGAGCCCAGCAGTGGGATAATTATGGGGTCTCATTATGATCATCAAATTATTCTAACCTTATATAACTTAATCATTTTCATATTAGCAAATTATTTTAAAATTTCTGTTTAATCTTCTGCCTACTAACTTCAAATTAGATGCGACTAGCTTTCGAGATTAAGCCATAATGATCACTGTAGTAAAATAGATTACAATACGCTGAGTTGTACAAGAAAAGGGGATTTATTATTCTCGAACTGCTGTGAAGTAAATGGTGTGGAACGACGATGGCTTGAAAGTTGAATCCTGGAATGGCTTGAATCTATTCCAGGCTTACGCATCGTATTTTGTAATTGATCAATACTGTAGTGAACTGAAATAATTATGTTAATATCTCCATCTCTCTCTTAATATACGTACTTCCTCATATATTCTAATACGAGTTTGTCTTGTAATTTACTGAAAAACACTTTTGCTGTTTTCATTATCGCTATCATCCACGTTAAAAAAAGCAAAAGTTAATAATTTATTTCTTGAGATTTTACAGAAGCTATGAAACGATTCTAAAGCAATAAGGTTGAATCCTTATTACAAACGAAGGATGGCATTTTCCACAGTGGCTTTGGAATGAAAATTGCGAAATTGCCTAGGAAATGCGTTGCCGCGTTGTTATCGCAATAAAATTTTCAGTCTACGGTCGTAATTGTTTCTTCCGCTTCACATCTTCTTCGTATCAACAGCTTTAACTAAAAAATCTTGCTTATGTATCAAAATGTTTTATGCCTTTATAATAACTGTCAATAATAATAACTAACTTCAAACATTTTTTAAACGATCCACTGAACGGACCCGTCCCAAAAGTATAATATGTTGTGTATAAAAGTATAAAAATTAGAAAAAGAAACACTTTCAATGCGCAAATTAGCGCGAAATTAGGTGTATAAAAAACCTTTGCAGCTTATTTATTTAAGCTTTTCGGGTTCCGTAATCAAAACGAACCCTTATAGATTTGTCTGTCCGTCCGTCCACAGCATAGCACAGAGACCCTCAGGTTTAGAAAACTAATTTGGCATGTATATAATATATTTTTATTAAAATTACAGAGTGTTAAAAATAAAATCTTTAAAAAAAAAATTTCTGGGTAACTGCCCTATAGGAAAAGTGGGGGTTTTATTTTTTTCTCGTAGGATTTCGTCTCTACGGGGTCGTAGCATGGAGTATTCAAAAATATTATGGGTTTGCATCCCCCTGCCAGCTAAATGGTAGGCTTTGGACATGTGAAAAAATTCACGGCAATAGACTAGCGAGGAATTTAAAAGCAAAAGTATTACGGCTAGCTTAATTACTTAATGAGTAAAGTTCGATGTACTTACTACTAATGAACCCTACATTGCGCGTGACGATACGCACTTGGCCGCTTAGTAGAGTAAGCAATTAAAGTGGTACCACAGAACACATATACCCTGTTCACAAATCTTAGAGACTAAAATGACAACCACTAATGTCAAAGTTCGAAATAATGATACCAGCTAAATTTGTGCGATCTTCTTTTCCGGTTTTTTGAATCGTAAACTATGTCGTAAGAATAGTGACATATTAGTAGCGACACTCATATCTACCTAGATATTTAGTATTTGGCTATATAGTATAAAATTAGCTGTATACCAAATGTAACCATAACCAAATACTCGTTCTTGTAAGCAAAATAACTTATAAATTTAGTAAGTAAGGGCAAATATATTATGGATATATGAATGATAACGGTTGCTTAAACTTGTTTTTATACTAGTTCTAGGGACTCTTCAATAATCACACAAATAGTCAACCTTCCTTAAAAGCTGTGAAAGTTTTTCCGATTTACTTTTCGGTTTATGGTCATCACTATTTAATTTGCACCCGAAACTGGTCACCCATGAAACGTCAATTTAGTCTCTAAGATTTGTGAACGGATTATAATAGTACTGTAGTACTAAGATACTCGTTTGTTTTTTAATATTCACTTCATAGATTTGCAAGATCGCGATTTCAACGTTGGTGGAGATGGCTTATTCGAGTTTGTCAAGTGGACATTTTCTCGTTCCTTCTTTATGACTTTCCAGATTTCTTTTGCAACTACGTCTGTAGATTTTAAATGAGTTTCGCTTATACAGTTTGGTGAGTAAAATAATTTTAGTTTTCTACAATATCTGATTTGTCTTCGTCAAAGTGAAAAACAGGTCAAGTGCGAAACCTTACTCTTTCATATAACATTTTACTACTTCTGTACATACTGTTAGAAGAAAAGAGACCTTTAAATAACTAATACTATACTTAATGTACAAAGACCCTAAAACTAAAAACCTTAAAACTCCCCGCGCGACCGCGGAACTGTTAAGAAGCAAGATCTGTATTCTCCTAGTTTAAATTCGTAAAATGTCTTTTTTTCCACATATATATACGAAAAGATTATGTACTTTGTATCCTCAAAAGTGTTATAAAACAGTGGCATAAAAAAATCAACTAAACAAACTTTTTCTAAAGTGTAATTACACGTTTTAATTGCCGGTGAACGCAAAATAATAGCAAGATAATAGGGCCGTGTGCAAGTGCAGTGCTAGTGACTCAGTGCATACTACTGTGAGTTCATTGACCCCTAGAACGCCGGAGAACTCCTTGGCTAGAACGTAGCAAAATCATAGCAATAATTTCGTCGCTTGCGGATGAGCCAGCGTGGTGTAAAGTGCGTGGTAAAGAACGCGGCGTTGCGAACGTTGTTGGTGAGCCTAAGTTCGATCCCCGCCGCTCGCACTTTTTTTTTTTCTGCTTTTTTTTGTTACATGTAGTTGGACTTTTTCGAGTATTAATTATAAAAAATATTTGGACATTTTTTAGTGATTTGGACATATTTGAAAATTAAATATTTTCTCTGTCATGAGTTCGGGCAACGGAAATATAACACATCGTGCAAAAAAAACCCCACCGCTGATTTCGTCTACTCACCAAGGGGCTCCAAAGAGCTTAAATACCCAAGATAACAACAGTCAAAATGTTTTACTAGACGAAATTAAGGACTACATTAGAGGGCTGTTAGACAACCAGACGGAGAGCATTAGACAGGCAATTGAGGAGGTCAAAAGCGCCATCGATAGCCAGAACCAGCGTATAGAACAGCTGGATGCTCGAATTACTTTGCTGGAGTCGAGGACGCAGGTACCACAACCGACGGGTGCGCAAACCATAGAGGACACAGTTACACAGCTACAACTTGAGCTTGCAGATAGAGACCAAGCAATCCTATCCAATGACATAGAGGTAATTGGCTGCCCGGAAGAAGCAAACGAAAATTGCATACACCTTGTCATGACCCTCTCAAAAAAAATTGGGGTGGATCTTGACGAAAAGGATATTGTGTGTGCAGAACGAGTGGGACCTACGCGGAAGGTGGTCACAAGCGGGCCTGCTGTGCTTCCTCGACCTCTTGCTGTTCGCCTGACTCGCCGATCTCCACGAGACGCCCTGCTAAAAGCAGCTCGTACACGACGAGACCTTAATACCGACGGCCTTGAACTACCTGGACCTGCGAGAAATATTTATATTAACGAGAGGCTGACAAAATACAATCGCCACTTATTCCAGCGAGCAAGAACCTCAGCACGTGGCGATAAGAAATTCAAATACATCTGGGTACGAGACGGGAAGATATTTGCACGTCAGGATCAAGGGCAACCCAGATTCAGAATACGCACGGAATTGGACATTGAAAAAATTTTTGGAAATTATCACACTTAATTAAATTTTGATAGATAATTGACAGTTTTAGCACCCTTGAAGAATCTACACTATACACACATCCCATACTCATACAACTTATTACACAATAACACTTACACAAATATAAAAAAAACAACACAATATACACCTTAATTTCATAATTTTATCTATTTACATTTATTTATTATTTGTAAACAACTTCAAAACTTACATACACACACCTCACATTTATACAGACCTTCACACTAGTATATATAGGCACATATTTATAATTATTATATATTACATAACACAAACAGATAAGATAAAAATACATATTACTATTTATGAAAGATCAGAGAACGGCAAAAACGTATCTAAGATTTGGCTTACTGAACGCAAGATCCTTGAACACAGGCGAGGATGAGCTTCTCGTCACCTTCCTTAATCACTCACCTGACATTGTAGCAATAAACGAAACATGGATCAAAACAGGAGAAGAGACTCTCGCACCCACAATTCCTAACTATAAATTCTTACATAGGGCTAGACAAGGAAAGAGAGGGGGAGGGGTAGGCTTTTATGTTAGAAAAGACATCAAGACAACAGTAATAAAACATTCTCCGTCATCATTGGAGCAGATGTGGCTAGAAGTAAAACTACCAGGGGTGCGCATAGCTATAGGTACAGCTTACAGACCCGATAATGTTGGGGTCCCAGAGGCTCTGGATGCCCTTGACGCATCCTTGAATATTTCAGCATATTGTGACTTCACGTGCATTCTTGGTGACTTTAATATAGATGTTTCTAGTACGGAGTCTTTAAAATTTAAAGATCTTTTAAACTTGTGCCACCACCATAATCTCAAGCAACTGGTTGAGGAACCTACTAGGATAACAGATACTACGCAGACAGTGTTAGACCTTGTTTTAACAGACAACCCCCAAAAATGCAAAGGTATAAAAGTGATACATAACAACTGTTTGAGTGATCATGCATTAGTTCTAGCCGACTTCGATATTAAAAAGCCCAAAATTACCAAAAAATTTAAATTTCTTAGATCACTCAAAAATATAGACCCCGATGCTTTTAATAAAGATCTAAATACTATACCATGGGAGTCTATCAGTACTTTAGATAATGTAAATGACATGGTGTATAATTTTAATGAATTAATAATCAATCTATTTGACATTCACGCCCCAATCCGGAAATTAGTTATTAAAGATAAACCAAAACCCTGGATTACAGACGTAGTAAAACTTATGATGAGCTTGAGAGATGAAGCTCTAATAAAAGTGCGCAAGGATAAGAACTCTTCGAAAGACTACTATCGCAATCTCAAAAATTTCGTTACAGCTTCTATAGAAAGAGAGAAAAAGGCATACTTTAACTATTCCATTAATGAAAATATAAAAACACCCGCGTTGCTATGGAAAAATATAAAAAACACTGTGCAGCTCGACACTGAATATTCAAACATCATTCCCGAGAATTTAAACGACCCGGAGAAAATTAATGATCATTTTCTTACATTACCAGATAATACTAATTTAGACCAAATGAAAAATGTAATCAATATCAATATACAACCAGAAAACATTCTAAACATTAAATCAGTGACAGAAAAGGAGGTGAGAAAAATTATTTACAATATTAAGACAAAAGCATCAGGAGTAGATAAAATAGATATAGATATGATTAAGATGACTCTAGATGTAACTCTTCCTATCATTACAAAAATTATAAATAAGTCAATAGAATCAAATAAATTTCCATCATGTTGGAAAGAGGCGAAAGTTAGACCAATACCAAAGAAAAACAACGTAACTGAGTTGAAAGATCTTCGACCTATATCCATTCTGCCTGTTTTATCTAAGGTTTTGGAGAAGGTAGTCTTAACTCAAGTTCAAGAATTCGTAGAGACCCAAAAAATAGTACCAAAGTTCCAGTCTGGTTTTCGAAGAGGCTACGGAACAGAAACTGCCCTTCTTAACGTTACAGATGACCTTACTGAAGCCTCGGATAAAGGGATGAGCAGCATAATGGTGCTCCTTGATTACTCCCGTGCTTTTGATTGTATACAACCAGAGCTCCTTTTAGCAAAATTAAAGCATTACGGCTTCTCAAATAACACCTGCGAATGGTTCAAATCCTTTCTAACACACAGGCAACAAAGAGTGGTTACTGAAGACAATAATGGTGAGCTGAAGGTATCAACTCTAAAAACACTAGAAAAAGGTGTACCACAAGGTTCATTGCTTAGTCCTGTGTTATTTACTATTTTTACTGCTGATCTTCATGCACATATAAAGCACTGTAAATACCACTTGTACGCAGATGACACACAATTGTACTACTCATTCGCCAGTGAAGATACACGAGAGGCTTTAAACAAAATTAATGAAGATCTTAGTAACATTAACACATGGTCGAAAAATAATTCCCTTTTTCTTAATCCCATGAAATCGCAAATGCTGGTATTAGGTACAAAAATGCAAATTAATAAGGTGCTGGATAATAAAATTGATATAAAAATTGAAGATGCCGTAATCGAACGGGTCAACTCAGCTCGTAATCTTGGATTAATTATTGATGGTGAACAAAGATATGTGGAACACATAAATAATAAAATTCGAACTGCGTTTTTTAAGCTAAAAACACTCTATAAAATCAGAAATTATATTAGCGAGAAATTACGTGTACTCTTATGTGAATCGCTAATACTCTCTCAGCTTAACTACTGTAGTTCTGTCTATGGTCCAAGACTTATGGCCAGTACAGTGAGAGCGATACAAAGAGTACAAAACGCCTGCATACGTTTTTGCTATAATGTTAGTAAAAGAGAATATATTACCCCATATTTGAATAATCATGGCATTTTAAATATGAGTGGAAGAAGAGAACTTCATTTCGCCTGCGTAACTCAAAGGGTGATATGGAGCAAAAAGCCTGAATATTTATTCGAGAAGCTGGTAAGGGTCAAGGATTTGGCAATACGAAATCGGCGTAAGGACGATCTTTTAAAGTGGCCTAACTACAAAACTTCTCGGTATCATGGGTGTTTCAGGTTCTCTGCAGCAAAAATCTGGAATGATTTACCACCTCCAATGCGACGGAAAATGAGTTCTGAAACATTCAAATGTAAGTATCGATCGGCTTTGTTAAAAAGGCAAATTGCTGCAGAGAATTTGAACCATGCCTACTGGAAACTCCTTGAGTTAAAAACGTTTTTCTGATCAAAACAATATCTACGCACATACACGCACAAAAACACCTACACACATGCACACACATACACCTACTCACGCGCGTGCACACACACACACACACACACACACACACACACACACACACACACACACCTACACACTAAAATAAGGGTATAAAGCTTTGTTTTTTTTATGTTTTGTTAATTTAAATTTTCTATACTTATTTTTTTTTATTTGTCTTTGTATTCATATGGAGTATTTTTTTTTTTTTGTTAAAATTAAGGGAGCCGGGGACATCGTAACTCTAATCCCGTCCACCAACAAAGGGATAGGGAGTGGCTGAAAAACAGCGCTGCATTGGACAATCGTCCAATGTTAGCACAAGCTGAGCCACCCCCTTTTGCCCATCCATAAACCTTTTGTTTGTATTTTCTTACGTTGTAATTTTTAATGTTGTGTGTGTGGCAATAAATAATTTTTATTATTATTATTATTATTATTATTATTATTAAAAAATATAATACAATAATTAAAATATATTATTTTTAAAAGGAGTCCCTTTAGGCAAGGTTCCGAAGAAAGAGACTAAATTTAAGAGCCCGCAAAACAACCATCAAAATCATGAGTCATATTGTAAACACTATTTGTGACACTGTGTTAACTAAAACTTTTTTATTTATAAAACCCACAAAAGAACAGACGAGCCACCTAATGTTAATTGGTCTGCATTGCCCAGTGACACTATAGAGGAGAAATAAGAAAGAAAGAAACACATGTTAAAGAAAATAGACGACAGGCAAACAAAGCAAGGGACAGATAGACAGACAGGCGTAGGTACGTACATGCCGACATGTATAGTAGTTAGTTTTTGATCGCAAGCACGGGAGCCTGAGGAATAACTTATCTATAAAGCTTATTCGTAAAACTGCCGAGCTAATTCCTCAAAAAAACTCCAAATGTTTAACTGGTTCAAACTGCTTATATTCGTTTGAAATTCATTATCAATCTGTATAAGGTTTCTTTACGACGTTTCCTTCACCAAAGCAAGTGATAAGAATAGACTTCCAAGTACGCTAATTAAAGAATGTCCAAATTTTTAGTAAACAATTGGCTCGCAATGGCAAATTTTGTCCGTTTTCATTTCTGTAACATTTTATTTTAACCTTGTGGCAAAGTATCTACTGACATATAGAAATGGAATGAATAGATATTGAAGTTGAAAAGGCGTGAATGCTACAATCAAAATTGGTGTCTGAGCCAGACATTCTTACAAATAAAGTCCCATCTTAGTACTGAGGATAACAATACAATTGTATCCGTCCCCAAATTGGAATTTACTTCTGTTTGACACTAGTTACATAAAAAGCGGCCAAGTGCGAGTCGGACTCGCCCATGAAGGGTTCCGTAGCAGCAAGTAACATAATATAAAAAAAAGTTCTTGAAGTTCGTTGTAACTTTGATCGAGGTAAATTGCGGTTTACGATTTATGACGTATTAAAAAAAAACTACTGACTAGATCTCGTTCAAACCAATTTTCGTTGGAAGTTTGCATGGTAATATACATCATATATTTTTTTTAGTTTTATCATTCTCTTATTTTAGAAGTTACAGGGGGGGGGACACACATTTTACCACTTTGGAAGTGTCTCTCGCGCAAACTATTCAGTTTAGAAAAAAATGATATTAGAAACCTCAATATCATTTTTGAAGACCTATTCATAGATACCCCACATGTATGGGTTTGATGAAAAAAAAATTTTTGAGTTTCAGTTCTAAGTATGGGGAACCCCCAAAATTTATTGTTTTTTTTCTATTTTTGTGTAAAAATCTTAATGCGGTTCACAGAATACATCTACTTACCAAGTTTCAACAGTGTAGTTCTTATAGTTTCGGAGAAAAGTGGCTGTGACATACGGACGGACAGACAGACAGACAGACAGACAGACAGACAGACAGACAGACATGACGAATCTATAAGGGTTCCGTTTTTTGCCATTTGGCTACGGAACCCTAAAAATGTTACTATGTAACTTTATTGTAGCATTATCAGACTCGCGCACGAAGGATTCCGTACCATTATACGTTGCCATTATTAATATAGAGCAAAAAATGGCAAAAAAATCACGTTTGTTGTATGGGAGCCCACTTAAATATCAATTATATTATGTTTTTAGTTATCATCTGTAAAAATTTCAACTATAGCTAGACTAGCTATCACGGTTCATGAGATACAGCCTAGTGTCACACAGAGAGCCAGACGGACAGTGGAGTCTTAGTAATAGGGTTCCGTTTTTACCCTCTGTGTACGGAACCTTAAAAACCGGCCAATTGCGTATCAGGCTACGTGCAATGTAGGGTTCCATAGTTGTAAGTTCGTCAACTATTACATAAAAACTAACAATAAGTTAACCTAGCAGTGATAGTTTTTTTTAAATTCATTACTAAATACTATTGCCGTCCAAAATTGTTTTAACCAGGTGGTTACCCTAAAAATTGGTTGTAGTGGCCAAGTAGCACCAAACGGGATACAAATTGGTTTGGAAACTACATGTCAGATCTATAATAATTATGCTTACTATGAAGCTTATAGTTGTGGATAGTAAATAAATTCAATAGCTGATAACATCTTGACTAACTATATAAATATGTATTCGACTTCAATTCATTTGCACTTAGATAAAGTTAGCCGTAGCTCTGACGTAGTTACTAGTTAGACAAACCTAAGTTGCCAGTTGCACCGCTGTGAATAACTACCGCTGCCCCAATCTGTCAGCGCAATATATCCTTTAAGTTCTCGTTGCAGCTATTGTTTCACATTTTCGGAGCAGTATACGATAAAATTTATTTGTAAAGTACAAATCTTGACATAAATTTGCAGCACTTAAGCATTTCTAGCGATGCTCATTTTTGTTCTTGCTTAAATTCATGTAATAAATATAAACGTTCGTACGTTTTCGTAAATTCATGTATTGTAGCTACACTGCGCCTTTGTTCGTGTAACTTGGCAAACTTAGATTTCTCTAGTCAAATATAACGAAAAATTATGAAGATTTTCTGGTAATACCACTATACCAATATTGGTAGCAGAATGGATTTATAACAGGGCAACACACAACTGTTAAAACGTATAGGTACCCAGTAATAATTTTTAACCGACTTCAAATAATCTAAATTTTACTAACAAAAAATAACCGACTTCAAAGTTACTCAAAAACTACTTGTCAGCTCTCGTTCAAATTTATGTGGGATTACATGACAAGCTGCTGCTTATGCCCCGCCAAGAAATTGAACTTG
The DNA here is from genome assembly GCA_911387775.1 of Thymelicus sylvestris. Lineage (NCBI taxonomy): Eukaryota > Metazoa > Arthropoda > Insecta > Lepidoptera > Hesperiidae > Thymelicus > Thymelicus sylvestris. The sequence goes on along the minus strand of OU426896.1, from coordinate 8,171,226 downwards.
AGACTTTTCGCTCGAAAGGAAGCGTAATGACACTTGTAATCTACAGCGTCATAGTATAATTAGTGCTAATTAGGACGATACCATTACAATTAGAAATGGAACTATCGTGCAATTTGATGTGCTTAGTTAGTCAAAATAGCGGTTGTTGCTTAATGATGAAGCACTAGTGGAAACTAGAAACTATGATTATACAAGATAATTACTGTTTTGAGAAAAACATGCTTTCATTAAAGCCACCTTCCAGTTTCATTTTCAGAGCCTGGATGACCTAAGGCCACAATAATTGAATATTAAGTAATATTAAAAATATGACTTTGCCTAAGTCTGAATTGCAACTTTGTTCATAACTATATAAATGTACTATATATAGTACCTAAATTTGTATAGTAGTTAGTATATTAGTAGTACCTAGTAGGCAAATTACTTGACGTTATTCAATATCTTTCACCGCTTTTAAAGCTATTGTCCTACCCAAAATGGAACATATTTTTCGCTTAAGTAATTGCAGTCTTAAAGTTGTGTTCTAAAGCTTTGTTTTGACCAGGGTATTGTGGAAAAATTAATTAAGTAGTGTTTGTTGTTTACGATTTTTCACAGCAGACTAAATATTAGGTCAAGTGTGTATTTTATAATTAAGAACACTTGTATTATAACAAGTATAAACACGTTTAGTATCAACTTTATCCAAGCAAATAAATTAGATTCCAGTTTCTGTTTTGATCTGTATATTAATGTAAATGTTTTTAATATGCGTCTATCATCTAAATGATTGTATTAATTATGTATTCCGTACTCTAATACGCAAATTGAAATTAAATTTTACTATTGAATATTTTGTCGACTATTGATTTCCCATTATCATTTCCATTTTTCAATAATTAAGTTAAGATTAAAAACGCAATTTTAATACCCTAAATCGAATAATTTTCTAAAAATTTTTAGTTAAATGCCTATAGACCGAAAAAAAGTTTCACCGCAATCGTGGTTTCATAAAATCACACAATTTATTTTATTTTTATAACGACTACGGCATGAATTTATCATCCAATGCACTAAAAGCACCCTTCTATCCAGACAAAAGAATACCGACCTAGCGCGTAATTAATTCAAAGCGATGGGTCAGCGAAAATGTAAACACAAGGTAAAGGAAAATAAAGAGAAAGCTACAGAAACTTCAACGATCAGAGATAAAGCGTATAATTATCAAGTTGAAATGAAATGAAATATATATTTTTTGCAATTCACATAACAAGTGACTCTGATTTTCTCGAAAATTCTTCTGGAGAAAAGAAGGGGTTAGAGACCAACCTGGTTGGAATTTTGTTGCCGCCATCTTGGCTCATCGCAGCCTCATTTGTGCGGTACCTAGACAAAGCTGGTTTCACAGAAAAATAATAATATTCATGACTTAATAATAATATTTGTCCAAGGTCCGGCTTCTGTTGCGACTTATGGCCCCCTGGTTTATTGGCATGATTCTAGGTCGCCCGGTTTCGAAGGCAGTTGAAGGAGTATATCAAGTTGTCCTGTCTTTGACTACATACAAGAAATGGTTGGAGCTACAATTATTTTTTTTATCTGAAGAAACAGCCAGTTGAGTATTTGCAAAAATCGTTTGTGGAACGTTACACAAGGCTCCCCTTCACTTTCGTCTGACATAAAATGTGCTGTGACATGAAACGAGGAGGGACTGCAAACAATAACGCTCATCGCTATTATTCTACTATCTTGTTTGAAAAGGGGAAAAGGTACAAGAAATGCTGTATATTTTAACATAAGGATATAACAGAAAAACCTTAGTTAATACTGCCCTCAGTTCTGCTCGCCCCATCAAAGTGTATGCTGCATTATCATATATTTAGATTGGGGGAATATTTTCATTATTAATACATAATTATTATATCTAGGTATACGTAGATGTACGAGTAGAACACAATGCAGACGTAAACATATATACAGAATCGGTCATAAAATATTGTTTGTAAAAATATTTCTGCAATTTGTTAAAATATCAATATTACAATGGGAATTTTCGTATACAGAATTACAAATGCACTTTATGACTGAAATTGTCTGAATATTTTACAAAGACTAGGTCCCTGAGTACGACATTGCCGTAGATAAAAGTTTAGTATATTAAACATTTCAAACAGAGAAATGGCCTTAGAGATCTAATATATTTCTTACTATGTGTACATCCAGGGAATAGACTTTACTTAGTGAATATTATTATGTATAGAAATGAGTCTTTTGTGAACTTCGTTCATAGAATAAAAAAGTTGTACAAGCTATATGCCTGTATAACTCACTTAATTATCACCAACTGATGTATGCTTATGGGTTATCAGTTCTTATAAATGCTTCTTAAGTTATTAATTAGAGCTATACAAGACATGAAGTATCTTCAACTTTATTAAAATGAAATGAAACAGGTTGCTACCCTATTTACTGGCTAACCTTAACTAACTTTACTGTAACGGATATCTATGAGCAACGGATATCTATGAAGCGAACATTATTACTAACATGAAGTTGATCCTCAGTATAGATCAGGATAGTACCGTAGGTACTGTATACCGCTAACAGTAGTGTTACTTGCTTTACAGCATTATTACTTATATAAATCCTATCCACACAAATTATTAGAATGAAATAATATCAGCATACTAATTGCTTAGGATGCTGGCTACAAAATATTTTCAGCAATAAATTAAACGTGGCCTAATTTTTATAATAAATAGAGGAGATATTATTATCCTAATTTAACGTACAAACTGCAGATAATTATGGTTATTTTAAATTGTATACGAGTATACGGCTTCTACAAAATAATACCCTAACTGAGAAGATCACATTTCACCGTGCTCCTTCGGTGCGGATTAGAAGAGGGGTTTACTTAAGGCCAAGCAAAGTGTCGGAAACTTTTTGAACCACCCAAAGGGCTTGTTATGGTTTAATGATATTGCCTACCTACTATCAAGTCCAACAGTTTTACGTCCATCTTTTTAGCGGTCACCCATGCAACTACCGATCGGCCAACCGCCCCCGTTTGCTTAACTCAGTCGATCAGACACAAAATAAACACTGTGTACCTACCTACATGAGATATATTCCTAAAAAGTATCCCTAAATGCCTTTTTGCTTCTACTTTTTTGCTACTTGTATGCCATAAAAATCATCGAGGTTGAAATACGAGTGCAAAAGGGTGTGCTGAACAATGCGTAATTGTCATGGCAGCTTTACAATTTGCAAGCAGGTGTACCTTAGCTTGCACTAAATCAAGTTTTTGTTTGTTGATAACGACCCTTTGTTTGTGCGTGCAACAGCCGAGCAGTTTATAGAATATCTCCACGTTACGTAAGGCTATTGTTTATCGTATTTTGAGTAACGAATAGGTACAAGCCGAAACTGCGCGTAAATCGTAATAATTAGCGTTGTATGCCAAATTGAATAAGATTTTTTGCAGACACACAGGTTCTTTCGTAGGTATATTAAATGTATATTTAATATACGTTTATTTTAACCTCATTAGAGAACTCAACGATACGTGTTGCCAAATTACGTTCCTACCACAGACCCTCGTTTCTATCTTTTGTTGTTATCCTTGTCACCCTGTTATATTGAAATTCCGCTCTTGTTTATCGTATTTCGAAATGATAGGATCACATTCATTTTAACTACGTTTATTATCAAAAATATAGACAACATTAATCATAAATCCAAAATATGATTGCAACTAACTCTCTGACTCTGTTATTTTTATATATTTGTTGTATCTTTTGCAAATAGAAATCCGCTGATTTTCAATCTTGCTTGCTGAGCTTGAATTTTATATCAATGAGAAATTCAAAGTTTTAAGGTCGATGCATACGTAACGTGGACGGGACGGGGACGTTCGTTTCATTGAAAATGTAAACGATAGCGCATACGCCACGGAGGCATGCATGGGACGGGAACGGGGCACGCACGTATATTTATGCCCTGTCCACGTCCCGTCCGCGTCCCGTCCACGTTACACGTGTATGCATCGACCTTGACGCTACATACACATTATAGACAAAATTAATGTTTGTTTTATGGCAACTAAATGTTAATAATAATAGTATTCCACCTATTCATTACGATCATCACATGTCCAAGGTCATCACTGATGTGCTCTCGGAGATTTAGCGAGCGGGGAATTTATTTTATGGACTTGTTAATGCAACGAAAGGCTCCCGTCCTTTGAAGCATGCAGATCAGGTGAATAACCTAGCCATCATAATCATCATCAAGGTGTGATTTAATTACTAACACATAGGCCTAGTGAATTTACCACAGAGAGACCGGACTCTAAGGCGTAGGTTTTATCTTAACTCAGCAGTTGCGCCACTAGATTGTTTGATCCAACACCTTTCGCTACTACTTTCGTTAATAGCTACAGTTTGATTATGGCAAATGCGAATATTATGGTTTGTGTAACTTCAATAAGGGCGCGGCTTTCTTTAGACTAGCATTATTTTCAAGCGTTTCTAAGGAGAGTACTCTAGTGTCATTATACAAAATAGATTCAGTTTTGTTATTAACTTGATTAAATATGTCTATGGCATCACGCCGTTTTCGTTACAAACGAAGCACTAATATTATAAATACTTATGTTTATCTTAGCTTCTATCTTACCCAATCTCGAAATTGTTTGCGAGCCGTGTTGCTCTGAAAGATAATTTTCACCGCAGTCGTAATTGCTTCTTCCGCTTCTTGATATTATTATCTTCGCCATAATGCATCAGGTTCAGCAAAGAGGGTCTTATTCCTTCCACAACCGCTCTCATAATTTTATTATTATATACAATTTCCACAGATCTGCAAGAATTATCAAGATCTGTGAGATACCAGTTGTTTGCTTTTTATTTGAAGCGGCTTCCATTTTAAGTTTGCCGAGTGGACCTTTTCTCTTTACTTTTTCATGACATAAAAGAATTCCTCAGCGACTTTATCACAAGCTTTTAAGTTCAGCTTTTACACGGCACAGAACACAATTTCGTTCTATTTTTTTAGAAAATAAACACCATTTCTTTATCGTCAATTATGTTATCTTAGCACTAACTTGTTACACGAGGGCTTTCATTTAGATATCAGGTTCGTCGAAAATTGGATAGGCTCTTAATTAATTACCTTTTAATCTTGTTACGCATGTTACATTCATGGTTTTGATGAAATGTACGATCCAAAGATATTTGATGACTCATATTAAAGATGCAAGAAATAAACTTTAACGTCTGTTTCAAAGTTTACATCGTAAAAATTTTATATGTTTCAAGAGGAGAGCGTGCTTGAATCATAAATTTGAAGAGACTTAAAGAATTCGTAAGTAGGTATATTGTTATACAAAGTTTAAATTGTAATTGAGAACAAAATGTATTATATTTTGTTGCATAAATGTTTGACTCGACTAGGATTAGAATTAACTCCTGGTGATAAACTAGTATCGAGTTCAAAAGTAAATTTTGAAAGTACCTACCTGCTTTCTCTTTTCGCTTACTGTAATGTTTAAGGATTTTTTTATAAAAAGAAGTAGATATGAATGAGCGAATAGGTAATGGGTCGAACAAAGGAAGCAGTCATAGGCTAACCAAAGATAGTAAACGGTTCTTTATGTATCGAGCATATAAGGGTTGAATGGCATTGGACACAAAGCTACGAGGATATAAGCATTTCCCCAAAGTCTAACTTCAGTGAAGATTGAAATTCGGAAATAATATTGTCCTATTATTTGAAGCCAATACGAACCTACTGCCAATGGTATGAGCTCTCGTTCATCTAATTATTCCTCGGTTATCTATGTTCAAATATCAGAACAATCAATGATCATAACTTTTTGAAAAAATTATGTATTAGGGTTCCGTAGCCAAATGGCAAAAAACGGAACCCTTATAGATTCGTCATGTATGTATATCTGTCTGTCTGTCTGTCCGTCTGTCCGTCTGTCCGTCTGTCCGTCTGTCCGTCTGTCCGTCTGTCCGTCTGTCCGTCTGTCCGTCTGTCCGTCTGTCCGTCTGTCCGTCTGTCCGTCTGTCCGTCTGTCCGTCTGTCCGTCTGTCCGTCTGTCCGTCTGTCCGTCTGTCCGTCTGTCCGTCTGTCCGTCTGTCCGTCTGTCCGTCTGTCCGTCTGTCCGTCTGTCCGTCTGTCCGTCTGTCCGTCTGTCCGTCTGTCCGTCTGTCCGTCTGTCCGTCTGTCCGTCTGTCCGTCTGTCCGTCTGTCCGTCTGTCCGTCTGTCCGTCTGTCCGTCTGTCCGTCTGTCCGTCTGTCCGTCTGTCCGTCTGTCCGTCTGTCCGTCTGTCCGTCTGTCCGTCTGTCCGTCTGTCCGTCTGTCCGTCTGTCCGTCTGTCCGTCTGTCCGTCTGTCCGTCTGTCCTTCTGTCCGTCTGTCCGTCTGTCCGTCTGTCCGTCTGTCCGTCTGTCCGTCTGTCCGTCTGTCCGTCTGTCCGTCTGTCCGTCTGTCCGTCTGTCCGTCTGTCCGTCTGTCCGTCTGTCCGTCTGTCCGTCTGTCCGTCTGTCCGTCTGTCCGTCTGTCCGTCTGTCCGTCTGTCCGTCTGTCCGTCTGTCCGTCTGTCCGTCTGTCCGTCGGTCTGTCTGTCCGTCGGTCTGTCTGTCCGTCGGTCTGTCTGTCCGTCGGTCTGTCTGTCCGTCTGTCTGTCCGTCTGTCTGTCCGTCCGTCTGTCCGTCCGTCCGTCCGTCCGTCCGTCCGTCCGTCCGTCCGTCCGTCCGTCCGTCCGTCCGTCCGTCCGTCCGTCCGTCCGTCCGTCCGTCCGTCCGTCCGTCCGTCCGTCACAGCCACTTTTTTCCGAAACTATAGGAACTATACTGTTGAAACTTGGTAAGTAGATGTATTCTGTGAACCGCATTAAGATTTTCACACAAAAATAGAAAAAAAACATTAAATTTTGGGGGTTCCCCATACTTAGAACTGAAACTCAAAAATTTTTTTTTCATCAAACCCATACGTGTGGGGTATCTATGAATAGGTCTGCAAAAATGATATTGAGGTTTGTAGTATCATTTTTTTCTAAACTGAATAGTTTGCGCGAGAGACACTTCCAAAGTGGTAAAAGTGTGTCCCCCCCCCCCCTGTAACTTCTAAAATCAGAGAACGAAAAAACTAAAAAAAATATATGATGTACATTACTTTATTTTATTTTATTTTTTTATTTTATTTTATTTTATTTTATTTTATTTTATTCAGGATAACAACAGCTTAATATTACTAAACAGATTACACAATTACTTAAAGTAAGCCAATTACAGTTATCCACTTATTACTAACGATTTAATGCTACGTACATGAATAAATGATTTTGAATTTGAATTTACATACAACTTTATTGCACAAAATGCGAACTGAAACATCAGCAACTTGAGATGGCAAACAGTGCAGCACAAGATAATATTTATATGTATACTCAATAAAATTAATATTATAAATGTAAAATATATATATTTTATGTACATAGAAGTATAAATAAATACCTAATATATTAAGAATGACAAAATTATAAATAAATAAATAGATAAATAAATAAATAAATAAATAAGTAAATAAAATACATATGTATAATATTCTATGGTTCATCATATTGCTGCGTTCTACCTACTGGGTCACTACAAACCATGTAAATTTAATCAATAGGAGCTGTGTTCAAAATGCATTCATACACTCTGTTTCTAAAGCTACTTTTACTACCTATAAAAGGATCAATGGCATTGAAAGTATTATTATAAGTTGATACCAAACGTGTTAAGACACTATTTTTACCGTATAGCGTGGAATGATGAGGAATACTAAACATAGATTTGATTACCATACAAACTTCCAACGAAAATTGGTTTGAACGAGATCTAGTAAGTAGTTTTTTTTTAATTCGTCATAAATCGTAAACCGCAATTTACCTCGATCAAAGTTACAACGAACTTCAAGAACTTTTATATTATGTTACTTGCTAGTACGGAACCCTTCATGGGCGAGTCCGACTCGCACTTGGCCGCTTTTTTTTGCTGGGATGGGAGAAGATTGCGCAGTCTCCCAAGCGATATATAAAAGGCACACTTATTTATATTATTATCAATTCAGTAATTTGTGCTGTGAAATTCAAGACCGCCATGAATACTTTTTTAATCTTAATACCTGATCATTTGTACCATAGATTGAAGTCGCGTGATAACCCGATACACTCAGATAATGTGATATGTTGCATAAACACTATTAACGAAATTGGATTACACTTTTGCTGCACTTTATATGATTGTAATCAGAGGGCAACACGTGTTCTGCCTTGAATATTTACTTTCCTGATTTCAACCGATGCTCTCGCAGTGATTAGATGTGTTTCTAAGTGTATCAATTCTATCTAATTTTTATTCAGGACGTTGATGATCACTATCATCTTTTATAAATATTCGAACTGAAATTATTTAGCCGCAAACGAGAGACACAAGCTTCACCTCGTTTAGCTTTAGCCTAACTAAAAAAACGAGCATTTTAAAACATTCAACAAATATTTTAGCAAATTCTTTCATGAAAAAAACAAAGTAAAGTAGATACACAAAATCATAACTTTAGTCTCTTCGTCTAAGAACCTAATCAATTAATTCAAAAAGACTAGATCGTGCAGAATTTAAAGATTTACTACATCAACATGATAAGGGGTAAATAATTTTATATTCCAAGTTGGATTTTGTAAAACTGAACTTTTGAAAGTAAACTAAAGTTCCAATATCTTCGATGTCAACACCTACGATTTAAATGGTACTACGACAAAGCTCTAGAAATAAATTTAAGCGTTTGCAGCATCAATAGATCTTATGTTTTATCTTTTTATTCAAGAAATTCAACCGTGTATGCTTTCTCACGTCTCAAGTGACTCTCAAGTAGACTTTGCAGAAACAATTTTGTCCATTGTGTATTTAATATCTCGCAAAACATTTCGTTTCCTTTGTATTTTTTCTTTACAAACCCTGAAATTACCTTGAGGTCTGGCAAACAGTTCTCATGTTCAACCCTCTTCAAAAGTTTTTGCCACAAAAATTATACTAAGATTCTACTCCGAAATGTTGAAAACCTAAGAAATCCCTTCAATATTGCAATATTGCAGTGTATCTGCAATATTTTTATGAAAATTATTTTTTAAGGATATAGCCGGCAAACGAGCTGACGATCCATCTGACGGTAAGTGTCTATCATCGCCCATGGACATCAGCAACACCAAAGGCATCACTGATGCGTTCCCAGCCAAGAAAGGGTGAAGAAAATTAAAGAACGAACTGGCTCTCAAGCAGGAACACAATGAATCTTTTGGCGGCTGACTCAAGCTCAAGGGTTGTATCTATCCAAGCGAACCCCATGGAGAAATAATATTAGTAATAATGGTATTAATTAACAATTAAAATCAATATTACCAATATGATCCCTCCGGGGCCCTACCACCAGCGTGCCGGATTTAGCGCCTCTTACGACTACACGGACGAAGGAGTGTGAAAATTGGCACAATTATTAAAGTTTACATGAAGTTTACATGCTAATACCATGCATTTGACACAAACACATAATACACACACACAAAATAAATGTCAATATGTAAAACCCTTTGACATTTACGGTAATACGGGTAGGTAATTTTATCTCAACTATAGAGTGGGTCTATATTATATTAAAATTAAATCTACACAACTACACTAAAATTTTAGAATTTTAATTAAGAAGTTTAATGATAATGATTTGTCCGTTTAATTCCATCTGTACCTTGAGTCCAAGCTTGGCTTAGGCGTCAGTTCCCTCTTGCTCCAACTCGCTGGGCTTCAATGTCACCCAATTTAAATCCGATGGTACTCATGCAGGGAAAACGGTATTTTAAAAGCAAAAATAACTATCAACCACCTTACTCAAATTGACCGTAATTATGTTTACATTTTTAGTTCAGAGAACCAGAAATAATGCTAGTACCCTATTTATTTTTTGGACGGCAACGCATTGTTGATTCTATTACTGCTACTACGTATTATAAGTACTATTATTTCTTCTGTGCTGCTACTAATATAATGAATATTTAATAATGGACGACGCTGACGACTTGCCATTAGGTGGTTCATCTGCATATTTTCTTGAAAAAAGAATATAGGTAAGTATGTGGACAATTTAAAAAGGATGAATTATAAAATTTATATTGTGAACTCTTCTAAGAAAAGTAAAAAGCGACACTGCTATATGTTGTTCAAATACGTCCACTGGAGAGTGGCCAGATGGCAAACGGTACACAATACATATAAGTACTTGTTCGTTTTCGTAGACATAGAAATTTCTTGTGTAAACTAAATAAAATAAATAAGTACATTGTACCAAACAAAGAGTATTCTTGTCTCCCATGTCATTTGAATTACTGTCTGCTTCGTTTTAGGTAGTGGCTTACCAATGTGTGACGCCATTTGAAAATAAGATTATTTGCTTAGTCGGAAATGCTTTGCTCGATTCAGTAGTAGCGTTACACTTTCGTATAATTTTAGTTAAAGTTTATATTCTATGAAGGTTTTAAGCAAAATAAACATACGTTACAATAAAACTGTAACAAGTGGAAAGGAGGATCAACGAAAACATGAGCCGAAGCACATCATCGTTATGCGTGCAATGGTTTTTTTTATATCTCAAGCAATACTTATATATACAATCATGAAGCTTGCTTGAAGCTAATAAAATAAATGTAACGGTAATACCTAGTAATTGAAATTTCGACAAAATCATCTTTCATGCTTCTTTCTTTTTAAATAGAAAGTGACACATGTCTATACGAACACATTGCGAAGGTAATGCTATATTTATTGTTACTCTGAAGTTCTGAACTCTGTTGAGTTCGGCTGGAACTGCCTGGCTCTCCCGTATTATTGCGCTTATTACACGAAAAGCCTTCTGTGTTTATACCAGTAATGGACATGTTAAGATAACTTTTTAGAATAAACTAACTTACTCAATCCTCTTTTTGTTTATGAAAAGTCTTTATTATTTCCTCAAATACATAATTCAGGAAGACACGTTTCACTAGAAAAAGATAATTTTCATTTAAGATGCTCACTTTTTTTAACCGACTTCAAAAAAAGGAGGAGGTTCTCAATTCGACTGTATTTTTTTTTTTTTTTTTTATGTTTGTTACCTCAGAACTTTGGACTGGGCGAACCGATTTTGATGATTCTTTTTTTAATCGAAAGCTGATGGCTGTCATGTGGTCCCACATAAATTTTATTAAGATCTAACAATGGCATCCATGAAAAAACTACATAAGTCGTAAATTTGTGTTAAGATGTGCGCGACAAATTGACGAATAACTCAATATCACGTCAACCGATTTCGATGATTCTTTTTTTAATAGAAAGCTGGTGCTTGTCATGTGGTCCCACATAAATTTGAACGAGATCTGATAAGTAGTTTTTGAGAATTTGAAGTCGGTTATTTTTTGTTAGTAAAATTTAGATTATCAAATTAAGCCCTTTCATTTGTCGACACCTATCCAACAAAGAAACTAAAAATCCACCTATGGTAAGTGGCCATCGTTCATGGACATCAGTAACAATAAAGGCATCACTGATGCGTTGACGGCCAAGAAAGAGAAAAGAAAAAGAAAGGAAGAAATAGCCCCCACCCAGAACGATATGTCGATAGATAACAGTGACTACTTACCATAAATTGGCTCATTTTCTCATTTGTCAGATATTTACAATATAACAAAGTCGAAAAAAAATATGCATTTTCACTTTCGGATTCATGCAAATTGATATTGATGACTGGTACGTTGTTACTTCGTAAGCAGTTGTACTATACTTAGTAACTACACGTAGTTTGACAACGAGTGCTTGAATCTCATGAATAAATCACGCAGAGCTTAAACTAAAAGTCTATTACATAATTGATCTACTGGCAAATGTTCTTAGATTTTTTTGAATTGGCCACAAGTATGTTTGAAAATCTGTATTAATTAGTAGAAAACATGCATATTTGTAGTACGCTAGGACTAGGTCAGCTATACTCAACTTGCGGCCCGCCAGGCTTTTGTAGTTTGCCTATCTGGGGTTACTTTTATTTGTTCGAATTTCATGTTACCGAAAACTATTGACCGATCTTTTTTGGTACATGCATTATTTTAAATATTTTTTGTTCATTTTGCTTCATTTGTCATAGGTATTATTTTACCGAACCTAATTTGGCCGAAGTCTCTTTTGAACTTTTTTGTTGTTGTGACAGAAACAATGCTTGCTGCATATTGCATGCCTGCTTGCATGATGCATGCCTGCTTGCATGCTGCTTGTACGTAAACAAGCATACAGCATGCAAACAAGCATCAACAAGAATGTTCGGAAACATAATACTTCGAACGAATTTCGAATTGAACAAATTTTATTTCGGCTAATTGTAAGTGTAACTTCGATAAAAAGTTTTACGACTAAAGGAAACGTCGGAGTAACGAAAAAATCGAATCGATAATTATATTCGGTCAACTGATAAAGTGGCAGACGTGACTTCGATGAAGTAAAAAAACCAAACAATAGTAACTAGTTGAAAATTATTAGTGAAAAGAAATTCGGTCAAACGTTATTCGACCTTATGATAGGTACCCTGGAAATATACCACTTATTTTCAGAGCTCCTTTTCGCATCATTCAGCTTCATTCAATAGTGCTGGAAAAAACATGTAGGTACCCTATAAAAGCACTGTTTCTGTTCTGAAAACAAGGTTCATTATTGGTTAATGAACATAAAAACTAAAAACTTATTGACGCACGGGAGTCGGGCAATCAAAATACGGATATGCGCAATACTATTTATTTCTCCAATTATTAAGAGTTACAAAATAAGCGACCGTCCGTAGCCCGACAATCCCGAGACTAGCGGGTGCGGTGCATAGTGCATTGTACATGCATAGGTATAGGTATATGTAGGTTTAGTCGTTAATACATTATGTGTAGTCCCTACATCATTCCTCCCCTTTTTAAAAAAAATATAATAATACATTACAGTACAATAGTAATATTTTAGTAAGTAAGTATGTGCTCGCTCTATTACAAAACAAAGATCGTATTACATTACAACTAAACGTGAAATTGTTATTGTCCGCGTTCGTCACAATGAATAGTAAAAAGATGAGCAGTGAGCACTTACTTACAGTTTACAATAATATAATTTATCGTTATTACTAAACACTCACTAATTATAATTACGTGATTATAACACTGGTTTCACTTTAGCACTTTATACATATATTAACCGTACACAACTTGCGTAGGAGCGGGAGTATTCTCCAGCTGGTTAGGTTGCGACTTCGTTACATATCAACTTGTTTACGTATCCAGGTCTTGAGTCTGGTACCGGCTCTCAATATTAGACAATACAAAATTATAATAACCAGTAGCACTAAAATTATAACCATGAATATTTCAAACTTCTCCAGCTTATGCTCTACGTGCGATTGAGAGGCATTATTAGCTCCATTTTGAGCAATTACTAAATGCTCATTAACTTGCTCTTTACTGATATTCTTTCCCATTTTAATTCAAAAATATAAACTTGATTTATAATGAATGACAAACTTAGCTGTAGAATTTCTACTAATAGTGTCACAAGAATTCACAAAATGAACTCATGTACCTACATGTACAATTGTACATTATGTGTAGTCCCTACAAACTTGTAGTGCAAATTCGTAGACAGGAAAACTATTTAGTAGATCCGAGTATGTTGTTGGGACTTAGTACAAACAAAGACCTCTTACGAGAGTTTTAACAACACTACTCGCAAAGGTGAGTTGAAAGGCTTGCATGAATGAAGTAGTCGTGTGAACCCGATTCAAATAGTTTCGGATACTATGAGTGAACTATTTGCGCGAACGCGATTTAACCACGACGAGCTAGCTGTTATTTTTTGAATTATATTTATTCAGGCACTCACAAAATAAATCATTCATTGTTAAAATTGTTAAGATAACCTGTAGGTTTTCACTCTTTTGTAACAGAGAAATTCAAATCCATATGTTAGGGAAGTAATAATAATCAGGTAAATATTGGTTTACACAATTACTGGTTGTTCGATGATGTAATAGATAGTACGTATAATTATTATGCTTACGAGAACATCGAATGGAATCAATTTCGCTATTAATTTTCCATGCTCAGAGTCCATTGATGTGTGAATAAGTTGCTAAAGACAATGGAATACACGGAGATCTTCTGTATTTTTCAAGAAATCGAACTAATAAACTTTGTCTTTATATTATTCACTATCTAGTGAATGCGAATCGGTATTTATTTTAACGCGTTTACTCTTAAAAACGCTGCCAAAGATCAACTTACCTAAATGTTGATATTGATTGCTTGACCACAAATTCCACCTGATGGTAAGTTGACATGCAGCCTGAGACGGTGAGCGCACTTCCTCATAACAGCCCATTCACTCTTTTCTAGAACACTCCAGTAATTAGCTGTGTATATTGTACAACATTCCTGAGAGAAAATGACACTTCGTATTGCTAACAATTCTCTATAATATCTGTAAGATGTAGGTATGAAAATTTTTTTCAAATATTATGTGCGTATTACAAGTTAATTATCACTTGCTTCGGTGAAGGAAAACATCGTGAGGAAACCTGCACACCGGAGAGTTCTCCATAAAGTTCTCGAAGGTGTGTGAAGTCTACCAATCCGCACTTGGCCAGCGTGGTAGACTATGGCCTAATACCCCTCACATTGTGAGAGAAGACCCCGAGCCCAGCAGTGGGACAATTATGGGTTGTTGCTTTGCTTTGCTTTGCTTTTGTAGGTATGAAATCTGAAGATTTATCCAGCGTACTTGACCAACGTTTTCCACCTGAAGGCAAAAAATCAAAGCAAAGCAATAATTGTCCCATTGCTGGGCTCGGGGTCTCCTCTCACAACATGAGGGGACCAACGTCGGCAACGTTCTATCCGCTAGGCTATCATTGCTTCCTGCTTTTGCGGCTATTGCTGCTTTCCTGAATTGACTCTTTCCTCTTGAGTAAGCGTAGAGCATGCCTCGCCACGCTGATCCAGTGCATTATAATAACTTAGGGAATGACTACCAGATGATATCAAAAATGTCTATAATTTTGTCACTAAACCATAAAAATGTCGATAGGTATACCTAATATTGATCTATCCATGGCCCACATATAGTGTGACATTAACATGTCCCGTAGATACACTTTAAATAACAAAAAACAACTCTTAAGAAACTTATTCGTTTCTAAGCTCAGATAGGATTGAATTGCGCTTCTACTGGTAATGGTTTTGTTGTGTTCAACGCGAGTTTGACGGATCGAATTTCCCACCGCGTTATTCTCGTAGCGGTTATCAAAGCTCTGCCAAGTTACGAATACGACCCGTGTATTGAGCTTTAAGCCGGTAATTAAAATCGTTCCCAAATTCGAATCGGATCTGCGAGCAACTGAACTCGTCGAAAATATTAATCATACTTCCATAATTTCGTTTGGTATGACTCAAGCAGAAAAAACTTGTAGCCAATAACGAGCAATCGTTTCTTAAAATTTTCCACTTCAATTACTGTAGGAAGTTCGAGCGTTCATTTCATTAAAAGATTTTCTCAACGAATAATTCCAGATTGATATTAATATCCAACTAATTCAATGATACAAATATTACTTTTATTAACCGTAAGAAATTTACTTTTAAATTAAATTAATTCAATTTAATTTAAGTTGAATTAACTTTTAATAATTATGTGTATTAAATTTTTTCCCAGGTAGGTATATAAACAGTTAACATGTTGGGACTTGGGGATTATTTGATTATTTTAGTATTTTTACTGCGGTAAATAATTTTGTGTCATATACTTTTTTTTGTTGATAAGCGGCCATAACTTAATGGTTTGAACGTTGATCTTGCACACAGTCAGACCACTTCTAATTAAAAATAATAATAATTATGTGTGACGTCTACTAACTGCACTGTGACATAGATTTCACCAAAGGTTAGGTTAGGTACCAATGCCTAAATTACTTTTATATCGTCACAGTGTACCTAAGTAATTTACATCTATACTTGATAAAAACATACATAAATAAAATTTATTTCTTCTCTTCCTTGAGACTTATATCGTAGGTTACCTGGGCTACTTTCAAGTTCATAATTTAGTCAGGGGCTTTGTGAAGCGAGCTTTATAGCTAAGCAAATGTTTATCAGATGTAATTAAATACCATGATAAATTTTGTAATAAACATTCTAACAAGCTCGTAAACAAATCTATCAAGTTATAAATAACTAAAATAACTTCAACGAGTAACCGCCCTCGCTTTGCTTCGGTTTTCTTATGTTTTTACACTTTGGGTTACTTACATTATTGGATTTTTATTATGGACCCCTAATTTTTTTTTGATATAATATAGTCTATGTCACCCAGGAATAGTGTAGCTTCCCGACAGTGAAAGAATTTTTCAAATCGGTTCAGTAGTTTCGCAGCCTATTCAATGCAAACAAACAATCAAATCTTTCCTCTTTATAATATTAGTACGAATAAATATCTGCATTGAGAACAAAAATGGCAAAAGAGTATTAATTAAAGTGAATAAGGGATAAAGCCACGCACACAGAGTAAATAAACTAAAAGCCGGCCAAATCAGCAAACCGAGAAAGCCACTAGGAATGTAATGCTGAATTTGCTCATTTGAAACGTGGATTTGGACGTAGGATTCAAAGATGTCTAGTGACTTTACATAGCGGGCACGGGTAAGCTACGATTAGCGTTAGGATTACGTAACATGGACGCTTAGGTATGTTGGTTAGATAACTACTATAAAACCTTTATCGGATAATGATCCGTTTCTTTTTGTTGCTAACTTATATATCTTAACTTACCTTTAATATGCAATGGAACCCCGGAACATAATATTAGTTATAAGATATCGTGTAACAGAAACCTACGGTTATCTGGAAGAGATCGTTCTAAGTTATAAGACCGCCAATAGGGATGTTGGATTTTATAGATAGAACCTTAAGATTCTTGAAAAAAATATTACAAAAATAATAATCTTCAATTTAAAGACAAAAATTGATAAATAAAAATCATTTTCAAATTTCCCGCTAAAAACTTCACGTGACGTCACTAGCCGATATTCAAATATTCAATACTATCTGTCGACTGAAGTTAGTTGCACTTGCATATAAAATAAGAACAATGACGTCATAAGCTCAAAACAGCGTTTGAGGTCACGTGACAGTGAGTACTATTTTTAACATTTTAAAATAATTATATTTAATTTATTGTTATTGATTTCTACAAAAGAATAATATTTTAGGTGTTTAAATGTTTTCCTTGATACTTTAAACATAAATTAATTTTAATTTACTAATAGTGTCAACATCCCTATTGTTTACACCGCGTTTACTGTTGTTTCCGAATGTGTATTTCTTTTAGTGTACAATAAAGTTAGTTTATTGTATTGTATATCCTACGTACATCTCTAACCCTTTATCACGGTAATTTATTTAAATTCCAAGTATTTGATGTAGGTTTATTGTGAAAAAATAACTATTTGTATGTATTTATTTATTTTCTTGTGTAGTAGAGTCACTTAAAAAAAATCGGTACGTCCGGTCCAATTGCGTTTAACAACATCCATGGCACAAGCATTTCTATACTTTGATTATATTCTTCGTCTTGGCCACTAACTTATATCAGTATATCCACCCTAAAGTGATTGCAATTAAATAATTATCCTCCTTTAAAACACTGAATCTTTAAGAAAATAAAGTCATAATGAATCGGATATAGATATGTATAAACGTATACCTAGATAAAAAATACTATTGAAGTTTGATAAATATTGCAAGGATAAGTAACAAATAAAATGGATCGTTTAATTTCATATTCCCAAGCAAATATTTAGGTGGACCATTATGCAGGCTACCTTCAACTAATTACTTCAAAACATGGTAGCGGTTGAGCACTATGATATTCATAATAATTTAGTTAAAGCATAATTTCCTTTACATAAACTTTAACGAAATTAATAAAGTGTAAGTGTCGGAACGCACCGCTATCACATCTAAATAAATATTTCGTACGATCTTGAATTAATATTTCGTACAGGAGTAGTGGGGATTCGCCGGTTCTAACTCAGGAGTTAGAACCGGCAAATCGGGCAAAGTTGACGAGCCTCCATCGGTACAAAAAAAAACCGAGTTTGGTGTCAAATCGTATGTTTTCGACCATGCCCGATCGAATGCGCTGATCCGTTTTTTGCTAACTAGCGTAGAAACAAAGATAGCTTCAGCATTGTATTAGCCCTACTTCGTTATCTAATGACCTCATTGGGTCGTTATCCTGTCCATTCACTAATTACAATGGGCTTATCGCTTCCTCGGCACCGCATTGTACTCGACTTATCTATGACGCAGTCATTTATGCTAATGAGGGACGTTTTAATTACAAACACATCACAATTTTTGTTTATCGAATGCATATAATTCTTGTCATGAAATATACATCGATTGATTTATTTTGATACCTTTATTGAACATAATGCAATATTCTCAGTAGAAAGTAGTCAAATCATCCAACAATTATTACACAATATCCAAGAATTATTTTCAGAGTAAATACTATGATAACCTCGAGGTAAATCGTCTATATGAGTCAAAGTACTGACCACAACAATTTACATGAAATGGCTTTTATTATGTTGGATGCGGTGACGGAGTGAAATGTGCCTTTGCAAAGTCTACATTATGCGTTGGATGGAAAGTGAAGATCCAGCTGGGGCTCCCGAAGATCTATTTTTAAGAGAACAAGCCCGCTTGCGACGACAGAGATGAACGCGGAATCAAGGCTCCTTCTACCGTTATCTCAGTGAAGGTGATCGGGCCAATGCATCCGCGACATGTCTCCGAGTTTCTACTGCGATAGAGGTTTGAAAGACTGGGAGAGCGGTGATGTCCCGTGGGAAGAGCACGCACGTTGGTTCGACAGATGCGCTTACATTCACTTGGTAAAAGGCCGAGATTATGTTCAGAATGTTTTATCAAAGGCTTGTGCTGTGATCCATGCGCCCAAAGAAAAGAACAAACTGCCTGCAGCTGCACCTTCAGTATTCGATCATTACAAAGTTTTAAAAATAGCTAACATTATTTTTGAACTTTATTGTTTATTGTTGTTTGTACACCTTAAAATAATATACATAAGAGCACAAGAAAAGAATACAAAACAATGGGCGACCTTATCGCTTTAAAGCGTTGTCACCACAAAAATTCACACGAAATGGTTTTTATTATGTTGGATGCGGTGACGGAGTGAGGTGTGCCTTTGTAAAGTCTACATTATGCGCTGGATGGAAAATAGCAGAGAACAAGCCAGCGAGGGTATTGAAGCGTCAGTAGCCCCAGCTTGCGACGGCAGAGATGAATGCGGAATCAAGGCTCCTTCTACCGGCATCTTAGTGAAGGTGGCTGGACCAATGCATCAGCGATATGCCTCCGAGGCCTCTCGTCTCCGATCTTTCAGCGATTGGCCTCGTTGCATAGGTCAAAAGCCCGAGGAATTGTCGGAGGCCGGTTTCTTTTACACCGGGGAGGGGGACAAAACGAAATGTTTCTATTGCGATGGAGGATTGGAAGACTGGGAAAGCAGCGACGTCCCGTGGGAAGAACACGCACGTTGGTTCGATCGATGCGCTTACATTCACTTAGTAAAGGGCCGAGATTATGTTCAGAATGTTTTATCGAAGGCTTGTGGTGTGATTCGTGTGTCCAAAGGAAAGAACGAACTGCCTGTATTCGATCATTGCAAAATATCTAAAATACCTAACATTATTTTTGACCTAAAATAATTACTCCTTTCGAGTAACTTTATTTGAAGTTTAATGAAGATAAATATGTAATAATATTTTCTGAAGCGCTCAAAGCACGGTGACTTTAAATTGGGTTGAGACCGAAGTATGTGTTTTATACGAAATGAACAATAAGTTTCTTTAGTGTTACTACAGACTTTATGTGGATTCGTTTTTAAGTCTAGGAACTTATAAAAAAGGCGCATCTGTTTGTTATTGATTGTTAAAGACATTTAAAAAACTGAATCAATAGATGTGTGAAATACAAATTAAAAAACATTGAAGATATAATCGTTTTATTGAATCTAACCTTTCCCCAATACTATTCGTAGCATATCATGAGTGTGATAGATAATACTTGAGTTCCAGGCTTTAAAAATAATAAATACTTATCTTAAAATAATTTTCTGTTGCACAATATAAAAAAAATATACAGTAAAAAAAAATAACAATGCTTCGTTATTAAAAAATTAAGTTGTATCTTTTTGATACAATAATCATATGCATAGTATAATACCAAACCAATGTTAGCTATCAAAAAATATATATATTTAAAGTTTTAAAAAATATATTGGATTGAAGAAATATCTAAAAATAATACTGGTTGTAATTTAGAAGATCTACCTCGTCTTCTTTAATGAAATTATATGAAAATTATAGTTTGTCAGGCAATATATTTACGATACAATAATTTTATAAATTAACGAAAGATTCGGTGTTTGTAACGAACAATGAACGGCTCACTGAGAAAATCGAGGTAGCTCTCTGTGCTCAGGATTATGTTCATTACAAAAGCAGTTTCAAGTTTTTTTAGTATTTTCAGAAAGTAGGTAATCATTTTAAAAGAAGAAAAACAGTTTATAACAAGTGCATCAAGTTAAGTTTTTATTTGTTGGATATTTTTAAAACTCTGATTTAGGATTTTCATGTTAAAAAAGATTACAAACAAATTAAAATGCACAGAGAAGTTTTTTTTTTTCAAAATCTAAAAGTGTGCATAAAACTTTCACGAAATATTTTAAAATGGAAGATCAATTTAATGAAAAGGTTGAATACAATATTTATAGCTAATAAGATAGGTACCCAGGAATTTGGATCTGTTAAGCATAATATTAATTTTTACTCAAGTTAGATTACCCTTTATGAATTTTGAAACTTTAACGAAAATACTCAAACATTTTGATGTAGAGATAAAAATGTGTTTAAAATTAAAAAAAAAAATGTTATATTTAAAATTTACAGAAGAAAAAAAAGTACAACAAAATATTTCATTGCTTAAAATGTAATTAAAGGAAATTTGTAAAACTGTTCGTTATTAAAATTCTGATGTATGATTTTCATGTTAAAAAAGATATGAATTTTGAAACTTTAACGAAAATACTCAGTTTGATGTAAGGATAAAAATGTGTTTAAAATTTTTAAAAACATAATTGTAATATTTAAAATTTACAGAAGGAAAAAATAAAGTACAACAAAATATTACATTGCTTAAAATTTAATTAAAGGAAATTTGTAAAACTCTTCGTTATTTGCTGGATATTTTTAAAACTCTGATATGTATTTTGAAACTTTAACGAAAATACTCAAACATTTTGATGTGAGGATAAAAATGTGTTTAAAATTTAAAAAAAAATGTTATATTTAAAATTTACAGAAGAAAAAAAAGTACAACAAAATATTTCATTGCTTAAAATGTAATTAAAGGAAATTTGTAAAACTGTTCGTTATTCGCTGGATATTTTTAAAACTCTGATGTATGATTTTCATGTTAAAAAAGATATGAATTTTGAAACTTTAACGAAAATACTCAAACAGTTTGATGTAAGGATAAAAATGTGTTTAAAATTTTTAAAAACATAATTGTAATATTTAAAATTTACAGAAGGAAAAAATAAAGTACAACAAAATATTACATTGCTTAAAATTTAATTAAAGGAAATTTGTAAAACTCTTCGTTATTTGCTGGATATTTTTAAAACTCTGATATGTATTTTGAAACTTTAACGAAAATACTCAAACATTTTGATGTAAGGATAAAAATGTGTTTAAAATTAAAAAAAAATGTTATATTTAAAATTTACAGAAGAAAAAAAAGTACAACAAAATATTTCATTGCTTAAAATGTAATTAAAGGAAATTTGTAAAACTGTTCGTTATTCGCTGGATATTTTTAAAACTCTGATGTATGATTTTCATGTTAAAAAAGATATGAATTTTGAAACTTTAACGAAAATACTCAAACAGTTTGATGTAAGGATAAAAATGTGTTTAAAATTTTTAAAAACATAATTGTAATATTTAAAATTTACAGAAGGAAAAAATAAAGTACAACAAAATATTACATTGCTTAAAATTTAATTAAAGGAAATTTGTAAAACTCTTCGTTATTTGCTGGATATTTTTAAAACTCTGATATGAATTTTGAAACTTTAACAAAAATAGTCAAACAGTTGATTTCCATCGATATACAAAATGTATTGACACCATAATTTTCAAAATTGAATGGGTTCTTATTGAGAGTTACGTTGAATTATTAACCAAAATACGACATATATGCCGAGATATATTATCAATGTTTTTTCCTTGAACACCTGATGGAATTAGTAAAACTTTAACTTCAGCTCGCGTAATGGGATATTTAGTTGTGGTAGATGCTAAAACTTTTTGTTGTTCAAGTAATACGCTTGGATTGGATCCGTGCTCTACGAACAATCAACGTTTTTTATGACCGTCTCATTCATTTTTCCTGCTGTATCTCCATACCAAAGACCACTAGTTAGATGAGATGACAAATTTTTGCTGATTAATACGAAAGAATGTTACTGATATAACAATATTAGCGAGAAAATAATAACATTCCATAACCGATAACATTTTACTTATCGATCAATAATGCTCTCGTCGCTTAGACTTTGGAATGCTGAACTCGTACCATTATGTTTTATGAGTAAGCTAGCTAACTTAACACACCAATGCCCAATCATTTCAATTTCTTTACTCTCTCTTGCCATGGACTCCCTCTTAACAAAACCCTCATTTTTATGACAGTCTCATTCATTTTTCTGTAAAACATACTAAGATCCGGTATCCCTTGATAATATTTAATACTTTTTAAACTATACAAAGGTTGTGTTTCTTCATTGTACCAAGTTATTTGATTAAAATATGTATCACATATTTCTTTGCATATTTAATAAATTTTGTAACAAAAAATAGATTTCCCGCATCCTCGTGGACCAGCGACTATTGCAGTAAATGGATGTGTTAAATGAATCATTGTAACTTAACGTGTGTAATGTAACCTTATGCCAAATAAGGTTTAGGAAAAGAATAAAACTTTTTGTTTGAATGATAAAAATATATTTAAATATTTACAATATACATAATAACATGAAGACAAAGTTAAAAAAGTCTACCATAATTTATAACATTTTTGCATACAATTGACGTATTACCTACAATTCTAATTACAAACAAAGATTATTACACAATAAAATTATATTTTTTTGACATATTTACATACATTGCATAAAAAAGTAAAAAAGTAGTATATCTTACATTACAAAATCATTATTGTAGACAAGTATATTATACATTGTTCATAAAACTACATCATACATTGTCCGTTAAAATAGAAAATTATAAAACTATATTATTATAAGGAAGTACGAATATTTGATGCATGGTACCATAAAGCAAATGCTTGCACCTCCACTTCACTACAGTGACACGTCCTTGTGGTTTTTACACTTTGAAATTGTGTGTGCCTATCACAATTCTTTAAGTGATTAAGTTTTAAATCTGATATTATTTTTTCAACTTTAGGACAACCAAAAGTCTCTAAATTAATATGTTTAAAATTAAACTTGGACAACGGAAGTTTTTCTATGCATCCTCCTTTATACGCCCACATGTACTCGCGTCTACTGTCCAGTTTGTCAAGTATGTCTAAAAAATCACTATAGGATATGTCATCTGCATAATTTTTAACTGCTAACCCATGTATGTAGTTTGTACAAAAATGTATCTGCTTATAATTGTGGTCCATTAAAAATGAGTAAGGCAGTCGGATATGCAACAAAATAACTTTTTGCTTCCACAAATCAAATATTCCTACTTCCTTATAGTAATAATTGGATTTAATTCTAAATCCATCGATGTCTATAATATATTTTATGTCCGACATTTTTATATTTTATGTCACCGTTTCACAAATTGTTCACTGACTATTTGAAAAACACTCACTTTTAGTACTCTATACTTCCGAGTGCACCAATTGACACAAAAATAGCATGTATGAGCAAGTTGAGCTAAATTGTGCGAGTATCCAAAAACTCCAAATAAATAAAAACACTTAGTATCCAAAACACTCTGATAGTACACAACACTTCTAACCACTCTTGATAGGTCACATTTTCATCACCGATTCTCAATGCTTTTAGTTCTTTTCAGGTTTGGTGATAATGACATAATCAAATCTCTAGTATCTTCTTCTTCGTTTGAATAGTCATGGTAATAATAAATTTTTGAATGTATTTTCTTCAAGTATATTACACGAGTTCTGTAAGAACAAGAAAACAATCTGTGAGTAAAAATTAGTAGTAAACAAATACAGCGATGAAGTGAAATAAAAAATGTGTAATTGAAATGCAATAATATTCTATTACTTAAATAATAATTAAAAAACTCACCTCCATTGTAATGTAGAGCACTGCACACAAAACAGTTTAGAGACAATAAAGGATAGGGGACGACTATGAGATTTGGAATGCTGAACTCGAACTTATATACGACGGAACCTTGATAACTTATCTAGCTTACTCATAAAACATAATGGTACGAGTTCAGCATTCCAAAACTCATAGTCGTCCCCTATCCTTTATTGTCTCTAAACTGTTTTGTGTGCAGTGCTCTGCATTACAATGGAGGTGAGTTTTTTAATTATTATTTAAGTAATAGAATATTATTGCATTTCAATTACACATTTTTTATTTCACTTCATCGCTGTATTTGTTTACTACTAATTTTTACTCACAGATTGTTTTCTTGTTCTTACAGAACTCGTGTAATATACTTGAAGAAAATACATTCAAAAATTTATTATTACCATGACTATTCAAACGAAGAAGAAGATACTAGAGATTTGATTATGTCATTATCACCAAACCTGAAAAGAACTAAAAGCATTGAGAATCGGTGATGAAAATGTGACCTATCAAGAGTGGTTAGAAGTGTTGTGTACTATCAGAGTGTTTTGGATACTAAGTGTTTTTATTTATTTGGAGTTTTTGGATACTCGCACAATTTAGCTCAACTTGCTCATACATGCTATTTTTGTGTCAATTGGTGCACTCGGAAGTATAGAGTACTAAAAGTGAGTGTTTTTCAAATAGTCAGTGAACAATTTGTGAAACGGTGACATAAAATATAAAAATGTCGGACATAAAATATATTATAGACATCGATGGATTTAGAATTAAATCCAATTATTACTATAAGGAAGTAGGAATATTTGATTTGTGGAAGCAAAAAGTTATTTTGTTGCATATCCGACTGCCTTACTCATTTTTAATGGACCACAATTATAAGCAGATACATTTTTGTACAAACTACATACATGGGTTAGCAGTTAAAAATTATGCAGATGACATATCCTATAGTGATTTTTTAGACATACTTGACAAACTGGACAGTAGACGCGAGTACATGTGGGCGTATAAAGGAGGATGCATAGAAAAACTTCCGTTGTCCAAGTTTAATTTTAAACATATTAATTTAGAGACTTTTGGTTGTCCTAAAGTTGAAAAAATAATATCAGATTTAAAACTTAATCACTTAAAGAATTGTGATAGGCACACACAATTTCAAAGTGTAAAAACCACAAGGACGTGTCACTGTAGTGAAGTGGAGGTGCAAGCATTTGCTTTATGGTACCATGCATCAAATATTCGTACTTCCTTATAATAATATAGTTTTATAATTTTCTATTTTAACGGACAATGTATGATGTAGTTTTATGAACAATGTATAATATACTTGTCTACAATAATGATTTTGTAATGTAAGATATACTACTTTTTTACTTTTTTATGCAATGTATGTAAATATGTCAAAAAAATATAATTTTATTGTGTAATAATCTTTGTTTGTAATTAGAATTGTAGGTAATACGTCAATTGTATGCAAAAATGTTATAAATTATGGTAGACTTTTTTAACTTTGTCTTCATGTTATTATGTATATTGTAAATATTTAAATATATTTTTATCATTCAAACAAAAAGTTTTATTCTTTTCCTAAACCTTATTTGGCATAAGGTTACATTACACACGTTAAGTTACAATGATTCATTTAACACATCCATTTACTGCAATAGTCGCTGGTCCACGAGGATGCGGGAAATCTATTTTTTGTTACAAAATTTATTAAATATGCAAAGAAATATGTGATACATATTTTAATCAAATAACTTGGTACAATGAAGAAACACAACCTTTGTATAGTTTAAAAAGTATTAAATATTATCAAGGGATACCGGATCTTAGTATGTTTTACAGAAAAATGAATGAGACTGTCATAAAAATGAGGGTTTTGTTAAGAGGGAGTCCATGGCAAGAGAGAGTAAAGAAATTGAAATGATTGGGCATTGGTGTGTTAAGTTAGCTAGCTTACTCATAAAACATAATGGTACGAGTTCAGCATTCCAAAGTCTAAGCGACGAGAGCATTATTGATCGATAAGTAAAATGTTATCGGTTATGGAATGTTATTATTTTCTCGCTAATATTGTTATATCAGTAACATTCTTTCGTATTAATCAGCAAAAATTTGTCATCTCATCTAACTAGTGGTCTTTGGTATGGAGATACAGCAGGAAAAATGAATGAGACGGTCATAAAAAACGTTGATTGTTCGTAGAGCACGGATCCAATCCAAGCGTATTACTTGAACAACAAAAAGTTTTAGCATCTACCACAACTAAATATCCCATTACGCGAGCTGAAGTTAAAGTTTTACTAATTCCATCAGGTGTTCAAGGAAAAAACATTGATAATATATCTCGGCATATATGTCGTATTTTGGTTAATAATTCAACGTAACTCTCAATAAGAACCCATTCAATTTTGAAAATTATGGTGTCAATACATTTTGTATATCGATGGAAATCAACTGTTTGACTATTTTTGTTAAAGTTTCAAAATTCATATCAGAGTTTTAAAAATATCCAGCAAATAACGAAGAGTTTTACAAATTTCCTTTAATTAAATTTTAAGCAATGTAATATTTTGTTGTACTTTATTTTTTCCTTCTGTAAATTTTAAATATTACAATTATGTTTTTAAAAATTTTAAACACATTTTTATCCTTACATCAAACTGTTTGAGTATTTTCGTTAAAGTTTCAAAATTCATATCTTTTTTAACATGAAAATCATACATCAGAGTTTTAAAAATATCCAGCGAATAACGAACAGTTTTACAAATTTCCTTTAATTACATTTTAAGCAATGAAATATTTTGTTGTACTTTTTTTTCTTCTGTAAATTTTAAATATAACATTTTTTTTTAATTTTAAACACATTTTTATCCTTACATCAAAATGTTTGAGTATTTTCGTTAAAGTTTCAAAATACATATCAGAGTTTTAAAAATATCCAGCAAATAACGAAGAGTTTTACAAATTTCCTTTAATTAAATTTTAAGCAATGTAATATTTTGTTGTACTTTATTTTTTCCTTCTGTAAATTTTAAATATTACAATTATGTTTTTAAAAATTTTAAACACATTTTTATCCTTACATCAAACTGTTTGAGTATTTTCGTTAAAGTTTCAAAATTCATATCTTTTTTAACATGAAAATCATACATCAGAGTTTTAAAAATATCCAGCGAATAACGAACAGTTTTACAAATTTCCTTTAATTACATTTTAAGCAATGAAATATTTTGTTGTACTTTTTTTTCTTCTGTAAATTTTAAATATAACATTTTTTTTTAAATTTTAAACACATTTTTATCCTCACATCAAAATGTTTGAGTATTTTCGTTAAAGTTTCAAAATACATATCAGAGTTTTAAAAATATCCAGCAAATAACGAAGAGTTTTACAAATTTCCTTTAATTAAATTTTAAGCAATGTAATATTTTGTTGTACTTTATTTTTTCCTTCTGTAAATTTTAAATATTACAATTATGTTTTTAAAAATTTTAAACACATTTTTATCCTTACATCAAACTGAGTATTTTCGTTAAAGTTTCAAAATTCATATCTTTTTTAACATGAAAATCATACATCAGAATTTTAATAACGAACAGTTTTACAAATTTCCTTTAATTACATTTTAAGCAATGAAATATTTTGTTGTACTTTTTTTTCTTCTGTAAATTTTAAATATAACATTTTTTTTTTTAATTTTAAACACATTTTTATCTCTACATCAAAATGTTTGAGTATTTTCGTTAAAGTTTCAAAATTCATAAAGGGTAATCTAACTTGAGTAAAAATTAATATTATGCTTAACAGATCCAAATTCCTGGGTACCTATCTTATTAGCTATAAATATTGTATTCAACCTTTTCATTAAATTGATCTTCCATTTTAAAATATTTCGTGAAAGTTTTATGCACACTTTTAGATTTTGAAAAAAAAAAACTTCTCTGTGCATTTTAATTTGTTTGTAATCTTTTTTAACATGAAAATCCTAAATCAGAGTTTTAAAAATATCCAACAAATAAAAACTTAACTTGATGCACTTGTTATAAACTGTTTTTCTTCTTTTAAAATGATTACCTACTTTCTGAAAATACTAAAAAAACTTGAAACTGCTTTTGTAATGAACATAATCCTGAGCACAGAGAGCTACCTCGATTTTCTCAGTGAGCCGTTCATTGTTCGTTACAAACACCGAATCTTTCGTTAATTTATAAAATTATTGTATCGTAAATATATTGCCTGACAAACTATAATTTTCATATAATTTCATTAAAGAAGACGAGGTAGATCTTCTAAATTACAACCAGTATTATTTTTAGATATTTCTTCAATCCAATATATTTTTTAAAACTTTAAATATATATATTTTTTGATAGCTAACATTGGTTTGGTATTATACTATGCATATGATTATTGTATCAAAAAGATACAACTTAATTTTTTAATAACGAAGCATTGTTATTTTTTTTTACTGTATATTTTTTTTATATTGTGCAACAGAAAATTATTTTAAGATAAGTATTTATTATTTTTAAAGCCTGGAACTCAAGTATTATCTATCACACTCATGATATGCTACGAATAGTATTGGGGAAAGGTTAGATTCAATAAAACGATTATATCTTCAATGTTTTTTAATTTGTATTTCACACATCTATTGATTCAGTTTTTTAAATGTCTTTAACAATCAATAACAAACAGATGCGCCTTTTTTATAAGTTCCTAGACTTAAAAACGAATCCACATAAAGTCTGTAGTAACACTAAAGAAACTTATTGTTCATTTCGTATAAAACACATACTTCGGTCTCAACCCAATTTAAAGTCACCGTGCTTTGAGCGCTTCAGAAAATATTATTACATATTTATCTTCATTAAACTTCAAATAAAGTTACTCGAAAGGAGTAATTATTTTAGGTCAAAAATAATGTTAGGTATTTTAGATATTTTGCAATGATCGAATACAGGCAGTTCGTTCTTTCCTTTGGACACACGAATCACACACAAGCCTTCGATAAAACATTCTGAACATAATCTCGGCCCTTTACTAAGTGAATGTAAGCGCATCGATCGAACCAACGTGCGTGTTCTTCCCCACGGGACGTCGCTGCTTTCCCAGTCTTCCAATCCTCCATCGCAATAGAAACATTTCGTTTTGTCCCCCTCCCCGGTGTAAAAGAAACCGGCCTCCGACAATTCCTCGGGCTTTTGACCTATGCAACGAGGCCAATCGCTGAAAGATCGGAGACGAGAGGCCTCGGAGGCATATCGCTGATGCATTGGTCCAGCCACCTTCACTAAGATGCCGGTAGAAGGAGCCTTGATTCCGCATTCATCTCTGCCGTCGCAAGCTGGGGCTACTGACGCTTCAATACCCTCGCTGGCTTGTTCTCTGCTATTTTCCATCCAGCGCATAATGTAGACTTTACAAAGGCACACCTCACTCCGTCACCGCATCCAACATAATAAAAACCATTTCGTATGAATTTTTGTGGTGACAACGCTTTAAAGCGATAAGGTCGCCCATTGTTTTGTATTCTTTTCTTGTGCTCTTATGTATATTATTTTAAGGTGTACAAACAACAATAAACAATAAAGTTCAAAAATAATGTTAGCTATTTTTAAAACTTTGTAATGATCGAATACTG
This sequence comes from Thymelicus sylvestris, assembly GCA_911387775.1. Lineage (NCBI taxonomy): Eukaryota > Metazoa > Arthropoda > Insecta > Lepidoptera > Hesperiidae > Thymelicus > Thymelicus sylvestris. The sequence continues at coordinate 8,141,001 of OU426896.1, read as the reverse complement.
AAGGTGCAGCTGCAGGCAGTTTGTTCTTTTCTTTGGGCGCATGGATCACAGCACAAGCCTTTGATAAAACATTCTGAACATAATCTCGGCCTTTTACCAAGTGAATGTAAGCGCATCTGTCGAACCAACGTGCGTGCTCTTCCCACGGGACATCACCGCTCTCCCAGTCTTTCAAACCTCTATCGCAGTAGAAACTCGGAGACATGTCGCGGATGCATTGGCCCGATCACCTTCACTGAGATAACGGTAGAAGGAGCCTTGATTCCGCGTTCATCTCTGTCGTCGCAAGCGGGCTTGTTCTCTTAAAAATAGATCTTCGGGAGCCCCAGCTGGATCTTCACTTTCCATCCAACGCATAATGTAGACTTTGCAAAGGCACATTTCACTCCGTCACCGCATCCAACATAATAAAAGCCATTTCATGTAAATTGTTGTGGTCAGTACTTTGACTCATATAGACGATTTACCTCGAGGTTATCATAGTATTTACTCTGAAAATAATTCTTGGATATTGTGTAATAATTGTTGGATGATTTGACTACTTTCTACTGAGAATATTGCATTATGTTCAATAAAGGTATCAAAATAAATCAATCGATGTATATTTCATGACAAGAATTATATGCATTCGATAAACAAAAATTGTGATGTGTTTGTAATTAAAACGTCCCTCATTAGCATAAATGACTGCGTCATAGATAAGTCGAGTACAATGCGGTGCCGAGGAAGCGATAAGCCCATTGTAATTAGTGAATGGACAGGATAACGACCCAATGAGGTCATTAGATAACGAAGTAGGGCTAATACAATGCTGAAGCTATCTTTGTTTCTACGCTAGTTAGCAAAAAACGGATCAGCGCATTCGATCGGGCATGGTCGAAAACATACGATTTGACACCAAACTCGATATTTTTTTGTACCGATGGAGGCTCGTCGACTTTGCCCGATTTGCCGGTTCTAACTCCTGAGTTAGAACCGGCGAATCCCCACTACTTACAGGAAATGTTATAATAAAATTAAAACATCAACTTGTAATAAACGTAGCTTGAAACTATGTTCTCATAATTATTATTTGGCTTGAGAGCCAGTTCTTTCTTTCTTTCTTTTTCTACTTTCTTTCTTGGCCGGCAACGCATCAATGATGAATTTGGTGTTGCTGATGTTCATGGCCGACGATAGCCACTTACCTACCATTAGGTGGATCGTCAGCTCGTTTGCCGGCTATTTCCATAAAAAAAATATTCAACTCCAACGGCCTTAAATGACCTCGATCAATTTATTTATTATTCATAAACGCATAAAAAAGCAAAGCAACAACCCATATTTGTCCCACTGCTGGGCTTGGGGTCTCCTCTCACAATGTGAGGGGTATTAGGCCATAGTCTACCACGCTGGCCAAGTGCGGATTGGTAGACTTCACACATCTTTGAGTACTTTATGGAGAACTCTCCGGTGTGCAGGTTTCCTCACGATGTTTTCCTTCACCGAAGCAAGTGATAATTAACTTGTAATACGCACATAGTATTTGAAAATTAGAGATGCGTGCCAGGATTTGAACTCGGGCCCCTTCGTTCGGGAGACCAACGTTCTAACCGCTAGGCTATCACTGCTACATACAAACGCATAATAAACCTATTTTAGCCATTGTACTGTTCTAACATGTTTTATCTTTATCGTTTTTGAGTGAAAGATACAAAACACTTTAATTAAAACCTTCCATAACTTTTACTTGTTTTCATGAATAAGGGTGTAATTGTAAAAGATCTGTCCTACAAGGTAAGATAACAAGTTATAAGATAGATCTAATCGCAGTATTTACTTCACAATTGTTTGCATTTCATTATCAGGCAGCTGGAGATCTAATTTGTCGACTTGAGCTCTCATTACTGCAGTTTATTTTGTTCAAATGAAACTTTTACCTCGTTATTGTTTTGCTTCGCTGACGAGAACACGGTGTACGTATACAAACTATACAATCTGCCCATAGTTTTTAATTATGATGCAATGTTGGCTGCGGTGTTGATTACCGAACAGAATATACAGCGACTAGAAATGTAAATTAAATATGAAATGAAATGTATTATTACTTAACATAACAATGTAACAGCAAACAAAATCTACAACTATTTAAGCACATATTACGTTATAATATGATGGCTGAATGATTCACTTTTGATGTAATGTTGAAAATACACCTCATTAATAATATCTTTTGACGTGTCAGTTTAAAGACAAGTTTCCCGTTTCATTGTTGGCACGGCTGCACGCTGGGAGTTGAAGGGGTGACTGCTAGTGGCAAAAATTTCTTTAGCGTTTCCGTGCCTTGGCGGTCCCCGTTGTTATCGTAAGATACAACCGTTTATTCCCAGTGTTGAGTAGTTCTGCTGACAGTACTAGTGGGAAAAAAAATCCCACTAGTTCTATGAGTTGTAAGACTATGCTTGACAATTCATTTCATCAATTAAATTCCCAATTTTATTCCCACCTGTCATGTGAAGTATTTCTGTTAACTACAGTTAACAGAAAAAGATAAGCCAGTGAGAAAAAAATACTGTTAGTTCTGTTCTGTAATTTGGAAGACTACTTATGTATGCTTGACAGTTGACACCCGATTTTATTCCCTTTATTTAATTATTCAATTTTATTCCCACTATTCTGCCACATGGGTTGGCCATTAACCCCCCCAAAAAACAGCACTGGAGCAGCTTGGTGGAGTACGATCAAGAGGAAAGACCTGTGCTTACAATTAGTAGTGGCTATTAATAGATTAAAGTTACCATATTTATTTGTGTCAGAGACTTGGAACGAAATAACTGAAAACGGATATTGCTATGGCGAACAGAGCAGCATGGACCAGCTGAAGTAAGTGGGTTTAGAGATCCGTACCATAACTTCATCATCACAATAATTTCGTACGGTGGTTCTTTATCCGAATGTTTCGTTACTTACTATCATCGTTGTTATAATTGAAACGTCTTGTAAATGCTGAGGAGAGAATGAAATGCCTGAAAGTTGAAGTTGTTTTGCGCCATGAGTATTACGTAACTAAGTCGAGATAAGTTCTTACTCTAACGATTAATCACTAACAGGTTGATGTAAATACATAATTCTATTAATAGTACGTCTTACTTCATGAACAAGATATTAATTACTTTAATTACACCAGACGCCGTTACCAGCAGAAGCAGAGTAATCGTCAAAAGTTAGGCAATTAACAAGAGCTAACATTTCTAATATGATCAACGATTGCTCTCGTAAGTACCATAACGGATACCGCGACGCCATTTAGGTATACGTATTGGTATCTTGTCGCAGGTGCGTCGACGAATATTATGTTAATCCTAAATTGTTATTTACCTGTATCGGAAAAAGGTAACAGAGGAGTCTCGTAAAAAAGTAAAACAGATATGTGCTTACATTTTCGGGTTCCGTACCTCAAAATTATGAAATGGAACCCTTATAGGATCACTTTGTTGTCCAACAGGAACGCGTGGAGGTGTCAAGTTGAAATCAAGTCTGCAATCCCTTGGAGCTGTGAAAAAATAAAGCTTGTAAGTCAACTCAATCGGAATAAAATTTGGCAAGGAACAATGTCTTATACCACAAGTAATAATCTAAATTTTACTAACAAAAAATAACCGACTTCAAATTCTCAAAAACTACTTGTCAGATCTCGTTCAAATTTATGTGGGACCACATGACAAGCACCAGCTTTCTATTAAAAAAAGAATCATCGAAATCGGTTGACGCGATATTGAGTTATTCGTCAATTTGTCGCGCACATCTTAACACAAATTTACGACTTATGTAGTTTTCTCATGGATACCATTGTCAGATCTCAATAAAATTTATGTGGGACCACATGACAGCCATCAGCTTTTGATTAAAAAAAGAATCATCAAAATCGGTTCGCCCAGTCCAAAGTTCTGAGGTAACAAACATAAAAAAGAAAAAAAAACAGTCGAATTGAGAACCGCCTCCTTTTTTTGAAGTCGGTTAAAAAAAAATCAGAAAACCAATTTTTTTTGTTACATCACAAAAAATAACCTTTTCCTTACTTTGACACTTGCACTTGATACTTGCAGTTGGTAAAAAGATCGCGCCCTATGTCGATGTTAGTAGTTATTTCCAACATCAAAGTTTATTACTAAATTCAGTTTATAAAAGCAATCATTGGGTACTTTACCCTATTTTGTTTGCTTCTAATGTGACATGTGTGTGTTTTTATTTTCGATGTTGGAGGACCAACATAACCGCATTCTTCTGAGCGTTAAAAACATCGGTTACAATATAATCTTGGAGCGAGGAATTTGTCGGCTAATTTGCCAAAAATTAACATACAAAAATCTATAATTATTCCAAAAACCAATGCTTGACTAAATATATTTCCAAAAGTACCTATTATACCCAAAACATTGTAATAACCCCTTTCTTATGCGTGAATAAAGTGAGGCTTTATTATACATGCATAATTATGCTTTATACAATCCTTAATGGGATTAGTATTAGGTGTTGGCACATAAATTGAGGAGTTATATCGCTAAGTGCTAACTGCGTATGCACAAGTTATTGCTGCGATTGTAATGATGAATATGTTTATTGTTGTACTATTATTAACTACCAATTTACCCGTTAACTAAAAGGAATAAGTCGCCTTTAACGTGCTTTGTTTACTTTAAGCCATTAGCCGGTAAATACCCTCCGATGCACGATGGCTCGGTCAGCTAAATGGAACTATATTAACACGTTCGCTGCGTTACGGCAAGTATTTTGCCGTATTTGACTTTCCGCCAGTGCGGCAGCTTGTTGTCCTAGTTTTGCCCACGGTGCGGGGGTGATCTAACTATGTTCCTTTACGTGTAGATAAGAGACAGTGATAATTTCGATATTGTAGCTTTTAATATAATAATATTATGCACTAATACAATACGGCAAAATAGTTGCCGTAACGCACAGTAGGATAAATATTTTTATTCAGTGCGGTACGGCAACTATCTTGCCGTACCCCCCCAACCCCGCGCCTCACTGCATGCGTCCGCGCGGCATCTTAGTTTGCGTTAGTGCTGGCCGTACGTAAAGCACTCGATAATTTTTATGCGGAAAACTATGCAGTAGCAATCTAAAAAGATTAAAAATCTATAATCTAAAAAGTTTAAAATAAAAAATATATACGTGTCGAATTGAGAACTTCCTCCTTTTTTTTTCGTCGGTTAAAAAGCAGGCATTACAGGCAGTCTTACAAGTATTGCCAATTATATAAATATTTTATATTAATTATGTTGACTAATTAAGAAGTTAAGTTTTGTTGATTAATACACTGTCAAATTTTAATGTTATGTCTTCAATAAAGAATATCTTTAAAGTATCGATTGTCATTTTAAAATTAAACCCCCCATCCCTAGCATTTTTTCACTTCTATGCTATACGGCAAATATATTGCCGTAAATGACTTATTTTGAAAAATCCCTGTATCTTTTAAAATATCGAACAGAACCCCGGACTGCCGCAGCTAGGTATACACAAGGATGTAGCCTATCGACTCGTTAAAAAAAACAATTGGTATGGGGCGTTTCCACGTCTGTATGGACTTTGAAAGTCAGGTGCTGGTACGGCAAAATAGAGGTCGTAACGCATATCAGGAAATATAGATACGGGCAGTATTTGTCTCGTACCGCACTAGCAGAAGGTTTAGATCTAATGCTGCCGCAGCGAACGTGTATAAGGCACTTATTACTGTAATCTGTGTAATGCCACTTAATTTACACCAAATATTTTAACAAAATCGAGGGCACTTTACCCAATTGTTTACGAATTTTAGACGAATCCTAATTGATAAACAATCCTTGCGCTACTTTTTATTGAAATAATACTGACTTAAATAATTAATAGTAAAACGAAATTAGTTTTGGCATTAAATGAATTATTATTTGTCTTTAGATTCTTTTTATTTTGTGTTAGCCCTATTATTTATAAATTACAAATTAGGACAAAAAGACTCTGTAGAATTGTTCTGTAGAATTGGACTCTGGACTCATCTAAAATATGGAGTATAGCTCATAAATATTAATAATAGTACACAATGTTGTTGAGGATAATATTAAAACTGAGGTTTGAAATTGTTACATTAATTTCTTCATCATTTAAGCTTAGTTTAATTGAAGTTTAAATTCTTTGACAGATATCCCTACTTGTAGATATATCTAAAATAGTACTTGCAGTTATACTAACAGATGCCGATACTCGGAAACAAGTTTGTAACTCTGAGCTAATAGAGAGATACGATCTGTATACAGATGTTGCTGTGAGAAACTCTCGGAAGTTGTTCTAATCATTTGTTGTTCTCTTAAATGTTTGTTCGATATAGATAAATAAAATACTAAAGGTATTTGTTATTTACACAGCCACTGTTTTTACTTTGTTTGTGTAGGATGGGTGATATGTCGTTCATTTCACTCATCGGGAAATAAGTCAAAATCAATTACAAAATTCCACCCAGGCAGATATGAAAGCTAGTTCATAGAAATAGGTTTTCAATTAAATCCAATAAAAATATTAATCACCCGATATTTAGTTTGCTTACTTTCCTTTGTAATTTATAGTTATTTCCAGTTGGACCACCATTTAACAGAGCGATATGTTTTTTAACCTTAGTACCAAACTAATTCCGGGGTGTAACAACTGTTCGAAAACTGAATGAGGAACTTCAGAACCTAACTAAGTACATTTCAATACTATACTTGAATCGGAAAATTCACGCTTAATGAACAAAGCGGTTTAGTCTCTTCTCTATAGTTACAATAATCACTGTTTATTCGACGCTACGATGCTATTTAGTGATTTATTTTTATTATTGAGAATTTTTAATGGTTATTTAATGTACTGTTTACTATTATGTATAAACTGTATCAATTACTTTACTCAATATTTGTTGTCGGTCTTTAATTTATGTAGTTACTATTTTATTCGATTCAAATAATATTCAACTAGCTTTCGTCCGCAGCTTTGCACAAAAAAAACCACAGATATATAAACTTTGCAAACATACATACATACTTTATTATCTTGTCCAGGACATAGACTATCTGTGTGGCAAATTTTATCTTGACGGTTAGCGCATACCTAATTAAAAGACAAATACTTAACACAATCTTTCACATCTACATTAGGAGTAGGATTTATAAGAACTGGATAGAATTGAAACAGAAATATAATATTGTTACAAAGTACGTCTTCTACTGTCTTCATGTACCTTAATACAATAATACTATTGAATACTTCTTGTTTAGTGGAGACGTTTTGACGAGACACAAACCCCCTATAATAGCGTCTAAATTCTCATTAGCATTTGTAGGGGATAATAATAGAGATAAACTTCAGAGAGCGCGGTTGAATAAACTTGAGTCGAGACCGCGGACTCTATTATTATATACAATCGAGGCGACCGGGCAACCACTGGCGCTGCTCCGTACAAATGTATTGAGATGGAGAAATGCAATTACGTTACACAAAAGAACTCCTTGCTTTTATGTTCAATCGCTTTGCTCACTTTGTTATAGTTAAGGATCGTGGCAAGCGGTTTGCGCTTAGCTATTAGACCCTGAAGCGTGCGTGATTAAAAGTTTGAAGTTATTCTGCATTATTAGACTATTGGTAAGTATATAATACATGTTTTAACATTTTACTCCACAATTTTTTTGTAGTACCCAACAAACGAGCTGATAAGTGTTTTCCGTCGCCAAAAAAAAACATCACTAATGCGTTGCCGATCAAGAAAGAGAGGATCAAAATCATTGTAATGTTAAACAATATAATAGCGATATACCTATAGTAGCAGATCTAAACTGAACCTCGTGCAGTAACATATTCATAGCAAAATATCTTTGACAAAGTGTTATTTTACTGAAGTCTCCAGTAATATACGACCCTCTGCGAAGAAAAGATTCCCAAGAGGCCGTGAATTAAGTTAAAAATACCACGTAAACAGATCAAGGAGCTTCGTGTTCTGCCTCCGTTTGTTGCGGCTAGCGCAGAGAGCAGGCTTTTATCATTCAGCTTCCTCTAAGATGCATTACATTGTTTATTATTTATCTATCTTATTACTCAAGTTATTGGCTTCATATTTACTTTACTAAATTAACGGTTATATTGCAAATTTAATTGTTACAATTTTATTAATCAAATTACGGGTAAGGTTTAGTAAAATACTTCCACAAAATATTAATAGTGAAAGTGGATCGAATAACCAACGAAAATTGGGTATAGTTTTCGACATTCAATATTCTTAAGTATGTTGTAACTTTTACTTAATTGCCCGCTTAATATTTTATTACAAAATAGAAAACATAAAGTGTGGTTTTATGAAACCACGATGCAAGTGAAACTTTTTTCGGTTTGTAGGCATTTAATAAAAAAAAATTTAGAAAATTGTTCGATTTAAGGTATTAAAATTTTTGCATTTTAATCTTAATTTATTGAAACAAACAAAATAGCGTGGACTGCGTGGGGCATTGGCACAAATGAGTAATAGTCTATACACTACACGGTCAGCTGCTGCGAACTATAGGCGCCGCCATATTGGCCTTGGCTGCTCTGACGAGCGCCTTTCACTTTATCCCTACTCAGCGGCCGACCGTCACGCGACATGCAACACACAGACGAAAAAGTTTGAGACGATGTAATAAAAGTTTCACTTTAATTATTTAATTATAGAAATGTTTAAAAGCATTAGTAACTTCAAACATCTCACTAGGATTTTTGTTTACCCTCCCTGAAGGAAAAAATGTTTACCTCTCTCAATAGGGATTTCACAATTTTTTTACATAAAATATGTTAATGTTTAACAACGATCCTACCAACTTGGTAAATATTGAAATCTTTGTAACCAACTCCTAAATAAAAATAATATTTAAAAAAAATAGTTTTGAAGGCTTTGTTTATACTGTTAAAAGTATATTGTTGACCACGAGGAGTTCCCCTGAGTGTAGTTGTGTAAAGTCACCATTATTTTAAAAATACATTGTCATCGAAGCCAAATCAATTTATGAAATCTCAATTTCGTAGGATGTGAGGAAGTAGTTCTAATTTAGCTAGCATGATTTGACCATGTTACACGCTAACAAATTAACACACAAAGCAAATTAAATAAAAGCATGTAAAAAGGAGGAAGTTTTTTGTTCCATCGAGATGCATGTTTTTTTTTATTATATCTTTTTAGTAGACAAACAAGCCGAGAAGCTTCTTGATGGGAAGCAGTCACAGTCGTCTATGAATTAGTAATACAATATTACAGACATCACTAAATGCATAATTGCATATAAATCTTATCACAACCAAATATTTGTTTCTGTAACAATATTACTCACTGACAAGAGTTTTTAGAAAAATATTTTGATTATAAAAAACTCAAAACACTTTCGGCCTCTTCATTTATTGGAGAATAAATACTCGTTATAGTGGTGCTGTCATCGAAAATACTTGTTATTTACCATTTTGCTGCCAATATGCAAAGTGCATTACTATGCTTATGAAATTGAGGCCAGTGGAAAATTCACTAAAAGCTCTCGCCAATGTAAACAACTACAGGAAGAGGATATTTGGCTGATGGGTCATTTATTATGAGACCACATTTTTTCGTTCCAGTTTGCATCGGCATCATTACAAGCCATAATTTCTGGACTCGGGTCTCCTCTCACATTGTGAGACCTATGACCATCACCTTGGCCAAGAGTGGATTGGTATACTCCTCATAATTTTGAGAACATTTTGCAAATAAGGTGCAGGTTTCCTCACGATGTTCTTTACCGAAACAGGTAATAATAATAATAATTTTCATCAACCGTGTAGACTGGCTTAGGCCGTAACTTACGAATAAGACCGGTCGTAATTGAGAATATATTTATTACAATGTTGTAAACAAGTTTCTGACAATTGTTTACTGGTAGAGACACCATAATGCATGAAATAAACGTAAGTCGTAACTTCTTTTATTGTGAACAGTTACGTTTAGAGTAAATAAATAAATAAAAAGAGGTCATCGGGGTGTTCGTGTATCGTTCTTTATTTTATACTTACCCATATAGGTATTATGTTTTTACACCTGCGATTTTCTTTTCTTTAGTATAAAATCTAAGTTTTCCTTTAGTAAAGAAATTGTAGCGGAACGGTGCGCAGTGAGCATAAAAGTTTACAAATTCACAAATTACTTTAAGAATTCGCGCTTGTGTGACAAACACGTTCTACTTTACAAAGTTAAAATGCGCATTTCCCTGCACTCACAAGTTAAGTACCTACCTACGTGTAGGCTTTATATGGGAATAACAGAAGAATGACTCTTTCGTTTTAATAGTCCCGCTAAATTATCGATAATTCAGACAGGTAAATGCACAAAATAGCGACATAGTAATTTGCTGAATCTCTCATTTCCTATTTACTACTTTATGTAGACCATATTTTATATACTTTAATTTTTATCCGTGGTTAAAAGTTTCATACATGTTTTATACTCGTATTTCTGTTCAAAAATCACAACATGCTCGTTTATAATTTCACACTAAACTTTTTATACCAGGATTTACTCTATAAAGGTTCTTATTCAGAGGTATGAAACTTAAATCAACTTACACAAATTCGGGTCCAGCACGGTTGTACGAGTTAACAAATACGCTCCTACATTGTGCTTAGCGCAGCGACCTTGTAACCTAGTTGGGCGCGCAGAGCCCGTGAACATGTACAAGACGTGACTCAGCTAACGTCTGACACTGATAAAAACCCGTATTAATTAGCAACTCAATCAGTGCAATAAACAACTGCAGTCAGCTCGGTCACGTGTTTTACTCCCGAACCCCCCGCTGAAACACTCACTGCGGCCACGCTACCCCTGCACTCATCAGCCTTCTGATTGTACGAGTTAAGTTGTACGTCATTTTGGTCCTTCGAGCACTACTTTTAGTGTTTTAGCGGCTCCTTTACGGCTAGCATATCGGCTCAGTTGGCCTTCTACAAGCGGACCTCCCCAGCTGAGTTGAGAAGGGCGCGAAACCCGTACTGAAGCTGCGAGAGCACTGAAAGCGACCAGCGGTCAGCGATCTACAATTTGCTGAAGAACAAAGGATACGCAACATTAATCGTTTGCTGCACAACAAGGGAGTGAACATCAACTGAGGGATGAGGGGTCCAGCCTTATCTCAGGAAGAGCCTGGGCGTGGATACAAGTTCTACGTGGGATCCAATACTACTAGGTACATCTGTTATTAAAGAGTTGGATCCTATAACTAGGAGTGAATATTTAGAGTCTCGCAAAACGCCTCGGGACTTAGCGTCGTTTGATGAATTTATCCTGTTTATAGAAGCAAAATGTACTGCACTCGAGCCTGTTAATGGCAGAAAGAAAAGGGAGGAAGGAATATCATCAAACCCCTTCTATAAGTTCAGAGGAAGACCTACATTCGGAGCGGGAAAACCATCATTCCAACGATTTGCATACCCGGTGTCAAGTCATATTATGCACTGCGTATTATGTAATAGTGATGAACATGCACTCTACCAGTGCAAAAAATTCGAGTTAATGTCAGCAACTTTTAAAATGAGAATTGTTACAAATTATCACGTATGCAAAAATTGTTTATACACTCATCAAAACGGTATGTGCAAATCCAACAAACGATGCAGGTTATGCAACAAAGAACATCACACTGTACTGCACGAAGCATTTATTAAAAACGTGTCATCTACTAATCGTCGACAGCCAAGCATGAGACAGCAAAAGTAAAATAATGTCACGAGCGATGAAAGTGAGATTTTGCTAGCAGCAGTACAACTACGCGTCCAGGGAAACAATGAACAATACATCACACTCCGAGCTCTTTTAGATCAGGGGTCACAAGTCACACTGATCTCGGAAAATGCAGCACAACGCTTGGGCCTCCCTCGGGAGCGTCTAAATGCTTCTGTAACCGGTGTAGGTACCACAACCCGAAAAAGCAAAGGAAAAGTACAAATTAAACACAAATCAATCAATGGCGATTATAGTTTCACGGCAGATGCTCTAGCTATGTCTAGATTGATAAACAACTTGTCCAATAATACCATGGCTAATAAAAGGTATTCACAACCACTAAACATCCCTCTCGCAGATCCTGAGTACTACATATCTCAACCTATTGACATCCTACTCGACGCCAATATATAGTTATTCAGAGATTATAATACAAGGAGCTGACAACGAACCCATCGCCCAGCAAACGAAGTTAGATTGGATTCTTTCAGGAAATAATAACACCTTCTATTAATTGTAATGTTGTAATTAACAACATAGATGTCATCGCCAACTTCTAAGAGTCGGAAGACATCGCAAGGGATAACAATGACATGACTGAAGCTTGAAAATTGAAATTTTGCATACAACATTATTTTTGTTACAGTGATATATAGTGACTATAATATTGTTATTGTTTTAGTTATAGTTAGTTAATATTGGTATTATTTAGTTATTATGTTATTATAGTGTCGGATTTTTTTAGTTCTCATGGTTAAGAAATAAAGAGTAATTTGCCAACAGTACTAGTACAAATTTATTTAATTCATTTAATTTTAATACTTCTTAGAGTATGATTACAAATATTCGTATCATAAATAATACCAACGTCGTGTACTTATTATCCTCAAGAGAACAACTTAAAGTCTGTAAAGCGAATACCGATTCTTGAAACTACAAAATGTAGTTTTTACAAAAAAAATTGGCAGCATTTCGTCAATAAATTGCAAAAGCCAGCCAGGTCGTCGTTTATCGATAGACGATCGCGAGCGGGCCGTTCGGCTAACAGCCGCCTTCCCATCAAGTGTATCGGGCAATAGCTCTCCTGGTACTGGCCATCCCGATATGCCTAATAGCCCTGCTACAACAAATTTGGCAGCGCTTAATAACCTCTAGGTCCAAATTCCCAGCGAGAACGCGCGTGTTCTGAAAATTGGAAAACAAAACTTGCTGGCACTTGTTTACCAAGATTGGAGCTTACGCTGGACGTGTGTTGCGCAAGATGCTCCTGTTATTTATTACACGTGCCTGTACTGTATTCTAGTACATGGTGGTGACTGTGGCGAATATCCATGAACAACGTTTAGGCAACAACTAAATTGCAGACTTGGTGTTTTACTGCTAACTACGTGAAAGTGTGTGCTATGTGTGGCTATTAATAACGTTACTGAAAGTGAATAATTAAGCTGACGCCTATATTCCAGAACATTTTTTAACACCGCTCTATCATTTGAAACAGTTTTACTGAATAAACAAACGACTACTGAGTAATATTAATTATACTGTCATAATTTTTTTTTTATGGAAATAGCTGGCAAACGAGCTGACGATCCACCTGATGGTAAGTGGCTATCGTCGCCCATGGACATCAGCAACACCAAAGGCATCACTGATGCGTTGCCGGCCAAGAAAGAGAGAAGAAAAAGAAAGAAAGAACTGGCTCTCAAGCCCCCAGCCGGAACACGACGAGTCGTTTGGCGGCTGACTCATGCTCGAAGGTGGTAGCTATCCAGGCGAACCCCATGTAGAAATAATAAAATATATCTACTGTTTACAAATAGGCCCGGCCCAATGGTCTAAGATCCGAACTAAGAACGACCTTCACCTATCTGTTTAATGGACGAAAGGTGGTATATCTAATTTAGAATACTAAAAAAAATATTTCGAGTGGTTTGGCTGAAAATCCCTGGCTGGTTTGACTAAAAATTGCGTTAACATGAATCATCCAATGCAAGCTGCGTTGAAAATATAATTTCCGCAAATGAAGCTGCGGGCAACAGCTAGTTAGGAATAATTATTTTCAGTGGAGCTTAGAACTCAAGAGTGGAGGATTGTAATATCCTGTGGTAATAACGAAGTATAAAATATCTAATGTTACATTAGTGATACTGGCAACAACAGTCTTCCACGTTAACTACTAATATAACAGTCAGAATCTTTAACAATTTGCAACTTATTTGGTTTCCTATTACTCTCAACTAAAAATAAGCTATGTAATATGAGATTAGCTAGTTTCCTCCTTTCTTTTTAGCTGACAACGCTTCGCGGTGGCCAATTACCATGAGCTAGATAATCTCATATTAACGTGTGCAATATCGGAGAACCAAAAGAAATAGTTAAGTGAGTTTACCGACAAGCAATACATTGATACTCGTTATATTGCAGATAACTTACTCGGTAACACCAACTAATGGACTGTTAGATTTTCCAGTTGAAAGGAAAAAATAATATTCTGATGTCAATTAATATTGGCCTTCCGCAACAACAATTGATAAAAAATAAACATGCACGGCTGACTTGTATTTCTTTTTTATACTATAGATTTAAATCAGCAAGCAAGCACTTTAGTTGTGGTTTAAAACAGCAATTCCGTAGTCAAAACGGAACTCTTATACTTAGCCATCAATCCGCAGCATACGCAGCGATCCTTAATACTAAAAGCTGTAATTTGACATAGATATATAATACAATAAATATTTAGTAAAACTACAAAGTCGTTAAAGTCCCCTACAGGTAAAGTGGGGATGACTTTTTTTCTCGTCTACCCTATGGGGTAGCTTTAAAAAGGTCTTTCAAAAATATTATAATAAGAGTTGCGAAATAATCAGCTTGAAGTGCTAATTTGGCTAGAGTCTAGTGTCCCCCCTGCCAGCTAAATGGTAGTTGTTCCAGCTATCATAAGCAGTTCATGAGTACCTATGTAATAATCGATTTTACAACTACGGAACAATGAACTAATTATTAACAGTATATTCGTTCACTGCTACGGAAGCCTGCGCATGGCCTGACACGCGCTTGACGGTTTTCTAAATATTTCTAAATACAGTCCACCCGACCCGAACGTAATTGCATTCCTGCTATAAATGGGTATGGCAAAGGCCCTATAACTAGCATTTAGCACGTCCGTTGTAATTTGGTTCTGAGAGCAACTAACCAAATAAATTAATTGTATAATTGGACGAGGATACTCAGCGCCACCAATTATAACGTCGGACATCATTGGTAAACCCAGTATAATCTTTTTGCAAATAAAACAATTCTTGGAATCGTAGTATATGTGTCTGAAGTATGCCTGGCCACGAAACGTCTATTTTCGATATCATGGAAGTTAATACGTTAAAATTTGGAATATGAAACTTAAAAAATCTAAATTCAACTATTGCCCAAAGTTGCTTGACTCAATCGATCGCTTAAGATTGACGAAGGAGCTATAAACTTCATTTATCAACATAAAAAATTCAACTACTTAGTATAATTTCCAGCAATTCCTCACAGCCATACCAGGTGAACAACACGTTAAATTAGCGTTGTATTCCATAATAAAAACTATTGTTACAAATGCAAATCTACTATTTACAAGTATCTGCACTTAAAGTAGAGTACAAAATAGTCCGCATACTCATTAACAGTATTTTGCAGTGAGCTCTTATTGCGGTCTTGAATTTTTATTCCCTTTTGCTGGCTTTTAAAGCGGTTTTGTAGTTTCAGTATACATTCTAAGCTTCCTGATAATTAGAATATTAATTCTTATAACGTAATTTGTTCTTTTAAAGAACTATTGTTATAAGATATTTATACTGTTATAATAATATACTGTTAAGCTATAAGAATACGTAGATAGATAAGAAACGTAAAGAATTAAATTTAAAATTATTTTACAAATCTTTCACTGTAACATAATCTATTGTTAAAGTTTATTAACAATTCGAAAATTTTTTTTAAACCATTTCCGTTCCATTCCAGGAAAAAGCTGATACTAGTACGTGGATAAAATTGTTGAACGTAAAATGTTCTGAAATACTGTTTTTTTTAATTTGACGACCCTGTAGCCTTGTGTGTAGCGACCCCGCCTGCGAAGCAAGGGGTCCCGGGTTCGATTCCCGGCCGTGGCAGATATTTATGTAACAGATAAATATTTGTACTCGGGTCATGGGTGTTATTGTTATGTGTTATAATATGTGTCGTCCATGCTCCCGCGACACAGGTAAAAAGCTACTGAGGGGGGTATGAGTGTGCAAGCCATAGAGGTATTATTATTAGTATAGAGTGCGGGTATCACACAAATGGAACGGTACGCATCGTAGGCAGATGATCTATAGATACGTATATCGATACGTGTATGACGGATAGGGATGTATCAATTACGTGCCGATCGGCAACGAGGTATCGATAAGTTATTTCGATAACTTATCTTATTTCCTACTATTAAACGAGATTTTTTTTATATAAATAGGTATGTATATTTATTTATATATTTGTTTGTTACCACGTTCTCGATAACAGCACTAACGATTTCGATGAAATTTAGAATGTTATGGTTTACGAGGGCGACTAATCGATCTAGCTAGTTCTCATATCTGGGAAAATTTGTTTTCTCTATTTTCACTTGAGCAAGCTCATTTGCCCAGGTACTTATTACACCATTTGTTGTACTACAGTACATTAATTGTACCTATGGCACCCATAATAGCAGATTCTCCTGGTGATGGAGCTGTTAGTGTGATCTATATTGTTGGTTATTTAAAATACGAAAGTCACTCAGTTTTTTAGTTTTACACGAGTATTCTTGTTATTTAGATAGTAAATGTTTATGGTACAAACAACCGAAGAAAATATAGACATAGACTCAATTAAATAAATCATCCATTTTAATATTAATCTTGTTTTAATTTAATTTCACTTAAACTTCTATTTATCACGACGCATTGTCAAAACTTCTTTGCACAGCAACAATATATCGATGACAATTTGACAGCTAGGAACTTAAGATTGTCGTTGATTCATAAGTATTGAAAGACAAATCGATATTCTAAATCGTTTGAATGATTTCTTGATCGATATAATAATATTTTAACTTTACGCTTGAAAATTAGAGACATATTTTTAAAACTGTGAATTGTTATTTTTGTCTTTTTCTATTACTCAAGGTTACAATGACAATGATTTTTCGTTCGCATCATGGCAAATAATTTTAAACAGAAATATTTAAGTAGGTACTTATCAATTCCCATAGTCATTTTCTATTACAGATAATGAAATTTAGTCGCTGTATCATATGAACCGACTCTAAGTTTCATTATATATACTGTCTATGGCAAATTGACATTAGAAGTCGGCCATATTTGTTTACGACTTTAGACTCGACCAAAAAAATAGACTATAGACTACCTGCGCAGACTACCTGGGCGAACCGGTCCCGATAAGCGCTGGCAGATCGGCGCCGGTAGCCAGCTTTCTACGTGAATACGCCCTTATATTTACATTCCTAGCTAACGTTAAAATACTTTCGCATTATAAATATTACAAAGTATATCATACAAAACACACACTACAATGATTTATAATAAATATTTATAAGATTTTGATTTTTTTATTAAAGTTACATAAATATAATACGTTGTCCTCATAGCAAACATTTCAAAACATATTTTAAATATCGACTACAGCGTTGGTCGCATCACATCACTACAGTCTCGCGAGGAGAGCGCGGTGCGCGGGCGGTCTTTCCGTGCCCGCCCCTCACGTCTCCTTCACACCCGCGATGCGTGATTTGTTTTCTTAAAAATAAATATAAAAATCAACTTACCGATGAAATGTGATACTGGATTTCAGTTTTGTGTGTTTCCTACTATCGTTTTTGCAAGATGGAACTGCACATTTGACCATTTTGATACGTAAATATTTAAAAATCTCTCTAGAACCGCACACCGCTAGCAATCAACCACGACTACAAGCGCTCGTGACGGGAACGTCGTGTTGTTCTCACCCGTGCCTACTGTTCCCACTTCGTTACACTCCCTCTATACTAATAATAATACCTCTATGGTGCAAGCGTTTATTATTTATTTATTACTGATGGTAACATTACACGATAATTTATTATCTCTCATCCACAAAGCGACTTTTTAAGTAGGTATACCTACATTGAAAATAAGTGTGTGTTACATTTTTAAGTTAGGTATTGCAAAATATTGTTTCGTATTATCACTTAATAATTAATTATTCCGTACCTAATCATTATCATTCCTTCCACCAATTCGCACTGGAGCAGCGTGGTGAAGTATGCTCTAGACCTCCTCAAGAAAAAAGACCCCAGCTCAGTAGTGGGACTAGTGGGATATTGTTGGGTTGAAGCGAATTCTTATTGAGAAACTGACTTCATAACCTTACATACTAAAACATTTTAGCCTGAACGACACAACGAAAGTCACGAATGTATAAAAAGTAATATGGTATCATTGAAGTGATCCCCAGTTGACTCGCGAGTCTTGGCACAAAACACCGCTCTAACAAAGGACCCTCTAACATAACGGCCCAAATTTAATCTGAACTTCCCAGAAACACCGTCATTTAACAACCCTTTGTTTTCAACTGTGAAAAAACGTTGCAACGCTCCTCCGAATAACTAATTTTATCATTCATCGCGATTAATTTTAAGTTATTAAAATTAAATTTTGAAACGTAAAGTGTCTTAACAATCTTTAAGCTAAAGCTTGCTGGTATCGTGTCTATCAAATTTTATCAAAACGATTCTCGTACGTGGTGTGCTAATAAGATTCTGAGTTAGCTATGCTAGGTAGAACCTGCCTGGCTAATCTGGCTATCTATCTCCATCCTTTTCGCTAGACCAACCGTCAAGTACGTTGATGATGCCAAAATGGAACCCTTATAGAATCATTCACGCGTTTGTCAAACCTTATTTTCTCCGAATAACTAGACCGAAAAGATAGAAAATATCGAAATTTGGTTCATGTAATTCAGCCTTCAGGCCTTCTGTATCGCAATTCCGATGAATACGAAACTGAAAAGGAGCCGGATACGCGTTTACTAAAGCACTAGGCATTATAGAATAGTACCTACCGATTCGTATCAATAAATAACATCCTTTTCATAATTATTCCTCATTCGTTTTGAAGACAAAATATTTTATGTAAAAACCTTTGAGTCCAATTAACAGAAAATCGTGATAAAAGCAAAGGTAATTTAGTTATTAACTTAGATGCTGGAATTTAATAAGGATAAATAATTACTTTTACGTCGTACTTCAAAAGCATCTCGAAGTAACAAAAATCAAATGTTTACATTGTCTATTTGTATATGACAATAAATTAGGCAATTTTCTCGGTGGCTTTTCACGGACAAATATAAGCATACTTTCCTGGTGTGAGTTAGCTACTTTTGGACATAGCCAAAGACTATGAACTATTTAATTGTTAACGAATTAACAATTTTTAATATGGCAATCTAAGTACTAAACAACTAATTATTTTGAACTGACAATTTAAAAGATAACATCGAAGCACAGTACATACAGTACTTTAACTCGGCCCTATTCTTGAAAAACTTGCCTACAGCCGCGCGGAGCGTAGCGGCGCGCTAGGGCTGTCCGCCGACAGTATTTTAATTTTATCAAACGACTTGAGTTTCTTTGTAGTTTTGTATTTAAAAATGTTATATTTTCTATTTTAATTTAATAAATGCAATTCATCGATATCTATACATCTATATCTATACAAATAAATAAAATTGGAGTGTCTGTTTGTAATATTAAAATAACCGCTTTTTACCAAGTGCATTTGGATGTATACATGGTACATATACCAAAACAACATTTTTCACAATTTTTGTCTGTCTGTCTGTTTGTTCCGGCTAATCTCTGAAATGGTTGGACCGATTTTGACGGGACTTTCACTGGCAGATAGCTGATGTAACAAGGAGTAACTTAGGCTACTTTTATTTTAGAAAAAAAAATAATTTGGCGCGATACGAAGTTCGCCGGGTCAGCTAGTTATGAATAAAAAGGAAGTGTTCCATAAAAATATATGTTGTGTTTTTATTAGTACTGTGAAGGTTCGTAAGCCTTCAGTATTGTATTAGAGACAGAGACTCTTAGGGCATGGTAAGTTCTTCTTGCAGGTTAAGGTAAATAAAAAAGATACAACTGTCCGATTCTATAAACTTTATACCTATTGCTAAATTAATTCATAACATTGAAATCAAAGTTACAGTAGCAAGTAGCAATAACGTTTTAATGACAAATATTCAAATTACAATTAGGTATTACAAATTACAATTTCTGCAAACGTTGCATTTATTAGTTTTTTTTTTATGTAAATAGCCGGCAAACGAGCTGACGATCCACCTGATGGTAAGTGGATATCGTCGCCCATGGACACCAGCAACACCAAAGGCATCACTGATGCGTTGCCGGCCAAAAAAGAGAGAAGAAGAAGAAAGAAAGAACTGGCTCTCAAGCCCCCAGCCGGAACACGACGAGTCATTTGGCGGCTGACTCATCATACTCAAGGGTGGTAACTATCCAGGCGAACCCCATGGAGATATAATAATAGTACCTAATAATGGTATTAATTAACAATTAAAATCAATATTACCAATATAATCCGTCGAGGGGCCCTACCGGCTACCACCAGCGGGCCGGATTTAGTCGCCTTTTACGACACCCATCCGGCGTGGGATTGGGGTTAGTATTCTAAGCCGCCCCAATACGGCAAAAGTAATAATAATCAACCATTTGATTTTTTTAGCCCCTTATTTATAAATCTAGGCATTTTACTCGGTGGACTTATGAAAAATAAACAATTTAGGTACCTAATTATTGCAATACGTACTTGTTTTTATTTATTTATCCTACATGCACTGATATCCTTCGGCAGGGCCGAAGACCTTGAATATAATAATTTGATTTCTTATTAATAATTACAATACAATAATAAAGTTGATATTAATCAATGATGCAATAATTATACAATACCTACTTAAAGTTACTTACCTACAATAATTATATTATGTATATCTACCTACAAGTACGTATTACATATTATATTATATTGTATAGTATTATATATACTATATAATACGTACTTGTAGGTAAATACGTATATAAAAATAGTCTTACCTTTGGGAGTCTCCAGGTAATTTAAACAATGCTAATCCTGGGTGACTTAATGTCGTATTATAACACCCAAAAACCGCACAATATCTTGTATTCCTGTTTGCCATACTTATTAAATAGTAACACGCCGCACACGGTCACCACAGCCGCAGTAAGGAACTAAACTAAAACAATTTGTTATTTGTACCGTGGGCCGCTCGGCCTCGGCCGTGGCTCAACCCGCGCTCGTTCGCCACAGATACTGCCCTTTACTACACTTATTCCGATGTGCGTAGGTATGGCGCGCGTTTCGACCGTTTGTATGAAGAGCGACTACTGTATAGATCTATATACTGTGATCGAAGTGATATTAGTTTACATTCCCTTGATTTTTAAAATGTATTTAAAAATATTGTACTACTAAAGTTGGTTTACCTCTAGATTATTCCGTGTTTTCAATTCGCAACTGAGGAAGTTAAAAAAAATGAGTATCAAAATTGACTTCATTCGCTTTTACGAGTATGGAGAACATACTAAGGGGGTTCTTCTTCAAGTTCTTAAATTAAAAATGAATGAAAATGAAGTAAAATCTGTTAGATTTGGACCAACGTAGTTGGCAGAGTAGGGTATTAGGGTAGTTGGTGTTGGCAGATGTTTGCCATTGTGAAGAATAATATATTGCCTAGTAACTGCCTACTTATCTTTATCTTGTGTTGTAACATTCTCATATTATGTTCTTTTATTTCTACAAAACAAACATCAAAAAAGCAATTTTATAAACCACGGATAGATGCTTGTTCTCAGTTCTTTGCTGTACTTATTATGTCTTCTATTATAGAAGTTCATGCAGCCGACAACATAAGAAATCATAGAGAAGATTTATTGAACGTAAATACGGAAATATGTACATTGATGACTCGTTTTTGTCCGTCTGTAGATCGGTCAATATCGTAAGATATGTGAACCACATAGACTCGCGACTTAACATGAAATGAAAAACTTTATGTTAAACTACTTTTCGTTTTTGTAGTACAGTTGTTCGGGTATTGGTTCCTCGTGAGAATACGTCAAGACGTTATCCTAAAGGTTTTCCCAAAAGACGAAACTTCGGTCCTTTGGTAACCTGCGTAGCCATTGATTGGCACTTGGCTATACAGTTGTTGAAGAATACTTAACACATAAATTTGAATAAGAATACATCTTTATTTTTCCTTGTCAGTTTTTCTGTTTTGCTATTTCTTACCTTCGAAAAAACAATAAGGAAAAACTTCTGCGGCCCGATGTTTCAGTCGGGCTTGGGTGAGGGTGACCGCTTACCATCAAGTGACTTGTTTATTCGTTTTATAGCTATTACTACAAAACATATAAGTATCTTTATTTTGGATATTTATTACTTGGATATTTTTCTTTCACAAAAATCCATCTTTGTTACGGTAACCAAGTTTGCTAAAACGGGAACGGATTTGGCCCACAGATATTCACGGGTACATAGATGCACAGGCGTATAATCCCGGAAAATGAGACTATTCCCGCGGGATAAGATGAGAAGATACAATACATTATTTATTGTAGAGGTTCCGGTAAGTACGGTAAGTGATAAGTAATAAGAAGTAATGTTTCTTCCTAAATCCAAAATATTGATATAAAATATAACGGTATCCAGGAACTTGGGATACAATAAATAAAGAGGAACAAATAGAATGTAACAGCAGCTGTAGGTAGTAGGTGGGACATAAATCTGTAAAGTAATATATTCTTAGAGGAAGAGCTTTGTGGCAGAACACGTGTGGTAATAGGTCGCTGCTGACTGTGATATATTTCTCCACTAGCACATTCGTACTAACAGCATTGCAAGATTTGCAAGTTATAGATTAATGATTAGTTTAGCTTCATAACACAAGCTAAAATCGAAACTTCAGTTAACAGAGGCAGAAGAAAATAATTCGAAGCAAAGAATCTTTTTACCATAAAAAACTCACTTTATCTAAGTGAAATATTTGTGTTCTCGATTTTTTCTAAACTTCTAGCACACAAGTGAGTATCGGACTTACTGTGAATGGTTCCGTTGTCCAGGAAAAATATATAAGAGTATAGATATGTAGTATAAAATGTTTAGAAAGATAACAATATCTAATATCTTTTCATCTATTCTTTTTCGTTTGCGAAATAACTCCTCAGTGATACGATATTCTCAAACTTTTGCCTTAAAATTTTCCTCATCGCATCGCATGTTGTGAAGCATTTTAGATCATTTTTTTTTTTTTAATGTATATCTAGCGGTCCTATGCTTGTCTTATGAGCTGTATTTTGAAATTTCAATACAAAATTAAGTATATTATCATATCATGAGTTGCTTTGTGAAATTTCATCTACAGATAGATATATGGACCCAGTACAGTTCCGCTTTTGTCATTTAGTTACAGAACCTTAAAAAACACAGCGAGCAATGCAACTGAACGTCCTTTGTGAAAACCAATTGCATTTTTCCGTTTCTACGAGTATATTATTAGTTCGATCTGAACTCCATGCCATCGCCCGGGGGTAAAGCTCTTTTCGTTATGATAATTTACTTTTGTAATATCCGATGCAGTTAAAATATCTATATTTTCAATATTTGCATAGCGGCCATTTCAAATGAAAGTATTTGAAATGTATCTTATTATTTATGATTTCTCATAGATGCCGTTATAAAGCTTTCAACATGTTTAAGATAAAATGCAATCAGGTGTTAAATACTTTAAAACGCAGCAAATTACATTCAGCAGCGATATATGTTTTGAACATTGATTTATAACACTAGAGACCGTGCCGTGTTCAAATCCTGTAGGTAGGTACGTATAATTTTTCAAAGTACTGTACTGTCCGTATTTGAAATTAATTATCATTCAAAACTTGCACAACTGGGGATTTTCTATGATTTCGTACAATATAGATTATATAAATACAACCTATGTATATGCCCCCCTATGCCTGCCCTATGTCCTTTAAATAATAAATGGTTTATTTTATTTTTCGCTTTTCAGTTTTTTTCGTTGGTTTAATTTTATTTTTTTAAGTGATTGTAAGGCAATTTAATTTCTCCGTCTCAAAATATTTGAAAAATATTTGTCCAGCAAAGACACTGCAAAGTGTTTAAGGCTCGTTTTCGATATAATAATGGAGTTTCGCGGTCTCGGCTCAACTTCATTTAACGACGCTTACGGAATTTTATCCTGTTATTGTTTCAAGAAAATGGTGAAATGAACTTAGAGTGGGTTTAAAATCTGCTTCAAATCGATTTTGAATCTGTATAGTCTTTTGTATTAAAATGAGGAGCTCAATTTTACTACAAATTGAACATTGATTAAATCAGTTTGAATTATCCTGGCATAGAAACTAAATTTTATTGCTGTTTTATGAAGACATCCACTGAAGTCAACTCTCCTCTTAACCTTAACCTCTCCTCGTAACTAAATCTCTTAGGTAAGGGTCTCCATTTGCCGAACTACATGATGGTAAGTAGCTATCGTCGCCCATGGACATCAGCGACACTAAAGGCCTCACTGATACGTTGCCGGCAACGAAGAGAAGAAGAAAGAAAAAAATTAAGAACTGGCTCTCAAGCCCCCAGCCGAAGCACGAGTCATTGCGGCTCACTCAAGCTTTACGGAAAGATACAATTAATAATAGTAATAATATATATTTTTTAAATTGATCGATAATTATTATATTGCAATGTCGAAGAGCCAGACAAGCACTCAAGCCAAGACAACCACTTACCTACGGGTAGCAAAACCGTTTTCTTGACAGCCGCTGGGAATGTCCTTATTCCCGCGTGACCACCGTGAACGACCGTCTTGTTACCAAGTCCTCTAACTAGCGACGTTAAGTCCTCTGTCTGTGTGATGTGTGTACTGTAAAAGCCGCTAGGGCTCACAGCAACTGCCTATTCAAAATAAATGTGGCTTAGGAAATAGTCTGTCATACTTAAACTTTCAAAATGAGTTATATTACGTTTACGTGTACCTAAAACAAAAGTAATTTATACCATGGTTTGTCTAGATGGCAATTATAATACTAAATAAACTAGTCTTACTGTTCAGAACTTTGAAAGCCTTTGAGACACAGATTGAATATAATTGTGCTAAGATAACTCAAACACTTACTTAATCCAAGAATTTACATTGTAGAATTTATTTTCGTCAAAGGAGAAGAACAAAATTTAATTTATGTAACGAATGTATTAAAAACATCATTTGAATAAAGACGAGAAGGTAATGGATGTACCTAAATATGTATTCGATATAGACAGGTATATTAGTCTGGTATCTAATTATTTAGTCCGTTCATTGTAGGCCTGTGCACAAAAAGGGTAAATAAATACTTTGAGGATCAAACAGATAGCGAGAACATACCTCCTACCAGTGAACGAATAGTACATTGCCTCCTACTCAGTCCTATAACTAACATCTTATTCTTATTTTCATCGCGTGTAGAAACTTCGCGTAGAACATCGCGTGAAGAAAAAACTTACTTATCATTTAGTCAATAATATTTATGAATATTATCTTCAATAGAAATCCCATGTATCAATTGTTAATACCTGTTTGACAAGCACATGTTTTAAAAATATGTCTTCTATAACCAGTTAAATTGCTTAGGTACGTCGTAAGTAAGAACTTACTTACAAGACTTTTAAAATAATTTTGTTAAATTATTATTTAAAATAATTTTGTTAAATAGCTCTGTTAAAATTCCCTTTGTAGATAAAACTTGTCTCTATTGCAAGTGGCAAAATGCCAGAGATAAAGAGATCTCAGTTTCTTATTTAAAGTCTGTTTAATAAAAACGCAAAGAATGTATTTCGAATTTCGAATATGTACAGTCAGCAAAGGAATTAGGTATGCAGGGCATGAAACAAAAACGTTCGGTAATGTTTAATATTACAGAATTACAAATCAGAAAGGTTCGTTTACTTAGTCGTAAGGAGTCCATAACTAATTGACATTAAATATGTTAAGTATCGGTTCATCTCATAGTCATATTGTCAACTTTAAGTGACCCTAGTGCGGACCAACGTCAAATAACCTTATCGATAATCATATCGATAGAGTGTTTTTTTATGGAAATAGCCGGCAAACGAGCTGACGATCCACCTGATGGTACGTGGCTATCGTCGCCCATGGACATTAGCAACAGCCAAGAAAGAGAGAAAAAAAAGAAAGAAAGAACTGGAGTCCTTTGGCGACTGACTCATGCTCAAGGGTGGTAGCTATCCAGGCGAAATTAATGGAGAAATAATAATAGTAATAATGGTATCAATTAACAATTAAAATCTATATTACCAATATAATCCCTACCACCAGCGAGCCGGATTTAGTTGCCTCTTACGACACCCATCCAGCGAGGGATTGGGGTTAGTATTCTAAGCTGCCCCAATACGGCTAAAATACACAACACAAAAAGATAAGAGAACTCCCCTAATTCAGTTCACTTCCTAATTCATAAAGATAAAGAGAGTTGAAAACTCTAAAGAAGAACAAAATGATTTACATTTCTTCACGAACACTAACCAAGTCGTGGTCGAAAGCTAGTTAATTTTAAAGCTGCTCTGAATCCTGCCATGGATGTTATAAACGAGAAATGCAGCATTATATCCCTACCAGCTTTCTCGGTTTGCGAATTTCACCGCAAGTTAGTCGTTTTGCTCTTTGATCGTAATATAGGTATACCATTTTATAGTAGGTACTTTTAAAACAAACTTATCATTATACTTTACAAATGTAAAAAACCTAATATGTTATTTGTTGAATCAAAGTGAATTTAATATCTACTTGAAATATTAGTGTGTATTCCATCCATCCATCCATCCATCCATCAGCCTTTGTAGGTCCACTGCTGGACATAGGCCTCCCCTGACTTCCGCCACTCTGACCGGTCCTGAGCCTTCTGAATCCAGCGGATACCCGCTGTCTTCTTCAGGTCGTTGGTCCACCTGGTCGGGGGGCGTCCTGTGTTCCTTTTACCGAGGCGTGGTCTCCATTCGAGGACCTTTCTTCCCCAACGGTTATCGGTCCTTCGAACTATGTGGCCAGCCCATTGCCACTTCAGCATGCTAATTCTCTGAGCTATGTCGGTCACCCTCGTTCGTCTATTTTTCATCATTTCATCATTTCTGATTCGATCGCGTAGAGAAATACCGAGCATAGCGACTCTAAGCTTATGCATAAGGCCAATAGTGAAGCACCACGTGTCGGATCCGTATGTCATCACTGGCAACACACACTGCTCGAACACCTTCGACTTCAGACACTGAGGTAACTTTTTGGACGACAAGATATGACGTAGTTTCCCGAACGCAGCCCATCCGAGTTGGATTGTACGAGTGACTTCTTTCTCGAAGTTGGACTTACCCATTTGGATCACTTGTCCTAGGTAAATGTACTCGTCCACAACTTCGAGAGCAGCGCCGTCAACAACAACCGGTACGGGTGTGACATGGACATTCGACATGATTTTCGTCTTGTCCATGTTCATCTTAAGACCCACCCGTTATGAGGCGCTGTTCAAGTCCCCGAGCATTGTACCAAGTTCCTCCAGGGATCCCGCCAGGATGACTATATCATCGGCATATCGCAGGTGTGTGATGTATTCGCTATTGATGTTGATGCCACGTCGTTTCCACTCCATCAGTTTGAACACGTCTTCCAACGCAGCGGTGAACAGTTTTGGGGATATGACATCCCCTTGTCTGACACCTCTCTGCAGTTGGATGGGGTTCGTTGCTGTGTCTTGTACTCTGACGGCATGGTGGCAGATAAGTATAAACACTTCAACGCCTCGATATACCGGTAGTCGATCCGGCACCGTTGGAGAGAATTTAGTACCGCCCAGGTCTCGATAGAATCAAAGGCTTTCTCATAGGCAACACATAACGGCAGATTATACTCCTTGGTCTTTTGTATAATCTGCCGCAGTGTGTGTATATGGTCTATGGTGCTCTAGCCTTTTCGGAATCCTGCTTATTCGGGAGGCTGGAAGTCGTCAAGCCTGCGTGCAATGCGATTTGTGAGCACCCTCGAAAACAGCTTATAAACGTGGCTCAGAAGTGCAATGGGCCTGTAGTTCTTCAAAAGGGCTTTAGTGTGTATTAAATTAGCTGAAATATGAATAATCACAACTTAGTTAACCATTTTCCAAATAACAGGAACTTATCATCACGCTGACGCTGGGTAAGTGCAGATACGTAGGTTCTTCTCGAGTTCCCTTATCAAGTTTAATTTCTAATACTTTTTTTTCTGTATTAACTCATAAACTAAAACTATTCAAAATTAGATCCTTAATAAAACATCCTTAATAAATTAATTTATTTCTTTTTAACTTTTTACCCGACTGCCATTTTTTACTTTATTACATAAAGACCGTTCAAGTGGCTCGAATCTAAGAGTAGCTAAATTCACACATTATTATTTTCGTTTGTGTATCTACTAAATATAGTATAAATAATTAAAATATTTTTACCAATATTCACGCTTGCTGTAGGCTAAAGTATTAAACCAATGCGATTTATATACGCAAACTGTTACTGTAGTTAGTGGTCGGCGGGCGACACAACGCAACACAAATTTGTTCCTGCAATCACGGGTACGGACGTTCGAAATCTGATTTACCGCTGATTTGTGACCGGCCGAGGCTCGTGCCTAGTGTTGTTAAAAGGCTCGAGCCTTCCGAGTCTAGAGCTCACTGAAGGCTCGAGCTCTCTAATAAGGCTCGAGCCTTCGCCTCGAGTCCTACATGAAGGCTCGAGGCGGAGGTTCGAGCTCTGGTCCAGGGCTCGAGTCGAAGCTCGAGCTTTGTCTTCAGGGCTCATTTTGTAATATTTACTGTAATTTCAGGGTTCCCTAATCAAAGCGTACTGTGTTTGACTACAGAACCCTAAAAAACCCTTAACCTCAAAATTTTAATTAGGGCGCGCTGCGAATTTTGGAGTTAACTGATTTTCACATTTAAGCCCGCGGTATGAAATTTTATGGGGAGTAAAATAAAACTTTCTCCGTTAGTTATGCGATGTGTTTGTAATTCGTAACACAGAATCTAGATGGCGTTGGATGGCTGATCAGTAACAACGCCATCAAATCATTTATTCATTGCTTCAAATATGGTTACAAAGGCTGTTATAAGATAGTTAATCGTTCATACATATTTGGCTTTCGTGAGCATGCAACATCAAGTAAAATTTAATTTTAAAACAATTCTTACTAGGGAATTAAATTAAATCATTATATATATTAATGTCAGATTGAATCAGTAACAATATAATAAATAACAATCAAATCAAATTAATAACATATATAACTATCAAATGTCAAGTGCATAGTCAACTTTTATAATAATATTGATAAATAACAATCAAATCAAATTAATAACATTTAAAACTGTCAAAATATGTCAAGTGCACAGTCAACTTTTATACTTCCAATTTATAAATAAAATGTATTAAATCTGAAATTAAAAACAAGTTCTTACATTTTCACATAAATAATCTTCTACTGAGTAATAACATTTACATAGTAACCATTTAAATAATTCATTTTTAAATAACTTGAAGGATTTGTCTTTCAATTGGTCTGGTAATCTATATATATTATAAAACTGTAACTCGATAATGTCTGTACATTGAAGATATTTATGAAAATTTGGTATCAGGGGACTATATAGGAGCAATAGATTGCAAATCTGTCATTTTTAAAAATCTTGTCTGTCTGTATGTTTGACACCGCATCACGCCAAAACCACTGGATGAAATTGAATGCGGTTTTCACAGTTGTTTTACTGGTGGTCTAACTTAGAATCTGGTGTATGTTTTATCGTGATACGTCGCTTAGAAGCCGAGATATCAATAAATAGGACTTTTTGATATGCCACATAACAGTAAGAAATATTGAAAGTGCCCGATACAGGGATATAAGAGACTGTTTAGTATCGGAAATATACGTTATTTCTTCAAAAAAATCAATGCGTACAATTTTTTTTTAATTTATGATTTTGCAGTGAATTAGTTCTGCTAATCAACAACAGATGTCAGTTTAGGTAACTAGAAGCCATAATTAAAAAATGTAAGTGGGTCTGAAAACGAGTCAATAAATCTTTTATTGAAATTAATGTGTAACTATACATATTTACAATATTTAAAACATTGGGGTTTTAAGAAATTAATTACCCTACTCAATCAATAACACAACTATTTATGTTAGATTGTGCTATCAGATTCCTATATTCAATTCGCTGTATGATAGTGTGGGTTAGAGTTAGTGATAATAATGACACAATTTAGGAAAATTTTATTATCAAATATTGTTCTACCTGCAGATAAATAAAAATCTTAAATTTTGACAAAGTATTACAATTTAGATTTTCTTATTGTGATGTAGGAAAAGAAAATAGATAACAAATCACAATGAGTAAGAAATTAAAATATTTGCGAATAATCGTCTACTGCTGTCACCTACTGGTCAATACGTACCAAGCCGGCGCGGCCCCGCATAGGCTAATTATGAGTTATGACCGGATGTAAGTGCAATACAAATACATAACTAAAATACTTTTGAATTTGCGAATAGCCACGTAAAAGCAGATGAGCCACCTGATGCTAAATTGTCATCATCCTCCATGGATGACTAAAAGCATCGTCCGTGATCAGATCAAACTAAAGGCATATCACCCATTGGTTGTTATCCAAGAAAGAAAACAAGAATAAAAAACTAATAAATAATGAAGATGATTAAATTTCCATATCAAGTTTAGAGTGAGTTATTTATGATTTAGCAGTAAGATATTTATTATTTAAATAGTAGTAAAAATAAACTAATGTTATGGTAATGCAGGCACGCTGTTTAATCTACATATGGCGAATCAGTTTAAACAATGAGTTTCTTTTGAAACGTTTTATAGGCATAAAATATACGTCTGGTATTTGGGCCATGTTCTTGGACGCTTAAGAATCCCAAAGTTATTCAGGAATAAACTCAGGAGAACTAGAGTCTCCCGGTTGAGAGGCGGACCCTGCTGTCGGGTAGGGGATCCTTTCATTACCGTAAATCTAGCTGGTACCGCGGTTGTGAAACTCCCCAGATAGTCGGGGGGGCTCTTTTGACTCTTCGCGCAGAAGCGTTTAGCTCTCAGGCAGTCAAATCCGGAGGGGTAAGACGTCCCTGAGCGACTCATGTAGCCCGTGGTCGGCGCGATCAAACATTTACCGATAAACCTGACATGGTACACCTCAGCTACCTGCTAAACCACCCGATCCGATCATGAAGACAGAGCGGCGCGGCGGCATGGCAGCGGCAGTTTGCGTGATATGGTGAGCAGCAAGGGAACCGTCTTACAGACATTACTTGGTCAGATGAAATAAGTCGAAAAGAACGAAGAAGTAGTGCCAATAAAACACTACGTAAAGAATTCGATTTCTTTAGGTTTTGCTGTTTATACTTACGTGGAAAAAATTGTCGACGTCTATGAATAAATAGGAGCAGTCCAGTATTCCCGTAGTCTGAATTAAACTGTCATTTATAATCTCTAACTCCTACAATGTCCTGGTTTAATTTCGAGGAGGTGTAGTCGAAGTAAAACCTTTTTTTCAGTTGTTTTTATTTATCTCTGTAGATATATCTTAATTGACCAGGGCTGAATGAAGCCTTTGAAAATGGTAAGTGAAAAAATAATAGTAGGATGAAACCCATTGAAAAAGGAAGAGAATATAAACAAATAAAACAAAAAAAAAAAAAACTTAACTTTTTATGTTCCAAACACACTGTAATTTTTTTGATTTTAAATATTTCTTTTTTCATCTTATTTTAACGTAACACCGAAAAAGCAGCCTAATTTTCAATCGAAAATTCTCAAGTCAAAATATCTGCATTTTTAAAAAAAAGTCGGTGGGATTTTTTTTTTCATGAAATCTCTACTTTTTGGTGGTATAAAAATACATTATTATGGTAAATGTTGTGTGGTAGCTGCTACGAAATAATTAGTATTAGGGTCTGGGCTGGGTTGGGTCTGGTTGTGTATCTTAGAGACAGACTATGTAACTCCAGAATGGGTGGGAATAACAGTTTTAATAATATTTGTTGATGGTCACGTTGACATAGCAAAACCAGTACAACATTGACCAATTCAAGTTCTGATGGTGTACGTATATAAAATCCCACTAATATTTCTTAGGCGTATAATAAGATATTTTTTACTCTCGCTAAGGCGGCTAAATGGATTTAGATGAAATTTGGCTCACAAATATTTCATATCCCGCATCAAATACCAGGGTGCATGTCGTTCGAGGTCGGAGATGGATCTGCTTCTTCATCAGGTCAAGGGTATAATTTAGTTTAGAAGTTGTGTTTACAGGTTATTTATTGTTTTTGAGTTTTCCTCAAAAGAAAAAACATAGCCCTTATAGGATCACTTCGTTGTCCGTCAGTCTGTCTATCTATCGACCCTATTTTCTCAGGAATGCGTGGAGGTTTGGTTCATTCCAAAAAAAACTTAAACTTATTTGTATATGGTTAATTGATCGCTATGTATGCATAGGAACGACAGTTTTACAGCGGCAAAGTTAAGTTTGTTACTGAATCATTTAATATTGCTCTTATGTTCGGTTCTCTAAATATGTACAAAACCCTCGGTGCCAAAAAAACTCGCATTTCCCGGGATGATTTTTAATTACTTTCATTTAATTCTCAAGTCCACGCAGACGAAGTCGCGGGTATAAGCTAGTTTATTATAAATACGGACACACATGCCATAGCAATTTCTTAGGTATAGGCCTGTTTTTGTTACGTCTTCTATAATTAATTTATTGGGATGCCTAGACCTCTTACTGGTTACAAAAATATGGTGATGTTTTTTCACAAATATGGCTACTTCATAAATGTACATGCATGGCAGCGGTAGAATATTAATATCCCTAAATATTGGACGACATGACTCCCAGGGAGCCAGACCGACTATGGCACGAATGCACTTTTTTTGCAACAGAAATAATTTATTTAGCATTGTTGAATTACCCCAAATAACTATGCCATACCTGAGATTTGACGCCACATATCCATGGTACGCCATTACTGCAATTTTATTATCAGCTGTTTTGCTCAGTCTACGCAGTACGTATACAAATTTACTAATTTTGCAACAAGTATTTTCTATGTGTTCTTTCCAATTGCAGTATCTGTCTACTTGGATTCCAAGGAATTTTGTGGAACCTACACTTTCTATGATTTCGTTTTTATATTTGATATTTAATTTTAATGGAATGGCATTATGATTAGTGAACTGAATATACTTTGTTTTGTTTACATTAACACTTAAATTATTTCTTTGTAGCCACTCTATTGTTGACGTAGCTGTTAAATTTACTTCTTCATTATGACTTTCCTTACATTTTGTAACGACACTTATAGATATGTCGTCCGCGAAGAGAACTGTCTTATGGTTTATAGTTTCGGGAAGGTCGTTAACGTAAACCAAGAAAAGAAGTGGTCCAAGTATGCTCCCCTGTGGGACTCCACAAGCATTATGTCTAAAGCGCGATTTGTAAGATGTGGCAATAGATTTTTCATTTAAAGCGGTGATATCGACCTGCTGGTAACGTTTGTCAAGATAGTTTCTAAGCCAATCATGAGCTAGTCCTCTTATTCCACATTTTTCTAATTTTCTTAATAAAAGTTCATGACTTACAAAGTCGAAAGCACTGGACATGTCGAAAAATAGAACCGTATTGTAGTATTTCTTACTTACATTATGTGTAACATTGGCAATGAGGTCGAATATTGCCAACTCGGTAGATTTATTCTTCTGAAAGCCATATTGTTCTTTAACAAGTACTTGATGTCTGTTAAAGAATTTAAGGAGCCTGACATGCATAGCTTTTTCGTATATTTTAGAAAGAATGGGGATCAGTGTAATAGGCCGATAGTTATTTATTGACAATGGATCACCTTTTTTGTACACAGGTATGACTTTCGAATATTTTAGTTTCGATGGGAAGCATCCGTTTTCAAAAGACATATTAATGAGCGCGGCAAGAATAGGGGATATTTCTCGTACACACGCTTTCAATACTCTTGTACAGACTTCATCATATCCCTCAGAGTTACTATTTTTTAAAGATTTTATAATATTACAGATTTCTATTGCATCACACGGTGTAAGAAAAATACTATCAGATATTATTTTTCCAAAATTATTATCATTATGCTTACCTAGATATGTATGATTTAATATTTTTGTATTTGTCAGGTCAATATAATAATCATTAAATTTGTCAGCAATTACTTGTGGGTCGTCAATTATTGTGTTATTAATTTTACAGTTGATTTTTATTGAATTATGCTTGTTTACTCTATTTACTCTATTTTGGATAATATTCCACGCTGCCTTACACTTATTCTTTGAATTTATCATGTAATATTTGTGCACATTTACTTTGGATTTCGTGACACATTTTTTAAGAATATCAGCGTATTTAAGATATTGGCATTTATTATCTTTATTTTTATAGGACAAATAACGTAATTTTCTCTTAGTTCTAGAACTTATTTTAATACCTAGGGTGAGCCAGCGCGGCCTCTTACAAGAGTTAGTTATTTTGACAATTTTTTTTGGAAAGCATAGATTATACAATAAGGTAAATAAATCATAAAAGTTATTGAAAGCCACCTCTGGATCATTTTCATTTAATGACTCTGAAAAAGACAGACTATTCAAGTGTTTTTTAAATATACTTATGTTTGTATTGCTATAGTCTCTACATGTTTTATACCAAGATGAGGTAGGTTCTTTTACGCCCTCAAAAGGGAATGATAAAATTTGCGCAGTGTCATGGTCTGAGATGCCTAAGTATAAAAGATAACAAGCACAGTTCTTTATATTGCTTATTATGTGATCAATACATGCGCTTTTCCTTGTTGGCATTTGTACGTGCAATTGTAAATTGAAATTACGCGTAAGGTCATGCAATAAATCGCTTTCTTTACTTTTAACTAAAGTGTTGATATTGAGATCACCTGTTATTATAATTTGTTTCTCTCGTTTACAATCAGTTAAAGAGTGTAGAATATTTTCTAGGCTGCGTATTAAAATATTTATGTCAGAGTTAGGAATTCTGTACACACAGATAACTATAATGTTAAGATTCTCGATCTCCACAGCGCAACATTCAAAATGCTTTTCGATAGCAAATTTATTAATAGTAGGAATTGTTTTCGCTGAAAGTCCTCGTTTGACTAATATGCACGCCCCTCCCCTTTTTTGTTTACGTCTACAGAAGCTAGATATTAAATCGTAATTATTAATTATAAGGTTGCACTCATCTCCAGCTTGAATGAACGTTTCTGTGAAACATAGTACATCGATTTCAATATCATTTGTTTTAAGTTCATGAAGCAAGATCTCTAAAGCATCAGATTTACTAAGTAAGCTAGCTATATTTTGGTGTAGTAACTTAAAATAATTTTTATTGACGAAAAAAAATTTTGTTATCCGTTTTCACTTCGTTATCTAAATCAGCCCTACGAAAGTAAAATGGAATTGTTCCAGGCTTATAAATTTTTGTTGGTGTTGGTAACACCTTTTTTTTGTCCTTTATTAGTTGGAAATAATACGGGATTGTGCCTTTTGCCGGTAATTTACAGAGTTTTACATTATTTCTGACTTGTTTATTGACGTGTTCAGTATGTGTCTTTTTAAAAGACGTAATATATTTCGTATCATAATCTAGCGAATCTATGGTAAAGTTTATAGCACTACATGTATACTCAAGAAATAGCCTATTTTGTGTTACATTGCTCGTGTCAATAAATGTGCTGTTTGAATAATTACTACATACATGTTTAAGTGTGTAATTTAGTTTATCAACATTTAAATGAATATTATTTTTAATACCTAGAACAATTATTTTGGTTTTCAATTTCGCGTTTATGAAACTACTTAAAGCAGTTGTAATTCTGAAGGGGTTTGTATCATGTTCCCCAACCGATAGTATAATCCTGTCATTTGGTAAATAATTAAAAATATGACTAGTTTGTAGTATTTCTTCTGTTGTTGCACTGGGTTTTATGAAGGATTTTATATTATATGTCTCATACTGACTTGTCTGTCTTGATTCGTAAAGTTTTAATCCCAAGCCAGTGCATTGTTCTCCACCAAAAACATAGATAGTCCTGGTATTGTTTGTAGTTTCTAAATCGGAATGTGTGCGTACGCTAGGTTTTTCTTTTAGTTCCGCTCCAGCTTCTGTTTCTGTTAATTCTGTTCCTGTAGTTTCCCTTGTTAGCACGACACTATGTGTATTGTTTACATCTTGTTTTTGCTCCAAAGATAATTGAGGTAACTGTTTTTCAATTTTACTCGAAGACAAGACCCTTTTTTCTATTTTTTTTAACGGCGAGTTTTTACCTGGAGTACATTTATTAGGTGTTTGGTAGGTATGATTTTGAACTAATTGTTTTAGTAGGTTAATTTTTTTATCTTTACTTTCTATTTCTTTCTTAAGACTAATAATTTCTTGATTCAAATTGCTTATTTCATCGTGAGCACTTATTAATTGTGTAGATAATTCTTTGACATCTTCTTTTAGGGTCGCAACTACTGCGGTTTCAGAAAAGGTAGGTAAACTGCATGCACTCTGATTGGGAGAAGAAGATACATAGCTGTCATCTTCTTGCATACTGGGCGACAGTCTATCAAGTGATAAATTTTTCTTGCTTGAGTCTTTTCTATGTATTGTAACTTGAGGGTTTAAATCTTCCGGCGTTGAAAAGGTTTTGAGGCAATTTTCAGTGTCAATATTATGTGTAATTTCGTGTTGTGGTGTCATAATCTGAGTGTTTGTATAATCAGAAGTTTCCCTGGGAGTACTTTCATTTATATGGGTTTGTTTATGTTGCGACAGGTTCTGGCTGCCAATGTGCTGTATGACAGTAGGTGAAGGAGTATTACTTTTATTACAGATTGCCTTGGTTGTGCAGCTATTACATTTCCACGTGTGTTTTTTAGTCATAATAACAGCAAGTCGCCTTGAAGTTGTTGGTATACATTTTTTATCATAAAACTGTTGGCATATTTGACATTGTAGGAATTCCTTTCTATGGATGTCGTTCTTACATACTGCACACTTATTTTGAGTTGACATGATTATTGACTTTTATTATACCACTAGCGCCCTCTGTCAGTTAATGTGGTAGAACAGAATACGGACTTTTCTAACAATTTCTAATGTATTAGAATTTATATGATTCTAGGTGGCGTTGTTGTCAAACCTTAGACGTGTAAGTTTCATTAAAATTATGCAGATACAAATTTTTTGTTAGAAAATTATGCCGGTTGCAAGGATCGAACCCACATCACCTCGCTTGCAATTGCACTTAAGTCTATTGTACTGCAAAATATACCACACAGTATTTGTAATGATGTGTCGAAAATTTCGTATCTATTAAGAGATTGATACAAAATGATATAAAGTTCGCTAAGTATGACTCATATTGCTGTTTGAATACACTGATGAAACAGTTCACTGACAATGAGTTCGCAAATAATTTTAGCACTTTGTTATCGATTTATTCGCTTATTATGCACTTATTATTGTTTTTGAAGGTGTATAGTTTATGATTTATACCGTAAAAACACTTTAGCACTGTATTGTTTTGGGGATTTTTTAGTTTTGTTCACAGTTTTTGTCTCGTTTACTTATAATGTAATTATTGTTTTTAATTAATAGCAGTTGCTGAGATAACACTTTCACATCAAAATCAAAGGTTCACACACATGTTAAAGTTACTTTGCACTTGAATTGATTGTTTTGAATAATTTAAATACACTTTTAATTACAGAGCACTTTAAGTTAGATATTGACAGCTCCGTGGCGCCTAATCTATCTAATGATAATAATATCTAATAATAATATCTAATGATAATAATAATCTTGGTACATCCTATTCTTATGTGAAACATCATCATCATTGTCATCATCAGTCATCTTCACCATCACCATTCATCATCATCATCATTGTCATCATCAGTCATCTTCA
The DNA here is from genome assembly GCA_911387775.1 of Thymelicus sylvestris. Classification (NCBI taxonomy): domain Eukaryota; kingdom Metazoa; phylum Arthropoda; class Insecta; order Lepidoptera; family Hesperiidae; genus Thymelicus; species Thymelicus sylvestris. Next base: position 8,103,020 of record OU426896.1, on the reverse strand, counting down.
TCATCACCATTCATCATCATCATCACAATTAATCATCATCATCATCACCACTCATCACCATTCATCACCGTCACCAGTCATCATTATCATCATCATTCATCATCACCATCATAATCATTCATCTTCATCATTCATCATCATCGTCACCATCGTCCTCCATCATCATCATCACCACCATTCATAATCATAATCACCATTCGTCATTATCATCATCATCTTCTTCCATCATCGTCATTTATAATGTTACACACTCGTAGCTAACGCTAGGATTCACTGTGTCGTAAGTGTCATAGATAACACACAAAGACAAGAACACACACTCAGACTAAGAACAGTTTAAGCTTATCATTCAAATGTCACTGGGAATCGAACCCAGGACCCTTGGTACGGTGGACCAGCATATAACCATTAAGTAACACGGGTCGTCAAACTTATTAATATATAGTTAGTATAATCTGGATTTTAACAAGAAAAAAATAACCAACTTCAAAATAACTCAACATACTATAGATTAACAAATTAATAAAAAATTATATAAATAAATAATACTCATAAATCACTGATTAAGTACTCTGTGACTTAAACTTTGAGCGCCATTCGAAGCGCATCGTGGCGGCGTCGTCATTATTCCAAATTCAAAAGCAAGTTCAAAATACCGCGCGAATCACAGTGGCGCGAATACGATTTATTGATGTATGACGTCACATCACAAGATAATATGCAGATTTTGGGAACAAAATTCAATGATGATTTTCTTTAATATACACTTTTATTATAATATTTTTATGAATATTGAGGTTTTATGTACCTATATTATAATAAAACTGTAACTGAGCGATGGCCGTGCGTCGAAGATATTTAAGAAAAAAACCTTATAGTAAGTTTATAGATCCCATTCAATTTATTTTTAGAAATTTTATCTGTTTGCAATTTATTTTTTCAAATTTTATCTGTTTGTCTAAAAAAAAAGATAGGCGTATCCGTTGATTGCCGAGCTTCGACTCGAGTCTTCAATTGAAGGCTCTTGAGCCCTTAAGGCTCGAACCCTAAAGGCTCGAGCCTTCTAAGGCTCGCGAGCCCTTAGGCCTCGAGCTTTGAAGGCTCAGTAGCTCCGACTCGGAGCTCGAGTCCGGGGCTCGGAGCTCATTTTTCTCAACTCTACTCGTGCCCCACATAGCCAGAACACACACAGTTTGCTCTTTGCGCATGTGTCCAACCGGTAAATGGCAGGTAAGCGATTTTCCCACAAAAGAAACTGGGCAATTTTCTGGGCAAAGTAAATACAACAATTCATAAACTGGGGTTCTATCAATAATTACATTAATTACATAGCAAATATCAACTCTACCTATCCATCGTTTTCCCCAGGCCTTATTTCTGTGATGGTTAATACTGGAAATACTTTTATGTATAATGGTATGGAAAGTGCGTAATAAATTCTTGTAACGCAAGGAATTATATCGTTTGTTGTGCCGTATTACGGTGATATAAACCTGTGGCGTAAACACTCGTGATTACTTGTGACAGCTTCAAGTTGAAATGTCCGTCACCCAGGTGACCTAAGCATAAATACTAATAATAAATCATATTTTTTCTTTCTTTTTCTTGGGTTGAGAGCCAGTACATTCTTTCTTTTTCTTATCTTTCTTGGCAGGAAACGCATCAGTGATGAATTTGGTGTTGCTGATGTTGGGCAACGATAGCCACCTACCATCAAGGGGATCGTCAGCTCTAACGCATTACCTACATTACAATTTTGAAAAAATATTTTATTTCGTACTAGCTGCCCGGACAGACTTCGTTCTGTCAAAAGTTTTTTTTTTTAGATGTAAGCTATCCTATCTTTCAAGTTGGATCAAACTGCACACGGTGTGCAAATTTCATTAAAATCGGTTCAGTAGTTTAGGAGTCCATCGCGGACAAACAACGTGACACGTAATTTATATATATTAAGATTTAACACATCTGATTCCATTACAGTTTTAATATTAGTACACAATAGATTTACATACACTCACGACCGCATCCAGTAATCGACATTTCTAGTCATTGTACTCATACATATCATGTAAAGCTCGTACTTTACAACCAAAATAGGCTTCGGTAAAGGTGGTGTATACTCCCCAATAGGCAATTCCAGACGTTCTAATGTAATATTAGAGATACACAACAAAGCCATTATTACTGTTAGCAGCTTATCTTCTTACCAGAGCTTAAATAGACACTAAACTTAAACATTTCCACATCTTTTTAGATTTCAGGCGTGGCAAGATAAAAATTATTTACAATATGATTAAAATAATGATGTCGCTTTTGTAACACATAGGGATGTAGTTTTGAAATGTATTGCGCGCACTATGCGGCGAAAAAACGCATTGTTTAATTACTGAGTTGCGACAATTTGCCACAGCGGCGTTTTTATTGTTATTATTAACATTATTTTTGAATTATTATTATTGTGTATGTTGTTTTCAATCATACGAATACTCATACGAATCATCATAGGTATACAAATATTCACTGAACCGAACTACTTATATGACCTATGCTAATGTTCGATCGTACAGTATACAAATAAATAAATCTGCCATTTCTATAAAATGCTCACATAGATGCCTGTTCCAACGTTTTGTTTACAAATATCGTTTAAAGTCTCTTGACGAAATATCTCCAACTAAGTGTAATATAAACAGCGAGCCACCTGATCGTAAGTGGTCATTCTAAACATCAAACGCCCATAGGTAAGAAAAAGAAGAAAAGAAAGAAAATGTAAATAATTATAAAAATATGACAGGTAATATGCCTGTAAAGAAATAGAGGACAAATAAGTCATTCAGGGTAGAGTTTCCGAATCAGAGATAATTAACAAAGAACCTTAAATTAAACATCTTTCATTTATCCCAGAAACAAGATGTATTTAAACTTTACAATAACTTTTTCAATTTAAGCTGGAAAGTTTTCACAATACAACAATCAGTCAAACTGACTGAAGTCTCATTTATATTCCAAGGTATATTCATAGTAATATTTATGTAGTGATGAATCAATTACACCATTCGAACTTGAAGTTAATAGGTAGTTACACTAGTTACTATCATTAGTATGGCTGAAAGACAACTAATAGGAAAACTTTATTATGTTTTTTTAATTGCAATGGCCTTTTTAATTACTATTTATACATAGAGGAAGACATTTTTCACGTGACTAATTCATTAACATAGAGACGAAACTATCGATGCTAGAACTACAAAATGTGAACAATAGGTACCTTTTGTGACTACAATCAATAAGAATGGATTAGGTATGGGGATCAATTTTTAAGTAAAATAAAGGTTATTTTGTGTGAGGTGGGGTAAAAGCTTTTTTTCGCTTACTTAAATTTTCTACTAAGACTGACAACCCGTATGGGTACCTTTCGTCGTTCTAAGTGTCCAGAGTTCGATTCCCACATTTTGTCATATCTTTTATATCACCTTTTGTCCCAAAATTTTACAGCGAGTGAAGCAGCAGATAAGGCTACTTAATAATATTGTAACACTAGAAATATTTCTGTATTCTATGCTAAACCACATAATAAAAGCTTGTGCAATTTCACCCTGGTAGAGCGATATGCTTTGACAGTGTACATGCGGCTAGCATGGCGTGCTCAATCTGATTTACCACTGATTTGCGGCTAGCTTAATAACTAATCCGGATGAACCAGAACGATATGTAGAACTAATACAAAACTTAGCTAGATTTCAAGTGCTAAATTTATATGACATGTTTACAAATTGTTGGTATAAGTTTGTGTAAGTTTTACATTTTTCTGTTTGAACTTTATTTTTTATTTGGTCAACAAAATTTGGAATGCAATTTCGTAAAATGTTTGGATTCTTCATAGATATATTTCAACAATATTATGCGTCGAGAAAAAATGTGATCATGGATATTTTGAAACTTGAATGACTTAACTACATTTTATTTTTAAAGTAAAATATCTTGTATCTTGTAAATACGATATTTCTGTCCATTGTTAAACTTTATTTTTAAGTCTTAAATAAATCTTAGTCATAAGAATCAATATAAAATAAGAGAAATGGACTTAGAATTTCGGAAATCACAAACGATATCTGATATTATGTTTTAAGCATCGAGCAATAATTTAGAATTGAATCAGCACGCGGGTGCGCCACGGAAGAGCCGCTTGTCGGATTTACGATCGAAAAGCTTCCGCCGTTTTCCACGATCGAACGGAACTAGCCGCCATTTTTGCACATTATAATTTGGGTAACTACGTATGCAACCACTATGCAACGTTACAAGAAAATTTGCTTGTTGTGCTATGTTGTTAATTTGTTATTCACTTCTTCTGATATATTTTTATAGTTTTGGTTTTATATTCAGGTGTGGAACATGAAAAAGACCAGCACGGCTATTCTGTTTTGTAACTTGACAGCGGAATCCGCGATGAGTTTCAAAATTGAAGTTTGAGTTCGAGACTCACTTCACTTCGCAAGTGCGTACTAGATGATTAGAGAATGACATATCAATATGATGCAAGTTCGCTTTTGTTTTGTAAGTTGACAGCGGAATCCACGATGTGTTTCGAAATTGAAGTTAGAGTTCGAGAATCCCTTCACTTCGCAAGTGCGTACCAGCAAGGCTATTCTGTTTTGTAACTTGACAGCGGAATCTGCGATGACTTTCAAAATTGAAGTTCGAGTCCGAGATCTTGATATGTGATTCTCTAATCATCTGGTTCGCACTTGCGAAGTGAAGGGAGTCTCGAACTCAAACTTCAATTTTGAAACTCATCGTGATTCCGCTGTCAAGGTACAAAACAAAAGCGAACTTGCATCATATTGATATGTCATTCTCTAATCATCTAGTACGCACTTGCGAAGTGAAGTGAGTCTCGGACTCGAACTTCAATTTTGAAACTCATCGCGGATTCCGCTGTCGAGTTACAAAACAGAATAGCCTTGCAGCTGTCAAATAGCATTATTTTTATGTACTTGTGAAGGTTTTTTAACAAGAAATCAGAGTTTTAAATTTTAGCTATTTATTACTTCAGGAGTGGACATAAATCAGTATGAAAAATAAATATTATATGTTAAGGCAACCTGCTCCTAAGAGGTAACCTTGTAACTTTGAATACATTTAAAACAATCGTTTGAAGACCTATTCGATGATACCTATCTTACCGCCAGAGAAATATGACCTAGTATTCATTCTCGATCGTCACGAGAAGACATTTTTATGTGAGAGATAAATACACGTTCTCGAATCGTACTTGTTTGTGATACCCCATTTGTATTGTAAATCTCGCTACACAGAATTCTAGTGCGGTGATAAAAATAAGTGGTCGTGTAGTAGTTATTTATAGTAGTTTATAGATTACAGATGTGATTGATATGGCTGCTATATTAAATCTAATAACACTATCACATTAAGCAACAATCACTTGTGTTCCTAAATATTAGACATAAAATACTTTCCTCGCTCCAAGTAAACTTCCCAATTAACATACGATAAAATAGGCATTTTAAATTTAAATTTTTAAATTAAATTTAAATTAATTTCTATTCAAAAAAGATTTTAGCAGCGACAGACGCTCAACTGCATAGAGCCGTTTTGGAATACCGTCTATTTATGTCTGCCGGCAAACAGGTCTGCATTGCATTGCTTTTATTCTAGTGTGATGTGATAGATGGGCGAGCTACAGGCATCACAAATAAAAACTCTTTGAAATTCCACAAGAACTGGACTCGAAAATATGATTTATGAAGACAAATATGACGCATAAATGTTTTCGTACCAACGTGATTTGATATGTGGAAAAAATGGAGTAAAATAAATAATTTTGCATATCACTTAAAATATTTCAAGGTATTAAAGCATAGAGGTATAAAAACAAATTGATCGATAAATAATTTGAGACCAATCTTTGTTTTAATTAATGGCACCAACAACCTAAAGATCCTTGTAACGAGATCTTTGATACAATACATTTAATTTCCCTTTTTTACTTAATACTTGAAAATTAACGGCGAAAATCAAAATACTACATTTTACTTATGGTATCTTTCTATCATCTTATTTTGTCGTCTAGTAAATCCAAAGGAAATCGTGTTCGATATACGGACATTTAGACACGAGTTAAACTGCATTATACGAGTATATTATGGTTTCCGTTTTTCACCGCATGGATACATGAAACTCTAAGTTTATAATAAAAAACTAAAAAAAGAATAAATTAAGGCTAAGTAAGAAACACTTCATTAAAAGGCGAAAACTCAAGCAAATCCAGATATAATTCATAAAGGTAAATATTATATTCAGTATTGAGAAGAGTAGTTGATTTACGTGTTTTAACTGCGGTCAATTAAAATTCAACCTCTATGCTTTGTTCACAATGCTCTAACCAAAATGTTCTATTCACTGCTATTCCCATATACTCCAGCTCTCCAATTTTTTATTCCCATAAAAAATTATGGTCAGATTTCCCTAATGCTTTTATATCCTATAGCTTTTTATAGGTCACTCCATAAACATTCGCTCGGTATATTAAAAACGCCGCAGCAAGCTGGCAAAATATAGTGGACACACAGTTTTAATACTTAAAATATATACGGGCAGGAGAGTTTGCCGCTTCCTTGTTTATTTCGCTCTCGAAACATGTTATAAATTGTTTAAAATTATACATTGTATGTTTTTTTAATCAGCAGGTAGTTTGTAGGAATTGATGAGGAGAATGACCTTATAGGAATTCAATTCAATGTTTTAAACACAAAAAAATCTGAAAAGTAAATTTTAAAATGTTTACCATAACTATGGAAAAAATCGGAAGTATCATTAACATTTGTTTAAAACATCTGTTTACGCTTAAAACCATAGAAATTAATAGTAGGAGAAAACACAACTTACATAAAAATAAAGGAAAAACGTTAGATGCATTTATTTTATTATCAATTTTCCAGCGGTATCAGTTTCATACATTGAAACAAAAGGAACAGACTTAATTCCTAATCTCCGAGGGAGTTGTGAAACGGCCCATGTAATGTTAAAATAGAAAGTTCTTAAATTCCCAGATCAAAAATTAAGAACACTTAGCAAACGGACCGAAATAATCGTTGAAGTTTTGCGTTGCCATGCCGACGAATGATTTGATGGGTTTCATCCGAATTGAGTGGCTCATATAACGTTTCACTGGCGGCCTCTAAATGAAAAAGCTAAGTAGGGACCCAATCTCATATTAAATATATCATTTGATTCATGACATTGAACATGACTGAACAAGATACAAGGTGCGCTCATAATTTTATTCTTTGCAACGGATACATTACAGTCCTAAATGTTTTCGTTTTCATAATTATGGAGTTACTGCATAGTTAAGTCAGTCTGTAAGTGATAAAAGATTTTTTATGAGAATTTTAGTTATTTGTCAGACACGTTAGTTATTATTTGTGTCAATGATTGGGTAAGACTTACCCAATCTTATCTTTCTTTTATCTTTAATAGTATCTTTTAAGGTTTCTGTGTAATTATTGCATTTCTGGATTACTACTACCTACTGCTAATTCAAAGAGGATTTTATTATTACAGTTACTGAAAACTAAACTTTTCATTAACATCTTTGATAATAGAATGAGGTGGGGTATACTGAAGTAGCCGACGATGGGACTCACATTCTTGAGAAGAGTGGTCGAAGTAAAATAGGGGTAAGTAGTCATTAGTCATAGATCATTCAAAGTATCAATACACAGAATAAATAAAAACCCCGCGTATAAACAGTGCAACTATTCTACTTCAGTACTGTTAGTACAACATTTGTTTTAATTCATGAACATAATGATGATGATAATTAATACACAATTTAATAATGTATTCTACTTGGTCTTATCCCAAAAGCAGCAACTTCTGTCAAATATCACTCGAGTAACTAGCAAGGTAAATATAAATGAACAAAATACTCTTAATAATACACCAATGTAAAATAAAGTTGTCATGTTAGTAAAAAAACTATCAAATTTTATTACAGATTAAAATATAGTCCAGGTAGTATCTGAGCAAGTAACTCTTGCTGCGACAAATAAAACTGTAGTTCTGTCGGAGGGTCGATCACATATGCGTGCCACTCTTATAAGGACTAATTGGATCCGGTCACAATGTGTTGGTATTCAGGTCCAAACATAATGTGTTATAATATATCGAAATGTAGATAGACTGAATTAGTCACACTGTGACCGGAATTAAGAAATATAGATAGATTGAATGATAGTCATTTGATTAAGAAATTGAGTTTTATTTGTAGAAATCAGCCTTACCATACATACTTACCTACATTTAACTGAAATCTATCCCTCTAAGATGATATTCATGATGATAATCACTTTAAATTGCCAAGATCCCAATTCCCTTTGAAAAAAATTAAACAATAGTTCAAAGAAAACCTCGCATTGACCTGCGTGGCCGTATTCGTAACCCGCTCTGAAACTCAATACACTTTGAAAGTAAAAGCTAAATAAGGTCCGCTACTCATGTTATTTGTCATTGGATTAGAACTCAAGGCCGTTATATACACTACGGGACTAGTCAGAAACAGCGACGCAATCTCCTTATCCTTTTCGGGTCACATTTGTCGAGAGCCTGAATAGCGGCCAGTCTCTTTGATGGTATTGAAAGAGAAAATGCTTATCGCACTATCGCCGTAAATAACCGAGTGCCGTAGAATTTCTCTACCTTTGCTAGGAAAACGCTTGTTCTTTCCGTCAAAATGTGTATTAAAAATAGCAGTTTTACGAACAAGAAGCGCTCATAGATCTATTTGAAGGGATCGACCAAGTTAAGCAACATCAAATTTGAATGGATGCGATCGATAGTTTGACGAGTGACCGCTAGTGGTTTTCTTGAGCGCATCCGTTCTTTAGAGGGACGTCAGTCTCGATTTCTATCATTAGATTGCAGTCGTTAGGCCATTTTTGTTTAAAAAGCTTCCACTACTTGAGTTAATCCACAAATACTCATTGGAACAGCGTAGTGGAGTATGCTCTAGGCCTCCTCAGTTATGAGTGTATGACAGTGTTTGATGGATTTATTCAAAATTTTCAAAATTCAAAATCATTTATTCATGTAGGTATCATTGATACACTTATGCACGTCATTTTTTAATTTACCAGCTTTTCGGAAAGGTGCTTTGTCATGGAGGAGAAGAAAAGCCGAAAGAAACTCCTCAGCACATCTTTTAAAAATAAAATACATTGGGATATTGCTTACAAAAAAGTATCACTAGCCTGTACGGAACTGGTTGCAGATCTGGTCATTTCCATGCGTCTTTGTCATTTATGTACTCATCTACAGTATAGTAGCCTTTGCCTAAAAGTTGAGATTTTACATGTTTCTTAAATAATTCCACTGGCAAATCGCGTATTAACTTTGGGATTTTATTATAGAACTGTACACCACGGCCCATAAAAGATCGCTTCACTTTAGAAAGACGGTAAGATGGCATTACTACTACCGAGTTTAGTCGCGAGATTTGTTATATGTGGGCCCCACTGAAGTTTACTATCTAAGGTCACCCCTAAAAAGACCATGGATTCCTCCATATGCAATATTTCATTATTCAGTCTGAGAGATTTGTTAACTTTTTTAACATTAGGTAGTACAAACTCTATACATTTAGTTTTTTTTGCATTTAAAAGCAAATTATTGATAGTGAACCAACGCGACACATGCGAAAGAGCACTATTTACGTCGTCAAAATTTACTTTATTCCTTTCACACTTAAATATTAATGATGTATCGTCAGCAAATAGTACAATATCCGCTTGGTTCTTTACATAATGTGGTAAATCGTTAATGTATACCAGAAAAAGAAACGGACCCAAGATCGAGCCCTGCGGTACACCCAACACAGCCGGTGACCCCGATGACTTAATATCTTTTATACTAACTTTTTGTACTCACATAAGACGCGATCAAGCTAAGGGCTTTGTTTTTTATACCATAGTGGCCAAGTTTAAACAGCAATGTTTCGTGCTGAACACAATCAAATGCCTTAGATAAGTCACAAAATACACCTATGGCATTTTGTGATGATTCCCATGCTTCAAAGGTATGCTTTAAAAGCCTAGCCCCTGCATCGGTTGTACTACGGCCTTTAGTGAAACCGTATTGATCAGGATGTAATAAATTATTATTGTTGAAATGGGATAGCATTTGATTCAATATTATTTTTTCAAAAATCTTACTAAGAGTTGGTAAAACAGAAACTGGTCTATAGTTATTAATATCGGTTTTTTCGCCTGTTTTAAAAAGTGGTATAATTTTGCTGCATTTCATAAGATCTGGAAAGATACCTAGATCTATGCATTTATTAAAAACTATGACCAAATATGGTGCTATAATATCTATAATATGCTGAATTATTTTTACCGAAATGCCCCATAAGTCACCCGTATTCTTTACCTTCAGAGACTGAAATGCGTTAATTAAGTCTCTAGTGGTTATATGTTTAAATTCAAATAAAATATTACATTCATTGACATGATTTTTTAATATAGAAAGTGCTTCCGTCGGCGAAGAAGCTAATGAACTAGTTAACGTTATAGGAATATTACGGAAGTGATTTTCAAACTCACTTGCCACGTCTTTATCAGCAGTGATTATGTTATCATTAATCAACAATTCGTAACTGGAATCACAGGACTTTGCGTTACCATTCTCACTACTAATTATATTCCAAGCCGTTTTTATTTTGTTATCCGAGTCAATCTTGTCCTTTATGTACATTGATTTCGCCTGAATGCAAACTATTTTAAAGATTTTTGAATAATTTCTTACATGCTCTTGAAAAGATGGAGAAAAATTGTATTGTTTCTCGGCATAGAGATCATACATCTTGTTCCTGCTTTTATAAATACCTACAGTAGCCCAATCACTAAATTTACTATTTTTAGCTATATCTACATACCTAAACTTGAAAATTTGATTAAATTCATTATTTATGTTATTTGACAATGTGTTATATAGTTTAATTGGATCTTTTTGTTGTAACGTTAAATGCGTTTGTAGTTTTGAATGAATTTTTTCTTTAAAAGTTGAAATCTTTTTTTTAGTTAATGGTCTACATTTTATTAATTGTTTTTTCTTATTAACAGAATTAAACAACGAAATTTTTTGTCCGCAGTGGTCTGACCTCAACTTACTGAATATCTCTTTATTTAAAATCTCACAATTGCAAAAGATATTATCTAAACATGTAGCTGTAGTGTCAGTTATTCTAGTTGGCTCATTGAATATTGGATTTAAATTAAAGCATTTAAACAAACTTAGTAGCCTAGTAGCCTAGTAGCCATAGGACTATCTAATAAGATGTCTACGTTGAAGTCACCACATATCACTACTTCTTTTTTAGAGACTAACCGTTTAAGTACATCCTCCAGTGTATCTTCGAAAATACTAAAGTCACCAGAGGGGGGCCTATATACACAGACTATAATAAACCGCTCCAGTTCCACACATGCCAGTTCAATAGTGCGTTCAACAGATAAACTAACAATGTCTTTTCGGTCTTTAAAAGAAATATTATCTTGCACTAAGATTAGAGATCCCCCATGAATAGCAGTCCTTCTAAAGAACGCACTTGACAATCTATAATTATTCAAACTAACATGACCCTGTAAGTATGGTATCCAATGCTCTGTAATACATAATACATTAATATTGCAAATAATTCTAATTCTAATTCTTTGCCGGTTAAGCCTTGTATATTCTGATGAACTATATTTAAATAAGAGGGCTTATCCATTGTCTTTTTATCTAGTTTAAATTATTACTTGTACAAATATTAGTACATTTGTCTAAAATAGAAATAGTGGTACTACTACCACACTCAATAAATGTGTCAATAGACAGATATTGTTTATTGGATTCATGACTCGAATCCAATAAACAAACCATAACGAGTTCAATGCATCAAATCTGAATTTCTGAATTGATTACTGTTGGAAAAAAGTAAAAACTTAACCACTTGGTTAAAAACTTGGGGCATATAGTCACATCCGATCTAAAGGATCACAGGGACATTGAACGGGAACGGAGAGCTCTGTCTAGGAGGGCAAATATGTTGGCTCGCAGGTTCGCTAAGTGTTCGGTAGGGGTGAAGATCACGCTTTTCCGAGCGTACTGCACTTCGCTGTACACATGCAGTCTGTGGGCTAACTACACACAAAAATGCTACAGCTCCCTCCGCGTCCAGTTCAATAACGCGTTCAGAGCGGTGCTGGGACTGCCCCGCTTCTGCAGCGCCTCGGGTATGTTCGCGGAAGCGCGCACGGACTGCTTCCACGCCACGATGCGAAAGAGGTGCGCGTCCCTAGTACGCAGGGTGCGGAGCAGTTCCAATACCGTCCTGGCAATGATCGGTGGAAGGAGAGATAGCCTCTATATCCTTCACTGCTGTAATAGACATGTCACACGTCATAAGGTAGCTGTATAAGTTAGTTAAATAATTTTATTTGGATTTTATGAGTTTAGGTACAGTGACTAAAATTATTATTATTATCACTATTATTATTATTTTTATTCCAGTGTCTGTTATTGTTTTAATTTAAAATTTTAATTTAATTTAATTTTAATTTATTATTATTTTATTAGATGGATTATATTATGGATAATTTTAATTTATTGAATTTGATTGTTTTGATTGTTTTGATTATTTTTATTTTTATTATTTATTTTGTTTTAAGAATTTGACTTAATATACAGGGTTATTTGTAACTCGACGTATTCCTGGCGGGAGCTGATGAAGGAGCCAAAATGCAATATATTTGATGTTCATTTGTATGAGCAAAAAAAAAAATTCTTGCTACTTGTGGAGATATTTGCAATTTAAACTTTTTTCGTTATTTACCCGGATTTTTGCATTTAGGTACAAATTGAAAAAAAAATACGTATGGTATGGTTATTATTTAAAATTATTTTTCTAACTAACACTTCAATAAAGCCCACCTTACCTTATTAAGATGAAAATTCCTTCTGAATGAAAAACTACGAGCTACAACAAAAACAAAATTATTTAAAAAATACTTGTTACTTGACAAAATATGTTGTCGGGTTGAAAAAATTACCATGACACTAGGCGTACAAGTTATTAAAAAAACTTGCCCATTTAATCAGCTTTTTAAAAAGGTATTAATGTTAATCCAAAAACATGTAATTCTTAACAAAAACGGCGTTTCACTCGTCGTAGGTCGAGCATATTTCAGGGTTAAAAAGTATAAAGCATAAAAGTAATGCACAAACTATTATTTTTTGTTCATACGTTCAGGATTCGGACCTGTATAAGAAATAGAGGGGCTCATATCGAGCAAGATGTATGAACAAAAAAATAATAGTTTGTGCATTACCATTATGCTTTATACTTTTTAACCCTGAAATATGCTCTACCTACGACGAGTGAAACGCCGTTTTTGTTAAGAATTACATGTTTTTGGATTAACATTAATACCTTTTTAAAAAGCTGATTAAATGGGCAATTTTTTTTAATAACTTGTACGCCTAGTGTCATGGTAATTTTTTCAACCAGACAACATATTTTGTCAAGTAATATGTATTTTTTAAATAATTTTGTTTTTGTGGTAGCTCGTAGTTTTTCATTCAGAAGGAATTTTCATCTTAATAAGGTAAGGTGGGCTTTATTGAAGTGTTAGTTAGAAAAATAATTTTAAATAATAACCATACCATACGTATTTTTTTTTTTCAATTTGTACCTAAATGCAAAAATCCGGGTAAATAACGAAAAAAGTTTAAATTGCAAATATCTCCACAAGTAGCAAGAATTTTTTTTTTTGCTCATACAAATGAACATCAAATATATTGCATTTTGGCTCCTTCATCAGCTCCCGCCAGGAATACGTCGAGTTACAAATAACCCTATATATATTGTACTTATCGTAATCATTTAACCGGACTAAATTACTGTGTATGTGGATCAATGTTATCTGAAATAAATGAAATTGAAATTGAAATTAACCATCACAAAATTGTATTTACAAGATTAATTTATAATGTAAATAGTACATAATAGGGAAGCTCGAACTGAAGTACATAATAGAGGATTGAGATGGATCTCCTCGTTTCTCAATCCCCAGTCCATCGGAAAGAACAAAAGGAATCCGCATAGCAACTGCGTATCGACTTCTCAAATGAGACATATTGAGAAAATAAGGTCTAAATTAATATCACTGTCAGGTCCCCTACATAATATTTCAAAGTGTTTACCTCAAAAAGTGCGATACATAATTTACAACTCTTTAGTCAAACCACACATCGATTATTTGATTGAAGTGTGGGGTACTGCAGCCAAATCCAACCTAGATCCATTACAAAGAGCACAGAATAGAGTAATAAAGGCATTATTTAATTATAAATTTTTAACACCAACTGATAAAATATATAACGACACAAAAATTATGAACATTAGACAAACATATATATATTATACTTGTATATTAGTACGCAAAATTTTAAATAAAGACATACACACAAGTCTATCATTTACGAAAAAGCAACAAATACAAAGAATTAAACTACGGAATGCTAACTACTTAGTAACACGTCATCCGAGAACAAATTATGGTAAAAAGAATATTGAATTTGAGGGTGTCAATTTATACAATAAATTACCGACTAACATAAAAAATGCTAAAACCATGTATAGTTTTAAAAAGTTGCTAAAGTCACATATTATATTAGAAAGATAAAATTTAATTTACGTACAACAAAACCACATAAAATAAAATAAAATAAATATCTTAATATTGTTTACATCTTAACATGATATAATATATTTTGTCATATACATATTAACTTGATATATTATTTAGTGTATACTTACGTACGATAAACTTTCCTTTAGGTTTTTTTGAGCATTAAATTATGTAAGTGCAATAATTAATTAGTTTACTACTAACCACCATCAATGCCACATCCAAAGATGTTTCGTTTTATAGCTCCATGTAACATAACTTGGAACCACGACTATGGAGGGTACAACATTATTATTTGTTTAACGTTAACCCACTTTCATATTCATAATTGTATCATTTATTTTGTGAGTTATCTAACAATAAGTATCTAGCTTGTAATTTTGTAACTTAAGTTTTTGTACTTAGGCCCCACTTAATAATATTTTTATGTTATGATTTCTCAGTAAGTGAATTATGTTAATTCTTTATGAGAAATAAAGTTCTTCTTAAACCGTAAAAAATAGATATTTTTGTCCAATTAATGTCTACGCTATGTATAGCAAAAAAGTGCACTTTGCAGGGATGTAACGTAGATAGACAAACAGAGTTGCAGACACACACGTCAAACTTATAACACCACTTGTTTTTCCGTCGGGAGTTAAAAATGAGCATGCGTCCTGCGACCTACTAACTTTCTTAGTATTACTTGCCAATACACATAGAAAGGTTTCCATAATTATTTTATATTATACTATACATTGCTAAATAGAGTAAAATATTTAAAAGAAGTTAAAATAATTCATAAATCCAACCACTTCGCCTAATGCCACTGAAGCTAGAAAACACCTAAGTAAAAGCTATAAATAGGTTGTTGAAACTGTTTCCTACAATGAACTGAAAGTTTGTAGCTTGTAAACTTCGTTTCACTGCTTACAACTATTAACTATTAAACCACAAACCGCGGAAAACTTGTTCGCTTTTAAACGGACCAACTGCGAAGAGCTGTTTCGCAAACAATATTGCAGGTCAAAATTTGTTTTAAACTTTTTTATAAGTGCAATATTTTGGCCAATAATAGGTTTTTAGAACTAAACGGCAATAAAATAACAAAATCAAAAGCAGGTTTAGTTTCTGTTTTCGGTTTACTCCATCATTAGTCGGGAACGCATGTGACAACACTTGTTGCGCAGGTATTTCAAAAGCCAGTATCTATACCTATATATAAAATTGAAAAGAGATACACTGATTAAACAAAAAATCTCAGAAACTACCGAACCAATTATGATGAGATTTGGCAGGGAGATAGTTTATGCTAAGGATACGTCAGCTAAGAACGGATTTTTGGAAATTCATCCCCTAAGGGGTAAAAATACTGGTTGGTGGTCATTTTCATACAAACCAACTTCGTCAGTTTTAGAGTTATAAATATGATTTTTTTATGGAAGTTTATAGTAATAAACAAAAGCTAATTTTAACATTTTTTTTTTGGAAAATCATCCCTTAATGGGTTAATTTCTTGGATGGAACTTAGTAGGCAACTTCGTCATTTTTGAAGGTAAAAACTAGAAAATTTACATATTAGCTCAAGATTAGGAACTAAATTTAAAAGTAATGCGCTTTTTTGGAAAATCATCCCCTAAAGGGTTAATTAAGAGGGCGCAAGTTAGTTAGATGGCGACTTCGTCAGTTTTGAAGTAAGAAGGGTGAAAATTTGTATTTAAGCTTATAGTTAGACACGAAAAATAACTGTATCACTATTTTCTCGAAATTCAATTTAATTTAGTATGCAACTTCGTCATTTTTAATGTTAAAAACATAAAATTATATATATTAGCTCCAGATTAGAAACGAAATTCGGAAATATTACGTTTTTTTGGAAAGTCATCCCCTAAAGGGTTTAGTAAGGAATACAAATATGATAAGCATAGTTTCCGCGTGCGAAGCTGCGGGCAACAGCTAGTTTATTATATATATCTAGGAACATTATTAGCATTTTAAACATAACTCATCGTGGACTGAACACATTTTACTATAATACGCACCACCGCAGTTCATGCGTGACAACGATCCATGCAAATGGATCGAAATAATATCGGAGCACAAAATAAATATCGTGAGTACTCGTATTGTAGTAAAATTAATTAGCATTACTAGAAACTAATAGCAATAGGCATAATGAATTACGCACGATATACAATACACTGACAAGTTATAGATCAGTTTATAATTATGTAAACTTCTATTAATTCCTTTAAATTCATATTATTCTCTGTGAATACGAAAACATAATTCTAAACTAAAAAAAACAATGCATTTGATATTAACAAATTAGCCTCTGAAATGTTATATTGTAAATAAGGCGCTCCACCCACTGAAGACGCGTCCCGCCGCGGTGCGCAGAGCGACGGATAACACAACTGCGCGCGGGGCAATTTCCCGCGCGGTGCCGCGTCGGCAGTGTGTTGTGCTAGGCGTGATTTCTATATAAATTGACATAATTGCATACAGTGGTGAAATCTGCCGTCCCGCGCACCGCGACGGGGCGATGTGCAGTGGGTGGAGCGCCTTAAGGTACCTATATTAGGTACCTACTATCTGTTGCCCGCAGCTTCGCGTACGGAAATTATGTTTTACCTTATTTATACCTCTTGCAGAAGGAAATTTAAAAAACGGTGAATTTATATTGAAGTACTTATATTTAGTCATTTATATTCTGAAACCCACGATAAAATCACAAAGGATTCCTCCAGGAGCGGGTTTTAAAAAATAAGCAATATTCACATTAATTTGTATTTTTTTCTTTTTTTTTTTTTGAAAAATTTTGAAAAACTGAAAAATATTTGTTCCATAAATGTAAGCAAGGAACAAGGGTTTTCATGTGAAGCCCGGACATACAAACAGACAGACAGACAGACAATAATTCTAAAAAAAAATTTTTTGTGCTCTAACACGTTATTGAAGTGCCCCCTAATCAATTTTTTTTTTTAATATTCAATGTACAGTAAATTTGCCCTTTGAGTTTTATTATAGTATAGATAGATATAATATAAATAGATTCCATTTTCGTACACATCAGAATTCCGTACACCGTTATATTAGACGTTGAATAAAATGTAATCAGAGTAAAACCAATTAGGCCTCCTATAAAAAGTTTACATAATTTCCAATCACGACAAATTGCTTACTCACCAGAGCGCTGCAGTTTGCAGGTCGAGAGGCAAAGTACACAACTGTCCCGCCCATGAATAAAAACTCCAGCGTAATGGAAACAGAATGTAATTACTTACTAACGAATTATTCACTTAATTGAATTTAATAGGACCGAGCTTGATTTCCACAGAATGATAAAAGAATTTGATTATGCCTTTTTTGAATTGTGAATAAATACGGCATAAAATAAAAAGAGCCTTTTATGTTCATATTACGTTGTTAAACACTGCGTATGGAGCGAGGAGAACTGCAAGGTTATTCTGTTTTGTAACTGGACAGCGGAATCCGCGATGAGTGACAAAATTCCTATCTTTAGTCGTTTGAAGTTCGAGTTCGAGACTCACTTAACTTCGCAAGTGCATAATAGATGATTAGAGAATAACATGTCAAGATGATGCAAGTTCGCTTTCGAGTCTCACTTGAGTGAGCTTCGATTTCGAGTATCGCAACATGGGTATCAAATGAATGAGCTCACCATACGGATGTCAATAATCTAAACTTTACTAACAAAAAAACCGACTTCAAAGTTACTCAAAAACTACTTGTCAGATCTCGTTCAAAATGTGGGACCATATGACAAGCCCCTCCTTTCGATTCGGTTGGCGTGATATTGAGTTATTCGTCAATTTGTCGCGCACATTCTTAATACAAAACGACTTATGTGTTTTTCTC
This sequence comes from Thymelicus sylvestris, assembly GCA_911387775.1. Lineage (NCBI taxonomy): Eukaryota > Metazoa > Arthropoda > Insecta > Lepidoptera > Hesperiidae > Thymelicus > Thymelicus sylvestris. The sequence continues at coordinate 8,084,403 of OU426896.1, read as the reverse complement.
ATAGATGCCATTGTCAGATCTAAATAAAATTTATATGGGAGCACATGACAGCAACCAGCTTTCGATTAAAAAAGAATCATCAAAATCGGTTCGCCCAGTCCAAAGTTCTGAGGTAACGAACATAAAAAAAATACAGTCGAATTGAGAACCTCGTCCTTTTTTTCAAGTCGGTTAAAAAAAAGGTATCATGATAGCTTATTTGATAGCAGGCGGGTTTTTTTTTATTTTTAGATGTGTGTTATTTATAAAATTACCTTATAAAACGTCACTCTGCCTGTAATATGGTAGCAATGTAGCTTCTACATGTGTGTTATCGAGAACCTAATCAGTTTATAACGTCTAAATAAGCGGCGTAGAACCGACAAGCGTTATTTAGTGCCATGGAAATTACCCGTACAATGTTCCCATAAATCCAAAGTTAACTACGCTGCGGAGACAACCAGCCTATTAGCACTCACCATGTACCATACTCATTCGTCTATTTTTAACCGACTTCAAAAAAGGAGGAAGTATTCAATTCGACTGTATTTTTTTTGATGTTTTTTTACCTCCGAACTTGCGACTGGGTGAACCGATTTTGATGTTTTTTTTTAATCGAAAGCTGGTGCTTGTCATGTGGTCCCACTTTAAACTAGATCAGACGAGTAGTTTTTGAGTTATTTTGAAGTCGGTTATTTTTTTCTTGGTAAAATTCATTCATTTTCTTTATTTGTAGAGGAGGTACCCTAAAAATAGGTTTTAGATTTTATAAAATTTTGCTGCGTGATTGTGCGCAAATTAACCGTTTGAACTCCGGAGAGCCGCCAAAAAACTGTCTAGAGATCTTTAAGCCGTGCTAAGGCTTTTCTCAGATTTAAATTATCCGAACAAAAATGATAGCCCTAAATCAACATAAATATTAGCCGTTTCATATTTAAATTTTTTCTCATTATTAAATATCCGAACAAAAATAAAGGTCCTAAATCAACCTTACGCCCCAACTCAGAATCACTAACGGTTGGTTACTTTAATCGCTCCTTAGTACAGAATTTGTATGGTGATTCTTTACTAAGGAGCGATTTAAGTAACCGTTAGTGGCTCTGAGTTGGCCATTAATGTCAGCAGTTTTATATGACATTTTAATTTTTTCGTATAAAAAAATGTCAGTCATCTATTCTTTGGAACTATTATACTTATTTCTCTCGAAATTCTCATCAAATGCGAGAACCGTGCATTGTAGAGCTACAATAGACAAATATTTAATAGCTTTGTTTACCGACATTACCGTTAACCAGTAACTACATTAATTTGAAAGCTCCACACAAAAGCTAACATTTGAAACCTCACTTAACTACAATCGAATAAGCGGCAAAGATCTAGCCTCGTGAGACGCGAACTCTTCTCGCGGCAAATTTACTCTCACCCCTCGTAACGGCACGCTGTATACGCGTAATAAAAGAAAGGTTTTACGAGCGAGGTAAGAACACCAAAACATGAATACAAGAGCGACTACAAAGGCAGCAAACTGGCTAGATTTTGCCCCAAACCATTCCAAAAATGCTTCCTAATTTGGGTACATTTATGACCGCGTTGAAAATAATAAACGTATTTCCTTTTACTTAGCAAAATAGCAAACACTTAAAACTGCTCTTTAACAGTACTGGGAGTCCTTTGTTCTAGAAACGGTCTTTGTTCGCACAGCTTATGTTGTAATAAATCGGAGCGAGAACCTAGACCACGATATAATTTTTAAAACATGGCCAGACGAGAGCTGTTCCACTCATTATTCGTTCTAGTACATACTTAATATTTACAAGAGATGCCACGAATATTCTACTACTATTCGGTGTTCAGCCTATTCGGCTTCTTTTTTTAATATTCGGTATTCGGCCAAATACTGCATGTTATTCGGCCGAAACCGAATACCAAATCGTAAAAAAAACACATCTTATTCAAAAATATATTTATCTTAATCACAAATGATTACTTTAATACTCATAATCTATCATAATCTATAATTTTTTCAGCGTATGATGATAGCAATAGATTGCGTTTTTCTTCATAATAATACCCGCTTCTGAAAATTGTAAGGGTGCAGACCCTTACAAGTGATGGTCAGGAAGCGCTACAGCCTATAGTGTAGCTGAATATTCGGTATTCGGCCAAATCACTATCCGTGGCATCTCTAATATCTACCATTCAATAGTTCCGTTTGTCGTTTCAATTTTGTCCGATTAATAGGTTTCTCGGTACGGAACGCGTTAATGGAATAAAATTGTATACTGTATACGCGATGAATGAAGTGAGCCTGACCTTTGAACATCTCCGAGTCTGTTTCTAACTTTTTAATATGAATATGGAAAAGCTTTCAGGGTAAAAGCAGTGAGGCCAGTCAATTCATCTACAACGGTTCAGTGTAATGTTAATAAGAGTCGATATTTCCAGGGATGCAGCGGTTCCGAACGCGTATCCAAATGAAAGAGAGCTTTGATACACGTATTTCTGTAACTGCACTGCGGCATCGGTGCGATGCAAAGCGAAAAAAAACTAGTAACGTGAGAGCCCACTGTTTTCCATTACCGTAATGGAGTTACTTTTCTGTTATATTTTTGTGACTGAATTCTATCCAACTATGTGGCTTTTGATGAAATGTTTTCGATGTTACCACAGTCATCATCGTGTTCTGTTTTTCGGTTGAAATCGAATTTGCGAAATGGTTGCACGTTTACACTTTCCATTTTATTTACTATTCGTATTACTCTGCACCAGCTATGAATATGGCATGACATTTACCAATTTCATTTTCGATGCAGTTATAACCAATGTATTTTACTATAGTTCTTTATTACCTGTATATTAAACAACTTTACCTATTACTGTTACTTTCTTGCTACATAATTAAGTAGGTACCTAACACTAAGTACGAATAAATACGCATAAAACATGATAGGATGCGTCGATTGCTATCTATTACCTATTCATTATAAAAGTGCAATGGTTATTAAATTTCCCACCGACAAAAGCGTTTATAAGACTTTTGTAGAGGTAACTTTACCGTTATTATTTTTCAGTCCCGTTTTGTTTTCTTCATTTCAGAGAAGTTGAGCAAACTTGTCTTTTAAAGTTTCTTGTGATACAAAAATAAACACTGGTTTATTGTGTAACGGTCGAGTAAAAATAAAGCCCATTGGTGCATTGATACATGAAGTGATCTGGCCCGTAGCTTGCCACTAGTGCCTACATTCGAATTTCGATGTAACTGTACCATGGAGTATAGACGGTAGGTACTGGAACCTCTTTTTTCAGTATACAGCTGGACACTTTTCAACTTTCCCCCATATGAGATAGCTCTCCTTACCCTCTATCCTCCATGTAGCATGATACGACTTGATGTACCATTCAGCATGCTACAAGTAATGAGAGAAAATCAGTTTCTGTCAAGTTACTTAGATGGGCACCGGGTAAGCTCTCCGACAATCTCCGAGAACATTAACGGAGACCCAAAGCATGCGATATGCGAATTGCGAACATTTTGAGAGGGAATACCGTCCTGTCCATCGATGTCCTTCCATGTGCTCGCGAACAACGGGATATTAAACGTTAAAGAAAGCGTTACTTGATAAATTTGTAAGCGTTATATAAATATGGGGAAAAAAATACCTAAAAACTCAATCTTTGATTTAAACCAATTTTACTTACTTACTTTGATATATTGTAAAAATACAAAGACGACCTATAACACTTCTGTAACTCGTCTTTGTAATATTACATTACAAAGATGTAATATTACGAGCTGTAACTCGTGTATACGTGATATAAAAAGCCCAGCATTAGAGTGAGATATAAATCTGAAGATAATTACCTAACCTACTGGTGAGTGTGAATGACAAATACATTACCTTTCATAAGTCAAACTCCAATCGAGATGAGCGTTACGCCCTCGTATTAATCTAACAATTCACCATAAAACAGTTCTGACTAAATGCAGCCAGTTAGTTTCTTGTTATATCTAAGGTCAAAGATAAGGTCACTATGAGGTTTGATTTCTGTAACCAGTTATAAGACAAGTTACGGATATATTCAGTGTACATTATCGTCATTTACCATCCATTATTCATGATCCCATCAAAAACATAAATGTAAAGTGAGAGTCAATTTCAAAAAAAAAAAGAATTGAGATCTAAATGGGTGCCAATTTCTGTGTAGAAAAGCCTAAAATTTTAGTCACAAGAACATGTAATTCAAGCTCCACATTTGACTTGGTTAGTTTTCACGTACCTACCTAGGCTATATTATATCTATGTAATTAGCTTCGTCAAATCTGTTAGGTTGATGGCTTATGACACTCTTCTCTAATTTGGTTTGTTGGTTGCTAACTAAAGAAAACTAGCCAAGTCAAATGTGGAGCTTGAATTACATGTTCTTGTGACTAAAATTTTAGGCTTTTCTACACAGAAATTGGCACCCATTTAGATCTCAATTCTTTTTTTTTTGAAATTGACTCTCACTTTACATTTATGTTTTTGATGGGATATCATTACTTTTTGTATAGAAATTATTGGCTTCAACCCATTAATGGCCCACTACTGGGCACGGGTCTCTCCTCTTGAGGAGGCCTAGAGCATACTCCACCACGCTGCTCCAGTGCGGATTGGTGGAGGGGTTAGTGGCCAACCCGAGTGTCGGAAGTTTTCAAACCGCCCGAGGGCCTCCGACATGGCTTAACGACTGTTATCTTATGATAACAACCGGGACCGACGGCTTTACGTGCCCTCCGAAGCACGGAAACGCTCAAGAAATTTTTGCCACTAGCGGTCACCCATCCAACTACCGACCGCGCCCGCTGTTGCTTAACTTTGTCGATCACATAGGATCGACGCAAGCCGCCGGGCTATGAGCGCTTCATAGAAATTATTAGTAAGTACTTATTCATAACGTTACTGATTAATTTTAATACATGAACTGTTATAGTGCTCTTCAACTAAATCTGTAGTTAGTGCGCCGTGGTCCGAAATACGGTACCTATTATTTCATTATTTATAAGTAATGATCTTCCACTATTGATGTTCGCTAAATATTGAAATAATAATTAATACTAAATCCCAATTATACAATCGTAATAAATACGAAAGTCGACTATACTCTTATTAGTTACGAGTGACCGCCCTCGCTTTGCTTTGGTTTTCTTATTTTTTTACACCTTGGGTTACGTTATTGGAGTTTTATTAAGGATCCCTAATTTATTGAAAATATTATATAGCCTATGTCACTCGGGGATAGTGTAGCTTTCCAACAGTGAAGGAATTTTTCAAATCGGTTTAGTAGTTTCGGAGCCTATTCAATGCAAACAAACAATCAAATCTTTCCTCTACTATTAGTACAGATAAGTTGTTTATGTTCGATGACATCGTGCAACAATAAATTTTGAAACAATACTTCGAATTACTTTAAACTGGTATAATTACGGAAATAATACAAAATTTTGTGGTGTAATCTTGTAGATTAGAGAAAAATAATTTTCCACACATTAAAAATAAAACGACGTAATACACTGGAAATGACGTCTCCTGACGAACCACTGATCTTCACGTAAATGTATATGTGCTGTGCACTTCTCACAGGCACTTGGGACACTGAACATCTTCCTCCCGTTGAAAGCTTCAGAAAGTACTAAAACTGATATATTTCGTTATATATTCACCTTGGAATCCACATAATGACCAGATGTCATCAATTTTGATCGCTACTCTTAAATTTCAGGCATTTTAAGTAAGTGTTCCTAATAGAATCAATTTTTTGAAAAATTATCATAAATTGATAAAAATTTACTACTTTCAGATTTATTCCTTTGTATTCACCCGACTACCTATCTGCATGCCAAATTTTAACTTTCTAGGTCACCTGGAAGTTGGATATAGTTTCGATCTATAGGTCAGTCAGTGTTAAATTTCTCGATTTTTGGACGTTAATATCTAAATAACCGTTTGAGATGTGTTTATGAAATTTGAAAGACGTATGTATTTCGCAAGTCTTAATAAATGAGCCAAATTTGACAGGTTTATGTTGAATAGTTTTTGAGTTATGAGGTGGTCAAAAGTGGCTCCAAATGGTTCGTGTAATATTACACACGGTGCTGCTCGTCAATTCTGTTAGCTAAGAAATTGACTTGACACGCTCCGCGTGTCTAGATCATTAATTGTGTCGATCTAAGACATTGATCAGCAAGGCCATTCTGTTTTGTAACTCGACAGCGGAATCGCGATGAGTGTCAAAATTCCTTGCCAAAATTGACACTCATCGCGGATTCCGCTGTCGAGTTACAAAACAGAATAGCCTCGCTGGTATTTGAGAGACTGAAGGACAGATTCTGCCAAGTAATGAGGTATTCCTCATCTGCACATTGGACAACACTCAGATCATATTTCAAATGAAAAATTATCTTCATTGTTTTCTACAGAAGGCATTTTTATATTATCTTCGTTAAATTTCTTGTCTATTCCGATTTAAACTACCTACTTCGCTATTTCTTTCTAGTTAAATCTGTGGATGATCGATATTGATATTATTGTAATCCACTTTAATTGATATATTACCCCGTCCCTTATTTCCTATATTTCTTCTTTAATAATTGGAAATGGAAGTTATAGATGTGATAAGACGTTTACGACTGCCAAAAACCTCTGTAATTCACTGTTCCCATGCATCTTATTAGTGAACAATAAACAGATTTCCATTGTGTTGTAAGTCAAACACAAAATTAAATTATCAATTGTCTCACTCTATCGCTCTTATCCCGAATAATTAATCTGATTTTGGCTTAAACAAAATGATCAATTCAATTCTACGATAATTGAAGATGGTGGCATGTTGAAAACAGGAACGAATCTACTGAGTTTCAAGTTTCAATTAATATTTAAATGCTTAATTCAGTTGTGTGCCTATTATACATTGTTTGTAAAAATTGAAGCAAATGTGTTATGCTAATGTGATGGGAAAAGCTATTTAGAAAGAAATATAATGCTAATGATCATTCAAACTAATGTTTCAGGTCTCAAATACCAACCTAACATAGCACGACTTAACTATGATAACATAGAATATTGTATTAAAAGATTTTAGACACTCAACAATAAATCCTGTGGCATAAAGTTCTTGTTATAACGAATCTTGTAATGTGAATTAGCGGTAAATTAAGTTTGTTTCCTCTTTAATACACTCCAAAGTGAAGTCTTGAGTAATCCACGATTACGTCGGTGACTTTGAGAACTCGACAGATGCCGTTAATCAACATCAAGCGTTATTTAATCTGAAATACGAGTCGTGGCACCATCGATGGAGACACGCAAACAAAATATCTTACTTCAAAATTATCGCTCTATGCTAATAGCATGAATAAAATTATCTGTATAGGACCTAATGGCACAAATTAAATGAAAAGAGATAGTTTATTTTAGGTACTCGGTTTGTACTTATTTATTTATTATACGAATTGTATTTTATAAAACACTGACATAAACGCGCAGTTAGGTCACACTTTTCTTGCGTAAAGTAGCGCTTTTTTATTTGCGGAAAATTCATCGAAAACAAACCATCGAATTACAATTCGCCGAAATTCGTTGAGAAAACTATTCTTCGAATAGCAATTCGTCGAACAACAATTCATCGAGTGACGCCTTTTAGACGCCTTTTAGTAGACGCCTTTTTTACACGGTGCAAATAATCGTGACTGATATTGATAAAATACAAGTTACTTTCAAGTTTTTAACAAACTTACCATACTTTCATACTGGCCTTCATCATCTTGGTTAGGTTTGTTGGGTGCAAGTCTTCTTGGTTTTATTTAGGTAATAATAATCTAAATATTTATATTTATTATTTTTAATACAATTTAATATGTATTTCTGTTCAAACTAAATAATATGATAAATAATAAGCAAAAAGTATATACCTAACCCAAAATTGAGCCCTGTGGCACGCTCATCACAGATTGTAATCCTGATGATTTAGCATCATTCATGCTAACACATTGAATCACCATTTAAAGAGGATGCAATCAAATTGAGTGAACTGTTGTTGACGCCGCGCGCCTTAACGTGGTGTTTAAATCCGATAGCTGCGAATAAAAAACAAAATAACATCTAAATAAAAATAGTGGAATAATCTTATGGAATAATATTTATAAAAAATCAAGTGTTCATCGATCGTTACTCAAAAAAAAACATTGATCCACTCACATAAGTCATTAGTACATCCCCTTATATTTTTTAACTTTTGAAAAACAACTATTTAATAATATTTACTAATGTACTAAATGTTTGCTTATGGATCGAATAGAATAGCCAACATGAATGTACATGTTTCTATTTCAATGATCTCATTGATCTCATAATCTATACTAATCTATATATATAGATTGAAAAGCGACACACCGCTGATTAAACAAAAAATCTCAGAAACTGCCGAACCGATTAAGATGAAATTTGGCAGGGAGATAGTTTATGCTAAGGAGACGTCCACTAAGAAAGGATTTTTGGAAATTCATCCCCTAAGGGGTACAAATAAGGGTTAGAAGACACTTTCATACAAACCAACTTTCTTAGTTTTAGATTTATAAATTTGAAAATTTTTATGTAGGTTTATAGTAATAAACAAAAGTGAACTTTAATATATTTTTTTGGAAAATCATCCCTTAAAGGGTTAATTTACTGAATTGAACTTAGTAGGCAACTTCGTCATTTTTGAAGTTAAAAACATGAAAATTTACATATTAGCTCCAGACTAGAAACAAAATTTGTAAGTATTATGTTTTTTTGGAAAATCATCCCCTAAAGGGTTAATTAAGAGTGCAAAAGTTAGTATGGCAACTTCGTCAGTTTTGAAGTACGAAAGGCGAAATTTTGTATATAAGCTTATAGTTAGATACAAAAAATAACTGTATCACTGTTTTCTCGAAATTCATCCCCTAAAAATAGGGGTTGGTAGTCAACTACATACAAATCAACTTCGCCAGTTTAAGAGTTGTAAATGTAAATGTTTTTATGTAAGTTTATACTCATAAACGAAAGTTAACTTTGACAATTTTTTTCGAAAAATCATCCCTTAAAGGGTTAATTTAGTGGATTTAATTTAGTAAGCAACTTCGTCATTTTTAAAGTTAAAAACATTAAATTTTATACATTAGCTCCAGATTAGAAACGAAATTTGGGAGTATTACGTTTTTTTGGAAAGTCATCCCCTAAAGGATTTAATAAGACTGTGCAAGTTAGTATGGCAACTTCGTCAGTTTTAAAGTAAGAAGGGTGAGATTTTGTATATAAGCTTATAGTTAAACACAAAAAATAACTGTATCACTGTTTTCTCGAAATTCATCCCCTAAAAATAGGGGTTGGAAGCCATTTACGTATAAATCAACTTCGTCAGTTTTAGATTTATAAATATGAAAATTTTTATGTAAGTTTACAGTAATAAACAAAAGTTAAATTTGATTATTTTTTTCGGAAAATCATCCCTTAAAGGGTTAATTTAGAGGAATGAACTTAGTAGGCAACTTCATCATTTTTGAAGTTAAAAATGGACAGGAAGTAGGAGAGGGAGAAGGAGCGGAAGAGGGAGATAGAGAGGGAGCGGGAGAGGGAGTGGGAGTGGGGCAGAAATCGGGAGAGGGCGCGGATGTGGATGAGAGAGGGACTGGAAGCGATAGAGGAAGAGGGAGAGGGATATGAAGTGGGAGAAAAACTTCGAGCGGGAAATGGAGAGGGAGAGGGATATGTGGTGGGAGAAGGACCTTGAGCGGGATAGGGAAAGGGAGTGGGACAGGAAGAGGGGAAGAGAGACAGGGAGAGGGGAGAGGGAGGGGGAGACGGAGAGGAAGAGGGAAAAAATCAAATTAATGTTAATGATGTTTACTATTCCAAACCCGCTCCCGGAGGAATGATCTATGATTGTGTCGTAAGTTTCAGTATGTACATTCCTAAATATAAATACTTCAATATAAATGAACCTGTTTTTAAGTTTTCTTCTGTAAGGGGTACTAAATAATATTATGATAATTGATAAGCATAATTTCCGCGTGCGAAGCTGCGGGCAACAGCTAGTAGGTATATAAAGAGGAAAGATTTTATTTTTTGTTTGCATTGAATAGGCTCCGAAACTACTGAACCGATTTGAAAAATTCTTTCACTATTGGAAAGCTACACTATCCCGGAGTAACATAGGCTATATTATATTTTCAAAAAAAAATTGGGATCCTTAATAAAACTCCAATAATGCAACCCAAGGTGTAAAAAATAAGAAAACCGAAGCAAAGCGAGGGCGGTTACTCGTATACGAGTATAATATAGTAGTTATTTTTTTCTTTTCAGATAATTTTTTCACGGCCAGTGTTTTATTCTTATTCATTCTTTCCATTCTACTATTACAGTATTTCTAATAATACAATGTAAAGCAAAGTTCCTTATAAAGTTGATGGAGCTACAGTCAGATGAATAGCAACACATTACAGGACCCTAAAATGAAAGACATTACGACATTAAATAAATACTAATAACATAAGGTGTAATGAAGCATGTATGCAGAAGGGAAAAGGCATTACAATCGCTTTATCGCAATAAGCGCTGCCTTTGTTTGAGAAAAAGCGGAAAATGCTGTGAACCGTAAACGACGGCGAAGTTAATGATGAAGAACGAATATATAACTTGAAACAAGTTTCATTTAGGTATGTTATAACAATTTGTTGATGTCAGTAAGTACTAAACATAAATAGGGATAATTTTAGGTATTTCTTGTAAATTCACGCGTCGATTTAACACGCAGGGAGTGTTCTAATTTAAACTTAATTATATTAGAGACAAGTTCGATGATAGTTCATTTGCAAATGTTCCAACCCGACACACTTTCAGAAATTATAAAATGAGTTTAAAATCCACTTCAAGTTATTCTGATTTACAACTTTGTCACACGATCAAGTCAACTCTCCTTCGGTACTTAATATAACTTCTTCAGCAGTTTTTTCACAAAGAGGCGAGTTTGGCTTAAACTAAATGCTTTTTTTTTATGGAAACAAGCTATACAACTATCGTCTATCGTCACCTATGTACATCAGCGACACCAAAGACATCACTGTGTGTTTCCAGCCAATAAATAGAGAAGAAAAGTTTATAGACCCATTAGAACATTGGGTTTAGACCATTTTTGGATTTAGGGGTCTGTTTGCGAAATATTTGGCTTTTATATAGTTACTCAAAGCCTTCTTAGAATTTGTAATGCATTGTGATTTATTAAGTTGTAATTTCGAGAAAATTCAAGATTCAAGAGAAACCTTCAAGCGCGTCTGCATCTTATTGATGGAATATTCCATTACTCAGCTTACTGATAAGTTACGAAATTAAATCTATCTATTGACTTTTACAGAGAATGAATAGTCTTTACTCCGTAAATACCCATCAATCACTCTTTATCTTATTACGTCATCTTTTGTTTAAGTTAATGTGGTTTGAATAAGTTTAATTTATCGACACATTATTTGTTGCATCACAATTAATAATGTTTATGTACTTACTTAAGATCTAAGATGAATTCAATAAATATAAAATAGCCATGCTAGTGACTCGCCTTCCAATACAGGGAAGGTTTTCAGTAGTCAGAATGAATACCGAATAAGGCCTTGTTTCCACGTAGATGCACGTCATACGCATGCTGTTGTCACTTGTCGCTTTGTTGCAGCTTGCGCGCAGCTTGCTTGCATCATGCATAGTAAAAGTAGGTACGATATCTTGCATGCAATCGTCAAACAAAACGCCGTGGAGAGTAGGCCTTACAATCGCTTTATCGGCAGCAGAAATAAGTATGTATTTTTCAAAAATATCTAACTACTGTAAATATTGAAACAATCTTAAATCCATTTTACTGTAACGCGTAGCTTTTACCATGCAGATTGTGGCCTTCATTTTAGCTTTTAGTTAATGGAATAGTGACTATACACTGATAATTACCTACATATTATTAATTTAATTGACTTCGCGTCTACGATGACTATGTGTGTATTACATACTTATAAAAGTTACCTCTATATAAATGTTCAACTTGATATAATTTGAAATAATTGTACATTATAGCACACACACATTACATTACAGCACATTATAGGTATCTAGCTTTTTATTTATAGCTATCCAGACTATGCAAAATTGTTGCTTACTCCAGTTTTGAATTATTACGAAGTTAATATTATTATTATTAGGTAAGCAAGGGGTCTAGCCAAAATTTTAAAATGGCAACTAGGGGTTCACAACATTGTTAAGTTTTCTGACCTCTGGCTTAGACAATCACGAAGATCACGCCAACCACATGACGCGTTTATTCGATTCACCTCATATAAAACTCGCTCCAACCAAAAATGTACTTAGATCTATGGGAGAGTGGGGTAAACATGAACGATGGGTAATCCCGAACGCAATAGGTGGACTATGTTAGAAAAAGTTAATATTATTTTGTCTAATGCTGTTGAAAATCACACCATTTTTAAGCCAGGCAAGTCGGGAGATTTGGGCGCTCGCTTAGTTCAAGATATGTTTTTTTTTGTGTTCTTGATATAATATTTTAACCTAGCTGCCTAAAAGAATACTCTGAATTAGAACTACTTTCTTTCATCCTACGTTTTTCATTCTTTTATTTAGTTTTTAAACTATTAACTTGTTAACATTCTTGTTTCTCGCAACTTTATCTTGTCTGAATCTTCTATCTTTTAATCTTCTCATTTCCTACTTCACTTTACAGTCTTTTACCTTAACTCTTCAGTCTCCTTCTCTTTAACTCTACAACATAAGTATATTAATGTTGGAAAAAATTATCATCCTAAAAATAGAAAGCCATCGCTTATAACCGATTACCAGTACCTACATAAATTCAAAAAATAAAAGTATAAGGATTTAAGTTTTAAACTTTAAGCTTTTTCTTAAGTGGCTGGCTCAAAAGCTTCTGTTCATTCTTAGATGGATATTAATATACGGACAAGACTATCCTTTTAACAGATCTATTTTGAAATAATACGCTTTCGTTAAAACTTACTTAATTGGAACTGACAAAAGTTATACAATAGTTCTGTAAATAATGTTCAGTTGGTTTGCAAGAGCAAAACAAAAGCCATAGATAAACTGTTCGATTCGCAAACTGAGTTTGACAAGAACGAATATTGTTAACTGATACCACTTGCTAAATTATTAGCTTTTAAAACTCTTATAATAGAAATAAAATAATGTCAATACAGACTAGCACAAAACAGCCAGTGCACAAAACTCGGAAATATTTTTTGTTCACTTCAAACAGATATTGATAATGTGTTTCTTACATTTATAAAGGGTATGCTCGTTTTTCACATAAAAATACTTTGTCAAATTGTTTGAGCTTCATATTTTCACAAAAGACCTTCAGACAGAGACATTCATTGGTTTTGTGTCATAACAACGCCATCTACTGAAGTAGCTTTAGTGTTTCTACTGGCCAATAGATGTCAGGTAGAGTCTATTGTAGCAGTTATTCATTGCCTGAAAACACGGATAAAACGACATTCGTAAAAGAGATTTTAATAGCGTAGTGAACATTTAATCTGCACAAATTAATGTAAATTTTATTTTTGTTTACACGTGAAATTTCATTTTACTATTTTACTAGCGACATTTACCTATACGATTCGAGGCGCGCTCTGAGAATATAACCTGCTTGGTTCGATCGAATCGAGTTAATAAGCAACTGTACTCCGTTTTTTACATCGAGTCATATTTAGTAAAAAAAATTACACTCTCTTTTTATCTTTACGGGCCATCCATAAATTACGTCACACTTTAGGGGGGCGGGAGAGGTCGATGTAGTGTGACATTGTGTGACAAGGGGTGGGAGGGGTCCTAAATTTTGTGACGTCACATTTCAATATCGAATAATTGGTATGTATAGGTAAATATTAAAAAAACAATAATAATAATAACTTTATTTCCCATACATAGTTAGGTATTACGTTTTATATGTATCTATGCAGTAAGTTGACATAAGAATTTAAATAGTGCGGCGGATATTACATATCTAAAGCATCCGGAATATATTCACGTTTTATCCTGACTTTGTTACTTCTCAAGTGCTCACAGTATGTAAGCACCCTAAGGTAAGTAATAAGTTCTTTCGGATGAGTTTTTCATTTCCTTCTCCAGTTATTCAAAGAGAGGAAAACATGAAGCGACAGAAACGTAATAGAATTACAGCAACAATAAGGTAATGTACTGTAGATACTGACAGATGGGTAAATATCAGGTGTATTACTTCAATATTTACTATTGAGCAAATTATTTACTTAGGAATAGTTGGGTTCTATTCGTACAAAATAGGATACTGACTCAATGACTGACTAATATTTGTTGATGTTTATGTTTTGTTATTGGGCTTAACGTAAGGGTAAGGCTCATCGTCCGTCCTTAAGCTCAAACAAGCCTCCCCAAATATTTCACGGATATATCCGTAATAGGTATATCCTTTCTTTCTTTTTCTTCTTTCTTTCTTGGCCAGCAACGCATCAGGGATGCCTTTGGTGTTGCTGATGTCCATGGGCGACAATAGCCACTTACCATCAGGTGGATCGTCAGCTCGTTTGCTGACTATTTCCATAAAAAAAATATATTAAAAATCCTATCAAATGATAGGTATATTTAATTGATATCTATCGTGGTATATGAAATCTACACATCCGCACTGGAGCAGCGTGATGGAGTATTCTCTAGACCTCTTCAAGAGCAGCGATCCGTGCTCAGTAATGGGCCGTTAATGGGTTAAAGCCATGTATAAATAAAAACCTTACAACCATGCATTTGTATAGTCGACTTTAAATTGAACGGGATATAACTCAGTGGCTTCAAATAGAAGACCGAAGATATTTGCCACATCTATTGTTCAGTAGGGCACCAAAAGCATGGAAAGTATTCTTGGACTCAAGCATGAATATTCCTGACTATATGATGCTGCTCTTTTCGTCGATGAAGTAACGCGTAATATGAAATGTCCAACGAACATCTCACTATAAATCCGACTTTGTTGCTTGAAGCTACTTTTTACGCTAAAAAACCTAAAAAAACTCATAATAGAGTACATGACATAATAATTTTCAAGTACCTAGGTAATATCTATTTTATGCACTATAATTATATTCTAAACTTTCCATAACAGGAAACTTTAGATAAGGCAAACTTGTAGTAATTAAGATATCTGAATTTGCGAATTCAGTGTTCGAGTCTCACAACTAAGCACTTGCAGATTAAGTTAGCCTTAGTTATGCTAATAAATTCTGAATTATGTAGATGGAATTTTAATTTTAAACGAAATAAAGCCAACCATATGTCTTAATAATTGTCTTTTAGGTATAAATCAAAATCACTTATCCTAAGGAGTTGAAATTTGACAATATATTGCTTTAGTTCTGATGACAATGCAATTTTGTGACAAGCATGACCTGATACAACACTCAGGTTTGGCTCCAGCCGAGAAAACTCCTTAATGGTTAACAGCACAGTCTCAATCTTTTTTCTTTAGTATCTACATTGACACTTTAAAACCGTGTATTTAGTTTTTTAAACAATTAACTCGTTCGTGTCTTCAAGTGTGCTGCTAGTCAACGTCTATTCCAAGCACCCTTCATTGCGGTAATGCGCCTAACCAACATTAAGAGAGTTTTTTTGTTGTTCCTAACTAAACTTACTTCGAGCTTTCTAGTGGTGTACTCTGTTTAGTAACTAACGGGACAAAATTTCTAAAACGCTTTTGAGACAGGTGTGATTTATAGAATCACGACGGTACTCATAGATTATAGTGTCGTAAATTGTAGGTGGTGGTGAATGGTGCTATTTTACTTATGCGGTTACTTACTTACCATCCTTTATTCTAATAACCCAAACGTTTATAAAACGTGTTTTACTTCACAAATCGATTTACTATATTACTCTTCGTATGCAACGCTACGAGTTTGATGTTGCAGATTAGCAAAGACGACGTTGACCGTTTACAAAAACGTCAGCTTGTAGGTACTTAACTATAAATATTTAAAAATAAAAATTGAGAAATATCATCGCATAAATCGTATGAATGGTTGGTAAAAACCGACAAGACGAGCTAAGTAATAATTGTAAATAATGTCCATGCAATTAATTAATTACGATGTTTATGACCGTTTCAATTTATCATTAAATGAATTAGGTACCTTGCACCAATAGGTAACACAATCTTTCAATAACAAAGACGAGTAATATTTATTAAAGCACCGTATAGCACTTACGAAATTGATTTCTATAACAGAGTTGAAAGGGAGTCTCGAACGTTGTGGAGCGACCTTAAAAGTTCACCAATTGACATTTTTGGTAAGAATGTTATGATAGCAATTCAAGGCTCCATTCAGTCGTTATTATACCCAGCAATCCTGAACTGTTCTTGATTTATGTCGCTCTATTAGTATAGTTCAAAAACACGCGCGCCCTCCAAGTGAATATAGTCAGCTCCGAAATAATTATTTTGAACTGGGTCTGTATACGTAATACGTATACAATTTCTATAATTTGTTTCAGAAGTAATATAGTAGAAGAAAGAAAATATGTGTATAACTTTATCAGAGATATCTATAATAAGTATCTCTGAATTTAAAACTGAACCGTATCAGTAAAATTAAAGGAAATGTGTTCTTGCAATTTTCTGATTATGTGTTGAAATAAATACATACGCTCAGCGAAAGACAAGTGAGCGATAAAAATTGAACAGCCAAAGAAGTTTCTGGCGCGTCGATCAAAGAAGAGAGAAACAGAAAAAAGCATGTGTGTTATGTTCTTAAATTAACTGAATTAAAAAAAAAAC
This sequence comes from Thymelicus sylvestris, assembly GCA_911387775.1. Lineage (NCBI taxonomy): Eukaryota > Metazoa > Arthropoda > Insecta > Lepidoptera > Hesperiidae > Thymelicus > Thymelicus sylvestris. The sequence continues at coordinate 8,067,549 of OU426896.1, read as the reverse complement.
ACAATATGAACTTGAACATGAGAAGACTTTCACGGACGCGTTGCTGGCCGAAAAGAAAGCGTTCAAAATGCTTATGTAGCTATTTGAAATAGAAAATTAATGCGCTAAAAACTTATAAAGAGAGTCGTAGACAGTCAAACAAATAAATAACCTACATACTACTACCAGATTTCAGTACCATCTATCCATACAATTGGTGAGTACAGTTGTGCGATGAGCTCGGTAGCACGGACCATTTCACAACAACACAAAAATAAACAACAACATAAAGGAGAACCCCGATTTCCGGCCACGAATTATATGTGTTCTGTGGTAGGCATAAGAAAAGACAAGAGTAAACTATATACCAAAAAATTCATCTTATTTACTAGATAAACACGTTTAAATCTGAGCCTCATCTGCATTTGCTAAATGAACAAAATAATACAAAAAAGTTTTCATAGTATTTACCTCATTACAAACGATTTTATATTCGATTAAATCGATTACATATATCGATTAGGGAACTTAATAATATATTTTATGAATTATTTATTATTCATTGTAAGTACAAGATTAATTCCTTTTTTCCTTTTTTACATGTTTTCTTATTCATTGTATAACTAAACTATGTAATATATTTATAATTACCATTAAATCGTTACGCTAATTAAAAGACAATTCTAGTATTTTGACATCGATTTCGAGACATTTGAATCGATTGACAACAAAGATCTCTGTTGTAATCTAACCTATCTAATGTCATTTTGGTTACCATAGCAATTATAAATAACACCATTGTCAATAATCTTGCATCTTTTGTGTATTTTTACTATTAAATTAATATTTTCATCGTATTTGCAGTCCTATTTACTATTGAAACATATCGAAACGCACACAGTTATTTTAATTTTCTATTGCATTCGCTTTCGTACTAGTGTTTTGGTGAATGTGACAACATCATTGGTTTTCGCTATAACTTCTGGATTTGTTGTTGTTTTTTAAACAAATATTGCATGAATATTGGACTCCGAGATCGCTTGTTTTGTGACTGACCTTTTTCTGTACACTGGATGACGTACCCTATATACCTCTAGAAGAACAGTAGGATGCAGACGTTGCAGTACCCATACAATACGTATACCTACTGCACAATTTCTAGACGAAATATTAATATAATACATATTATGATGTGATGATAACTAATAAAATCCCTTTAAAACATGAAATAGCTTTTATTAATAATAATATTCACCCACCTACTTGGTTTCAACCATTACCTACTGTTTAAGTAGTTGTATTTTGTTAGTGTTTATATGTAACTTTAATTTTTACTGCGTCTTATGATCATAATTATTCCTAATACTGTCAATATTAGAGTAGTGTTTGGTCTGAGGTAGTAAGTCCCTAGTAACAGGCATAATATATTGCTGTGAGTGACATGAGTGTGACATAACCATATTTAGGTGGAAATTCTAGGATTTCATTAGTTGGCCATTGCTAGCAGACGTGAAAATTGGAGAAATTAAAGCTTTTACAATGATCTAATTGACCACCAATTTTCATTCTTGTCTAATCTGGGCCGGTGTCTCTATGGAAGATGGGGTTCTCCTTTTTAAATACGTCTTAACAAGCGCCTCTGTGCGAGGGTCCAGAATAAGTAGAACATTTGTATTCTATCAGCTACCAAAACATATCTTTATAATTATAGGTAGATGGCCTAGGTTTTTTTAACCGATTTATAGAAAGATACGGTTTAGCCGAATAAATATTTTTTGTTTGAAAAGATGTACCTTCTTCCAGAAGATATTTATCAAAATTCTGATTTGAAAATAGGATCCATGAGAAATTGAGGGAACTCCTCAAATATAAAAGGTATGATTAGCGATACTTTTAGTGAACCTTATCGAAAGTCTACTTGAAGTCAGTTGTTTTCGTTTTTGGTAAAATTTTGTTTACTATATCTATTTATTTATTTATTACACATACACATAATTAACAGGACTAACCTAAAGCATTACGTGCAGAATTTAAAACTAAGTCAAATATATCCCACTACTAACCTCATTTCAATCTGCACGAAACCTGAAGCCATTCTACGATATCTAAATAGAATATTTATAAAATAGCATTATGAAATAATAATGATAAATAATTATTATACACATAGAGGGCTCGAGGAGCCCGATCTTAGAATCTTATGATTCATCTTTATATTGTTTTATTCACAAAATTGTATCCGGCAATTCACTTCACGAAATATTTTACGAAATATTTATACATTTCATTGCATAAAATTCACAAATCCATGGGATCTTGCCATGTTGATATGAATCAATTAACCTTATTGTTCAAAGACGGCAAGCTAACCTACTCACATGGAACCCTAACAGAAACTTCTGTAAGAAACACAAGACATAAGACATAAGACGAGAAGCTAGTTAGTAAGCAATTTGTAGTAATGTACGATGCGGTAGAGAGCGGCAACGGAAGGGTTGCGGGCGCGTTCGTGATTGCTCACATTTATCTTGCAGTAATTAGCAGCCCGGGGCTTGCTCCACTAATGCTCCACGGACATAAGCCGTGGCAAGGCTATTGATATTCATCTTTAATTGAACGCAACTCTAAAAATAGCACAGACACGTTTCTTTGTAACATTAGCAACATTGCTTCACTTTGTGGATTCTTTTGTTTTTCTTCGTGTTTTGTTTTTGTTTTCGTCTCCTTGTTGTATCGGAAAATTGTAAAATTGTTTAGAGGAAAAAAAAATTATACCTACTACCACAATCGCCTTTGAAAACTAAACAATCAACCCACTCTACAAATAATAAATACTGTAGAGTCAATGGACTAACCTCTAGCTATTGCTTCTATTAAATGAATAATATCAAAATCAAATCCCAATTTCTTGCTATGTTGTCTGTTATATTGCGCGATACGTCATAAATTTAATAAACTAAGGATATATGTTCCGGTCAACAGTATAATCCCCTCCACAACAAGTGAAAGTAGTTCGAAGATTTAATTTCCGGGCCGTAGTATTCCCCCCACAATTTTATTCTGATACGGTAACATTGACGACGGGAAATTATATTTCTTTCAATCATCTGGATGGAGTGATGGAGTAATCATTATATTGAGTACTGCATCCTTAAATTGAAGGGTGAGAAGATCGGTTCTGTATCTATTTCGGGAGCTAAAAGAGGGTGCTTCGTTTTATGAAATGAATGTAAAATGTTTCTGTTACTTTCAATCGTTTGCATTAAAAATGCAGGTAACGTAGTGGCTTATTGCTTACCCAGATTAGCTTCTATCATCGCGTATCTAAACGACAATGTTTAAATTTTTATAGGTAACTCAAACTAGTTTTATAATAATTGACTGTGATAAAATTTCACAAAATGCGTTGTATAAACAAAAGTCTTGAGTAGCTTTGATTATTCGAAATCATGTCAGCGAGGAAACGTGGTAATAAACTGGTAACTGATCATTCAACATCAATATGATATTCGTTACCATTATTTGTTTTGTAAATTTGAATAAAAATATAAAAGATAAAAAAGGCAACAAATATATGTATAAAAAAAGGACTGCTCGTGAAATTTCCAGAAAAAAAATTTTTTGGTGGCTTAAAAATGATGCAAGTAAATTTTGTAACATAGAAAATGGAAAAGCAAATTCCTTAGCTTTAGAACAAGGAAGGATGAAGCAAACGGATAATGTGTTCTTGTGAAACAAAAGAAGTTTGCAACAAAATCATTTTACTGTACTTTTTTTCTGTTTAATATAGCAAACAAAAAGCAAACTGACCACAAGACATGGAGCCAGAAGAGTAAGAGTTAAAAAGTAGGGGGCTTCTTAATTGATTTCGAAGAGAATAACGTAGAACCCTTTCAAGTATTTGGTACTTCGATGTCTATTTAAAAGATAAATAAATAAAAACAAAACTGCAGATTGCAATAATGATGTCCTGTTCACAGACGGTATTTTTTAATATACAGACCCATGATTGTAGTGTTCAGTATCTATTATTCAATCTGTGGTAGTGTGGTAGAGTGTTGTCTGCGCGTGTGGTAATGAGCGCGGCGGCCGCGGCGGACACGGCGCTCGTAAATACCAGTCCGTTTCGGTTTCCGTTTCCGGCGCGGCGCTGCTATTACTTCTGCTGCACGTCTTATTCAAATTACACGCTCACTTTAATTTGATATTATGTACATTCCAGTACGTTTATAGCAATGTTGCAATAAAAATAGTTTTTCCGCCGATGATTTAGTTTATCGTAGTTTTTTATGTTTATTTGTGGTTTATATCCGTTACTGCATATTATTGGGGATTAGAATAATAGTTAAGTACTTTCTTTAATTTTTATGATTTTCATTACAGTGAAGTCTTCACTGTTACAGACAGTCAATCTCCCCGATTGCCAGCTAAATAATATCTGTTGGACATGTGAAAAAATTCACGGCAGTAGTTTAAATGATTTATTTAAAAGGAAACCAGATAGCCTAACTTGTTAAGATAAACTTGAACTTTTGTTGGTAGCAACCCTGCCTGCGTCCCTTGTTCAATTCCCGGCCAGGGCAGATATTTATGTGACAGATAAATATTTTTACTCGTATCATGGGTGTTATTGTGATATGATATAATATGTATCCTCCATGCCACTCGCGACATAGGCAAAAACCTACTGCGGGGGTATGAGTGTGTACCTATGTAAGAAAAAAAACTTACAACTACGGAACTTTACATGGCTCGGGGCCTGACACGCACTTGGCCAGGTTTTTGTAAATTAAGTCATGTCACGAGTGTACAGCCAATTAGAATATGTGTAAAGGCGTAGAGCCAAGTAATAATCATGCCAAGATTATAAAGTTAGGGTTGCCAGTAGTTCGAGTTTTTTCTAGATTATGCCAAATTTTCACTACAAATACATAGTTGATCGATAGTGGCGAAAACTTCACTTCGGAAAGCACGTAAAGCCGTCGAAATGTTTCTTAACTCGGCTTGCGGCAGGAGTGAAATGGAAGAAATCGTCTATTGTCAATGGCGGAAGTGTGGAGTAACGGAATAAATTAATAAACGGATAGGAAGGAAATGAAAGAGTCTATAATAAATCATAACTTAAAATGGATTTGTAATAGGAATACTAGGACCTCATGAATGATAAGGAAGTTTTAATGTCAAAGAATTAATTTAATTCTGAGGATGACGTTTATAATTTTTAACCGACGAATAAAAAGGAGGAGGATATCAATTGCACACGTATATTTTTATATGTAGGTATAATCACGCAGCAGTCGGCACAGGGTGGTACGATTTTGATGATTATTTTTTAAAGAGATGGGGATGTCTTGATGTTGGTCCCATTTTTTTGAAAATTTTATTCCTACCCTATAGGTACGATGATTGATTGTTCCCCCACGAAATTTTTACCCGCTACCCCGATAGTATAAACCTTGCTAGTCAATCCATAATTTTAAGTTCTGCTGCCGACAGACAAAATATTTGATTCCCCAGCTAAAACATGATAAACACACAACTACAGTTTTACGTTGGCAAAAAAAGTATTGGTAAGCACGAAACGGTAGTAAACTTGACGTTTCAGCAAAGACGTTCGCATCTTCCACTCGTGACTCACAAACATTTTGACGATTATGGCTTCGTAAAACTAAGCTTATTAGTGTGACATGACTTCAATGTTAGAGCCTTAAAAAGTGTTACAAAGAAAAATACCAGTAGATATATCCGTGGAATGGATGGACAAAGACGAACAATTGTATAAATACTGAGCAAGTCGTATCGCAATCGTATCAGATTTTATCGGTTTTTATAGACCGAATGAATGGTAAATTTGAAATACTTAGTTATGTATTTTTTAAATATCATTTATAAAGATTGGTGAAAGAAAATTAAAATATTTTATTAGAGATTTTTTATTACATTTTTAACTAAAAATTGTTGAATTAATACACTTCTAAAACTGTGGGTAAAGATGCTCATCAGAGGGACATAATTATGGCGTACCTACATGCATACCTCGTGTGCCGAAGCTGGCTATCACAATTAACACGTTATCTGATTTCTGAGTCACGAAATGCCTTCTATAGAGTGTTTCGACCTCTTAATTGTAATTTTCCCAACGAAATTGCAGTTGGATTGCCCTGCTTGTATATTGTACTACATTTGAACGGCTACTGTAGCACGCAGATAGTATCGCGGTGGCGCCTCAAACTGGAGCATACTTGAATGTACGGTTTTATTTTTCGCTCTGTTATGTTTCAGTTAAAGTAGTTAGTCCGATTAAGCGCTGATAAGAAACTGTCAAATAAACGAAAGCTTTCACCTTCTTTCATTGGATATGACGCACTAAGATTTTTAGGGTTCGGTATCTAAAAGGGAAACAGAACCCTTATGGCTTATAGGATCAATTTGTTGTCCGTATCTGCCTGTCCGTTTACCCCCTTTTTCTCAGGTACGCGTGGAGGCATCAAGTTGAAATTAATATTCTATACTTAGGTCTTCAATCCCTTGAAGCTGTCAAAAAATCTGCAAATTCATACACCCCTTAGTACGTATGTATCATGTATCAGCTACGATCCGAGAACAAAAATTTATCCGTCGTATAAATGTCTGCTCCGGCCGGGCATCGAACCCGGGACTCCTCGCTTCACAGGGAAACATTACACTAACATTTGGGCTACCGTGTCGTCAAATAATTTAATCATCATAAAAGATCGTTGGTCAACACATCTTGTGCTATAAATTTCCCCATCTCTCACTGCCTCTGGCAAACTCGCGTCATGCATGATACATAGGTATGCTCAGTGCAAAGCATAGCACTGTTTGACTGGCTTTATACTTCGAATATTGGAACTGCAAAATCGTTAACACATGTCATGTTCGTTAATATTAGTCTTCAATTTGAGTTAAGTCTATGTTTTTGTAAGTGTGTGATTTACACACTCACAATCACAATTGCAAATGTCAAAACAACCATTACGTGGCGCAGAGCGCAACTTAGTCTTCCCACTATAGCGTACCATACCATGACCGTGCCGGGAACGTGTTAGACCAAACAAAATATATTTATTCTTCACCGTAGTGTGTCATACAAGGAGCGTCACTTTGACGACGAAAATACATATAAGGTAACGGCTCCAGTAATGGACGAGGCTCCAGTAATGGACGAAAAAAAAAGAAATCATCTAGAATATGTTTATGAACCAGTTTTTTTATATTGGCAACACTGTGTCTTAAACTATAGTCATCGAACTGCCTAAGTTTGACATTTTATTCAATTCGGTCAGTTAGAATACAAGTTGGCGCGAACTAAAAATTGTTTGTCGTTGTAATTTTATATTAGCGGCTTTTCTTAAGGAAATCGTTAGTGCGGTAAGTAAAAAGTTTCTTCTGTAAATTTGTATTGCTTTATTTAAATCAATATGTGTTTTGTTTGTTTGGTTAACCATGAAATTAAGTCTACAACACAGAGTGTTGTTACTCCAGAGAAGTTATATTTGTTGATATTTTGTTGGTGTTCATTACTGGTGCACTATAATTGTATAGCTCCAGTAATGGACATAATTTTATCGAAATTTATCTTTGCTATTGTGTATCCAGAATTTGAACTAACTTTACTCCTAGTATTATTTTTTACTATGAGCTAGCTGCAAATTATGAAAATGTTGCTATTATTGGGTATTTTACAGATATCCAGTAATGACACTGATATAAAATGATAGATATTGAATTATTATTACTAACGTATAGGACCGACACCGCGAACTCGAAATTTGCGCAATGAACTGTTTTCAGTGGATCCTGTCGATTTTGAAAAGAGAACGAGGGCTCAATTTTGAAAATAGAACCTCCCAGCGTGACACAAATTTTACAGTGTAAAAGAAATGAAAAAATACTCCTTTTTGGCTATTTAAATTGTTACCTAGTGTTTTAAACATATTTTTGATTTTTATTACTTTACAGAGACGAATAATACTGATAATTTGATATATTATAAGTGCATGCCAAAATTCTTTACTTACAGATATATCTCATTACAAAAATTGACAGCAGAAAATTATAATTGTTGTTGCTTAGTTAATTTAATAGACTAGCCATCCCAGCGATCTTTGTAAGCCGGACAAATTAATGCCATGTTACTAAATTTTAACTAAACTCGTGTACGTGTCTCCCTCTCCTGCTCCATCTCACTCTTCTCCCTCTCTCTTTCTCTATCAATTAATTAATTAATTCTTAATCAATTCACTCATACACCCATTCATTCATTCCTTCATTCACTCATTAATTTATCTATTAATTAATTCATCATTCAAATACATTCAAATTCATTCACTTGTTCATTATTTCATTCAATCATTCATTCATTCAGTATTCATTGATCAACATTCGATTTCGCAGTTTTTATTTCTTTATTTCCATTCATATTTATTAATATCTGTAAATTAATTTAATTTAGTTTAGGTAGTTAATAACGAATGCATACCTATATGAAAAGCTGATATGTTGACGTTCATAAATTACTAATCCATACTATACTAATATTATAAATGCGAAAGTGTGTTTGTTTGTTTGTTTGTCCGTCTTTCACGTCGTAATGGAGCGATGTTATGTTATGATTTTTTATGTGGAGATAGTTAGGAGGCTGGAGAGTAACTTAGGCTACTTTTTACTGCGGTAAAATAACTCATTTCCATGGAAAGATCCATTATGATGCGTATTTGAATCACGCCATACTAAAAGTAACAAAGTGTTGGTTCTCTACTCCTCTATATGTATAAGTTCGATAAGTATCTATGGACTGATATATCTTAATATAAGTTAATGCTTGTATATAATCCCACCTGATGGTAAGTGGCGAAGTAGTCATGGATGGTCATATAATATTGATATAATTTTATATTTATAGTTGGAAGGTCGAGGAGGGTCATAGGTTCTACAGTTGGTTCCTCTTAGTAACTTTTAAATTTTGGATTGGTTACTTATTTATTCTTGCACTAGGAATGTGTCATGCATGTAAAACAACTCATTGTTACTTCCCTGTGAATACGCGGGCGAAGCCGCGGGTAATAGCTAGTTAATAAATAAAAAGTTTAATATGAGTACAATTTAAATTATTTTCTCCTCCTTAATGCTAACCTCATTGTCAATTTAGAAAACTTACAAGTAATCAAGTTCCTTAATGTGAAAGTTGCATGTAAAGTTGATTAAACAAGTGCTTGTCAGGCCAAGCGCAATGTAGGGTTCTGAAGTAGTAAGTTTATCGACTATTACTCATTGACTACTTAAATTAACATAGCCGGAATAGTTTTTCTTGTAAATTCATCATATAACCTATTTTTCACAATTGTTTCACTTTTCCGACTCTAACCGTTTAGCCAGCAGGGCCCCCCTACATGACTCTAACCAAAATTAGCTCTTTAAAGCCAAATATTTTGCAAACGAACCCCTAATTCCAAAAATGGTCTTTGAAGAATCATAATATTTTTGGAAGTCCTTTTCAACGATACCCCACACTATAGGGTACACGAAGAATAAAAAAATCATCCTCACGTTACCTGTAGGGGAGGTACCCTGAAAAAAAGTTTTTCAGTATTTTATTCCACTGTTCTGGAGTTTTAATAAATAGGTATATCCATGCCAAATTACAGCTTTCTAGCACTAAGGGTCTTGGCGTGTTGCTTCGGACAGACGGACGGACATGACAAAACTATAAGGGTTCCGATTTTACTTCGGAACCCGAAAAAGATATTAATAATTATTATTCTTTTGGATTTTCATCTTAGATTAGTCGATAACTAGCCTAACTAGTTTTATATGATTCGTGTCCATTACTGGGTGTCCATGACTGGGGTATGTCCATTACTGGGTGTCCATGACTGGGTTTCTGCTGTCCATCACTGGGTAAAAAAATGATAATTTTTATTTGTTAATTAAATTTAAACCAATTGCAATATCTCACGCGTGACACAGCAGAAATGTTGAATAAGAACAGGACTTTACACTTTAAGTACTTTCAGGTTCTGAACTTTCACAATATAGGTAAAATTTCACAAATACCACAAATTTGCTGTTAAACCGTCCATAATTGGGGTGTTTACCTTACCTAATTATGAAGAAAGAATGGCATTTCGATGCCGTTTCAGTAGACACAGACCGTATTCGTACCTAAAACGTTGATAGCACGGTCATGGCATGGTATGCTGTAGTGGGCAGTCTTATAAACTATAATAATTTAACAATAATGTGAATTGCAAATTACTTTCAAAGCAATGAAATGAAAAAGCTCACTACGACTGCTACTATTCAAGCATACTAGGAATACAAAATCAATAACGCTACTCGAAACGTATTAGAAAAAAATCTACCAAGTTCGAAATGATGACATGCTGATTCGGTTCCGTACTATAAATTACATATTTCCATACTATTTATAAGTCTCGATAATATTAATTGGACACATTCGTATTTTGTGTTTTTTTATGTAACTTAACACACGATCTGATGTTCCTCGATTAGAGGCCACCATGGCCCATGGACATCAGTAACATCAAAGACATCGCCGATGCGTTGCCGACCAAGAAAAAAAGAAATAAAGAAAGAAAGAACTGGCCCTCAAGCCCCCAACCGGAACACGACGAATCCTGTGGCGGCTGACTCAAGCAAAAGACTAGTCTAGTACGCTAGCCAAGTAGGCTTCACGAAGTACGAATAGAATTTGTTTTCAAATTCAAATTCAAATTCAAAATCATTTATTCATGTAGGTATCATTGATACACTTATGCACGTCATTTTTTTAATTTACCAGCTTTTCGGAAAGGTGCTTTGTCATGGAGGAGAAGAAAAGCCGAAAGAAACTCCTCAGCACATCTTTTAAAAATAAAATACATTGGTATATTTTTTACAAAGAAGTATCACTAACCTGTACGGAACTGGTTGCAGATCTGGTCATTTCCATGCGTCTTTGTCATTTATGTATTCATCTACAGTATAGTAGCCTTTGCCTAAAAGTTGAGATTTTACATGTTTCTTAAATAATTCCACTGGCAAATCACGTATTAACTTTGGGATTTTATTATAGAACTGTACACCACGGCCCATAAAAGATCGCTTCACTTTAGAAAGACGGTAAGATGGCGTTACTAACTGGTGCATTTTTCTTGTTTGGCGATTAGTGATATCAAAATTTTGTTTATACGCGCTTATATTATTCCGTATAAAAACCACGTTACTATAGATATATTGTGAGGCTACTGTAAGTATACCTATTTCTTTGAACTTGTCACGCAAAGTTTCACGAGATCTAAGTTTATAAATAGCCCTAATAGCTTTTTTTTGTAGTATGAAAATTTGTTCTATACTGGCTGCTTTGCCCCACAGCAAGATGGCATATGACATAATACTGTGAAAATATGCAAAATAAACCATCCTAGCAGTTTCGATGTCAGTATACTGCCTTATTTTTCTAACAGCGTAAGCAGCCCTACCGAGTTTAGTCGCGAGATTTGTTATATGTGGGTCCCATTGAAGTTTATTATCTAAGGTCACCCCTAAAAATACGGTGTATTCCTCCATATTCAATGTTTCATTATTAAGTTTAATAAGTTTATTGACTTTTTTAACATTAGGTAGTACAAACTCTATACATTTAGTTTTTTTTGCATTTAACAGTAAATTGTTAATAGTGAACCAACGCGAGACATACGAAAGAGTACTATTTACGTCGTCGAAATTTTCTTTATTCCTATCACACTTAAATATTAATGATGTATCATCAGCAAATAGTACAATATCCGCTTGGTTTTTTACATAATGAGGTAAGTCATTTATGTATACCAGGAAAAGAAAAGGACCTAAGATCGAGCCCTGTGGTACACCCATCACCGCCGGTGACCCCGATGACTTAATATCATTTATGCTGACTTTTTGTATTCTATCACTCAAATAAGACGCGATCAAGCTAAGAGCCTTATTTTTTATTCCGTAATGACCAAGTTTTAACAGTAATGTTTCATGTTCAACACAGTCAAATGCTTTAGATAAGTCACAAAATACACCTATTGCATTTTGTGACGCCTCCCATGCTTCGAATATATGCTTTAAGAGCCTAGCCCCTGCATCTGTTGTACTACGGCCTTTAGTAAAACCGTATTGCTCAGGGTGTAATAATTTGTTATTGCTGAAATGGTTTAGCATTTGATTCAATATTATTTTCTCGAAAATCTTACTAAGTGTTGGTAATACAGAAACTGGTCTATAGTTATTAAGGTCGGTTTTTTCACCTGTTTTAAAAAGTGGTATAATTTTACTACATTTCATAAGATCTGGAAAAATACCTAGATCTATACATCTATACATTTACAGTTGATAATAATTTGTGATATAATTATGTATATATCGTCCAAGGCTGGGTTGGAGTGTATACTGTATGCTTTCGTATGTTCAGATCATCTCTGTAAACCATGTATCAAAGAGCACTTCAGTACTATGAACATAGATCTCTCTCTGTGGGCGTAGTTATATGTCAGGACTGCCAGGATACTAAATAAAACACACAGTTCAACAGGCACAAGGATACTCTTCGTTTAATGCCTGATAACACCCGGTTTCATGAATTCAACGTTATTTAGTTTTCTTTGGTTTCGCGATACTATATCAATCTGTCTATCGTAATGTCAGTTCTTCTTATTCTTAATTTTCATAGATAATACGAACTTATTTGAGACTGTGCCGACACGGCCATTCTGAAAAGACACACGTCCTCGTGTGTGAATCGTACGAAATCGCGTCATTTTAAACAAACGTAACATAAACCAAGATCTTCAAAAATCATTACTAATTTGGATTAATTCACCTGAGCCACGTACCATAGTCGTTAACTTCAACTATCAAAAGTAACAACAAAAATGCCAAACGATCTTTGAATCTCGAGTGAGTCCCTCAATCTCCACGGTTCCCACAGTCGATCAGCAATCTCCATTGCTACCATACACATATCCAACAAGTAAATAACGTCACCCTCACCAGAGCAAAATGCGCATCGCGCACCCACGGACTACTTGTGCTGCAAAGTTACTGACTCGAGTTCCCATGTTTTCTTACTTCATCAACAATCTCATTATTAAAATCAAATTCGACTGGTACATGACCTACAGGCATTCTCATTAACTTTAATTTACTTTACTGCCAAAAGTTCACTGCTTCGCTATGTGTTTTCGCTATGGAGAAGAAGCAGCGGAAGAAACTCCATAACAACACTTTTTTTAATACGGAACTACCAAATTATTATTTGCGCGATTTTAAAATATTCACGTCACGCGTAGGGTCGTTTGGTACGTCGCGGTCGCGGCGTCGTCACCGAATCAAAGCATCTCGTTCGTTTGACTCACTGTCGGCCATTGCTGACGACTCACACGTCCTCGTGAGATCATTCTGTAAAGACAATATCAACACAGTAATTCGTTCGGCTATTCTGACTTCAAGAATAAAGGGAAGTATGTGTGTGTATGTTTTTTGTGTGTGGTCGTAATCCCAGATAAAATTTCTCAACTCCCATATCAACTATGTTCAATAAAGAGACAAACTCATTCCTCAATAAAAATAACGGAAAGGCGTTATAAATTCCCGTCTCCATCCATACTACTCAATTTTCATTTTAAACGTAAACCACAAGTAACATCACATCAAATCGTAATTCAATTAAATTCAGTTCAATTCATTTTATTTGTCTTAAGTACATTAAGGCACTTAGCCTGTATTAGTCATACAAATATTGTCATCAAATTCGAGTATCACATCATCGTAATTCCTTCAAAATAAACTTCAAAACATTTTAAACCGCTTTTACCTCAGTATTCAGACGCTTTTGTTATTGTTCAACCAGTATTTAAACAGCTTAAGCTATTATCCAACCTGGTTTTTTACACGTTATGTCACAGTTCAACACACAAAAAAAAATGGCTGAAGGTTGATCATCATCATTAAACTCAAAGCTGAGAACATCATCAAATTACTCTTAAGTCAACAAATTAACCACTTTGCTTAGTACACATACATTACTGATTCTTTCTGTATCCACCAACGCCTTGCTCGAGCGTTCTCACAAGGGACACGCTAATACCAAGCGTTCCCACCCCATGTGTCACTAAGCATTGTGTTGGCCCAACTGCCTCATCACCATCATGCGAAAGGCCGCATTGATCTCTACTATAACCATTTAACCTTCAGACAATTTAAACAGTCACGGCTGTTACAGATAAAGAGACCTTATTAAGCCACGCTTAATACGAATTCAACTAAGAATACTGGTTAAACAATTTATCTCATAGCATAACAGATTATAACCCTAACCTAGACTTACCTAACCTTTTTTTAAACCTAACCTAACCTAAACTTATTAGTCCGCAGTGGTTTTGAGCACCGCAGTGCTGCTTAGAATCCATACGGATTTATGTGGATGATGTGTATTCTAAGAGACTCGAAAATGCTCAGAAACTATCGAATCGAAGACGAATACTTGACGCACCTAATCTTCTCTCTGAACTCAACATTTCCGTACCATCCAAATCATCTAGATCACCATGGTTCAGAATTTTCAATGACGCACAATGTAATTACAACTAGAATTATTCGCACATTTAGGAATATTTCCAATCATAATGACATTGACTTATTCACAAGTGAAATCCACAAGTTTCGAAAGGCTCTAATTAATTTGATTTCTTCAGATGCACTCCAATCCTCAATTCAATACTACTATTATCACTTTTTTCTATAATCATTGTAATTATTTCCTGCCCATTAATGTTTTGTTAAATTATGTTCCTCTGTGTGTCCCCAGTCATAAACCATCAGTGCTACATCTCATTGTTAACTCGTCTCAGTCAAATGCATGACCACCAAGAAACGGCCATATAGTCTATTTCACTAAGAAGGTTTTACAATATTGGCACAATTCAACAATACCGCCAATAATCGCGTAAGACTCTCTTACTGTCGCTCCGAACACGTATCACTAACAATCGTTCCGTACCAATAATAAAATTAAATGAAATTAAAAAGATTAGTATAGGCAATTTGTCGAACGATCCTCAAGCAAACATCGCCCGCATCTTAAAAGCAAACAAAAGTTATTGCTCATCTCATTTATATACTCCGCCACCGCAAGTGACGTCCATTCGGACACAAACTGTACTCACCAAATAATCTCCATCAATTTATCTAAAGAATAGGACCCAAGTTCTAAGACCTGGTGTCTATAAATTCCGTAGTAACGTTGTAGGATATTTGGAGAATTAAACATTTCTTTCTTTCTTTCCACTAACTGATCAATTAGGTAAACATTACAATTCAATCAATAAATAATCATCAGCACCACATCAATTATTCAATCCACTTTTGCATTAATAAAAAGAAGAATAACTTTATAGCTTGACGTCGCATCAACAACTCATCTCGTCATCGTACCAACAAATCCCAGTTTCAACATTAGGACATCTTAGAATTTAGGAAACAGCACCGATCATTTGTGAGAAAGTAAGAAACACAATTATTTGAAATGGGTTTTTGAACTTAGGACCCACCTTGATCTGATTGCTTTCATTCCATCTTATCACGTTTAATCTAACGCTAATTAGATCATCTATCATCCTCAACTGTATGAATCGAACATAACATTTCAAATTCAACTCTGTTGAAGTGAGCAAGTCTGTAGAAGAGTGGTCTGTAGTCAACACGACATTTCAAAATTTATTATTCATCATAATTGTCATCAACCGTCACATCGACAGACTATAATACTTACGTCAAAACATAATATGTCATAACAAACCTTGATGACAATTTTGTCCTATTAATCCAAGAACAATCAAAACATTATCACAAAGTTATGCAGGCAAAACACGAAATAAAATAATGCTACTATTTAAATATGCAGTCACCGTTACTCGTCAACTGAAGATATCAATCTACCATTCATTCCACTTTACAACGATCCACAATGTCGCACGATCATTAAAGTTGCCAATACACAAATCAATATCAATCTTACAAAAGAGCTATAGGTGCGTAGTTAAGGCATGATAGGGAACGCTACCGTTATAATCAAGGCATCTACTCGACCATCTTACCATGTTCAAAATCACAATGCAATCAATGATAGAATTAGATGCATAATTATGCTAAAGCGACATGACCATTTGATCACTGGTGAACACCTCATAATATAACGTAGCATCACAGATAGGTTGGTCTTTCCGTTGCGTTATACTCAACGATATAGTACCAGAAGAACACCATGTTACGATTGCATCTTTCACCAACTTTACCAACTAACGAGAATTATCTTTAGTTTATGAGTATTCATTCGGTTCTCTAAAAGTAAATGAAATATTAACAACTGAAAGCTTTATGCCAATCATGCCGGGGTTCGACCATGCACAGGTTAACTCAGTAGTCAGCACAGGACACAGCGCTCGCAACAACGCCGGCAGGAGCATCAACAACCCGTTGCAGTTTAGCAGGAACCAGCCTCGCTCCACACTCGCAGCTATACAGATTCAAATCTCGTCATTTTTTCCTTAGCTGAAACATTTAAGATAGGTTACTCTCAATTGCATGATATTGAGCATCATATTCACTGGGGCTACTTATCTTGCATTCCTTTCGTGAAAAACCTGAAACCAAATGCTTATTTCCATCTATTTCTCGAATTTTAGTCATAAGTACCAACGCGCTGTGGATTTTTAGATAAAGCCCAACTTTGCTATCACACTCCATGATCTCATCATCTCCGTTATGTTTAATTGATTTTGTATCGTTTCGTGTAAAATTTTCCTTCACGTTTATTTCAGATGTCATCCAAACTGTCCGTCATTTATTTTCCGACATGTATTTCTCAGATTCTCATGAAAACTGTATCACCATCTGGGTTTTTTATCCCACGCCTGATATCGTCCAAGGCTGGGTTGGAGTGTATACTGTATGCTTTCGTATGTTCAGATCATCTCTGTAAACCATGTATCAAAGAGCACTTCAGTACTATGAACATAGATCTCTCTCTGTGGGCGTAGTTATATGTCAGGACTGCCAGGATACTAAATAAAACACACAGTTCAACAGGCACAAGGATACTCTTCGTTTAATGCCTGATAACACCCGGTTTCATGAATTCAACGTTATTTAGTTTTCTTTGGTTTCGCGATACTATATCAATCTGTCTATCGTAATGTCAGTTCTTCTTATTCTTAATTTTCATAGATAATACGAACTTATTTGAGACTGTGCCGACATATATATCAAAATAAAAATTAACAAAACCTGATATTACCGAAATGTTTTCTTTGTGAGCTAAAAAAGATATTAACATACCTAACTTACATGTTATTATGCATCATAGTTTAGAATTGAACCAATGGTACAAATGTAGGTAACAGCTGTAGTCATCCTTTAAAATCCATATCTTTATATATACTTACCTACTTCTATACTAATATTTTAAAGAGGTAAAGTTTGTGACTTTGTGACGTTGTAGGGGGGTAATCTCTGGATCTACTCCACCAATTTTAAAAATTGTTTTAACAATAGAAAGCCACATTACGTATATTTGTGAGTGTTATAGGCTATCGGATTTTTGGAAATTCATCGTCTAAGGAGTAAAACTAAGGGGTTGTAAATGTTTTAGGAACTTCGTCATTTTTGAACTCAGAAATGTGAAAATTAACTTAAAGGGAGAGAGAGGGAGAGGTTTTGGGGTCAGCTAGTAATTAAAACATAACATACCTTAACTTTTTTGTCATTATTTAAATTCTCATACAACGCAACGGAAATATTCTAAGAAACATCTATATATATTATAAAACTGTAACTCGATAATGTCTGTACATTGAAGATATTTATGAAAATTTGGTATCAGGGGACTATATAGGAGCAATAGATTGCAAATCTGTCATTTTTAAAAATCTTGTCTGTCTGTATGTTTGACACCGCATCACGCCAAAACCACTGGATGAAATTGAATGCGGTTTTCACAGTTGTTTTACTGGTGGTCTAACTTAGAATCTGGTGTATGTTTTATAGTGATACGTCGCTTAGAAGCCGAGATATCAATAAATAGGACTTTTTGATATGCCACATAACAGTAAGAAATACTGAAAGTGCCCGATACAGGGATATAAGAGACTGTTTAGTATCGGAAATATACGTTATTTCTTCAAAAAAATCAATGCGTACAATTTTTTTTTAATTTATGATTTTGCAGTGAATTAGTTCTGCTAATCAACAACAGATGTCAGTTTAGGTAACTAGAAGCCATAATTAAAAAATGTAAGTAGGTCTGAAAACGAGTCAATAAATATTTTATTGAAATTAATGTGTAACTATACATATTTACAATATTTAAAACATTGGAGTTTTAAGAAATTAATTACCCTACTCAATCAATAACACAACTATTTATGTTAGATTGTGCTATCAGATTCCTATATTCAATTCGCTGTATGATAGTGTGGGTTAGAGTTAGTGATAATAATGACACAATTAAGGAAAATTTTATTATCAAATATTGTTTTTTCTGTAGATAAATAAAAATCTTAAATTTTGACAAAGTATTACAATTTAGATTTTCTTATTGTGATGTGGGAAAAGGCACATAGAAAGTAAATAATCTATATTCTATATTATATTATAAAACTGTAACTCGATAATGTCTGTACATTGAAGATATTTATGAAAATTTGGTATCAGGGGACTATATAGGAGCACTAGATTGCAAATCTGTCATTTTTAAAAATCTTGTCTGTCTGTATGTTTGACACCGCATCACGCCAAAACCACTGGATGAAATTGAATGCGGTTTTCACAGTTGTTTTACTGGTGGTCTAACTTAGAATCTGGTGTATGTTTTATCGTGATACGTCGCTTAGAAGCCGAGATATCAATAAATAGGACTTTTTGATATGCCACATAACAGTAAGAAATACTGAAAGTGCCCGATACAGGGATATAAGAGACTGTTTAGTATCGGAAATATACGTTATTTCTTCAAAAAAATCAATGCGTACAATTTTTTTTTAATTTATGATTTTGCAGTGAATTAGTTCTGCTAATCAACAACAGATGTCAGTTTAGGTAACTAGAAGCCATAATTAAAAAATGTAAGTAGGTCTGAAAACGAGTCAATAAATATTTTATTGAAATTAATGTGTAACTATACATATTTACAATATTTAAAACATTGGAGTTTTAAGAAATTAATTACCCTACTCAATCAATAACACAACTATTTATGTTAGATTGTGCTATCAGATTCCTATATTCAATTCGCTGTATGATAGTGTGGGTTAGAGTAAGTGATAATAATGACACAATTAAGGAAAATTTTATTATCAAATATTGTTTTTTCTGTAGATAAATAAAAATATTAAATTTTGACAAAGTATTACAATTTAGATTTTCTTATTGTGATGTGGGAAAAGGCACATAGAAAGTAAATAATACTAAAAATAAAAATCACAGTAAGTAAGAAATTAAAATATTTGCGAATAATCATCTACTGGTGTCACCTACTGGTCAGTGCGTACCAAGCCGGCCCCGCATAGGCTAATTATGACCGGACGTAAGTGCAATACAAATAACTAAAATATTTTTAAATTTGCAAATAGTCTAAGTTGTCATCATCCTCCATGGATGACTAAAAGCATCGTCCGTGATCAGATCAGACTAAAGGCATATCACCCATTGGTTGTCATTCAAGAACGAAAACAAGAATGAAAAAATAATAAATTATGAAGATGATTAAATTTCCATTCTGTTAAGTTTAGAGGGAGTTATTTATGATTTAGCAGTGAGTTATTTATTATTTAAATAGTAGTAAAAATAAACTAATGTTATGGTAATGCAGGCACGCTGTTTAATCCACCAATGGCGAATCAGTTCAAAGAATGAGTTTCTTTTGAAACGTTTTATAGGTATAAAATATACGTCTGGTGTTTGGGCCAGGTTCTTGGACACTTAAAAATCCCAAAGTCATTCAGGAATAAACTCAGGAGTCTCCCGGTTGCGAGGCGGGCCCTGCTGTCGGGTAGGGGATCCTTTCATTATCATAAATCTAGCTGGTAACGCGGTTGTGAAACTCCCCAGATAGTCAGGGGGGCTCTTTTGACTCTTCACGCAGAAGCGTTTACCATTTAGCTCTCAGGCAATCAAATACGGAGGGGCGAGACGTCCCTGAGTGATTCATGTAGTAGCCCGTGGTCGTCGCGATCAAATATTGACCGGGAAACCTAACATGGTACACCAGGTACCTGCGAAACCACCCGATTCGATCATGGAGACAGAGAGGCGTGGCGGCGGCGGCAGTTTGCGTGATCTGGTGAGCAGCATGAGGACCGTCTTACAGACATTACTTGGTCAGATGAAAACACATAATAAGTCGAAAAGAAGGAAGAAGTAGTGCCAATAAAACATTACGTAATTAAAATGGAAAAAGAATTCGATTACTTTAGGTTTTGCTGTTTATACTTACGTGGAAAAATTTGTCGAAGTCTATGAATAAATAGGAGCAGTCCAGTATTCCAGTAGTCTGAATTAAACTAGCATTTATAATCTCCAACTCCTACAATCTCCTGGTTTAATTTCGGGGAGGTGTAGTCAAAGTAAAACTTTTTTTTCAGTTGTCTTTATTTATCTCAGTATATCTTAATTGACATTGATTGAAAAAGGAAGAGAACATAACAAAAATGAAAGGAAAAATAATTTACGGGCGATCTGAGGTCAGGAATGGGGGGGGGGGGGTTGAGTTTTTAATGGTAAAAAACGGTCTACCTCGGTTTCCGGCAAAACTACAAGTCCTATGGAAAATAGTTAAAAAATGGCAAAGTTGTAGGTAATAGAAAGATCTACATTCTACAAGTTTTAGATTTACACTTTTTTCCATATGATCTCAAAATTTATGTAAAAAGTTCAAATAACCAAGTTTTTGGGTTTTTATTTTTCTTTTACAAACAAACAAATTCATGAAATTTGGTGAAAACTTAACTTTTTATGTTCCAAACACTGTAATTTTTTTGATTTAAAATATTTCTTATTTCACCTTATTTTGACTTAATATCGAAAAAGCACCCTAATTATTTTCAATCGAAAATTCTCACGTCAAAATATCTGCTTTTTTTAAAAAAGTCTGTGGGATTTTTTCTTTGAAATCTCTACCTTTTAATGGTATAAAAATACATTTTTATGGTAGCTGCTACGAAATAACAGGTGGTAAGGTCCAACCATAGGCCATATTGTATTAGGGTCTGGGTTTGGTTGGGTCTGGTGGTGTATCTTAGAGACAGACTATGTAACTCCAGAATGGGTGAGAATAACAGTTTTAAAAATATTTGTTGATGGTCACGTTGACATAGCAAAACCAGTACAACATTGAACAATTCAAGATCTGATGGTGTACGTGTATATAAAATCCCACTAATATTTCTTAGGCGTACCTATAATAAGATATTTTTTTACTCTCGCTAAAACGGCTAAATGGATTTAGATGAATTTTGGCTCATAGATATTCCATATTCCGCATCAAAGAACAGGGTGCATGTTCGTCGGGATCAGGTCGTTCGAGTTCGGAGATGGATCAGCTTCTTCATCAGGTCAAGGGTATAATTTAGTTTGGAAGTTGGGTTTACAGGTTATTTATTGTTTTAGGGTTTTGTTCCTCAAAAGAAAAAACATAACCCTTAAAGGATCACTTCGTTGTCCGTCTGTCTGTCTGTCTGTCGACCTTATTTTCTCAGGAACACGTGGAAATATCATTCCAAAAAACTTAAACGTATTTATATTTGGTTATTTGATCACTATGTC
The DNA here is from genome assembly GCA_911387775.1 of Thymelicus sylvestris. NCBI lineage: Eukaryota > Metazoa > Arthropoda > Insecta > Lepidoptera > Hesperiidae > Thymelicus > Thymelicus sylvestris. The sequence continues at coordinate 8,045,703 of OU426896.1, read as the reverse complement.
CAAGCATAGGAACGACAGTTTTACAGTGGCAAAGTTAAGTTTGTTACTGAATCATTTAATATTGCTCTTAATATGTTCGGTTTTCTAAAGTACAAAACCCTCGGTGCCAAAAAACTCGCATTTCCCGGGATGTTTTTTAATTACTTTAATTTCATTCTCAAGTCCACGCAGACGAAGTCGCGGGTAAAAGCTAGTATACAATAAAAACCCTTTTCCTGTATTATTAGAGACACAATAAAAATGCATACAAAACAAGGAGTGATTTAAAAAAAGGTTTCTGTTTTTACATGAAACATGCGGAACCCTAATAGAACCCCAGTGTAGGGCAGGGCAATTAAGGAAATGCATACTTCATGCATTTTAAATACTGCGTAGAAATCAAATTGTAAAGAGCGTATTATGACATTATATTTCTCAGAATATGAAAAGATACAATACAAAAATAGTAAAAATTCCGAAGAAAAGACTTGAGAGTGGAGGACCCCTTTAGCCCAAGGTTATTATTACATATTATTATTGTTCCAAGTCCAATTCCCGGCTAGGGATAATATGTATCATATTTGACAGAGAAATGTTGTTCACCACTCGCAAAACATAGATTATGTAACAGTGCAGATTCACTGAGTATTTATTTAGTGGTAGAATAATACCTGTACCAACTTACTGTGCGGAAGCATAAATAAAGTTACAGGTATTGGTGATATTCCACACCTATTCTCTAAATTGTATTTTCTGGCGCTTATTAACTATTAAAAATGATATATAGTGGACACATCTGTGCAGCATTATGCATATTTGAACGCAAATACAGTGCAGCGAATATCTTTGGTATAACGTATTATGTACTACTTATGTCTTGTCCTACTGGTATTAAGTCATAAACTGGAGTCGTATACGCGTAGATACTCTCAGACTTATCTGATTACTATTATCCACCCACGATCTGATAAAGGAGTAGCCATACTTTCTCAAAGTGGGTGGAAACGTCACCTTGTAGGCGCTTAAGAACTTCTGGGGGCCGTAAAATTTATACAAATCAGTCAGACGTTAAGGTGATCTATGTAATTAAAATAAACTATATTAAAATCTATTGCTTTTTGTGTGATATTTAAAAAAAAATGTTGATGTAATTTTGAAAAAACTAAAGAATATTTGTATTGTATTACACATATTACAACATAAATTTGAGGTGTCTTCGTGTAATTGCTCACTATCAAGAATAAGTCGATCAAGTTGTGCAGAATCCTAATTCTGCATTATCACGTATCGCACTTAACGGCAAGTCGAGTTGTTTTCAGACAAATGTTTGAACAACGCTTCGAGAGTTCACTTCACGGTTGAAATTTGTAAAATTTTTGTAGGTACATTATTGTTGTTCATAATCTTTAACATTTTTGACAAACTAATGATATTATATTTTGAATGAAATGTATTATTATTTTTAGTACTAATACATATTTCCTAGTGTAATAAAAAACTTTTTAAACAAGAATACACAGAAAAAATTGTAGAAAGACAAGACAAAACGTAAAAACCACTTCAAATCTATTACCTAAAGCTTTAGAAGTGGTTATCCGTAAACTCGCCTGCTTCGTTGCAATTTCATGTCATAATCTCTTCAATGTAACGGAATTCTCTTGTTGTGCACTTTCTGCTGACGTGGATATGAAAGATTGCGCAATTTGTCACAACAGAAATAGAGAACGTTAACGTTGTTTTACAATAAGAACGAGCCCTACAATTATTGAGATCGTAAATTGAATAAAACGAAATTCCCTTAATAGACTTAGGTACCTTAGACGCCTAAATAAATAATCAAAAATGTTTTCGTCATTGTTTTCGTCGCGTTTCTCGGCTGGATAATTTCTCACAAAGGTTTGCTTAGTTTTTGCGTAAAATATTCTGAATTGTTGATTCCAAGTCTTCAAATATAAATGAACATAGACTTACGGCGCCCAGCGGTCTTCTTTGTCTTTGTTGAAAAGTATTTACTTTTGTTCGCGAGGCAGTGAAAGATAAAAATTAGGAAGTCGGAGGTGCTTCTCGACGTTTTTATCAAAGCCGAAAACAAAGGGTTGTTTAATGACGGTATTAGTGAAAGTTCAGGATAAATTCGGGTCGTTAGGGGTTCTTTGTCAGCGGTGTATTGTGTCGTGACTTGCGAGTCAACCGGGGATCATTTCATTGGTAGTCTACCTTTATACCTTCAATGTTGAACTGTTTTATTTTTATTTTTCCCCTTTTCTTCATTCTTTTTTCAGTTTTATCCATTGTGACACCTCTTGATCCACCCCTGCCTATTCGGAATTGACGATCCATAAGATATACATTGAGATACATATATGAAGCTACATTATTCATAACTGAAGTAGTAGGTATCTCTTAAAGTGGGTGAAGACGCCCCCGCTTGGGCGCTAGAGACCTAGAGAAGGGAGGCAGACTGATAAAAGTCATAAAAAATATTAGGAGGCGTTGAGATGATCTAAACAAAAACTCAAGGAATAATGTTTCTCTATTAATAGGTATTAAATCTTTTTTCATATAAAGTAGGTATAATAGCTTAACATTTTTAATGCATAGGGTAGCTTTACAAAATCGTACACTCGAGTGGGCCTATTTAATGAATAAAAACTAAATTTGTTATAAAAAAAAAAATTGTAGGTATATGTTACATAATAAAACTAAGTGTTACTTAATGATTTGTTTGTTCCATTTATCTAGTAAATAAAGAAATATTAACTGTATATTTGTTAGTGGCCATCCATGGTCCACCCACCTTATAATATTTTTATCGTTGAGTTTTGGCTAGCGACGCAAATGTAGCGCCACCTGTGAATTGTGATGCAGATGTGCATGGACAGTGGTTACCACGTACCAACATGTGGTCTACGCTCGTTAATCCTCAGTAAAAAACATAAGATAAAATAAACCTCATTTTTATACCGATAGCCAGTCGTTACAAGTAGGTACATAGTACCTACTGGTAGCACTGGGTTATAACCCAGTTGTTTTCAGACAAATGTTTGACCAACGCTTCGAGAGTCTTAAGCAGTTAATATTAAGTCTTAAGCAGGTAATTTAATTTGTCCTTGATACTACAACCATCTTAGTACCCATAGAAATATTAATTATATTTATGAAATTCTTTTTCATAATATATGACATTTAAAAATATTTGACATTTCGTTATCCCACATGAGTTTTTATTTTATTTTAATACAGACACTAAGCACATATGTTTGTCGGTTTATCCTTCTTCTATTTCTTGGGTGAAATGTTTCGAGCGGATTTTTGCATAGAGAGAGTTTATGAGCGGGGCCGCGGGGGAGTGACATCGGGTAATTGCATTGTTACATAGTACAATATACTTGTCTTTGCTATGTTAAAACTGTTGAAAAGATTTTGATGAGATTTGTTATGACGTAGGTGTTGGAAGTTGGAAGGTATTTCAAGGAAACATTTTACTTTACACAGCTATATTTAACTCGCTGTCGTAGGTACATACAGTTTTATTAACACTAAACATATCTGAGAACACTCTCGATTAAGTCACCTTTCATACAAAAAAAAAATCATACAAAAAATCGGTTGACCCGTTTGTGAACTACGATGCCACAGACAGACATACCTACCTACCGATTCACAGATACACAACACGCAGAGACGCAGACACGTTTAATTTTATAACAGCCCTCTTTTTTCGTTGGGGGTTAAAAAGTTCTAGAATATTATATAATTACTAATATAAAGCTAAAGAGTTTGTTTGTTTGGTTGATCGCGCTAATCTCAGGAACTAATGGTTCGAAGCGAAAAAATATTTTTGTGTTTGATAGTCAATTCATCGAAGAAGGCTATAGGCTATATAACATCATAATTATATTTTAGTAGTTACCTAACTAGTTTTTTCCACAAATTAACGCGGGTGAAACCGCTTTGCACAGCTAGTTAAAAATGAAATTGAAATACTTCAGAGTTGCAAAATTTTATGCTTTATAAGACTACCATATATGTTTGCTCCGTAGTCTCTGGACAGAAGCATAACTTTATGAGCTGGAACGTTGGCCATAAATATCTAAAACATCTTGTGTAACAGCGCCTCGCCGAGTAAGCTTCTGCTTTTATAAACAATCAGGTGCTCAACAAAGAATTCATCTCATAGTTTTAAGGATATACATAGGTGTAACAGAATCTCATGGCATTTTTAACAAGTAGAAAAATGAGTCTTTAATATGGCAATGAAAATTAAAAAATATAACAATGGTGAAGTTAAAAAAAGAGTTATCGTCGAATGACTAAACCACTGGACCAATTTGACATTTACAATGTAATCAGTTTTGGTCCAGTGGATTGCTGATTTTTTTTATAGCCTGAAGGGCACTGGGCAGACGAAAAAGCATACGGGCCACCTAATGGTAAGTGGTCATTTTGTGTGGACCAAGAATTCGCTATACTATTACCTACTACGTCCAAAATAGTTTCCAAAGTGACATTATGTTCTGGCAAATCGGTCCGATGGATTAGTGATTCGACTATAAGTTATAAGTGTATAAAATTAATATTTTAAGCGTGATATTTCTAATTCGTAACACAGAATCTAGATGGCGTTGTTACTAACCGTAGGCCGTAGAAAGAAGTAAACCTTCATCACATTTAAAGTCAGAAATATTTACTCAGAAATATTGTGATCTCTTATGTGAGATCTGTTTTACAAAGCGATGGTAATTTTGTAGTAATTTCACTGTACGAATACGGGTACAATCCATTAGCAAGGCCTGTTATTACTTTTCCGCGGCCTGACATTTGCACCGGTCGCCCACTCAGCCCCTTGAACCTTAGGTAACGATACTAACTACATATTTACCTACATCCTTTACACCAGTTACGCTGTACTAGTAGATATTATTATGTAAAGTAATTATTCCATACTTTCTTGGACATTCTAACATCGAACTTGATTTATTTATACCTACTGATTATCTCTGAAATATCTAAGTAGGTACCAAAGTAGGTATTTTAATCTGCACGAACACGAAATGGAAAGTAAGTAGGTACTAGATACATCGTAATTTTGCCAAACATAACACAGGTATGCGAAAGCACAGTTTTCTGAAATTGAATATTAATGTTATCTTATACATTTTGTGTTGCTTATTAACGGAAAAATATTGAAAAAATGCACCTACGGTTTTTTTAGAAATTTTAAGAAGTACTGACTAAAATACTTAGTTGGTATCAGAAAAATATACATTCCGAATTAACTTCATTTCAGGTTAGCTTCAAAATTATGTTTTATAATTTCAATCGGTGCCGTTATAAATGCCATAAAGCACTTTTAAGACAAATTACGTATTTTTTATGCTCTGAGAGTTTAATTAACGTTTTGAAATGGCTTAAACTTCGAGAAAGTGAGCTTTTGTAATCTCACTCGGACTATTTCCCAAAAATCTTGGGGATTTTAGTGAAGAACAAGAGGAGAGACTCTACCAGGATATAAAAATAACAAAAAAGTACTATCGGGAAGATTAAATGTTCAAATGATAGCCGAATATAATATTGTTGGATGTTATAGAGGGACAGTGAGACAAATGAATACAGGCGAAACTCTATAAAAATAAGTTATTATTAGCGGAAGAGGTACAAAAAAGATTTCTAGCGGTTTATTTTACAAGTAGGTACATTTAGTTTTAGTGATGTAAGCATGTATATGTGTTAAAAGATTTCGTATCTGTATTTTATATGTATTTGAAATGAACCAATTTGAAAGGATTAAAAGGCTTTTTCGATGATCTTAATATCTAGAAAATCTTACGTGATAAAAAATAACTTCAAAAACTAATACCACATTTGGATTTAACGGCCCGAATTTACCTAATAGGTACATATATATCAGTAAGAAAACTTTCAAAAAATATTATTTTGCATAGCTGTGATCAATCCAACGCTTTGCTGGTCTGATTTAGAGTTACTTAACTGAATACCTACCGTTCTATTTTATTTTATTTTATTTTAAAGTTCTTTCGAAATAATTTATTGAGGCTTTCACGCTAATCACGTGGCATAGTTTTTCCGAAGTTCGACGTTCACACAGTAACACAGTAGACCCTGATGTGCCGTCTGGTAACAAGAGGGATATTTCGAGCTCCATTGTTACAGCATCAGTTATCGCCGCACCACTTTGACCTACATTTTGGTAAAGCAACTGTTTGTTGTTGTTGTGTTTCCACTTCCCTTAATTACTGCATCCAATAATGCGATTTACATGCATTGGCAGAAGTAGCGAACCCGTTACTAGTGCGCTAAGTACTCACTTTACCGAAAACTGTTTAACCAATATTGTTTCATATTGTTCAGAGCTAAACATTTATTGAAATCAATTTAATGACCAACCGTTACAATCTACTTAGTTTATATTGTTTCGTTATTATTTCATCTAACGCCCCAACTCTAAAGTCACTAATGGTTACTTTCACTCACTATACAAATTTTATACGCAAACCAAAAATAATCTCTAAAACATCACAAAAAAATAAGCTTTAGTTTTACCACAGAAGAATAATAGTACTTATAACTACTATAAGTGACCCTAGCTAGGGCCGTGCCGTGCCACCCAACGTTAAATACATAAATAAATATCGATTAAAATGTCGATGGAGTGTTAGTGTAGGCATACGTAAAATACGTTAATGGTAAATAAAAGATAATTTGACTTGACATTCAAAAATTTCAGTGTTAATAAATAATTAATTAATTAAGTAAAGGTATTTGTATACTTAACTTTAATTGTCCGTTAACTGATTCTGAGAGTGAATTTTTGTGATTCTGTACTAAGCAGCGATTTAAGTAATCGCTAAGCTACTCTGAGTGAGGCAGTTAGATTTAAATTAGATAAATCCAAATCTGTGAGAAGCCCAAAAGAACATTCTTCTAATGCGCGCCATATTTTTTTAAGGAATTCAGACCGCGGGACTCCACTCCATTACATATTTTACATAAGCATAAAATAAGATAGGGGCCTTGAATTTAACATTAAAGCACGATTATAATATTCATCTTTGAGAAGATCGTATTTGAAATTATAATCATGAAAAAATATTTTAAGCTCGAAGAATAAAATTACCCTACATTGAAAACAATACATTTCGATCCATTCGATATACCTACCTACTGCTTAAAAATAATAGATATGTATTAATCAATACAACAAATGAACTATTATTATTATTTTACGTCTATCCCTTAGATTAAAGAAGAAAGGGTCTACATAACCGTCTGTCAATTCCTGGCGTTTTCGGTGCTCATTAAATAACAAGATGTGTTTTGTTGATATAGATTTTATTACCGTGGGCTTTAATATTTAATGGCCCCTATCACAAAAAGTACCGAAAAATACATTTTATTTCTGCACTACTTCTCGATTTTGAAGTTTTATTACATCCCCTCTTTATAGCTCGCTGTGTTCTGTACATCCTAACAGATGAATTCTTAACGGTTCTACTTCTAAATCCCCTATTAATTCTCTTTGGATTCTTTACATAACAAAAAGTGTGCATAAGTGTATCAGAGCACTGAATTACCGGTACAAATACATGACATTGGTTAATGTTTATTTTTCTGCTCTAAGCCGATTGTGTGGCGAAACTAGGCACAATGCAACATACCATAATCCACAATGAATGAGTAAATCGTAAGCCTCAATACTCGTTCGATACTATAACGAGTATAACGCTTGTCCACCCGGAGCTTAGTTTTTGTATTTTTCTGTTAGTGTTTGTTCTTTTCAGGGTTCAGTGTCTAAATCTAAATCGTGTTGAAGCAACGTTTTACGGTTCGGTCTCACGCTGTTTTTGCTACGAATACGTTTACCAGCTGTTCGGTCTGCTACAATTCTATTTTCGCCTTTTGTCGTAGTATTTTGCACCTATTTGTATTTAAAGATATGATTTCTGCCGAAAAACGAATTTCGATACAAAAATAAAAAATAACCTCTCCTTAGATGTTAATACCTCATGTTTGAAATTGAATGGGGCCCTTTGTATTTAAGGGGATCCATTCGTATAGAGTCCATGCCAACCTCCTACCCTCGTTGTGTACCATGTAAAGCAACAATCGATGCTCGTGTACCAGCTCCCTCCGAAAGAAATCAGCTCAGAAATCGCTGTACCCTAAGGCTGTACCCATACATGATGGTAGGGAATTTTACCCCTTACTCTTTCTTGGCCGGTAACGCATAGTGATGCCTTAGGTGTCGCTGATGTTCATGGGCGACGAAATCCATGAGGTGGATCGTCAGCTCGTTTGTCAACTTTTTCAATTAAAATATTTTGTAAAAATTGTGATAAATAGATAAATGTTGTTTTTAATTCGTAAGGAGGAAAGTACTTCAGAAAGGAAATAAACAAAAGACTTTATCTTTAGTAAGCAGCAACATTGGGTTTATTAATTGCTGTAAACATGAAATTTATGAAACGTCTGGCGTCACAATAACTTTGGCGTCTACTAATTAAATTAAACATAATCTTAAAATAGGTCCGAAACGAAGCAAAGGCGGGCCCGCTATCCGACGCACGTCATACGCACGCGATCTGTTGCATTTGTTTAATAATTTTATTGTTTTGCAATGCAATACACAAATGCCACGCTGCCGCCCAGTAGACAGGTTTCGTACTTTTACTACATAAGATGCAAGCATGCTGCAAGTGAGTAGCAAGCAATATAAGCTGCAAGCCACCTGCAAGTAAGCTGCAAGCAAGCGACAATAATTGACGATAGCATGCGTATGACGTGCCTCAATGGACATCGGGCCTAAATTAATACAAAGTTTAATTAGTCAAAGTCCATATAAAAGTAACTAAATATAGTACCTAATCTTTGTTTTATTCTAGAGAACATAAAAGTGAAAACTGGTATCGTTCTTCAAGGTAAAATAACAAATCTTTGTGTTTACTTTCAATCATTTTGCACATTATGGGTTCAAGTTACGTTTTAAGGTAAATTTTACTAAAGCTCCAAGCAGACCGTAAAGGTTTTATTGTTATAATTGTAATGAAATATCAACCATTCCTTCTTTATTTTCTATCATTTTGTACCGAACTTTCCATTAATTTATCCATGTAAAATAAACGTTAGTATTTTAATTGTATTGTAAAGTAAACGGTAAAGGTTTTTAAGTAACATAAATACAAGATAAACTCATTCATTTCTTAATGTATTCGCAAATCTATTTTAATCATAGACCTGAAATAAAAAGTAGGTCGTCAATAATAAAATTAGGTATCACTTTCGATCTCGTGTTTATTATTTTTCGCTTGCATTTTGTGTTAGGTACTCTAATTTCTTTAGGAGATCGAAGTCGACAATATACGGTGTCGGATAAATAAACAGCTTTGAATAAAATTTATTAGCCACTAGAGACATTTTGCCGGTTCCTAAAAAAAGAGGTTCCTAATAGAAAATATCTAGACGATCCTGTAGCCTTGTTGGTAGCGGCCCTGCCTGCGAAACGAGGGGTCCCGGGTTCGATTCCCGGCTGGGGCAGATATTTATGTGACAGATAAATATAAATTTTTACTAGAGTCATGGGTGTCATTGTGATATGTTATTATGTGTCGTCCATGCCACCCGCGACACAGGGTAAAAACTACTGCGGGGGTATGTGTGTGTAAGCGTTTATTATAATTTATCTATCCAAACTAAACGCCCCAACACAATACGTGTTTTTACGCTTATTGTGTTAATATATGTTTCATAGACGGTTTTAACGCTACTATTATAAACAAAGATAACGACTCGTGTGTTTACATTGTAATAAACAAATAGCTAATGTAATAAACTTTTTAGTAAAAGTTCAGAGGTTCAGTAAAAATGAAGTAAAGAAGAAACTACTAAAAAGTTTAATATATTTTTAACCTCAATATCAGGTCGTACTTTAGCATCATTGTAGATCTTTGAGATTTTATTGAATATTTTCGACGGGAATTACGTCGCGTTGAGTCGCTTCACTGCAGCGACCTTCATTAATCGTCTTTCGTCTTCATCTTCGCAATAAGTATTCATTTCAACCGCCTTGGGTGGGTGGTGGCAAGGGTGTACGTTTGCAATGAAATTCTGATTGTGTTGCCTTTGCGTTATCAGTATCTTCCATTGTCAATTTCCTTAATGTAAATCCATTGATATTGTTGTAAACGTCTATAACTGTTGTCTGTGTTCCGTGGTATATCCCACCAAACACATTTTCATGTCAAATGATACCAAGACGAGACTCTACATCAAAAAGTTATCAGATCTCATGAAGAGCTTAGCTTTGACCTCTAAACGCCCTTATTCTACAAGCTCTAACTTCACAAAATCTAAACCTTAGTTAAAAATGTGGCTGTTGTCTATTTAATTACTCAATTTAAAAGTAAACCAACAGCTAGCAATAGCATACAATACGTCCAAGTGATTCGGGTTTTAATAGAGTATTAACATGCAAGCGACATTGAACAACGTGTAGTCCATCGGCGTTATGCGAGCAAACAAGTAAGTGCATTAAGTCCAGCAGAATTGTTTCATGAAAAGTGTATGGGCCGGTTGTTGACCGTCGGTAATTGAAAGCAAACAGCGCCAGTTTGCGTTATCATCGCTCTCCGACGAGGGACCGGTCTGCGTTGAGCTCACGGACCTCATGTCAACACCGGGTCAAGAGCTTTAATTACCTAACACAGAAACACATATCTGTCGAATTGGATGTGATTTTTGAAGAGTCGTTTTTTTGCACCTTATACGTTAGCTTAGGACGCGTAACCGGTTCAGCGCGTGCGCGGATGAATGCTTTCATAAAACGAAATCACCCCAAACAAAGACGAACATACATCGTATATCGATATATTTTTTTTTGAAAAATAAAGCTTTATGCACTCAAAGGCATTTATGTGAATACTTAACAAACGAGTTGAAAAAAAAACAAAAATACATACCTATAAAATATATTTTAAATAAATATTTTATGATAGAGCTTTCAGAGATAGGGAAATAACAAAAAGAAAAAACATAGGAAGTTATATATTTCTTTCGAGTTGCAGAACAAAAATACCTGAAGATTTAATCCCGTATGTCACAACTCTTTGTTTGTAAAAGGAATCAGCTAACTTCATCATGTCGCTTTTTGTATGTCGATGTGCGCGCGCATCGTAACACGGAAACTTGTAGCTAACTTCATCATGTCCCTTTTGGCTGTCGGTGTACGCGCACTTCGTAAAAATTTCACTCTCATATTTTTTCCAAACGTGCCAAAAGAATAGGTAGTTACTTCAAAAAAAAATCATGAAGTTCTGTCATATCAAATTAAATGACCCATAAACTTCGTACCACTTATTATTGTCATATTCAATTACAGTAAAACTTCGGACTTGACCGGTCTGAAACTTCACAAAAGTTTCGTAATACCACGCATTACGTCACAGTCAGTACCGATGCTGTTAAACAAACGATCAAAGGATTGTTAGATTACTCAACGATAAATATCATTAATGCGTAGTCCGATGATATTAAGCTCGGGCCCCGGGGCCCCCGGGTGCTCTGGAGTGATTGAAATTGTAATACCTATGTATAGGGATATCTATTATTCGACGTATTGACAAAGTTTAGCAATAAATAATTGTCATTTGTCTTACGTTGTTAATAGGTAAATATTAGGTACTGTAGGAACCTACTTAACTACTTATACTTATACATATTTAAGTTCCAGGACGTCTGAGGCGATATGACAGTAATTGATTTAGCAGTTGAACGTTAGAGTTATTGAAGAATTGAAACTACGAAGTACATAAGTAGGTGTAGGTAACAAGTAGTTCCAAAAATTTTTGAATTAATAATTTGTTTTAGAATAATTTTTACATAATTAAAGCACAAATAATAAACTCCACGCTCCAATTTGTACGGACAAAAACATCGAAATACAAGCAAGTAAACAAAAAAATTAAGGCTCGCAGTGAGCTGAGCCGTATTCTTTGTTCTTCTAATCCCGACTTTCCTTTCAGATAGCGTTCAGTCAGCTCTTAAATTAAGAATTTATTTCAGAACTTCATACTTTCCGCTCGCCTTTGTGTTGCATCACAATGAAAATTATTATCAATTGGAAAACTTTCTGTTTCCCACAACTACAGTAAATCCTTGTTTTTATTTTCCCGTCTGGAGCTCTCGCTAACTTAGATAATACTCCAGTAAGTACATTAAATTGTTGATTTAGATACTTTTCTTCGCCTCAGACGCTACGGCCTAATAACATTTTATATTACTTAATTTAATGGGTTTCATCTCAATCTTACGCAATACCGATATTATGGTCGACTTCAAAAACAATATGGTCATATTTGAAGATGGTATTTGTGGGAAAATGTTGGCTCTGGGTGTCAGGCAGCCACTTCTACCGGATTTGTGTCACGCTTAATTTAAAGTATGAAATATTTGTTTCCTCAAACTGCATTCGACGAGTTCACAAAATGTCTAACAAGTACCAAGACCGACTGATTCTTCAGTCGGTCTCAGTACCTAGTGTAGGTTTGTACCTACACTAGGTTTTGCTTTGTGCGTTAAACAGCAAAGTGTATCAGGAGTAACAGGAAGAGAGGTTGGTTTGAGACGTCTGAATGGACTGAGCTTCATAGATCAAAACCTAGTTGTAAGCTATTATTCACTGTTACAGGAATGCTGTATTCATTCATTAAAACTGCTTTCTTTATCTTGCATACCTATTAGATGCATGTTGTCCTTTAATTTACTTAAATACACATATCAAATGAAATACCCAATCAAGTTTGAACTCCTATTTTTTTTTGTATCTCAGGCGATCTAAGTAGATCTCAATTTCTGCAAACTATTATTCGAAGGTCTCATAACTACTGACGATTATACCGTTGGCAAATCTCTATTGTTCCCTTGCGGTCACAACAACCCTTATACTGAGCAACTAAATTAGGGTCAAAGTGAAAACTACTGTGGAATAGCCGCTTAACTTGGATTTAACTCCGTATTTCCATTATTAATCACCACAGTGATATCAACGCGTTCCACGGAATCACGCTATGCTATTTTACTTTCATCATATTTGTTGCATATAATAGCGTCTGATTAACATTTTTACATTTCAATAAACGTAATGATATAATGGAGGATTATTAAAATAATGATCTTTGGTTCTAATTAGCAACTCGGATGACGTGAAAATATTATCTAACACTACGACAATTTGTCGCACATGCGAATGAAAGTGCATTTTCATAATCTGTTTTAGTTAATTACTAAGATAAAAATATATTTGACTGATTTATCAAGTGTTTCATTAACTTTCTTCATCGGAGTAAATTTTACTCATGACATTGAATTAAGGTTATATCTTTCTAGGGGTAACTAGGGTTAATGAGGAATAAGTGGAAAGAAGATGTTAGATTTCATTTACAGAAAAATAATAGTCTGCATAATCGATTAATGGGTACAGAAACAATTATATTCAGCATAATAATCCAAATGTAAAACAAAAGCTTGTTTTCAAAAGTAAAAATGCAAACGACTCACTCTAGAACACTGAAAGTCATATCGCCTTATATTACAGAACGTGCCGAACCTGAATTTTATAACAAGAGACGATTTCATGGACCACGAGCAAAATCAAATGAAACCTCGACGTACCTACTTAGTATTCTACAAAACGAACGAGGAATATCATCGCTTCGCTCTGTCAAACTCTAATTTTCAAAGTAATTAACCTACTTACCCTTCTTTTATTCCGATTATATTCTTCCGAGGCTCCGAGCCTACTGCCAACTCTTTTGTCCGCGTACTGTAGTGCCATCGAAAATATTGTTATTGCAAATTGACAACAATGAATTTTGTTATTTTTCTAATTGAGTTTCTTTTCTTTAGTAAGTAGCATCTACTTAAACTACATCACGCTAGAAAACTTCTGATTTGGAAACATATTTTACATCATTTTTTCGAATAACTATCGATACCTACTAGATAGAAGGATAGTGAGTAGTGACATTGACCCAGGCAGGTAAATATCTTTATCATCACGCACGAGTACCGTCTGTATAAATACTGAGAGGTATGTAGGTACATGAGCGACCAACTTCCAACAGGTTCCTGTTCCTACCTATCGGAAGTTGTTGCTACCTATTGGAAGTTGCTCGCTTCGTACCTAGTTCTCTACGCACTACGCACCACTGCTTCGTTCGTTATTGAGCTTTATTGTCTTTTTTTTTATAAAAGGGCAATCCTAACGTGGACGAACCCAGATTCTGGCACATGGGGGGGGAATAAGGTTTTTTAGCCCAGGGGCCAAATAAAAAAATTTTGGCCCAGGGGGGGACAAATCAGATTTTAATGCGAAGTTAACCATAAAATTTTGGACGACAGCAGGCACGTACCGGTAATCATGCAATTTCCAGAGCCCCCCCCCCCCCTCCCTCTCAGTATGCCCATTCTCCAGCCATATCAATTATCAAAATACACTTCGAATTTTTATAAAATCTATTTTACAAATCTAGACGGGTATCAGTGGTATAACCACAGATATAGAAGATATCTGTGGGTATAACCAACCGCGAAGTAGTCGACCATTTCGTTTTATGGAGATTCAACTTCTGACTGAAAAAGTTTAATGGCTTGGAATAAAGGATCGCTAATAGAAAATGTCCCAATCTTCATTTTGTCGACTTAACATAATAGTAAATCAAATCGGTTGGTTTGATCTTATATTAAAAGGTCGGACCTATACCTCTCAGATTTTAGTCTTGCAAATTTTGCAATAGCTTTGGATGAACTACTTACTTACCACCGAGCATAATATATTTTATTTCAAATGAATTGAATGTTTAAGGCGAGCGTATTCGACCGTTGTAGGCATTTTGTTCACTGCCCTTTACCCCGCTCCCCTGAGTGTAAACTCGACCGCCACGCCGTGAGCCGGCCGCGCGCGGCTGTGAGGTTAATGACCCCGTGCGTAGCTGTAGATCCTACATAGCCTAGTTGGTAGTGGACCTGCCTGCGAACTGCGAAGCGAGGGGTTTCGGGTTCGATTTCCGGCCGGGGCAAATATTTATGTGACAGATAAATATTTGTACTCGTGTCATGGCTGTTATTGTGATGTGTTATATGTGTAGTACATGCCACCCGCGACACAGGTAAATACTTGTAACCTACTGCGGGGGTATGAGTGTGGAAGGGTTTTATTATTATTATTATTATTATTAGTAACTGCTCTGAGTTGGGGTGTAAGTATACTTTATTTTGATTTATTCATTGGAATTTTAGGTGTAATAAAATAAGAGTAATGATAATTTTAGCTTATCCAGTGGAGACTAGAGGTGAGTGGAGACTGACTTGAAATTTTATGATACGAAACTGTCCAATGGAGACTAGAGGTGAGTGGAGACTGACTTGAAATTTTATGATACGAAACTGTCCAGTGGAGACTAGAGGTGAGTGGAGACTGACTTGAAATTTTATGATACGAAACTGTCCAGTGGAGACTAGAGGTGAGTGGAGACTGACTTGAAATTTTATGATACGAAACTGGCCAGTGGAGACTAGAGGTGAGTGGAGACTGACTTGAAATTTTATGATACGAAACTGTCCAGTGGAGACTAGAGGTGAGTGGAGACTGACTTGAAATTTTATGATACGAAACTGTCCAGTGGAGACTAGAGGTGAGTGGAGACTGACTTGAAATTTTATGAAACGAAACTGTCCAGTGGAGACTAGAGGTGAGTGGAGACTGACTTGAAATTTTATGAAACGAAACTGTCCAGTGGAGACTAGAGTTGAGTGGAGACTGACTTGAAATTTTATGAAACGAAACTGTCCAGTGGAGACTAGAGGTGAGTGCAGACTGACTTGAAATTTTATGAAACGAAACTGTCCAGTGGAGACTAAAGGTGAGTGGATAACAAATAAGTAGGTACTTACATACAAAATTGACTAATATCATCTAAATACTAACAAAAAATAACCAACTTCAAAATAACTCGAAAACTACTTGTCAAATCTCCCTCAAATTTATGTGGAACCACATGATACGCACCAGCTTTCTATCAAAAAAAGAATCATCAAAATCGGTTCACCTACAAATAAGTAGGTACTTACATACAAAATTGACTAATATCATCTAAATACTAACAAAAAGTAACCAACTTCAAAATCGAAACGAGCTTTTTTTTCAAAATGGCGGACTTGTAGGTATGCCAGGTTCCGTACAAAAATCTTCAAACCCTTTGGATAAGATATTTTACAAGTATGTTGAGAATGATAAAAAGTATAAGAATAATTTAAAATAAAATACCTAAAGATACGTAAAAAATAATAAAAACAAAAAAATTAAAATGTGTGTCATTCACACATTTTAGAACTTAGAAGTGAAACCTTCAAAAATTTTGTTTTCAAGATAATGAGACGAATGTAAAATTTCGGGAAGATGATAATTGTAGGTTTTACTATTCCACTCCACTCCACTCCACTCCACAAATTTTGACTTTTGACTTTTTTGCCTTTTTTGACTTTAGACTTTAGACTTTTTTGACTTTTTTTGACGTTTTTGACTTGACTGTTGACTTTTGACTTTTTTGACTTTTTTGACTTTTTTGACTTTGACTTTTCTTACTTTTTTCACTTTGACTTTTTTGACTTTTGACTTTTTTGACTTTTTTGACTTGACTTTTTTCCCTTCGGAGCATAATGTACAAAACGCAAAATGAACACAAGTCGCAAAATGTACAATTCGCAAAATGTACAAAACGCAAAATGTACAAAACGCAAAATGTACACAATACGCAAAATGTACAAATCGCAAAATGTACAACAAGCACTAAGGCCTCTTTCACGGCGACACGGAACTTAAATTTTTGAAGGGCTTTTCTTTTTGATGTTACCAGATGTAAAATTCGAACGTTTATTGCCCGTGGTCCGATCGCCGAGTTCTACTGGTCGATCCATGGGCAATTTTTTTTTGCCTGTGGTTCTATCAATCGGACTATCGTTATTTATAACAATAAAAATTACATTGGTACTAGACCGGACTGGTACTGGAAGAGTAGTTACCAAGATAAATATTTTTACCCATGATACTATTAAGTGCCCTACCTCACCCGGACGCCATGGCGACGGGAGGGGGAGGGGGAGGGGAGGGGTTTGAGGGTAGGGGCAGGGGGAGAGAGAGTAGAAGGGAGAGGGAATTTAATGATGTCAAAGAAGTAGAACTTCTCACGCGCGAACATAATTTTATGTTTAAGTAAGTAAGTTTATGTTTTTTGACGTGATAACGCATTAAAACGATGAGCGCCGGGCGCATCTATGAAAAAATGTAGCGTTCCGCGAGCGAGAGAGCAGCGAAAGCGAGAGAGAGGCACTATCGGCTACGATCGGCGTATCGTAGCCGATGCCGTAGGTGAGCCGTAGGCCATCGTAGTTGAGTGGAGCGGAGCGGAGCGGAGTGGGGCGGGGCGGAGCGGAGCTTTGTCATGACATTGTCACGTTAAACTACCGTCCGTAAACTGACTTTACAGACAACCATTTTTATTTTACTTGTGGAGTTTAAGACTTTTTTTTCATGCATCATTTCCCTCCGGCATACAATGTCCTCATCCTATAATGACTGCATTTATGCAGATAAAGCTGTAGCGACTTGATAGTTAATAGTGATTTTTATTTTTGTTAAGTAGGTGATATTTCGATTAACCAATATAGAACCAACTTTGTTGTGAGTAAAATGTGTTTAGGGGAAAATATTTTGTGGAATAAATAAGAATTATTTTATCCCTAGTTTGTATTTCAATTGAAAAAAATCAGATCAATATTTTGTGTCATTTATGTAATCGATGTGAACGTGGGCTTTCTTGCACATTTTGCGATTTGTACATTTTGCGAGTTGTGTACATTTTGCGTTTTGTACATTTTGCGTTTTGTACATTTTGCGAATTGTACATTTTGCGACTTGTGTTCATTTTGCGTTTTGTACATTATGCTCCGAAGGGACTTTTTTTACTTTTTTGACTTGACTTTTTTGACTTTTGACTTTTGACTTTTGACTTTTGACTTTTTTGACTTTTTTGAATTTTGACTTTGACTTTTTTGGCTTTTTTGACTTTTGACTTTTGACTTTTGACTTTTGACTTTTTTGACTTTTTTGAATTTTGACTTTGACTTTTTTGGCTTTTTTGACTTTTGACTTTTGACTTTTGACTTTTTTGAATTTTGACCTTTTTGACTTTTGACTTTTGACTTTTTTTACTTTTTTGACTTTAGACTTTTGACTTTTGACTTTTTTGAATTTTGACTTTTTTGACTTTTGACTTTTGACTTTTTTGACTTTGACTTTTGACTTTTTTGACTTTTGACTTTTGACTTTTTTGAATTTTGACTTTTTTGACTTTTTTGACTTTGACTTTTTTGACTTTTTTGACTTGACTTTTATGACTTTTTTGACTTTTGACTTTTGACTTTTTTGAATTTTGACTTTTTTGACTTTTTTGACTTTTGACTTTTTTGACTTTAGACTTTTGACTTTTGACTTTTTTGACTTTTGACTTTTGACTTTTGACTTTTTTGAATTTTGACTTTTTTGACTTTTTTGACTTTTGACTTTTTTGACTTTGACTTTTTTGACTTTTTTGACTTGACTTTTTTGACTTTTGACTTTTGACTTGTTTGAATTTTGACTTTTTTGACTTTTTTGACTTTTTACTTTTTTGACTTTAGACTTTTGACTTTTGACTTTTGACTTTTGACTTTTGACTTTTTTGAATTTTGACTTTTTTGACTTTTGACTTTTTTGACTTTTGACTTTTTTGACTTTTGACTTTTGACTTTTTTGAATTTTGACTTTTTTGACTTTTTTGACTTTGACTTTTTTGACTTTTTTGACTTGACTTTTATGACTTGACTTTTGACTTTTGACTTTTTTGAATTTTGACTTTTTTGACTTTTTTGACTTTAGACTTTTTTGACTTTAGACTTTTGACTTTTTTGACTTTTGACTTTTGACTTCTGACTTTTTTGAATTTTGACTTTTTTGACTTTTGACTTTTTTGACTTTGACTTTTTTGACTTTTTTGACTTGACTTTTTTGACTTTTTTGATTTTTGACTTTTGACTTTTGACTTGTTTGAATTTTGACTTTTTTGACTTTTGACTTTTTTGACTTTGACTTTTTTGACTTGACTTTTTTGACTTTTTTGACTTTTGACTTTTGACTTTTTTGACTTTTTTGACTTTTTTGAATTTCGACTTTTGACTTTTTTGACTTTTTTGACATTTTTGACTTTCGACTTTTTTGACTTTTGACTTCAAGAAGTTTTCACTTCAATAATCATTTTTTCAAAACAATTTTCCATTTATTTCATAACGCGCCTAAATAAGGTATAACTTCAAAAAAGAAAACTGTCTCTCAAGCTCCCAGCCGTCACGACGAGTCGTTTGGCGACTGACACATGCTCAAGGGTGGTAGCTATCCATGCGAACCCCATGGAGAAATAATAATAGTAATAATGGTATTAAATTTAAAATCAATATTACCAATATAATCCCTCGAGGGGCCCTACCACCAGCGGGCCGGATTTAGTCGCCTTTTACGACACCCATCCGGCTTGGGATAGTATTAGATAATAATTGTGTAATTAGCACTTGACTTATACCAATACCCAAATACTATAATAGTAACTAAAGTATAAAAACGAAAAATTTTTATTATTTCAAATTACAGCAGTGTGGATACTTTGGACAGTACCTAATACGTAATATAAGTTCAGAAGGCGCGCGCGCCAAATTCGAAATTAAAATTAGTGTCGGAAATTCGACAACGTGCGGCTGCGATGCCGATTAGCACAGGTCCTACCTCGAAGGCGACTGGCGCGAGAGTAAAATTGAGTAAATTAACGCGTCGGGCGTTTCGTTGCTCGTGGAAAGGGAAAAAATAGAAATTGAAAGGGAAGTTTTTCAAAATTTCAAATTATGATCAGAAAGAAATATTGGTATCTATAGGACCTATACTGTGGTATATTTTTTATTATCTGGAAGCGATTAAAACGCGAATAAAACGCCATTTTTATGCCAGATTAGACCCCACTTTGTGATTTATTTCTATCCAATGAAATAATTGCTATCGTGTATCAAGTATGAGGGAACGAAAGAACAAAGACTGTAAAATAACATATATTTTTTTTAGAATTGTATTATGTACCATTTATGAACAAAACACCTTCAAAAATACCATTTCTTGGGATAATATCGCCTTGGAATCCATTGAAAATAATCGTCAAATTTATCAGGACATGGCAGAAAGTTTTAAAGTCTCGACCGAAGGACTCTGAAAGACCGCCTGCTCTCTACCCTAACAAGGGACGACACGCCGACGCTGAGATACATTTTCTTATAACTAAGATGTCCGGACTCCGGACTTTTTTATAATATCAAACTAATTGTCCGGACTTTTCAAATGAATTTTTACGTATTATGAATCTAAATAAATAATGAATTTGTTGCTAACTAAAACGTAGAATTTTGCAACAGTAATAAATTCATGATCAATGAAAACTGAAGTGACGTCACGTTTTACGTTCACTATGTTCACGTTCTATCATTCTGTCGTTATAATATCTACTTACACCTTTTAAAGAGTAGGCAAATCATGTAGGCGGTGACAAAAGATATTTTTTAAGAAAGGATTTAAAAATCTTCCTCATTTTATTTTACTTACTTTCGTTTTATTTTGTTATATTAATTTCAATATCACGTTGTATTTTCATTCAACAAACCCATTTATATCGAGTGCCTAACCCAAAATCCCTACTTACTACGCTGACGAGGTAAATAAACATTTTCATATCATCAAATCAAATTTCAAAGGCTGCAAGTAATAACAAGATTAAAAGCGTACGAGTCTCTCTCTCTACACCCGTAGGGTTTTCTACATGCCGGTACACATTAAAATACCTTTCAGTTTACATTTGCAGTGAAAACGTAAATAAAGCATATGAGCAGAAATGGACGTGTTTTAAATTTAAAAGGGTTGTATGATTCTGCCTTCTGTAATTAGCATACCACTGGTAAAACCCTTTTCTTTTCGATTTGCAAGGGATGAGTGTGATTAATTCTACGTACCTTTCGTAAAGGGTCGTTAAGGTCGCACTTGATGGAAAATTTAATTTACAAGACATTTTATGCTGGACTGGAATATAAACTTTGAGAAATAAGTATAGAACTTTTTAAACCAATGTAAAATGTATTTCCATCTTGCTATTTTCAGACTGTAGAGACACGACAGATTTTTGTTGTGAAAAGCGTCGGCTTTTGGCTGAAAAGTTACTACTTCCCATCAAGTGATGTTACTCACTGCTAGTTTGTCAACTATTAAAATAAAATAAAAAATCCGCAATGTAATGTTTCTACATACTTTTACTACGCAAGATGCAAGCAAGGGACAAATGACGATAGTGTGCTTATGACGTAATGGACAGAAGGCTTTACTTTAAATAAAATTGTTTTTATCGGTTTTTTTACCACTTTGGAGGTAAAAAATATTGACACTATCCTATTCGACTGACGGATAATAATTATTAAGAGTTAAACTATGTCTCGGCAGTGTTTAATTTTGACAGCTATTTAAACCCTACTTAACGACTTCTTAACGCTAAGTAGTGTTTATAAGTGAGGTTTTTGCTAATCCGTTGCTAATCAATAGATTAAATATTAAGTAACGTTTATAAGTAAGACCGTGTATGATTATTAATTTAATTATATTTATGAAGTAAGTACCTACTTAGGTACATACCTAATCTAAACAACAACATTTAATGGAATTTAAAGTGAAGTGTGCTATTGTTTCTAAATGTTATGTAGTTAGATAAGTATGCAACTAATTTGAATTTTATCTGATCAAATTGTCCACGGCCCGGGTCGCGACGATGCTATCAATATCACGAACATTGTTTTGTAGCCACGTCTACATTAAAAACAATAA
Organism: Thymelicus sylvestris; assembly: GCA_911387775.1. Taxonomy (NCBI): domain Eukaryota; kingdom Metazoa; phylum Arthropoda; class Insecta; order Lepidoptera; family Hesperiidae; genus Thymelicus; species Thymelicus sylvestris. Next base: position 8,023,715 of record OU426896.1, on the reverse strand, counting down.
AATTTTAATCAAATGCTGATTGACTTCATTTCAATTTGAATAATGTTTATTTCACAATGAATGAAATTTTAAGTATGAACAATACAAAAATACTTTGAATTCCTTCATCCATTGAAAATCCGAAACCATTAGGTATAGAGTTAAACATAGGGTTATGTGCCTTTCGATAGGTATATAGGATGACAATGCATATAATATAGGTAATATTATAGTTTAGACAATATTACACAAGTAAAGTAAAAAAAAAACATTTATGTACCATTGTCTCCAAAATTTAATAATATTTGAAATAAGCTTAGAATAATAATAATAATAATAAACGAAATTAAAGTAGATACCTAATTGTCTCATAAAAGAAAAAGAAACCAATGAATTCAAAAGTCATGATAATATTTGAACAGGAAACAAAAGATATTCCTGGATAAAAGATCTTACGCGAGCGCGAGCCCGTTTCGGATTTTACCTGTTTTTTTTTTGTTAATGTGAAAAAATCTTCAGAAGTAACAGCCCAGGAAGGCAAAAAGTTGTGTAACTTTTGAAGGATTCTAATCCAAAATCCACGAATGCTGAACGGGCAGCCAACTAGAAGATTCCTGCGGCTAAGAAATCTGTCCGATTGGGCAGTATCTATCTCCTTACACTAGATGACCTAAAATGTGTCGTCTGTACTGCCAGCAGTTAAAATGGCTTACAAATTCGTCAAAGACGTAAGTAATTCTATAATTTTGATTTATGCGGTAATCGATAATACGAGTAAGACCTACGGTAGTAGATTTATGATGTCCTGAAATCGTTCAGGTTTCGACAAAGTTACCTAACATAAGTAATCGTTGGCGCGGTTGGTAATTGGATGGGTGATCGCTAGTGGCAAAAATTTATGGAGCGTTTACGGGCTTCAGAGGGCACATAAACTGGAGGGCTTCGGGCGGCATTTTTATGCTTTCTACTTCTGACACTTGCGATGGCCATTTACCCCTCCACTCCACCAATCAATCAATCCACTCAAGAGGAGAGACCCGTGTTCAGTAGTGGGCCATTAATGGGTCGAAGTCAATGTGACTATGACGTTCTTACAGTGCCTCCAACTTACTGTGAATTGGAGGACGGCGCTGTAGGACGCATTGGACCAATCATTGGACGCAATTCGAGACGTAGTAAATGTCAAATGAATGAGCACAAAGAACTTATGAATGGCGCAGCATTAGTACCAATTTTCGCCATTTCACAAATAACTTGGTGGCACTGTACCTGTTATTAAATGCGACTGTGTCAGGGTTTGACAACTGACACTATTTTGTCTCAGCAGTCCCGTGAGATTAGCGAACCAATATAACACGACGACATTCCTCGCATCGCACGACTGAACGGCATAATAAACCGCATTCAATTCTAGGATTAGGTATGCAACTACAACCCCGCATTCTGTAGGATCACAGGAGTTTAGGAAACTAAACTATCTGTAAAGTTATGTAATTATTAGATACTCATATTAATTTACACTATTATTTTCCAATTGTTTCTATTACCTACTTAGGTATCAAGATATACCCTTCTTTTAACCCTGAACCAGGTACCGACTTAAACCTGTTTAAACGGTTTTAGGTATTTAGGTTGCCCTGTTTGTTGGGGTCAAATCTTGCAAGCTGAATTAGAACTACTTCCTTTCATCCTACGAAGTTAAAATTTTGCATATTATTGCTATGGTTCCGATGACAATACATTTTTATGATAAGCATGACCTGATAATATTTTTAGGGTTGGCTCCAGACGAAGGAACATCTTAACGGTTAACCAAACGGTCATAATTTTTATTAATCCGACTCCAAGAGGACGATGAATTTTTTGTTAATAAACACCTAGAAAGAAACTTCTAACCTACTAAATGTGCGAAAGAGACATCTAATATAGCTGATGATTAGTGATGAGTTTCGCCTGTGCCAAAGTACGCCAAAGGCATCTCCGCTACGTTACTGGCCAAAACATACGGGTATGGGTACAAAGTATTGGTACCCGCATTATTCATACCTTCACGTCATTTTAGAATTCAAACAGAAAATTTTACTCAATATGCCGTATCATATTTAAAGAGATCTCAATATCTTTAGAGAAACGAAGGAAATTGGCAGATAGAAAGGCAGTGATATTGCAAAGGCAACACAATCAGATTTTTAAAGTAAACGAGCGCCACCGCGCCGTCTTCACTTTCCGCAGCTGAGAATCGTAATTGCATAAGCACTAGAGATGGAACGGAAATTACAGCCTAACTCTTAGGTCTATGCTCGTGATTTTTTTCCTCAAGCTGGCTCAATAGTATATAATATGCCTTTTGTATCAATTATAACCGCTGTAAATCATTGGTTTATCAAAATCTAAATAATATTGAAACAATATTGATTTGTTAGAAAATTAAAACTTAATACTTTCAGATGCTGTAGAAAAAATATTGCACAGGTAATTTTTTACACAAACTATCTCAAAAACTACTGAAATTCAAGTAAAATAATCCCTGAAAATTTCATTAGGCTAGCAATAGGGCAATATGTAGGTACTACGCGTTCACTCTAAGGGCCCGGCCACAGCTACTAGCGGCGCGGATTGCGGCGCGGTGAGCGGCGCGGCGGGCGGCGCGATTTTCGGTGGTATGCCACAGCTAGATTAGTTGCGACCGCGGCGGCGTCAGCGGTGGACGTACTTAGACTACTATATAATAATATTATATATAATAATATTGATAAATAATCTGTAGATAAATAGTAACATTGTTTTGTGTTCCTTCCTTGTGCTCTTTATGTATATTATGTTTTGGTGTACAAACAATAAAGTGTTAGGTAAATGTAATAAATAAATAAATAACATAACAATGTAAGTAGGTAATTAAGATACCTACCGGCCATGTTTTTCATTATAAGAAAAACGAATACAAAAGGGTATGATGGAATGAGCTGTCACATGGATTATTAAGAAAATATGATGAGAACTAGTCTATGAAGCAACCGATTGTTTTACTATTATTAATGAAATAAAGATAAATATAATACATCAAGAATAAAAAATAATAAATAATAAGATAAATATAATACATGCTGAGTTCGTCCACCGATACAGCCGCGCGCGGCATTTGTTTCACTCGCGCACCGCGCAGTCCGCCGCCGCCGCGACTCTCACCGCGCCGCAATCCGCGCCGCAAAACGCGCCGCTGTAGCTGTGGCATACTCCATACATTGTCTACCATTTGTTCTCGCCGCTCACCGCTTGCCGCGCCGCTCACCGCGCCGCAATCCGCGCCGCTAGTAGCTGTGGCCGGGCGGTAAGTTTGCCCTCGTCGACCGTTACGATTTAACAGCTAACGGTACTGTAGACAAAAAAGTAATCAAATAATTTCAGTAACTTAAATAACAAATTACGTTTGCCACTGTGTAAAACATTTTCTATTTTAGTCATTGTAGCGACAAAAATCAACGAACATAAAATAAATCAATAGAAAAATAATTTAACGAAAGTAACATCAAAATCAACAACAAACTCAAGAATGCACGCGCCGCACGGGACCTCAAAAATACGCGACTAGCGTTGCTGTCCGTACTAAATGAGCTGCGGTATGAGCGGGACGGGAGGTAAGGGCAAACTTAGAGTGAACGCGTAGTACTACGTATAAGGTTTTATGGAAATAGCCAGCAAACGAGCTGACAATCCACCTGATGGTAAGTGGCTATCGTTGTCCATGGACATCAGCAACACTAAGTCATCACTGATGCGCTGTAAAAATTTTACGTAGGAGCATGGGCGTAGCCAGGGGGGGTTTCGGGGGTTCAAACCCCCCTCCCCCTCCCCCGAAAAGTTAAGGACTGACATTTTTATGTGCTAATAAACCCTCAAAAAACATTTTTCTAGACGTGATTCCGAACGAATGAACTATCGCACATATTTTTAGGAGATTTATTTCTATTAAACACGTTTTTGAACTTTTTGACAAAACTAATCATAGATGGCACTAATACATACGTCGTGAGAAAAAATAAAGTCTCAATTTTCTTTAGGGTTATTTTAAGTACTTTTAGTCGTTGTATTTTCTTGAACACCCCCCCCCCCCCCCCCCCGAAACTAAAACCTGGCTACGCCCGTGCGTAGGAGCACACAATATCTAAATAAAGAAACACTGCACATAAAAATTACATATCCTTTAATGCTTTAACAACACAAATGTTATACAACAGCTGACTCTGCAACCTAGACCACGATTGCACCACCAATTCCTCCACGGAATCCAATAAACTTCTCAAATCTTCATTTAACGATATTAATTTCGTATGTGTCTTCAAGAACAAACTCAGATACGACTGTGCGAGTTCAAAGTCCTTATTACTACGCAGCATTACTTCTAGCATTGAAATAAACTTTTTCATTACTTCAATAGAACCTCCCGCGTCAGGCGCCATGCTTGTTACCTCAGCTTCAATGGATGATGGAGACAGCGATTTAAGTTTCTCCAAACAAGGCCCGTAACTTTCATCATCACATTCTAACAATTTCTTGGCGAATACTGTCAACGTTGACAATGATTGAGGAATTAAAAGTTTTTGGTCTCCTTGGCTTTTGTCCTTTTCTAAATCAAATTCCATTTCTAAGCTCGGTATGGTAGGCAGGAAGAATGGAGCTGATTTCGGCACTGTTAAAGGAGTTTTTGGTTTATTCCTACTCTTTATAATGTCTAAATTTAGAAGATTTAACCAACGGGAGGTCGGTTGTCCGGAGAGCGTGATTAATTCGTTGCTGATTTGTTCTGGGGATTTGTATTCATGATCTTCGCCTAAGTCGATAACTCCTATATCATCTATGTCAGGCTTCTCTGCCAAGGTGCTTGGTAGTCCTAAAAAAAGATGTTAAAGTTACTACATTAAAAAAATTACTAGTCTCTCCTAAAATCCTATTCATAGTTTGACACATGGTGGCATTGCAAGATCGTAACTACATAACATTTGAATCCTAAAATGCTGTCGTGGTTAAACAAGTAGGTAGTAAAGAACTTAACGTCCTTCATTAAGAGGTGCCTACCTAACGCCATTGCCTCCTAGCACAGGAGCAACACGAGGAATGAATTTGACTTCAAGACTTCAAAAATAAACGAGGACGATTACCGCTCTAAAATTTTAAATTAGATACATATTTAAGTACAGATGTCATATAAATAAAGCTTACTTAATCTAGGTACATCCACTGTATTTCTATCGATCGGTTTCAAATATATGCGATCGTATAATAGTTTATTCGCCCAAAGAAAAACTCCCACCTCGCCGACATGAGTGGTTGCTAGGAAATCGCCTGTTGGCGACATAGTGAGTGACGTGCAAGGCTGTTCCACCTAAAAAATAATAAAATACATCAAAAATGTTATTAAAAAAACTAGAAACAGCCCTTGGGATACCCACACTCACAGACCTCACAGTTATGTTTAAGACGGGATTTTTTAAATGGTCATTTTTTGTAAACCGATTGAAATAAAACAAATACTAAATATTTCTCCAAGCTTACCACAATACATCAGTGAAAACCGCATCAAAATTGGTAAAGCCGTTTCCATTATGAGTAGCCGATATAAACATCGGTCCGTTAGTTTGATTTTGTCTATAGTGATGTTGAACTAACTCCCATTCAACAAATACTACCAATCTTTACAACTTTTTAAAATTATTGTACCACAGAAGATAAATAAAATGGCATAATACTTACAGAAAATATGTCAACTAGCTGTGCGCTAGGAATATCCCAAACACATATAGTGCAATCCATAGATGAACTGACCAGCCACCTGGATAAGTAGAAAGTGATTAGGCGCATGACCAAACCTCCCGAACAGAAGGGTTTATCATTATTATTTAATTTATATAATATAAAGGATTTTATGTCTAACTAAAAAAAATTACGCACCTGCTCTGGCAGTCAAAATCAATGTCATTTATTTTCGCAATATGCCCCTCGAATTTCCTCACAACTTGCATAGTGTCAATATCAATAAGAGTTATTGAAAAGTCTTCATTAGCTAAAGCTAACAAATCACTGTCTCTCTGACATTTCATGCTGTTCACCGAATCTTCTAATTTCATCACATGGTATGGTGCTGTAGCTAAAATTTATTTGACAAATCAATAATAGATATTGTTTTTGTATAATAAATACAAAAGAAAACAATAAACATATTATGTAGATAAATTTTATTATGATTGACATTTTGTTATAAATAAGATATTATTATTTTTAGATATGGAAACTACACTTAAAAAGTAAATAATACCTACTTGTTTTAAAATACCAAAACTTTAGTTTGTCGTCGGCCCCTGCAGTGATCACCCTCTGATTGCAGAGATCTGTCTCGACACCTCTAACTGCACCTTTATGGGCAAGCCTCTTGTCTTTACCATAGTGACCTCGGTAAATACCTGACTGCATGTTGAACTTATGAACCTGGCCATTACTGTAACCTAAAAAACAATGAAACTGATGAATGAACAATGATTTGATACCTGATATCAGTGGTACTTGCAGCTTTTTGTTGTGGACCACAATACTACTAGTGGTATAGGTCTACAAAAGAAAGATACATCCTTTTGTTTTGGACACCATTAAAGTTGTTTACATACTAATGGAGGGGAATCAGAGCAGTTTCAGAGCCAGTCCGGAGGCTGTGCAGAGGTCTAAAAATTGGAGCATCCTGCACCTTGATTTTGCATCCATTTTTTGAAGTGAAAACTTCTTTAGTACGGGGGTGACTTGAAATTTTATGAAACGAAACTGTCTAGTAAAAAGAGACAAACACATAAATTCTAAAGTGAGATAGGAAGCATTGTACGGAGGTAGAGTAGAGGAGTGAGGGGTAGGGGAGCGGAGCGGGGCGGAGCGGAGTAGTGAAACCTACATTTATCATCTTCCTGAAATTTTACATTCGTCTCATTATCTTGAAAACAAAAATTTTGAAGGTTTCACTTCTACCACGTGTTAATTGCACACATTTTAATTTAGTTAGTTCTAATACCAATAATTGGCTGTCACTTTAATCCAACATTAGTAGTGATTTGAGAAAATTGAGATAATGTAAAATTATTAATCTATATGAAGTGGATTTTTTTAAATATTTTACTTGAGTTTACAAGTGCAGTACAGGTCTTATGCTATATTCACCTACTTAACTATATGTACAAAAACTTACCAATAATAACAAAGTTTCCACAATTTGTTACAGATAAGCATGTTGCCAATGTCCCCTTTTCCATTTCTGGTGGTTTCAGTTTGTGTTCACCCATACAAATCCTATTGTATGACCATGTGGTGGCCATGTATTTTCCTTCATGTAAAGAAGCTATACTATCCCACTGCTTGTCTCTTTGCATACAAGAGCTTAACTTGGATATAGGTGGAAGGATGAGATGGTCAGTTTGAGTCCTTTCTAAAATAAAATAATAATTCATTGCCTTTGAGATCATAACAGCAAACTTTGTGTTACATGTATTATATAATAATGTAGAATAGTAAATATATAAAGAATCAGTAAATACATAAAACACAGATCCTATAATTTGAATTCATACACAATATTATTATCTCTTATTGAAAATTACATATTTGTGAAATTTTTTGTTAGTTTTACAACTTACTTTTCTTTTTGGATGCCTTCCTGGAGTAGGAAGCTTTACCCATGTTCTTGTTAAATGTTTCCGTTACAGTATTCATAATATGAAGACTACTATCACTGCCAGCTACTAACATATTCTCACCAGTTGGTTCACAATATCTTACTAGATTTGGTGGTAATGCATGACCTTCCCTGAAACAATTATTTAATTGATTTTTTTAATTATAGATAATAAGTAAGTGGGTATGTTTGTGTGTTGAAAGCCTTGTTTTGTAAAAGTAAATCTAGAAAACACACCTTTTCTTCAGGAGTCTAGCACCTCCATCAGGCATATCAAAGATCCACATTTTCAAGGAATTATCTGGAGAGTTTGTTATCATGATAGGCTCCGACATTAGACACTCCAAGCCTGCTATTCTAGATGAATGTGCAGCTTGGATTTGAGACTTAATCCGCTTCTCTTCTAAATCCCACACAACAATGTGCCCTTGAGTACTTCCTGACACCATAACAGGAGCCTGGTCTAATCTGAATGACAAGCAACTGACCATACCCCAGTCATGAATAAATTCCATTACAGTTTCATCGTAACGAAGATTATGCAAAATAATCTTTCTATTTTCTAGTGCTATCGCAACCACGTCCACTGCTGGCGCTGGCTCTGTAACCCTCACAGAAGACTGCCAACCTTTCAGAGTGTATACCAACTTACTGGTGCGCACATTCCATATCTGAAGTTGACCCTGTCTGCTTCCAAGTAATATCTTATTTAAATATGTAGGAGGGTGACATATGGTGGATATTCTAAAATGCTTTTTATCAAAATTTAGTTCCAATATCTGGTCCTCTTCTTTGATATCAAAAATTCTAAGAATATTTTCTTCATCTATTGAAATAATGTGCACACCAAAAGGCAATATCTTGTGTACTGGTGATGTGTGCCCTTTGTAAACGTGTTTTAATTCACAGCCACGTCTCCACGCATAAATATTGTTTTCACTAGCTGTGTATACATGAAAGTTGTCACCGCTCATGCAGGTTATAGGACCGGGATGTTCGCCACTCACGCTTAGCAAACGAAACTTATCACAACCGTAGGTATGAAACCACTTCCCTACGCTCGTACAGATTAGATTTTCGCCACGTCTCTGGATATATCTGGATACAAATGGTACATGTGTACTAACATAACCTAAAACTCTAGCACCAGAAAAGATTTGACTGGACCGTTTCTCGTCAGACATTTTTATTTATTCTTAAAAATATTTATACTAAATGACGGATAATTCTAAATAAGCCATATGCAATCTTATATTATTTATGTTTGTTAGTTCAGAAATAAACGCAAGTTTAAGAAATTTTAATTTCCACATGAACTTGACATTTGACAATGATATATTTTGTAATTTGTTGACAGTTGAGTAATTGAGTTGACATGACAATTCACATCAGTGTTGCCAATGAAAATTTTTGGAAGGCCGTGTACATTACATAAAAAAGCGGCCAAGTGCGAGTTGGACTCGCCCATGAAGGGTTCCGTAGCAGCAAGTAACATAATATAAAAGTTCTTGAAGTTCGTTGTAACTTTGATCGAGGTAAATTGCGGTTTACGATTTATGACGTATTAAAAAAAACTACTTACTAGATATCGTTCAAACCAATTTTCAGTGGAAGTTTACATGGTAATGTACATCATATATTTTTTTTAAGTTTTATCATTCTCTTATTTTAGAAGTTAAAGGGGGGGGGGGGGGGGGGACACACACATTTTACCACTTTGGAAGTGTCTCTCACGTAAACTATTCAGTTTAGAAAAAAATGATATTAGAAACCTCAATATCATTTTTGAAGACCTATTCATAGATACCCCACACGTATGGGTTTGATGGAAAAAAAATTTTTGAGTTTCAGTTCTAAGTATGGGGAGCCCCCAAAATATATTGTTTTTTTTTCTATTTTTGTGTGAAAATCTTAATGCGGTTCACAGAATACATCTACTTACCAAGTTTCAACAGTATAGTTCCTATAGTTTCGGAAAAAAGTGGCTGTGACATACGGACGGACAGACAGACAGACAGACAGACATGACGAATCTATAAGGGTTCCGTTTTTTGCCATTTGGCTACGGAACCCTAAAAAGCCATGTTTATATGGGAAAAAATCAAGTGTGGGCCGTAGCTAACCAATTACGCCAATATATACCATGGGTCAGCGCGCTCGAACTAAAAAAAAAAAGAAAAAGGTCATCCGGCAGTGAATTTGATGCCCACAAAACGAAGAATACTTTTCATTAGCCTACATTAACATCAACATTAGCCTAGTGGCGCTGTTTTAAGGGTTTTAACATTCGTTTAATGTTTGCAAAACAATAAATAAATAAAAAACTGTGGAATTTGCGAAAAGCCTTGCAAAAATTTTGCTACGGAAATAGGGTTCCAGCCGTAGCCCGTAGATTTTGTGATTTTTTGGCCTGAAAGCCGTAGAACACGGTAATTGCCGTAGCATTGGCAACACTGATTCACATCAAAATTTAACTTTGTCAGGCTGACATTACGCAGTGACATTGACATAACTGACTAAAGCCACAGACTAAAACTACAGAATTAAAATATAAGCTGTGAAGTTTCTGTTGTCTGTGGTAGTACGCATTTGTCATGTCATGTCATTGTCAACTTGTCATGTCAAGATAATTATGTCAATCACAAATTTCTTGTCAGCAGTGTTGCCAGATGGGGCTATTAAGCGCCAATGGGGCTATTTCCGTTACCGAGCGGCTATCATATTTTACCCGTTGGCTAAGTGTAGCCGAGGGGCCATATTTCAGTGCTCGGACTAAAAAAAGAAAAAAAAAGGTCATTGGGCTTGGCTTTCTCAACAAAGTGATATGAAATTGACTGCCGATGACCTTTTTTTTTTAGTTCCTATACTACTTCGAACCCTAGATGGGGCTATCTCGGGGCTACACGCGCACTCCGGCAAGGCTATTCGGGAAAAAAATGTCTAGCAACACTGCTTGTCAGTCAGTTGTCCTTGTCAGTGTTGTCACTGGTTGTCACCATCTTGTCATGCATTCGAAGTTGGCTTGGTTGTATTTTTAAAATAAAATAATAAAATTAATGAAACTGTAAATAACGATAATTCTATAGGAAGCGAATACGTGGTTTATATTTTCAAGCAAATAATTCTACAAACTACAATATGGATACTATATTAGAGCAGCAAAGAAATTACCATGAAGAAAGGGAGCGTACGATGGATGCTATGGTCAAAGAGATTCTTCATAAAAAGACTGGGGTACGTTCAATCCAGCATACAAAAAGATACTATAAAGCTCGAAATGGTTCATCACTTTTGTACTTTCGAGTTTCGATACTAAATTTTGTGGCTTTGTATAACCTCACTTTCATGTTTACTTTTGCATGTAAAAACTGAAGTCTAGTGAGATGGAGGTAGTTTTGGAAGTCGTCCACTGCGTACAATTTAATTTAAACTATCCTTACACCTGTTTAAGAATACACTTGGTTGACATTTAAAATATGTAATGTCACTGACCAAATCCTATACAATTTCAGCTTATTTAATGTTTTTATGAAGCATTCCAGTGTCCTGCATTTTTAATAAGCGTTACATAAAATAAAGTTTGACTTTGAATGAGTACACAAAGAACCAGCAAATGTAATTCTGTTTACAGTTCCAGAATGGTTTTTAATTAAAGCCAAAGTATTGTAACTTATGTGTTCAAAGTATGTTTTGCTTTCACACAATGATTGACAATACAATATGTATGATATTAACAATATATCTCTGTTTACAGCATCGTGAGACAATCAATGCTGAGCATCGTTTGAAAAACCTTCATGATGTAGGTTACATGTACTTAAATAATTAATTCATAGTTTAGTTCTTACAAATTGCTAACTGTCATGTTTAACTGATGCAAAATCTCTTTACATCCTGCAATTAGTATTCTCTAATATATAATTACTGACCGTATTGGGGCGGCTTAGAATACTAACCCCAATCCCACTCCAGATGGGTGTCGTAAGAGGCGACTAAATCCGGCCCGCTGGTGGTAGGGCCCCTCAAGGTATTGTAATGTTAATAGTTGATTAAGACCATTATTATTATTATTTCTCCATGGGGTTCGCCTGGATAGCTACCACTCTTGAGCATGAGTCAGCCTCCAAATGACTTGTCGTGTTCCGGCTGGGGGCTTGAGAGCCAGTTCTTCCTTTTTCTTCTCTTTTTCTTGGCCGGCAACCCATCAGTGATGCCTTTGGTGTTGCTGATGTCCATGAGCAGTGATAGCCATTTACCACCAAGTGGATCATCAGCTCGTTTGCCGGCTAGTTCCATTAAAAAAAACTCAGTACCTAATATACAATGATAATTTTGAGTTTTATTGTTATTCATTGATTCCAGAGATATGTTGAATCTACATTAAGATTAAAAGAACTGTATGAAGACAAAGATGGTTTACGGAAGGAGGAAATTGCAGCTTTATCAGGACCAAATGAATTTCAAGAGTTCTATGCAAGGCTCAAGCAAATCAAGGAGTTCCATCGGAAACATCCTAATGAGGTAGATAATATCTTATGATCTATTGTTTATTAATATTGTTTACTAATTGTAACTTATGAAAACAATCACACCTATTATAAATTAATTACCTAAGTTATCATTTTATACTATTCACATTTGTATGAACTTGTTTTAAAGATTTTATATAAATTTAATTTATGGTTTTTATACACCATTATGCATTGTTTTTCTTGTGTAATTATTTCAAGTGTAAAATTCAGACAATATGTGGTGTAAGAATATATTTACATATATTCATTTTCTTATTTTTACAGATTTGCATTCCTATGTCTGTGGAATTTGAGGAGTTGGCAAAACTGAGAGAGAATCCTGCAGAAGATTACACAAGTAAGCCATTTGGCTTGTTATATGAATCTCAAATTAAGTTTCATATAACAGTTTTATTGTTACTACTATGCTACTAATAAATTTATTTTTCCAGCTCCTGCAGAATTTACTGATGAGGAAGGATATGGAAAATATTTAGATTTGCATGAATGCTATGAGAAGTATATAAACTTAAAAGGCATTGAGGTATGGTTTTTCTTTTATTTTTATTAATGGCTGTGCTAATTACAATAGCTATTCTAAACACTATGAGGTTTTTAATTAAACTGAATAGTTTAAAATAGACTAAACATACATAGTAAAGACTTATATATATAACATTACATACTTTTATAAACGTAAAATATGTGACGATTTATTATTTAATTGGGACATCATCATTAGTATTAATTTTGCTGCTTACTTCATTCTCTAAATAGGAACTTTCCATTTCAGAAAGTGGACTATATCACTTACTTGAGTATATTTGACCATTTGTTTGACATACCAAGGGAGAGAAAGAATAGTGAGTACAGGAACTATATCCGAGCACTACTGACATACTTGAAAGACTATGTCAGTCGTGTGAAGCCGCTGCTAGATCAGGCTCAAGAGATGGCTGCAGCCCACCAAGAGTTTGTAAGACAATGGGAAGCTGGAGCATTTCCTGGATGGCCGGTATGGTTATAAAAATATTCAACAACAAAAACTAAACAGCAAAATCCTCTTTATTGTACAACAAAATTATTTCTAGATTCATTTTATAATATAAAACTTAGTACAATATTATTACTTAAATAGCAATTAAAGTTACTATTTATTAATTTATTTTTTAATATCTTATAACAGGAGAAAATATTTAAAATCTTCCCTGTTCAGGTAGGGCTTTGGGCGGAAATGTAATGTCTAAACAGTGTGCAGTAAATGCTATGTGCCTATTTTAAAATAAAAAAAATGGCAAAAGTAAATATGTTTTCAACTTGGTTGTCAACTTTTTATTGTAGTTAAAATTACACTTGCAAAAATAACATTATTATATTGCATTTATTTACAGAAAGAAACCGGTGGCGCTCTGACAAACATTGGTGCTCATTTGGATTTATCAGCATTCTCATCCTGGGAAGAATTGGCTTCCCTGGGCTTGGATCGATTGAAGTCTGCCCTCATGGCCCTTGGTTTAAAATGCGGTGGTACTTTGGAAGAAAGGGCTCAAAGGTATTTTTTTAATAAATATTACTGAATTAGATGAATGTGTTTAAATTTTTTTGGTTATTGCGTATTTTATGTTTAATCTCATTTTCTAGGTTGTTCAGTACCAAAGGTCAAACGGCTTTAGACAAGTCGTTAGTCGCAAAGAAGGGCGGTAATAAAGCAAAGGCGTCCACACAACAGAGACACAAGGATATTGCTGCCATTGAGGCACAAGTTTACAGGTATTGTAGAAAATATTATTACTATCATATGACCAAGTTGAAATTAAAGCTGTGTTTGTCAGCCAATTCGCACTTCGGCAGCTAATGGTCAGGAAAGAAGAGTGAAGATAGAAAGAAAGTCATGAAGTTTGGCGGCTGACTCAATTAGCTAGCTAGTCTTCTTTGTTCTCCCACTGCCCTAAGGGGCCGTTCAAGTATTACTTTTAAGCACTATGGGGGGTCTTTTTTTGCTTATTTTGGATGACATGGGGGGTAGGGGAGTCTAGATGATGATTACGTCATTGGTAGTTATTAAAAAAATATATTTATAATAAAAAAAAATACATTTATAATTGAAAATGGGGGGAGGGGATAAGAGCTTTGCTTACTTTTGCTGACAAAGGAGATGGGGGGGATAAATAATTGTAATAAATCTGCTTACGTACTATTTGAACGGCCCCTAAGCTTAAATGGCAGAGAATGTTCTTAGCATTAAGCCGCCTTTTGCTCCATTAATTTTTTAGGAGGAGAGGGGGGAGGGTGTTAAATATTTATTTAATTGTGCCAAAGAAGTATAACTTTTCACGCGCGTACGAAAGTACACGCACCTTTTTTTATTTAAATTAAATGTAATTTTCCATTCCTACCAGATTCGCAAATATAGTGAGCGCGACCCGCGTGGCGACGATCGAGAACGTGACGCGTCGCGCGGCGCGCGCGGCGGGCGAGCGGCGCGACGAGAGCGACGAGGAGAGCGACGCGTCCGCCGCGCCGGACATCGACTCGGACGATGATGAAGTGCCGTATAACCCGAAGAACTTGCCGCTTGGCTGGGATGGGAAGGTAAGGTTCTACTTACTTACAGGGGCGTAGCTACCGCCGTATCAATTGTACGGGGCCCCCACTAACACTCCCCAAAAAAAGCCGCTACAGTTGGTAATCCTTTTATATTAGACAGTCGAAGGGTCCTACAACAAATATTGATATGGGGCCTCCTTAGGGCTAGCTACGCCACTGCTTACTAAATACTACTAATACAATACTAATAATACAACTTGGAACTTTTACTTTCGTCGTAGAAGTAGTAGGGTTGTAAGCAGTGTGATATTTGTAAAAGAATCAATGAGATCTTTATGCTTTACATATTATATCGCAATGTATATAGCAATATATATAGCAATACATATTATATCGAAGACCGACTTCAGATAAGATTTATCAGAGATTGTTCACTAAATCAGTATGTGTATTGATGAGTGTTTGTAGTTGTTTTCGGCTCTATTGAGGTGGCCTAGAATACTGAACCGGATTTAAAACTAGCAGACCAGGGTGTCATAAGATGTGACGAAAGCCGCCCAAGAAGCTTCTTCATATAAATATTGTTATCAATACTACTATTTAATCATTATTAATTATATTTCCGTGAGCCTGCCTGGCAACCTTCTTGCTTGAGTCAGTAATCATAGTATTCTCGGGGGCTTGAGTGAGAGCTATCATACATTTACATAATCCTTCTGAAAAAATACTAATAATAAACCGTTCACAGCCAATCCCCTACTGGCTGTACAAGCTCCACGGGCTGAACATAAGCTACACGTGCGAGATCTGCGGCAACTACACGTACAAGGGCCCCAAGGCGTTCCAACGGCACTTCGCGGAGTGGCGGCACGCGCACGGCATGCGCTGCCTCGGCATACCCAACACCGCGCACTTCGCTAATGTCACGCAGATTGAGGATGCGCTCGCGCGTGAGTGGTTCAAAACTACGCTTGTTTATGTTAACACACACACATACACACACACACACACACACACACATACATACATACAGACAACTACACGTACAAGGGCCCCAAGGCGTTCCAGCTGCATTGCGGAGTGGCGACACGCGACACCCAACTTCCGGCCCTGGTAGAGAAATCAGAATTAATAGACCTAAACGTCTCTGACATTTCTGACTTCTCTTACCCATAATAAATTAGTCATTTTACAAAATCCACGCTGCCTCTTCGTTACGCTCATGCATCTGATAATAAGTGAAGATGAAGTCCAGGATAGTAAGCAAACTAACTTAGGAACAACCTTTTCGCTGTTTTCTTGAAGACTGGGAGTCTCTCAGGAGTCAATAGTGTAAGCCTATTTTTATAAATAAATGTGTAGCGACCCTACATTTGTACATTGTAGATGAGCAACCCTATATTGGTTGCCATAGTATTTGAGAATAACACCATTGTCATTCATTGTCAAGCTAGAAAAATAGCAAAATATTGTATTTAATGTAAATATTGAAAATATAAACTTGCAATGAGAAGGAATATAATTGTATTTTATTGTAAATAATCTGATATCCCTGAGGCTATCCATAATAGGTACAGACGAAATGCCAACGCGGGCAACATAATCGGCTAACGAGCCCCACCGCAGAAATATTCCTTAACAGTATGATGATAAGGTTGAAATTTCAAATATGCTCATCGCAAATACAAAAACATTTGCCTATATGCTAAGTAATTGGTTGAATTATTTTTATATGCCCACCACTGCTATGAAACACTTCATAAACAAACGCTCATCTCACATTCTCGCACTGAGAATCCCTCTTGCGCAAACAAGGAATCCTATAAATAATAATTTTATTATCTGTCACATAATCTGCCTCGGCCGGGAGTTGAACCGCCAATCAAGTTCAATACAGTTCAAACTAATGTTAAGATTGTTTATTGTATAAATGATTATAAATGTATAGCTAAATCTATTGTTACAGTGTGGGAAAAAATTAAAAATCAAAAGGAAAACGAAAGGTTTGTTGCTGAGAACGATGAAGAGTTTGAAGACTCACAAGGAAATGTCGTCAATCGGAAAACCTATGAGGATTTGAAACGGCAGGGACTTCTGTAGATTTTAAGTATCCTTCAACACTTTTTCATTACACCTTAATAAATTTAATTTTGAATAGCAGTAAGTTGTTTATTATTTTCTATGTGGTTACTTTTATTGATGACAAAAGGGTGCGTGTACTTTTGTACGCGCGTGATAAGTTATACTTCTTTGGCCGCCTGTACGGTCTTAGCTGCCTACGGAATTCGATAGCAGTATAATTAAATAATAATAATAAACAAAAACATTTCATATGCCGCACCTATAATTATTTTCGCAGTGATAGCCTAGCGGTAGAACGTTGGTCTCCCGAACGAAGGGGCCCGAGTTCGAACCCTGGCACGCACCTCTAATTTTCAAATATTAAGTGCGTATTACAAGCTAATTATCACTTGCTTCGGTGAAGGAAAACATCGTGAGGAAACCTGCACACCGGAGAGTTCTCTATAAAGTTCTCGAAGGTGTGTGAAGTCTACCAATCCGCACTTGGCCAGAGTGGTAGACTATGGCCTAATACCCCTCACATTGTGAGAGGAGACCCCGAGCCCAGCAGTGGGACAATTATGAGTTGTTGCTTTGCTTTGCTTTGCTTTAATAATTTTAGTTGTGTAATTTATAGTACCTACCTACACAAATAAAGCATCACAAACACCCACGACCAGAAAACAAATACTTATTTGTCACATATGACATAGGTACATTTCTTTCTGCACCGTCCGAGAATCAAACACGGGACCCCTGCTTCCCAGGCAGTCTACCGGTCCGGTTATAACGTAACAGAAACAATGCAAGATTATAAATATACCTATTGAACTCATTAAAAGCAAACTCACTATCCAATGTAGGTTAATTCTGTATTTATTCCATTCAACATCACATCACAAGATAGGCATAGAAATCAGATGCGCAATATTTTAATAACATCTACAATCCGCGTGAATATCACGAATTGTTTTTATGGACGCATTAGGAATTATTTAAATGTTTATTGAACATGCATCTTATAAATAATATACCTAATTGTTAGAAAGCAAGAGAGACCACCCGCAAAAATAGTTTAAGGTCATTTACGGGCCGGTTAGTACGTAAAAGATAGATAATGCGAGATATAAGTAATAAATTAACTCATAAAAAGCAAACTCACTAAGTATCCAATGTAGGTTATTCTGTTTATTCCATATTTATTGCATTCAACGTCACATTACAAGATACTCGTAGGCATAGAAATCGGAAGCGCATTAAAACATCTAGAATCCGCGTGAATATCATGAAAATTGATTTTATGGACGCAATAATAAGAAATTGCGTTTTGTAAATAATTGGTAGAAATGCAACATACCTAAACCAAAGCTACGGAATAAAGCTGTAAAATAGTTCAATCACATCGTTGTAGCTTTATATACCTACTTACAAGATATTTAAAATTTGATAACTTTTTGTATGTATGTATCTACCTACCTATGGGTAGGTAGATACTTATCGGTATCTTGTGGTAGGTACCTACAGCTTTCTTAACAATATTATTCAGCTGACTCAGCTGTGGAGTCAATCAATATGTAAAAATCTTATAAAAACTTTAAAGTAACAACCCTTAATAAGTGTCCCACTACTGGACTCGTGTGTCCTCTCACAATGAGAGGTGTATAGGCCAGAGATGGCCAATTGCGGATTGGTATACTTCACACACCTTTGAGAACGAAGAACACTCAGGTGTGCTGGTTTCCTCACGATGTTTTCCTTCATCGAAACAAGTGATAATTGAATTCGAATTGCTTTCAAGAGACCAATGCAACGTTCAAACCGCTAGGCTCTTACTGTTGTGTTAAAAAACATTAACTAGGTAGTTTACAAATCCTAGCAGTGATAGCCTAGCGGTAGAACGTTGTTCTCCCGAACGAAGGGGCCCGAGTTCAAATCCTGGCACGCACCTCTAATTTTCAAATATTATGTGCGTATTACATGTTAATTATCACTTGCTTCGGTGAAGGAAAACATCGTGAGGAAACCTGCACACCGGAGAGTTATCCATAAAAGTTCTCGAAGGTGTGTGAAGTCTACCAATCCGCAGTTGGCCAGCGTGGTAGACTATGGCCTAACCCTCACATTCTGAGAGGGGACCCCGAGCCCAGTAGTGGGACAATTATGGGTTGTTGCTTGCTTGCTTACAAATCCTAGATTCTTTAAAAATACGAAAATATAAATAAATCAATTTGCGTGTGTAATGGACTCCATCCATATTTAGCCCATCCTGTCCACGTCTACAACCAATTTCCCCTGCTCATGGTACATCCCACTGGACGAGAATTGAAGAGCTGAAGAGAATTAAGGTTCCTCCATTTCGGCACTTCCGTTGGCGATCGCTGTACCATCCTATTTATTTCTTACTCACCATGCGTGATAGTAGGTAGGTACCTACCTAGTTCTAAAACCGTCCATGAGGTCGCAGTGTCGGAGAGCCCGTCTATTTCTTGCTCGGGAACGCAGAAGAGATATAATTCCCAATTCCTGCTTTCTGTAGACGACGGTAACCACTAATCATCAGGTGGATCGTCTGCGAGTCGTTTGTCGGCTATATTTCTACCATTTCTACATAAAAATATACTCGCATTGCCCTGTATAAGCACAGCTATGACATTTTAAGTAAATTGTTGGCTAGAAGCGAACTTATCTTAGAAGCCTACCGGTCTTGGGTTCGTTTCCCGCCGCCCTGGGGGCAATAATTTAGAATCAGCGGCAGTAGCTCGAATGCTAAGTAAATTTGTCCACTAGGTACCAATTTAACCGACAAAGACACAACTAGGTACTTTTAACATTTAAATGGGTAGGTACCTACTATTTAGTAGTATCTAGTAGTAGAACCTAGGTTAGTGTTATCAAGAAATATTGATGACGCTGTTAGATTATTAGCTAGAATTAATTACTTCCACAGTTCCACATTGATTTTATTACTTTAGCTAGGAGTTTACTGAAGTTATCTATATTTTTTCATCATCCTACTTGCATTATTTGTCATCTCAATGCATATCGGGCACTCGTGTTATCTGCATTTTCGCAGTTAAGAGATTGAGATACCTATTTATATATCAAGTATTTATCCATAAATGTCCAAGAATAATAACCGCGACAAATATACGACTAGCCGGTAATTTATTTAGCTTTGCTATTTTACGCATAAAATATGATTGCATTGCTATTTGTATTGTTTGTTTTGATAGGAGAATACAAAAAAAAAAAACAGTTTAATGACGTTACATTACGCATCAACATTTTCGACAAGGCATTGATCAGTTTTGGGGTCATTATTATTCTTTCTGCAATGCACTAAATTGCTAAATAAATATAAATAAAGCCGTATGAAATATTTGCATTTATGACGACTTGTAGAATTTACTATGTAAGTAGGACACAAATGACACATTGGATGGATCTAGTTAGCTACAAGATTCTTATTAGAAATGTTAACGAATTAGCACTATTGAATTATTATTTATTACCACAAAGAGACAGATATAATAGATGAGCACAATAGTATAGTGACCTATTGTTTTAACATTATTGATAGAAACGAAAACAAAATTAATAATTAAAAAAAAACAATATTTATTAAATTACAATGTTTTGTTCACTTCACTACGTTTTAATTCATCTACATTTACTTGATACTAATACAGCCTTAGATTTGAGGAATGTGTGAAGTAAAAAGAGAAATCACAAGAACCATTATTTCCAAAACATTGTGACATCTTACAATAAATAAATCTTTGAAATAGAAAATGCACAGTAATTGAAATACCATTCCTATTTTTTAAATATTACATATATAAAAGGATTGACCCACATTCAACATGGTTGTACATCTTTAAACTATTTATTGATAAACATGTTACAGTAAACAAAATCCAGTCTGTATCTTACATTAACAATTACTCTTAAATGAAATGTGACAGAAAAATATTACTTATTCAAATCTAATGTGGCAACACCAAACACTGATGATTTGAATCAATTAAAGTTCATCGTGTGACACTTGTTGATTTTGGGAGTTATTTGATTCGTCACAAGCAGCAGGTGTTATTAATTCTACTTTATATTCACAACGATATGGCTCATTAACTGACAATATTTTTGTTTCCAATCCACAATTTACATTTACGGTTGTTACTCGATTGGGGCCATTCCAGCAAGCTATGCCATTTGTGTATTTCATTACAGAGTATTTGTTTCCTTCTTCTCCGGCCCACTCACCCCAGTTACCCAGTACCACTTCCATGCCACCATTTTTCGATTTCTGGGTTACCTTCTGGAACATACATAGCTTGTAATCATACTCCTTATCATCATAATCGTAACACTGACCTTCCAGTGTAGCGAATTCTTGCTGTAATCCATAATCTTTCTCCAGATTTCCTTGTATTGTGTTCATGGTGGATTCTATTTCTCTAATAGCTCGTTCCGCATCAGTGAATTGCCGGCGTGCCTCAGATGCTTCATCAACAATTTTTTGTGTCTCCTCATCGTACGTCCTAACATGTTCAGTATCAAGTTCATGATCATCTGATGGTGATTCTGCATCAGCTTCTTCATCATTTCCAGCCTCTTCTGCTTCTTCTTCTCCATCCATTTCCTCTTCAGCGTCTGCCTCATGTTCCTCCACAGCTTGTGCTGGTTTGAACATGCCCTTCTCCATCATTGCTAGAGGTTTCAACATTGACCACATACTTGAAACAAAAAAGTCCTTATCAACACTATCATTCTCTCCAAAGAAGTATTGGAGCTCTTCATCATCAATCTGTCCATCCTTATTTTTATCAAAAACATTTTGGACTTTCACCTCATCTAATGTTAGGAGACCATCACCATTAGAATCAAATCTAGTAAAATACTCTATAGCCTCATTGACTAGCATCTCTTTCTCTTGCTCAGACTTCATTTGTCTCTCTCTTTCCTCTGCATCTCTATAAACTTGCAGTGCTTCATTCTCCTTAGATTCTAATTCATTTTTAAGAGCTTCTTTCTCTTCTTTGATTTTAATAGCTTCTACCTTATCTTTTTCCAATTGAGATAATTGTTCAGCCATTTCATTTCTCTTTTTATTGCCCTTTTCAATAAGCTCTATTTTAAGATAACTGCCAGCTTTATGTAACTCTGCCAACTCCTGAGCTTTCACTCTGGCTTCTTTGCCCAATTCCTCACATGTGTTGGGGCAAAGACCCGGCGTAGCGTACTCGTCGGTTCCATCACAGCAATCACATATCCTATCATTGACTCGTGAACTTGGAATGTTTTGAGGTTTGTGACCGGCATTCGTACAATGGAAGACGCCGTTTAAACAAGCCGATGTGCCTGGTTCGTCGCTACCGTCGAAGCAATCGCAGTAGTCGTCGTTTACATAACTAAAGGGAATAGTTATAGTTCCATCAAAACATGTGAAATCTTTAGTCGGCGAATATAAAGATGCCTTGGATAAAGAAACACCGCGAGGTCTCGGCACATCCGATTGAGCGCATATTACGATGGATGATATAACTAACACAAACGAATACAAGTTGTTTATCCTCGACGATAAGACCATGATTGATAAAGTTTATAAATTAGAGGCCTATTCACCGGTAACTATTAATTTAAAGTGCTTTTCTTTTACTTCTGATAAATTTTAGTACGTACGTGTAGGAAAATGACACTTTGACAACGTCACTTTCTTTTTATAAGTTCTAACCACAGAGTACTTAACGACCTTGGATGCCTTCGTTTCAGAACTATTTCATATTATTCTTGTCGCAGACTCGGTACGCTACATCACGACACGACACAACACAACGGAACAAACAGATTTATGACTTGACTGTTGACTCTGTGCTGTGCATGTACTTTTATCTATGCTCTGTGCCTGCCTCTTTTATACAAAATTGACAGTACTTGTCAGTTGACATTGACAGTGACAGATGCGAGTTTAGCAGCCTGCAGCAGTCAATTACACATGCTTGCTGCATAGTGCATTGTGTTGTGCATGGGGTTGTATTGTATTTTTCAAGACTTCCAAGTTCCAAGTTGTAGCTGTAATTTTTTTGAATTTAAAAACATAGGTACGAATTCGAAAAAGATTAACATTATGAATTTACACGAAGTATTGGCACAATCAAGTTTTCTTATGCTAGAAGGTAAAATCGACGGTCGCATATTGAAAGCTTTAAAATTAATGGGTTTCACTAAACCTACGCAAATACAAGCTAAAACTTTACCTCAGCTTCTTTTGGGTGATGATATTATTGGGGCAGCGAAGACTGGAAGTGGAAAGACCTTGGCATTTTTAATTCCGGCTATCGAGATGATGCTAAAACTACAATATTCGAGGAAAATGGGTAAGAGATCTTATTGTGGTGTAAATCTAATAAAGGCCAATAAACCAACCAATTTTTCAACGAATTATGAAAGCAGGTTTAAGTAGTTACAAGAATTTTTATGGTAAGTTAGTTTTCAGGTACTGGCTGTATTATAATTTCACCCACACGAGAATTAGCATTGCAAACATATGAAGTTTTAAAGAAACTTTTGTCAGAAATTAATTTATCACACAGCTTAATTGTTGGTGGAGAAAAAAAACCGAAGGAAATAATGAGATTACGTAAAGGTGAGTTTTTAACCGACTTCAAAAAAAGGAGGAGGTTCTCAATTCGACTGTATTTTTATTTTATTTTTATGTTTGTTACCACAGAACTTTGGACTGGGCAAACCAATTTTGATAATTCTTTTTTTAATCGTAAGCTGGTGGCTGTCATGTGGTCCCACATAAATTTTATTGAGATTTGACAATGCCATCCATGAGAAAACCACATAAGTCGTAAATTTGTGTTAAGATGTGCGCGACAAATTGACGAATAACTCAATATCACGCCAACCAATTTCGATGATTCTTTTTTTAATCGAAAGCAGGTGCTTGTCATGTGGTCCCAAATTTTGAATGAGATCTGACAAGTTGTTTTTGAGACTTTGAAGTCGGTTATTTTTTGTTAGTAAAATTTAGATTATGTTGAGGTATGTTCTCTGTTCAAGGGCCTTCTCTTTTTCTTATAATAATGTAAGTGTATATATGTCTTATACAGAGTATTTTTGTATTTGTAATAAAAAATTGGGCAGTCATCAAATGAAAATAATTTAAGGCTAAATTACCATTTAATGCAATAATTAATTTCTGTTTACATTTCATAATTTTTTTAACTAATATTTCAATAGAAAGTGCCAAGATTAAGAAAGAAATAATATGACTTGTCGAAGAAATTGACTGTTTTTTATTTTATAGATTGTACATTGGTAACAGTTTTCAGGCATAAATATTATAGTCAGCACACCTGGTAGATTACTTGATCACCTACAAAATACGGAAAATTTCACTTGCAAGAACTTAAAATATCTAGTTCTCGATGAAGCTGACAAATTGCTAGAAGCAGGATTTGAAAAACATATTGCAGGAATTATTGAATTATTACCAAGTAAGTAGCTAAAATTAAGTGATTTTCTTTTTATTATATTTCTAAGTCTTTATTGAAGCTAGTATTTGTTGGAAGTAATGAGTCGTTCAATTTTCTTCGGTTATAAGGTTAATTTATTTAAATTATAATAACTATACCTTTAATTATTATAATGCCATCATAAATTATAGCCAGTCAAACATAACAATATTATATCATTGTTTGTGTTTAGTATTTGTTTTAAGATTACACAAATTAAAATACTGCTCCCATTCATAAAATGTATGCAATCCAGGATGTTAACCACATTGTATTAATATCTTTCAGAAGATAGGCAAACAGTGTTGTTTAGTGCAACAATAGATGATAATGTAAAAAATTTAGCAAGATTAGCTTTGAAACAGAATCCTGCATTAATATCAGTCAAAGATGAAGAGCAATCAACCGTGATGGGATTACAGCAAGGGTAAATTGAGAAAACCATTTTTATTTTGTCCTTTTGAAACTTTGCATGCAACAAAATACCTACAACCAAAGGTTTTAGAAGCATATCTTTTATAACCGTATCTTAGCATTAACTTATGAAACATCACATCACACACATTACATCTACATGCAATGTCTTAGTTTTAACCCTTCTTTTAAAGGTTAGTTCATTTTAAATTTCATGGTGGATGTGAAAACACTACAAACCGTTCACTATCAAGCATCCAATGAAATATTTAATTCTTTAGTAATTTTGTTTTTTTTTTTTCATACCTAGATATTTTATCTGTCCAGTGGAGAAAAGAATTTGTTGGCTGTACAAAGTACTGAAGAAATGTAAAAAACTGAAAGTCATGGTATTCTTCTCGTCTTGCAATTCAGTTGACTTCCACTATGATTTTTTTAGAGGACACTGCAAAGCCAATGTTTTAAGTATACATGTTCGTATTATTTTATTTTGTTTTTAAACTGATTGAAAGGTAATTTGGAAGATAGTTGATATTTTTCTATTCCTTTCACTTTATATTACAGGGAAAGCAAAGTCAACCTAGAAGAAAAGAAGCTTTTCTAAGTTTTGTCCAAGCAGATAGAGGTGCACTGTTTTGTACCGATGTGGCTGCGAGAGGCCTGGACATTCCTAGGGTAGACTGGATTGTTCAATTTGACCCACCTTCTGATGAAAAGGTATTTACAAAATCCTTAGAATTGCATTTTAATGGCCTACATGAAAATTCTGCAAATTGTATGTAGTGTATCTATTAAATCCAGGAGTTAAAAGCTTTTTAAGTCATTTTTAATTTTAGTTTTTATAATTCTAGGAATATATTCATAGGGTAGGACGTACAGCTAGAGGCCTAAATGCGAATGGTCGTGCTGTTATATTACTACGACCTGAAGAAGAAGAATTTGTGAACTGTCTAAGGAAAGAAAAAGTTTATTTAGACAAATATAACTTTGATGAACCTTCAGAAGAAATACAGGAAAAGGTAAATGTTTTAGTCATTTAATTTAGGCAGTGATACAATTTTTTTGTAGGTATCTATGTTTTTTTAATACCTATATTTTTTTCTACTTATTGAAACATCACCAAGTGTGTTTAAGTGAACTGAGTCTTATTATATTTTTCAGTTAGAAGATCTAATACAAACCAATGGCGTAATGAAGGTTTCAGCTCGCAAAGCATATCTTTCATTTTTAAGATGTTATAAGAAACATCCATTGAAGAAAGTTTTCAATATTAATAAATTGGATTTGAAACTCGCGGCAAAAGCGTTCGGGTTCTTGGATCCCCCACATGTTGATTTCTGTATCCTTTTTACTACAAATAACATTAATTACATTGAAAGTTTTTGGGCTATGGTTTTTACTACTAACACATATTGGTATATGAAGAAAGTTAACTTCAGTATTATTTCCATAACTAATTTATTCAGTGAAAATTGGAAAAAGCAGTATGAAATCTAGAAGAAAAAAAGAGGAAATAACATTATTACAAGATGCTACAAATAAATTGTAATATAAGAATTGTTACATAATAAGAAAAATAAAACATTTTGTAAAAAATAATGTATTTTTATTGCAGTCATAACATAGTGATAACATACATTAATTCTTAATTTGCACATACGCAATGTAATACAGTTGTTAATAGTATTTCAAAAATGTTTAAATTATCAACCACAATAACATACACTTCAAGAAAGCTCTAAGCAACGTAAACTAAGATATAACAATCTCAGCTTATCGATTTCTTAGTATTGCCTTTTTGCCTGTAGATTTTAGTTTTTTCTGACCTCTTTCGGTCTGGTGCGTTTAAAGTTTTGAAATAACCAAAACCACCGCCTCCCTTCCTCTTCTGTGGAGGTCCTTTGTTTGCTACCTTTAATTCAACTGCTGGAGGAACGGTAAATCCAAAAGACTTTGACACTTTTGCCAAGTCTATTGTGTCAATGTCGAAAATAGTTTTGAGATGATGAGAGTCATAAGCTCTTAAGTAACTCTTGAATGCTTCCTTGGCTGACTGGTTGAGGAAGTAGTTCCTTGAAATCAATTTCTCTAACTGTAAAAAAAGGAAATTGTATTGTTATATAATTCTGAAATATTATAGTATAACTAGCAGTAACACTAGGCAGTAGGCACAGTGGTAAGTTTTAGTTATTAAAAAACAATTTTAGTAACTAAAGGGTATAATAAACTGAGCGTTTGAAAACAGTACATACTTGCAATTGTATATCAGCAACCTTATTCCATGAGAATTCAAATTCATTCAGGGTAACTTTAGACTGTTTCAGATATCTAAGAAACCCGAGTTCTTCAGGCCGTAAGAACAATAAAGCGTGGCCACTGGTACCAAGGCCTCGAGCAGTTCTTCCAACACGATGAATGTACTCCTGTAAAGGTGTCATTACATTACGTAGTGAAAATTACTTTGTAGCTTATAATATAGTTTCTAAGCACCCACATTGTAAGGACCTAATATTAAGCTTATTTTGCACCAAAAGCAAACAATGATACTGTTAAAAGCAATGATATTGTATGTATAAAAGAGGTAGATATGCCAAGAGGGCGCTGAAATTAAGACAGTCGAATTAAGTCAGGTGTAGCGATTTCATTAAGGAATTTGACAGCTGCCTTTGAATTTAAAATGGTCATCAAAAAATGAACC
Source organism: Thymelicus sylvestris (assembly GCA_911387775.1). Taxonomy (NCBI): domain Eukaryota; kingdom Metazoa; phylum Arthropoda; class Insecta; order Lepidoptera; family Hesperiidae; genus Thymelicus; species Thymelicus sylvestris. The sequence continues at coordinate 7,996,277 of OU426896.1, read as the reverse complement.
TCGCTATGTATGAACATAACATATCTATAGTAAAATATCTTTGAGCAGAGCTAAGTTTATTAGCTATGGAAATATGTTGTTTGACACAACACAACATCTCACCTAATATAAGAAGGAAACTGGACATACCTTAGGATCATCAGGTGGATCATACTGCACGATCCAGTCCACAGCGGGGATGTCTAATCCTCTGGCTGCGACGTCCGTACAGAGCAGTATACCGCTCTCAGCGTTACAGAATTGGAAGAATGTCGTTGTACGTTTAGTTTGCTGTTGTTTACCCTGAAAATGAATTTATAACAAAGAAGAGATATGAATGAACAATGAAGATTAAAAGAGGTGATTGATGAATATTTTATTTAGGTAGTTATTTTGCCAATTTATGTCTCTGTTCATACACACACACACATACCACATTAACACTATGAAAAATAACTGTTTAAGAAATGATATAATGCATCCGATGCCTGAAGGCAAACAAGTTTAAACAACTTCTTTATAACGATAACAACCGGGACCAACAGCTTTATGTGCCTTTTGAAAAATTATCTATACGAGTATAAATCTTTGACATTATATAATACTTACATGGATAGACATAACGGGCAGGTCAATGTAGTTGAAGAGTTCATGATGATATTTGACAGACATACATGTTGATAAGAAAACCATCACCTTTTTCTTCCTGTTCTTCTTAAGGAATGTAAACAGAACCATCATTCTCTTCTCTGACGGACACACTATATATCTAATGCAATAAACAAACACCATATTATTATTACAATGATCACATAAATAGTAAAGTAACTAAATACAATTTATTTTAGTAAATCATTAACAACAGTGCTGCAATCAAATTTATTGCTTAAATAAATAGTTTAGTTGAGAAACACTAAAAAATCGTTTAATTAAGTGTTTCATTGTTACAACAGATTTATGCTCATGATAAAAATCATTTGTGCAGATGTCTATAATTTATTGCTCGAAAAATCACATAAAATTTACTTAAAAATGAAAAACTGATTTTAACTTTTGCCTCTGGAGACCTGGTTAAGTGTAATTCGAATTAAGTAATTATCAATTTTCACGGTAAGATATTCATGATTACGAAGGTCCGTTCTTCCTGGCAAGTCCCCATATTTTTGGCACTAAAGTCAACATACTTTCAGAACAAGGTGGCCCTTAACCTTAAGCAATAAATCTCAGTGTGACTTTCAAATTATACATTAATATAATAATAATATACTCACCCTTGCTCCAAAGAATCCACAGTGGCTTGTTCCCTATGATCATCAACACCTACATACACAGGCTCATGCTTTACGGCCAAAGCAGTCAATGCTTCAATCTTTTTAGTTTGGGTGGCACTGAACAACATTGTTTGACGACGTTCTGTAAAGATAATGGCAATTTTAACTTACAACAATCCAGCTACATTACTACCTTATACTAATCTCTGGTATGTAAATGAATCGCGTTGTGTATCTCAATATTTCTTCAATTCATATTTTGTATCATAGCATATTTCAAGTATGGTATAAGCTTTGTATTGAAAAATATCTTTGAACCCTCTTTAGACTGCTAATAAGTTGACCTCAAAAGGCATAAAGTACTTACTGGGCAATAATCTGATAATTTGCTTGACTTCTTCTTCAAAACCAATTTCTAATATCCTATCTGCTTCATCAATGATTAGACTTTGCAGGTTTTTATATAGAAAATCAGGTGTGTTTTGCAAATGATCCAATAGTCTTCCAGGAGTTGCTACTAGAATGTTGATTCCTGTATAAAATACAATTTGTTAAGAATATAATTAGAATATACGGGAAATACTAGTATTTTGATGATTCCATCAATTAATTTGTTATTATTACTACTGAATAAATACTCTAGAAATTATTATTGTAATACCCTTCGACAGTTTTTGCGCTTCTGTACTTCTATTAGCACCTCCCATAACCAATCCGTAAGTATGATGGTGATATTTCATAAGTTCCATCAGCACTCCAAATGTTTGCATGGATAACTCTCTTGTTGGTGACAGTATAATTACTCCAGTCCCTTAAAAGTTTAAACACATACTTTTTAGTGTAATGTTTTGAATATTAGGAAAAATAAAAGTATAAACACGGGTCAGATATCCATTCTGCGTTCACAAAACAACTCTGTACACAATCCTTCAGTGCTTGTTCAGAAACAACAATGACTAAGCTCTACAGGTTAACTGGAACTAAGAATCTTTGTTGTTTCTATACAATGCTCTGATTAAAGGTCTTGTGGAGTCAAATTTTCACATTCGCCTTTTCGTCATCATGTAAATAATTAATAATAGTTGTGGGCGCTATTTTCTGCAATAAATGGATATAATTAAAATATCCTTTATATTTTTAATTTATCTCTACGTAGGTTTCACAAAATGTAAAAAAAAATTAGTCAAGATTGTCAAGTCAAACTTGACAAGCCCAATTTAAATGAAATCAACAATAATAACAATACTCACCATTCCTTGGTTTAAATTTCAATTTATACATTAACTCAATAGCAGGTATGAGGAATGCTAAAGTCTTTCCAGAACCAGTTCTTGCCGCACCGACAAGATCCCTTCCTTCAAGTAATGGTGGAATGGCTTTTGCTTGAATTTCTGTCATGGTTGTGAAGCCCATATCTTTGATACCCATTAGTGTTGGTTCACATACGGTACCCTCAAGAGCTGAGAATTTTTGATCAGACAAGATCCCCAGACAAAGGCTTGATCCAGGCACTGAAATAGTTTATTTTTAATATTGGGCAACATTAGTTGTGTTCTGAAATGCATTTACTTATGAAATATCACAGACTATATAAAATATCATTGAAAACTAAGGGCCAATTCAAACTGAGATGGGACATGCCATTTATTTAAAATTGAGCTGTATGTTAACCATGTGTTGTATTCACATTGTCTTTACTTCAAGCTTTGAAACAGCTGGCCTCTTCAAGTATCTTCTTGTTCCATCGTGCCTATGTGTGATCTGACACTATGCCTTAATAGTAAACATTTAAAACTGTTTCCTAAACAATATGCTAACTATTAGAAAATTCTGCAATAACACTTACACTGACTTCCCAAATCATTAGATTTCACATCCTTATCATTTTCACCTTCATCATTATCAGAATCTTCTTCAGCATCATTATCTTCTCTAGAATCACTATCTTCTTTAGATTCATTGTCTGTATTCTCTTGCTCTTCTTTAATTTCTGGTTGTGCTTGTTTGTTCTTATTGGATTTGAGTTTCTTTTTCTTTTCTAAAAAGAACAGAATATTACTACTTGTTGCAGGAAGGACAAACCAAGTCCTTCACAGAATGGACCTCCAGGGAAAATACTTCTAGAAGAAGTTAACCAATGAAAAGATATGGAAATAATTACTTTTTGGATCAAAACTGCTGAATTGTCAGTTGTATACATAACTCTCTGGATGTTGTACAAGTATTTAGGTGATGTTGACCATGTCACAGGGATGTAAATTTATTGACTGTTTCTTGTATAAAATCATTAAAAAAGTACTTACTTTGTACTGCTTCCTCTATATTTGCATTACCATCATGTGGTCTTTTTTTCAATTCTTTAGTTGGTTGACTCTCTGAAAGATACAAAAATGCTTTACTTATCTTAATTTAATATTCTAGAGATATTTAAAACGGCACAAGTACAGAAGAAAGTCACAATTTGTTTGTGTTACACTGAAGTAGACAGTCATGTCTTTATTTTCTACGATAATAGGGTTAAGTCCGAATAGAATATATGAACATTGAATAAAAAGTTTATTTTTGGAGAAGTTTTACTTTTTTGGCCCACAAAATATACACACATGTCGGAAGTTGGAACACAGAGATATGTATTATTTTTTTCATTGTATTCAACCATAATTATGAAGTAGGTAAATCATATTTTGGTCCATTAACAAGTCATCTTTAAGATGCATGAGACAAAACGTATAGAATGCAGGTTACCTGCAACATCCTCGGATATACCATTCGATTTTTGTGCAATAAGTTTCAGTTTTTTCTTTTCCCGCTTCTTTATTTTTCTCATTAATATTTTGTCTGGAGTAGGCATTTTGAACACTTATGAAAAAGTTAAGTATATTTAAGTTTTCTAATACTTTTTTAGAAAACGTGTGCCTCCTTCATAGCAGCATGGTACTTAATTTAATACCTATTAATTTGAATGACATTGACATTTGACGTTACTGTGGCCGCGTTCCACTAGACGCTCATAACGCTCGCAACGATCAAAATATCATACTAATTTGACAGTTGTGAGCGTTTTGAGCGTCTAGTGGAACGCGCCCTGTAACTTTATAACTGATTTGACGGCGTAGATTAAAAACGTATTACGAATTATTTCGATAGACTGTATAAGATAAGACATCACGTCTGGTGTTACACATCACGTCACGTCAGCTCACTTCGCAACACACAAGTCACGTCACGACACTCACGACTGTGACGATGATGAGTTCGATAATCTGTTTTTGTCACCTAGCTCTACTAGCTTAATTATTTATCTATACTAATTGCCATTCATGATTGACATGTAATATGTCAATCTCAAAGACAAGTAATGACAAAAATGTCAAAAGCATTTTTTTAAAGTTTATATCTCACAGGGTTACCAACTTAGGGGTTTTCCCCCCAAATTTAGGGGGTAAATATGTAAAATGGGATTTTTTAGGGGTCTAATATGTTTAGGGTTATTTTTAGGGGTTTTTTGTGACACTTCATATTTGTTATTTATTGATCAAAATAAAGATGTAAGAGGCCCTGGAACAAATTATTTATTGATCAAAATAAAGATGTAAGAGGCCCTGGAACAAATTAGCCAATCAAAGGAGACTGGGACTTTTGGCATTTAAAAATAGGATAGATTAATCTGCAATCTGGAAAAAGAGAAATCCAAAAATGAGTATTTGCGAATTTACCTTATAAAATAAATCGATATTGTACTAGGAATTGATTTATTACTAAGAAATTATCAGTCCAATTAATGAAACAAATGGCAATGAATGAAGAAACAAAAAGTTTATTATTATCACCATATTTTATATTACAATTCATTTTACTAAAGGCATAGAAATACATGCATAATTTATAAATAAACATATATTTTTTAATTAATATTTACTGTTATTCCAAAAAAAAAAAAATTTAGGGGTATTTCCAAGAAAGGACCATGCCCATATTAGTATGGAGCTGAAAGTCAGAAATGCCATGCAATGCCCAAATTGCAAATCTATGTCATATGATAACTTTTTAACAGTATTTATATTATATCTAGATTTAATGTCATATAAAGCACCGGTTCAAAAGATATTGGACATTAAACATGATAACTTCCTACTGGTCTTACGCTTACAGACAGCATTGCTATTAGTTTTTCATTAGGAACTTAATTTTCTATTAATTTCATTTAATTTTTAATTTTTTATCCAGTGCTTCATATGATTTAAAATTAACAACATAATTCTAGTTTTTATTTATTAGAGCAATCTTGTAATATACTTTATCTGGGCATTTCTGGGGCACAGATGGGCATTGTCCTTTGGGCGATTTTAGGGGTCTTTGAGTTAGTTTTAGGGGTAAATATTTTTGAGAGTTGGTAACACTGATATCTCAAAACAAAAGTCAAAAAGACAAAAAACAAAAGAAGTACCAAACCAAGAGCCGTGGTTGTGTTTTGATATTTTGAAAAGATAACATTTCAAATATTATAAAATTAGGTTTCCCTGCACAATTATATTTTAATAGTTATGGAAGAAGGAAAAAGAAATCCTAAGTTTAAAAAATTCAAAGATGTTATTTCCATGCCCACATTGAGTGCGATCGAAAACATGGGTTTCAAACGCATGACAGACATACAGGCAGAAGTATTACCAAAAGCCCTGAGTGGAATGGATGTTGTGGCAACAGCTAAGACAGGATCAGGGAAGACATTGGCGTTTTTGATACCAGTCATTGAGGTGGTTCTTAAAGATTTGAATAAAGCTACACAAGGTTTGAATTTGGTTTCATTAACAGTAGGAAATTAATGAAAAATGGATTTATAATATTATGTTAAGCTGTGTCTATTCATTGAAATACTGTGACTGCCAATGTTTCTTCATAAATTGCAGGCACATGCTGTATAATCATATCTCCAACTAGAGAGCTAGCAACTCAAACATACTCGGTCCTGCAAGAGTTAATTGCATATCATGAAAATATAACATCCACCTTAGTTATTGGTGGTGAAAATAGAAGAGCTCAAAGTGCAGAACTTGCAGCGGGTAAGTTAAATTTTATTATGTGAAAGTAAGAAAGTTTGTCTTTACAATGATGTATCATAAGTCGTTTAGATATTGATGGTTAACACCAGGTTTTTTTTACACAAATAAGTTAATGCTTGACCACAATCCCACCTGATGGTAAGTGGAGATGTGGTTCAAGGTGGTGAGCACACTAACTTATTTCTGTAAAATGTAAAAAAATAGTATGAATCTATTGTCTTAGGCAAAAGGGATCTATATGGAATATAGAGAATATATTCAAATTCAAAATCATTTATTCATGTAGGTATCATTGATACACTTATGCACGTCATCTTTTTAATGAACCAGTTTTTTGCAAAGGTGCTTTGTCATGGAGAAGAAAAGCCGAAAGAAACTCCTCAGCACATCTTTTAAAAATAAAATACATTGGTATATTTATTACAAAAAAGTATCACTAGCCTGTCCGGAACTGGTTGCAGATCTGGTCATTTCCATGTGTCTTTGTCATATTTGTATATAGGATATATATAGAGGAAATCTATGCTTTAGAAAAGCTGTTTATCTGAAGTCTATTTCTTCCATGGATTCAAAGTACATTATATATTTTTTTTTAATTCTTATTTTTCTACTTTGGTTTCTATTGTTTATTTAAATAAGTAACTTTAGATGCTTATTAAATGCTGCTACAAAACAAGTGCACTCAACAACTTTGACATCATTGTCACTTACTATCAGGTAAGATTGTTATCAAGCATTAAGTTATTGTAGTAGTGTAAGTTAATTATCACTTGCTTCGGTGAAGGAAAACATCGTGAGGAAACCTGAACACCGGAGAGTTCTCCATAAAAGTTCTCAAAGGTGTGTGAAGTCTACCAATCCGCACTTGGCCAGCGTGGTAGACTATGGCCTAATACCCCTCACATTGTGAGAGGAGACCCCGAGCCCAGCAGTGGGACAATTATGGGTTGTTGCTTTAAGTTATTGTAGCAATAAATCTTAATTTACAGGTTTACATATTGTAGTTGCAACACCTGGCAGATTGTTTGATCACATGAGGTCAAAGGACTTTGATTACAGCAAAGTGAGATGTTTGGTGTTAGATGAGGCTGATAAAATATTTCAGTATGGCTTTGAGGAAGACTTAAAACAAATCATTGGAAGACTTCCAAGTAAGTGTGAATTATTATTATTATCATTCATATCATACCTATCATATTATTTACTTTTTTTGTAAACACAATATTATTTATGAATCTTAGAAAATATAAGAGAATGAGATAAAGAAATAGTATTATAAAGATTAAAATCAGAATTGGAATTCACATTTAAAATGTAAACTAAGGTACCGCCAATTTAAAGTCGACAAGTTTAGAAGCTATTCAAATTCTTGACTTCTTTGATTTTAACTGATTTGAGTTATATCTATGCCCTCATTTTTAGATCTCAAAATTTATTTCATGAATTTTATGTGCATATTAATTATTTATTAATACAGTATGTAAGTATGTTTATTGTTTTAATACATGATTTCATAATACAATACTATTTTTCTTCAGAAAATCGTCAAACAATGTTGTTCAGTGCCACACAATCGGAAACAACAGATGCGTTAATAAAGTCTGCCATGAAGGAAGATGTAACTTCTATAAATACTAATGAAGATAATGATAAGGCAACTGTTGATGGATTAAAACAAGGGTAATTTTTTTATTGATAGTTTTAATAAAAGTTACAAAAATAAGCTGGGCTCACTGTTACTATCATATTAAATCTAAATAATTTAGTCATATAAGTATTGCTTAATACACTTTTGCACATTTATTTACTGAGCACTGGTCTCTCCTCTTGAGGGCTAGAACATACTCCACCACACTGCTCGAGCTGCTCTAGTATGCTAGTGTAATAGCTTTTAAAATTGCAATGTTATTGACATAAACATTTTGGTAAACATGTACCTACTATATGCATAAGGTCGTAAAATGGTAATAGCTGTTTATTACTAAATTCCCATCTCTTTTGTTTTAGTTATGTCATATGTGAGACTGAGTACAGGCTTTTTTGGCTGCACAAATTGCTAAAGAAAACACAAAAATTTAAAGTTATGGTATTCTTCTCAAGCTGTAAGTCTGTTGTTTTTCACCATCAATTTTTGAGTAAATATTGTCAAATGTCAGTGCTAAGTATCCACGTAAGTAATGAGTTTTTACCTAAATATTTAAATCTGAAATAAATGATTATTATTATTAAAAAAACAATTATTATCTATACTAATATTATAAAGAGGAAAGCTTTGTATTTTTGTATGTTTGCAACGAATAAACTCAAAAACTACTGAACCGATTTTCAAAATTCTTTCACCATTAGAATGCTACATCATTCATGAGTAACATAGGCTATATTTATGGTGACGTCGACTTTATTCACCTGAGTTAATTCACCTAGGTGTCTTAAGTCTACTTTTAGTGTACTTTATTCACCTATGCATCCAGGTGATTTAAATCTACTGGCCGCAGGTGAATTAAGTATACTAAAGCGGTAGACCTAAATTCACCTAGGTGATTAAGGCAAGCTACACACAGGTGAATTAAGTATACTAAAGCGGTAGACCTAAATTCACCTAGGTGATTAAGGCAAGCTACACACGAGCCTACTGCCGAGGTGTATTAGTAAACTTAATTCACCTTATTAAAAAAAATTAGTATAACATCGACTCTTTCTAATATATTTTTTTTGTAGTTCTTTACATATTTGAATCTGATGAAGATCTTCGGAGATCTATAGATTGGAACCCGCGCTTTCTACAATCGTAAATTGTAGATATAATTTGTTAAAAAATAGGAAAACCAAGTCTTGTTAGGTGGGGCAAAATCATCACAATGACATTTTTTTACACAGATAAGTTAATGATTGACCACAATCCCATCTGAAGTAAGTAAGTGGAGATGTGGTCCAAGGTGGTGAGCACTTTAACTTAGTAAAAGCCTATTCACTCCTTTCTTGAAGACATCCACGTCATACGCAGGCGGGAATCCAAGGACACATTCCGAAAAGTAGGAGCCAAAGTGAAAGGGCTCCTCTTGGCGGCGAATAGACACGTGTGCGTTCTAGTGGCGTTGAATCTCACAAGATTGGCATCGCCTCACTTGGACACAGCCCGAAGTATGAGATTCACCCTAGCCACCATAGCCTCTCTTTCAGACTGAATTTCGCCCTGACTGGCCCTGGAACATGGTAGGTATCTCTCTACCACTATGTTATCGTCTGCGTACCTTTAGATACCGGTAATAAGCAAGTCATTTACATGGAGCAGAAATAGAGTGGCGAAGAGAACAGACCCCTGAGGAACTCCGGCATTAGTATCCATTGTTTCCGATGATCAACCATCGAAGTCTTTTACCCACGGGACATGCCGTAAGCTGGAAGCTTGTTTAGAAGGCCAGCGTGCCAGACCTTATCAAAAGGCCTTCGAGACGTCAAGGGAGACAGCAAGTGCCTCCCCATTTTTTTCGAGGTCCTTGCCCCATATATGTGTGGCATACACTAGAAGATCTCCTGTTGATCGGTTTTGGCAGAACCCGCACTGCCGCTAAGGAGATCATTCTGATCTAGGTATGCCATTTAGACACTGATCCAGTCTCAATTAAGAGACGGAACAGACGTGTCAATACAGAAGACAACTCGGGTGCACAGGTCTTGATCACTATCGCTGCAATCCCGCCCGGTCCACTGGCTTTATTCACGGCTAGACACTGCAAGGTTTTAAGGACTTCATTGTTTGTAACGCGGATCTCCAGCATAGAGATACCGAAATAAGTCAACTGGCGTGTTACGTTATTGCTGATATCCAGACGTGAATTCTCGGCAAAAAGAGATGGGAATAAGTCCGCTTTCTCCTTAGCCATATGATCCAGGGAACCATCCGGTTTTACCAGTGGAGGCAGCGTAGGCCGACAGAAATTATTCTCGAAAGCTCTACTACCGGACGGTTGGGTGGACGGTTTGCCGATGTGATTAATGCGGTCGGAATTTGTCTTCTGTAATGCCTTTTTGTAAGACTTGGCGGCTTGATTAAAAGCTTTCTTCTTAGCGCTGACATCCGGAGCTTTGCGGCTTCGAGCATCCACCTAGTCCTAGGTTATGTACGCTGAATGCTTGCGCTGCTCAGTTTGCTCATATTCGGCGGTGAACCATGGGCGAGCTTTGCCACCGATGGGTACATCAGAAAAAGGGATGAAATACTCTCTTGGCGTACCACATCGGATCGCCAAAAGAGACGCAGAGCTGCCGCCAAGGATAAGATGCGAAGAAGTGTCACATTTAATCCCAATCTGCTGATTTGTATCGCCACATTCGTCGGTTACCATGGGGCTCGCAGTCCGGATGGGAATATGTCGATAAAGATTTCACCAGACAATGATCAGAATGACATTTAGAATTATATACGAATAATTTCGTACTTAAGATATGCGCATAATCATTATACATATTCGATTACGCTAACCCCTTCTAGTTGTAATCTTATAAAACTATAGCTGGTATAGTTATTAAATTCTCAAATACCAAAAAAAATTTGTTCACCTAGTTCCATAGTTAAATTCAGTCAACTAATATCGCGTGTAGTCTACCTATATTCTTTGCAATTTGGCATTTCACTTTTGACAACTTTTGATGCCTATGATACTCGATAATTATTGACAAGCAAACATAAACAAAAAAATGCATTACTTCATAGAACTTTCATTTGCTTGTCACTAGTGATGCGATGTGTCTTAGCTCCGACATTTATCATTATCGTTATTTATCGAGTTAACTGCTTACTTATCGAACATTATTCAGACTGATTTTTCCATGAGAAATTGAGAAAATAAAAATGTGGCAAGTTATAACGCAAGTGTAACAAATAAAACAAATACTACACTGTAATTTTACTTTTATTATTACAAATCATAGGATTCTTCACATGAACTAAAATCATCATTCGCAGTACATATTACTTACTTAGGGTCCTATGTCCCCTACGTGGGGCAAAGGGCGTCAACAGTACTCCGCCATCTCGTTCTATTTTGGGCCACGCGCTTCGCCTCGGACCATGTCAGCCCGATCGTCTTCAGCTCCGCTGCCACTGAACGCCTCCAGGTGTGTATAGGACGGCCACGTTTCCTCTTCCCTTGTGGAGTCCATTCCAGAGTCTGCCTAGGAATGTGGTTGGGAGCTCTTCTGAGGGTGTGACCGATCCATGTCCATTTCCGGCGCTTGATCTGGTGTCCGATCGGCGTTTCATGACATAGACCCCAAAGTTCTTCATTGGAGATCCTTTTCGGCCAGAAGATTCTAAGTATCTGTCGTAAGCATCGGTTTATGAAGACTTGGATTCGCTGCGTGATGTCTTTTGTGACCCTCCACGTTTCGCACCCATACAGCAAGACGGTTTTGACGTTCGAGCGAAATATTTTTAATTTCACTCTACGTGTCAGCTTCCTAGACTGCCATATAGGTCGTAGCTGCGCAAAGGTTGCCCGAGCTTTGGCTACCCTAGAAGCGATGTCCTCTTCAGTTCCTCCAGTCTCCGACACGACACTGCCAAGGTAGGTGAACTTCTACACACGCTCTATAGGTTCCGAGCCTAGTGTCAGTGGTAAAGAGATCCTTCCTTGAGTACGCATTTCCTGGGTCTTCCGCGTGTTGATTTTGAGGCCATCGAGGATCGCCTCACGCTGTAAATCATCCAATTCGGCCTGCATGTCGACGTGTTTGTGGCGGAGTAGGCACGGGTCATCAGCGTAGTCTAAATCATCCAGATATTCGGTTAACCCCCAATCTATGCCTCGCCGCTTACCGTCGTTTATTCTGGTGTGGGAAGTTGGGGTATGGCCTCGGTTGGAGTCTTGATAGGTGAGTCATGGCCCCCATTAAATGCCGAGTATCCATCTGCTATGTTAGTGGCGAGACACGAGTGTGAGCAGAGCCCCAGCCAGTCCGAGTCATCCACGTCCCCGTCGTCCACCCTGGGGCCAGCTACAGTCACACCGCCGCGCGATCGCCTCCTCGAGCTGTAGTTGCTAAGGATGCAGGGCACCAGGCGAGTGTTCTGCGCCCCAAAATAGAACCAAATCACCAGGGAGGATACCCGAATTAAACCGAGTCCGTCTGCGGACTATAAGGTGGCAGCCCCGCCAGCGGACTAGGAAACAGCGGGCTAATCACCTACTTGTCGGAAAACAAACGATTCACGAAACCGCAGTACATATAATATTTCTTTATTAAATCTATGATTTTTTTTCTAAATAATTTTTGAATTTGAAATGGAAAAAATGAAAAGTATATTCATTTTCTATTTAAATACATTTTATAAACTATTATGCACATCTCTGGTATTATTATAAATGTATATAATAAATATACGTATGTCATTAAATATTATCTATCTAATAAATCAACGAATAGTGTTATATTAAATCGATTAAAACTTCTTCATAAATAAAATCGATTGTTATACAAAATCGAATCGGAATAACATTCCAACATCACTAATTGCATTGACTAAAATGATAGGTGAATGAAGTCTACTTAAATCAATTCACCTGCGGCCAGTAGATTTAAATCACCTGGATGCATAGGTGAATAAAGTACACTAAAAGTAGACTTAAGACACCTAGGTGAATTAACTCAGGTGAATAAAGTCGACGTCACCATATTTATTACTAGAAAAAATTAGGGATCCTTGCTAAGACATCAGTAACGTGAACCAAAGTGTGAAAAAATTTGCTTAAAAATTTCTTTCATCGCATACGCTGCGGAAACTATTGATGATAGAACAAAAAAATGTTCTACAATATTATAGAACATATCAATATCTACAAAAAACCTCGCGATAGTATATGTCCAACCATTGTCGTTATGTCACTATAACCACTTTTTACATTTTAAAAGTTAATAAAAAAAATGACCAAAATCAGATCATGAAAACCATACCTTCGTATTAATCCTTATCCAAATAAATCATTTCATATTCAAAACTGTTTAAATACCTATAGATAACTTTTTGAATTACTCAAATCGGACATTCCATTCAGAAGATATTACGTAGAAAAGGAACTACGTGACAACGTGATTGTACGAGTAGCAACAATCATCACCGGCCCCTCGGCCGGACAGCTCGCGTATGTTCCGCGGATCCCGATTATGTAACACGGGGAGGGGAGGGGAGGGGAGTGGGAGCGAGAGCGGGAGAGGGAGAGGAAGAGAGAGAGAGAGAGAGGGAGAGAGGGAGCGGGAGGGGGAGGGGGAGGGGGAGGGGGAGGGAGCGGGAGTGGGAGAGGGAGGACACGGAAACTATAACGGCTAAGAACGGCTGTACCGATTTTAATGATCTCTGATTTGTCACATTATTAGGCGATACGAAGTTCGCCGGGTCAGCTAGTATAAAATAATTCAGCGGATGTAATTATACCAGCCTACTAATATTATAAATGTCAAAGTTTGTGAGTGTATGAATGTTTTTTACACTTTCACTTAAAAAGTACTGAATAGATTTCCTTGAAATTTAGCACACAATTAGACCATAATCTGGATTCTGGAATAACATATAGGTGACTTATTATCCCAGAAAGAGTTGGCCAAGCCACGGTTAGAGCACTAGTATACGTATGTTTTATGCTGATTGACATTTTAATTTAGGCGGGAAAAGGTCCGCTCGGTGGTGTTCCGCCTACATCTGTAACATAATAATCATATTAAATTACTTTTGGGAATATATTAGACCCTCAGTGCAGCTGTATGTTTTATTTTGACTATATTAATTCCAATATGTAACTGCCATTTGTTGCGCCCAATAATTTATTAACGGGCATTTTGTAATTCTAATTTGCTATAATTACTGTACAATTATTATACTGCTGCTTATGTGTGCCAATTATAAGTTAATGTTATGATAATGTCAATTTCTTTCTTTCTTTTTTTTCTTTCTTGGCCGCCAACGCATCAGTGATGCCTTTGGTGTTGCTGATGTCCATAGGCGACAATAGGCACTTACCACCAGGTGGATCGTCAGCTCGTTTGCTGGCTATTTCTATAAAAAAAAAACGATAATACTTTATACTTATTGTATTGTTTTAGGGTAAAATGAGTCAAACAGACAGGACACAAACTATAAACAATTTTTATAATGCTGAGAAAGGAGTGTTGTTCTGCACTGATTTAGCCGCAAGAGGTTTAGATATTCCAGCTGTAGATTGGATTGTTCAATTTGATCCTCCTTCGGACACTAATGTAAGTGTAATGTAATAATATTGTTGTAGTAATATTGCGAATAAGTTAATTAGTTAATAATTGAATAATGTTTTTCCTTTTAAATACATTGACATTAATTTCCTTCGTGACATGTCTTAAGCTAATTTAATTTAATAATAAGAAATATGTTAATGTACGCGACTCACGAAGAATGCTGTTTGCGCCTATAATTGGAGTAACACTTAACCTGTATTTTCTATTGTTGATATTTTTGTATGACTGTATTAGTGTGTACTTTGTTGGTGCAATAAATAAATAAATAAATAAATAAAAATAAATAAGTATCAGTCATTTGTATGTAAGTTTATATTTTGCATGTGCATACTTTGGTAAATTATTCCTGAGACATACTAAAATGAATTTTGTTTGGATATTGGGCCTGGCGAATTTTTGGAGGAATACTTCAAATTTTATAATGAATATATTTGTAACTTCATAGACTAGCAATTTTATTTTTCTAGGAATATATACATCGTGTAGGGAGAACAGCCAGGGGTTTGGGAGCGACTGGTCAAGCTGTGATATTATTGAGACCGGAAGAGAAAGACTTTGTAAATTATTTGCGGGAAGCTAAAGTGTTCATTGACAAGTTCGAAATGTGGGACAAATTGAGCAATCTACAACCCAAGGTAACTTATCATCGCAAGGTAAAAACTATAATAGATGTTAGCAGTGGCTCCGTGGAGTTTTCCAAGCCAAGCTCAGGGTCATAATCAACCATGGACATCAGTGACACCAAAGGCATGACTGATGCGTTGCCAGTCATGGGATACGAATTATTTATGGCTCTTCAACACTAAAAACAAGTAAAAATCATTTCATATATAAAAAATACAATTTTATAGAAATACTCTTCCTTTTTTAAAGTTGATTAAAATGTAAATATATATCTCAGATATTTATTATAAAAAAATCTTTTTCAGTTAGATGAAGCACTGCAAGACCCTGATTTTCACGCGTTAGCAGTTGACGCTTATGAAGGGTATATAAGAGCTTTTGAAGTTAAAAAGTTGAAACACGTTTTCAATTTATTGGATATAAATTTGGATGCAGTTGCAAAGTCTTTTGGTTTGAAGCAAAAACCAGAAATTGACGTTCGTAAGTAAAATGCTCAATATATTTATCCCATCAAAAACATAAATGTAAAGTGAGAGTCAATTTCAAAAAAAAAAAGAATTGAGATATAAATGGGTGCCAATTTCTGTGTAGAAAAGCCTAAAATTTTAGTCACAAGAACATGTAATTCAAGCTCCACATTTGACTTGGTTAGTTTTCACGTACCTACCTAGGCTATATTACATCTATGTAATTAGCTTCGTCAAATCTGTTACGTTGATGACTTATGACACTCTTCTCTAATTTGGTTTTTTGGTTGCTAACTAATGAAAACTAGCCAAGTCAAATGTAAAGCTTGAATTACATGTTCTTGTGACTAAAATTTTAGGCTTTTCTACACAGAAATTGGCACCCATTTATATCTCAATTCTTTTTTTTTTTTGAAATTGACTCTCACTTTACATTTATGTTTTTGATGGGATATCATTACTTTTTGTATAGAAATTATTAGTAAGTACTTATTCATAACGTTACTGATTAATTTTAATACATGAACTGTTATAATGCTCTTCAACTAAATATGTAGTTAGTGCGCCGTGGTCCGAAATACGGTACCTATTATTTCATTATTTATAAGTAATGATCTTCGACTATTGATGTCCGCTAAATATTGAAATAATAATTAATACTAAATCCCAATTATAATATCGTAATAAATACGAAAGTTGACTATACTCTTATTAGTTACGAGTGACCGCCCTCGCTTTGCTTTGGTTTTCTTATTTTTTTACACCTTGGGTTACGTTATTGGAGTTTTATTAAGGATCCCTAATTTATTGAAAATATAATTATAGCCTATGTCACCCGGGGATAGTGTAGCTTCCCAACAGTGACAAATTTTTTCAAATCGGTTTAGTAGTTTCGGAGCCTATTCAATGCAAACAAACAATCAAATCTTTCCTCTTTATACTATTAGTACAGATAAGTAGTTTGTGTTCGATGACATCGTGCAACAATAAATTTTGAAACAATACTTCGAATTACTTTAAACTGGTATAATTACAGAAATAATACAAAATTTTGTGGTGTACACGCCATACAAGATTAGAGAAAAATATTTTTTCACACATTAAAAATAAAACGACTTAATACACTGGAAATAACGTCTCCTGACGAACCATTAATTTTCACGTAAATGTATATGTGCTGTGCACTTCTCACAGGCACTTGGGACACTGAACATCTTCCTACCGTTGAAAGCTTCAGAAAGTACTAAAACTGATATGTTTCGTTATATATTCACCTTGGAATCCACATAATGACCAGATGTCATCCATTTTGATTGCTACTCTTGAATTTCAGGCATTTTAAGTAAGTGTTTCTAATAGAATCAATTTTTTGAAAATTTATAATAAAATGATAAAAAATTACTACTTTCAGATTTATTCCTTTGTATTCACCCAACTACCTATCTGCATGCCAAATTTTAACTTTCTAGGTCACCTGGAAGTTGGATATAGTTTTGGTCTATAGGTCAGTCAGTGTTAAATTTCTCGATTTTTGGACGTTAATATCTAAATAACCGTTTGAGATGTGTTTATGAAATTTGGAACACGTATGTATTTCACAAGTCTCAATAAATGAGCCAAATTTGATAGGTTTATGTTGAATAGTTTTTGAGTTATGAGGTGGTCAAAAGTGGCTCCAAATGGTTCGTGTAATATTACACACGGTGCTGCTCGTCAATTCTGTTAGCTAAGAAATTGACTTGACACGCTCCGCGTGTCTAGATATTTATTTAACTTATTTATATAAATATGTATTATTTCGTTTAAACACGTATTTATTTATTTTTTTCCTTGATACGACATAAACATTTTACTCTTCTTTCTTTGTTGTTACCGCCTTCTTTGTTCTCCCACTGCCCTAACGTTGACTGGCAGAGAATGCTTTTAGCATTAAGTTCGCCTTTTGTTCCATTACTTGTGTAAGGTTCAATAAAGAATAAATAAAATGCTTCAAATATTTTAAGGGCAACTGTTTTTGGAATGGTACATACATGGTATCAATTAAATACCTTTTTAAAAATCTAAAATATGTTCCTGATATTTATTACTTTTTATCTACGACTTCAGAAATAAATAAAGATATTCAACGGTTTTAAGAAAGTTAATGAAATACCTACTACTATTATTTTTATGTGGATAAAATGAATTTAAGTGTGTCGATCTTAATTTTTATTAATTGATTATTTTTATTCCAGGAATAGGATTTAGTAAAAAACACAGACCAAGGAAAAGAATGGCAGCCATGCTGGCAACACAGGTTTCAGCAGGATCAACAAAACAATTAAAATCCCAATAGATTTAATTTTAATGTAAATATTCTTAAAGATAAATAAAACAAAGTTTTACGTTATACTTACATAGTTTTCTTTGTTATGTTACACTTATATTAATATCATAAACAAAACTCACTTGATGAATAATAATAAAATGTGATTGAAACAATATTTGAATACATTCAATTAATGAAATAAACTTCTATTCTCTATAGATTAAGGATTGGCGCATATATTGGAAACGAATACTGCTACTGCCTCAACTTGAGCCTTAAAGTATTGCCACAGAAAAATAATAGTACTTATAATAAGTAGCAATACTACTTATGCATATATGCATAGAACTTAATTAGGTAAGGCAAGTCTATTGCTGGTGTTATCATCTTTCCGTGAAGCCTGCTTGTATAGTTACCACTCATCAATGATGTTGTATGTATAGGGAGGCCACTCATGGTACTAGTCAGCCGCCAAACGACTCGTCATGTTCCGACTAGCCCAAGGGCTCGGGAGGCAGTTCGTTATTTCTTTCTCTCTCCTTTCTTGCTCGGAAACGCACTAGTTGATGTCTTTATTGCATGGAGTATTTATTGTTAAAAATAAATAAAAAACACCGAATTATTCGGAACTTATGATTCGACTGCCTATTGTATGCAAATAATAAAATTGCAAAATGTCATGAAAACTGACCTAAGGTGAATTGTTTGTTTTTGTTAGTAAAATTAATTTAGGATAAAATCTATATTCCGATGCATTGTAGATGCGATTCCAAACCGCTTACCTGTAAAAACTTAGCTGACGCTTTTTCGCGTCTCATTATATCACTCATGTAACTTCTCAGTACAAGACGTATTATTGGGTCCATAGGGGCCGTTCAAGTATTACGTAAGCACTAGGGGGGGGGGGGGGTAGGGGAGTCTAGAGAACAATACAATATTTATAATTATAATATAAAAAAATACATTTATAATTGATAATTTTTTACGTTAGGTACCATGGGGGGGACGGGATAAGAGCTTTGCTTACTTTTGCTGACAAGGGGAACGGGGGGGGGGGGGGGGGGGTAAATAATTGTAATAAATCTGCTTACGTAATATTTGAACGGCCCCTTACTCCCTAGCAATGATCAAGTACCTACCTAAGCGACTCGTATTAAAAATTCATTTTTAAAATGGAAATGTAATATTGCCGCTTCGAGTCCGCTTTGGTGTCTCATGGCACGAACTTTAATGAAAACATTCAAATATTGCTCACATTGTATGCATTACACGGATAAAATTATGTTCGTGAATTAAAAGTTAATTTACGAAATTAAAATATAGCTTTTCTGTGACTAGATAGATATTGGAGAAAATAAAGCCCATTATCAGTGCAATACATTTATAGGTAAAGAACTTCAAAATTAAGTAAGTATATTTCCCATGAATAATAGTGGTAGTTTGTACGACTTACATCAATCAATTTATAAATATGAAATGAAAAAATATAGTAGTATAGGAACTTTACAATTTTTAAATCTATTCTAGTTTCTTTTAAACCTAATAATTATAATTATTCACGTCTTTGTCGCACAGTTTTAATATTCAGTTCTGTAGGACAATACATTATGCAATATACATTATACGTATCTAGTTTTATAAATGGGGCTAAGCGGTGGCATAGATTAAGATGAGAAACAAAATATAATCCTCATTTAAATATGAATAGTGAATAAATTTTTCACCTTTGTTAATTTATTACTAATAACCAATTTGGCTCGAATGCACTTTCATAGTTTCCAGTCACTTTAAAATAAAAGAAACTGTGAAGCTCGCACCATAAAGCGTTTCATGAGTCTGAATGAGTAAATTTTAAAATCCCCAAGGAGCTATATCAAGTATATTTTTTTCTTCTTTTTTGGCATCACACAAAACTCAAAATACAAATAACTTTATTGTGTGCTAAGTACAGCTTACATGGCATTTCAGTCACTACAAAGGATGGCGCGAGCTATGCTTTTTATCCCAAAAAGGCATCCAAATCCCTCACTAAGGAAACAAAAGCATCATAATAACCCTCTGAAATGTAGGTACCTATCAATGGCCTCTTATTTAAAACAGACAATCCAAGTTTATTTAGGCGAAACATTAATCTCATAAATGTTATTTCTGATTAGTTTCTCGTAACAATCTTCGTGGTTGTGTTGATGGTTGACCGCGTAAATCATCGTATCTATAGTCTCTACGGTCGCTGGACATCTATTGAGGGAAAAATACTGAACACACCGCCATGACGTCTTCCCATGTGTTGTAGAATGTTTTGTGTACACAAAGTTCATATGCACTAATTGTTTATGTCCCTTCCTACTGTAAATGTACTTATATCGAACTGGCAGTGACGGGTTATCGCATCCTCCATTGATAACCAGCGACAGGGCACCTGAAATGTAAAAATAGTTGCGTTATACAGATATGTTGGTACTAAAATTAGTTTTTTTGCATAGTTATTTATTTAACATTTATTCACGTTGAGATAAATCATTCACATAATTATAATTATCAGTGAAATTACGATTCTGTAATTAATTTGAAAGTGTTCTTTAATAAATTAATACGATTCTGTATGAAATTAATTAATTGCAGCATAATAATAATAATGCAAACTACAAGTGGTAATCAATCAATTCCGTATTAGGAATCATTTCGACTTTCGACTCTGAAAATATAGTTGTATTTGTCTAAATAATTTGCACACCAGGTGTCTCCCTATTGTTATTCAATAAAATCTTTGTTGACCATTGCTGAATACTATAATATATTGAATTGAAAACGACCAAATATTCATAATGATTATGAGTATAAAAAAAAGAACAGTATTAATTTCAGTACACACAATATTTAATTATATATCAGTATAAAAATGTTCACTTACAAAGAACTACATTTTAAGTATAAAATCACACAAAAATCAAAAAATATTTAACGTATAATCATCATTGAGTTATCTTTTACAAGTTTAAGCCAATAGGGTAAAAAATTGACAGTTTGTAAAAGGAGGAATGTAGCTTATAATTTCATTTGTATTGTTATTAGTACCTTTTTTGTAAATTTTGCAGGTACAGAGATCATAGTCATTGTAACACAAATGCATTAAAGGTAAACATAAAAAATAATTTGCTCACATCCTAATTAAAGTCACAGAATGTTGCTATATACATTATAAACTGCAATCCTAAAAACACTTCATTTGTGCACTTAATGGTGGTCACTGACGGTCAGTCCATCGCGTCATTTTTGGAGCCACGCCAAATGACATATATCAAAATGGCGCGATTTGACATACAGATTTTTTTATCACGCCATCAGTTTTTCACATTCACGATCAAATTTTAGCTGTATATCACGCGATTTGACGCGATGGACTGACCGTGAGTGGCCACCATAAGTCATCTTACAACCATTCAAGCCAAACAATATAGAACTAGATAATTGAAATAAGTTTATTATTGTCATGATAATAATCTTGATGAGTATTTATTCTTTTGTTAAAAAGAAGTTGATATAACTCTTCATTAGTGACTTCTATGAAACAGCTGAAAAATAAGGCCTTTGTAAAAATATGCTCCATTCAGGCTTATAAAACAGGAACCATACAAATTACAAATATTGTACATGCTAAATAGTAAATAATTTTATTTAACTGTTACAAGTGTCAATAGAATCTGGGCCAAATTTTAAAATTCTATAGACCATCAATATAATCGCACATTTACGCATATTTTTTTAAGTCACTAAGCACCTCTGTTCCATGAACAAATGATGTGGCAACATTATTCAATATTGACGCGACATCGCGTCCACACTACGTAAATACACCTAACGTGCCATGTCTTGCTGGCACTAAGTGTTGAGACACGCTGTGAAATACACACTCTAATGCTAAATTCTTAGTTAAATACAATAAATAGACTAGAATATGAGCAATAAAAAAGTCTTTTCAAAAAGTATGGCAGAGAACTAATGGCACAATATAAGCTTTAATTTTAAATACTTTAATAGAATTTTCATGTCATGCTTTAAGTATATTGCAAATTGGCACTTGAGAGCAGAATTACTATTCTATCACAGCTTATTTTACTGATTGTGCTTATAAATACATGTGGTACAAATGTTATATCTTTTAATAATAGTATTCTTAATTAATTGATAAATAGATATTTGTTTTGCTTTTATTAGGATTCAATTTTGGTCCCAATCTACTATTTGATGAATCTTTGATTCAAATTACCATTTTCTGCTCTATTTTCATATCACTCGTAATTATAATATGCTATATCCTTAAAACTAATATGCTTAATAAATCACAAAGTATGAGTAAATATAGTATAAAAATCTTATGTAGCATAATAATCTCCTTGCAATTGTGATACTTTGTAAATATCATTGAAATGTATTTCAAAGCATGGCGACTTGCAGAATGGCAGTTCACATGCACTGCACATGAATCTAGTATCACGTCTCTTTCCTATTCGCCAACAGAGCCTGCAAGATCTTTGCGGGTATTTTTTCTTTCCATCTTCCTTTTGGGGTATTGTTGTAAGCCGATGCTCCAATGCATGTCTTGGGAACTCCTCACTTGCATTAGTCTTGTGCATATTAGACACTTTACCGTTTACTAAGTTTTTAATGTCCATAAAGAGTGAGCTCAGACTGGCACAATCTGAAATCACGATGGGCATTTTCTTAACATTCTTTCAAAAGCAACAATGTAACACAGTTTCAGATATGTTGAAAATGCCATCGTGTTTTCATTAATATAAAAATTTGCAAAAGAAAATATGCAACTTAATTGATGAAATGTAAAAAATGATTGCATTTTCAACACAATCTTTAAAAGATTATAACAAAATAAGCAGTATGTAGCAAATAAACAAAATTACTGTATTACAATTTTTGTGTTTTGTCTATCATAAATTGTGTAATAAATTGTGCAATTTTACTGCACTGTGTATGTAATAGTATTGCAAGGAAACTGCAATATACTCTTGTTAATGCAAAAATTTTGCTTATTGTGACACTTATCAATATTTCTATTATGTTACAAAACTTGCTAAAGTATTGCTGTTTTGTTATGCATTTAAGTAATTACCTATGTAATTTAATGATGAGTTTTTGAGCATGCATTAAATGAGTGCAAATTGTAAAAAGAAAACTTACTGTCTTGCGGTGATGGATAATCCAAAGGCAATGATGAATTTTTCTTTTCTCTCGAACCATCATAGCTTTTAGGGGTAGTGCAAACAGCAGGATCAGTTACAATAATATCGGTATCATCACATTCAGTTTTCAATTCCAGCGGAGCTTCTGTCGGTGGTTGCTCTACGCTTTTATCGTTTGTGTCTTTATCGCTATTGATAACTTTTTGAATACTTGTATTTAATGTTGTAGTTATGTCTACTGGATTTTCGTCATACAAGCCTTTTAAATTGTCATAGTTGCATCTTTGTATCAACTGATTATTATATTGTATCGGTTTATCTATTATTTTCGGTCTCTTTTCTGAATTGATTATGTCTGCATAATATGATTTTTGGGGGAACTCCTCCGATTTTCTTTTCAAATTACTAATTCTTTGCAGTTTTTCGATAAAATGTTTTTGTTTGAGTAGATCTAGTTTACTGTTTTCAGGCATTTCATTAGGGTTAACATCATACGTTTCAGACGTGCAAGATTCTGCAGGACTGTCATTTTGAGCTACTAAGCTTTGCTTGGATAACTCTTTTTCATGCTCAAAGCAATCTTCTTCAGTCTGGAAATCAAATAATTACATTAATTACAAGGTGTTAACTGCCATTTTGTATACTTCAATAACTTACTAACATAAAACCTTTGATTTTTTCCCCTTTGTATGAATTTTCAAACAACCCATTCTTAACTGAAGTTTCCTATGTAAGTAACATAACAAATTAACTTTATTATTCATAACTAATCTCAGTCTCACGTTAATGATATTTAATCATTAGGTTTACTAATGGAACAGTACTTTTAGTTAAATGTGATCTACCTATTACGATGAGATCATGGGTTTATATACACAGTAGCATATTTCTTCTGAATTTTAAATAAACTAGGCTGATAACTGATAGTGTGTTTATCGTACCAACAAAATGGACATCAGACATACCTCTTTATTAGTCAATCCTTTGATTTGTAATACTTCTGCTGTTCCTATAAAACTAGTGAGATCCTCTCTTTTGACACTGACTTCTCCATGGTACATAAACTGCAGCAAATCTCTCATAGCCTTGTGAGTAACATCCCGAAGAACAACTAGAACAAATGATTCAAATAAGCATATAGACTTTAGTCATTTACCTAAATAGGTAATATACATTGGATGTTGTATAGTAAGATGTAAGCAACCACATTCTAAGAAGACATTTTCCTGGAGATTTGAGACTAATTGGAAGCATCAACTCAAGTAAATGAATATTCCAAATCTACTATTAATTCTATACACTTACCTATAGGATGTTGACATGGATTCAATTGAAACATTTTCTTGAAATATGGGGAACATATTGAAAGTATTACTTTGTGTGCTTGGAGCAAATGACCTTCAACAGCGATCGTTACATCAACGAATTCTCCGTTCCCTAGTAAACCGGCGAAACCTTTACTCAAATTTCCGTGAAAATTATTCCAAGACAATGAAAATTGTTGGTCCATCTCTAAACTTTTCTTCGTAGCATCTGAAAGAATGAATAGGGTTATTCATTAAATTTGAAGTTAATAAACAAAATTAAAGAAAATATATTATATAAACTCCCTCACTATAAATAATGTCTTATTTTGTAGTAATGAATAATGTTTTCCTGTATTCAATTCAAAGATGAAAGTACTCAAGTCAAGCAAAGCTTGATTTGACAGCTGTTGAGACAGATGGAGTGGCGCGTCGCATAGTGATGTGTGCAAATCTGTGAAAACTGTCAAACAGTTGAATCGCAAACCGGTAAAAAATACTATAGCGGTATTACGACCATAGAGCTAAGGACTGTTCATTCATTCGAGCAAACTGTTACTTACATTCGCGCGAATACGCGAACCCGCAAGTGTGGGACGACCTTCGCGAATGATTATGCGAAGTTTTCGAGGCATTCGGGGTTTTCCAAGCTGTGTCGGTTTTTTGTCGCACATCAAAGCGCGCGATCCTCGAACCTTCGTGTAGTCTCCCACACATTCGTGCGACCAGTTGCGCACACGACTAAAAAGGTGACTTAAGTCTTAATTTTTCGTGGTTCGTGGCGTCTAATTGTACTACCATTTATTTTCTGTATTGAAAATGGATTTGAATATCAACAACATAATAACAACAGCAAGATTGAACATTCGTGAACAAAGTGTAGGAGGAAGCGGAAATGGGCTTGTATACTCATATGCGAACCCATTTGCCTAACCGCCCTTCACATATGTGCAAACATTCGTAAAAATGTCAAAGATTTGCGCGTATGTGAGTGACCGGGGTTGTCCAGTGCCGATAATTTTTGAAACCAAAAAAAAATATAGTAGAATGAAACCTATTGCAAAAGGAAGAGAATATAACGAAGATTATGGAAAAATAAATTACGGGCGATCTGAGGCCGGGAAGGGGGGGGGGTTAAGGGAAAAAAATGGTTTATATCGATTTCTGGAAAAACCTAGTCCTAAGTCCTATTGAAAAAAGTTGAATGGCAAAGTTGAAGGTAATAAAAAGATCTACAACTTTTGTATTTACAGTTTTTTACATAACCTCAAAATTTATGTGAAAAATTCAAAAAACCACGTTTTTGGTTTTTTATTTTTATCTTTTACAAAAATTTTTTTTTTTCAAGAAATTTAGTGAAAACTTACCTTTGTATGTCCTTAACATACTGTAATTTTTTTGATTCAAAAAAATATTTTTTTTCACCTTATTTTGACCTTAAATCAAAAAAACACCCTTATTTTCAGTCAAAAAATCTCAGGTCAAAATATTAGATTTTTTTAAAAAGTCGGTAGTGTTTTTGTTCGTTGGAATCTCTACTTTATAATGGTATATAAAAACCTATACACTACTATGGTAAATGTTCTCAAAAAATGCAATGAAACGACAACTAATAGCCACCGTGTTTATCAATTTAAATCAATTCAAGAACCTAGCAGGTTTAAAACAGCAGTAAAAAATGACTAGGAGCAATTTGGTAAACGTTGCCAATTTATCAAATGATAATTACTTTTTAACAAAAAAAAAAACCAACGAAAAAAAAACTGAAAAGCAAAAAATAAAATAAACCATTTAGTATTATAAATTAAGATCCGAAATTAACAGTAAATAAATCATTTTGAGACCGTGCCAAACAAACAACCAAAATTAATTACATAAAATTCATAATATTATGAGGGCAGCGGCATGCGATGCACACGGCAGCAGCAGTGTGGCGCACATCTTTTCGCCGTTTGTTTTTTCATTGGTTTGGCACCGCCTCAAAATTATTTATTTACTGTTAATTTCGGATCTTAATTTATAATACTAAATGGTTTATTTTATTTTTTGCTTTTCAGTTTTTTTTCGTTGGTTTTATTTTTTGTTAAAAAGTAATTATTTTTTAATTTTTAGTTGCTATAATACTTATAATTAATAATAAATTATTGATTTTATGAATTATAGATTCAGTTACCAGGTAAGAATGTAGTAGATGAAATATCAATCATCCCCTATTTTCGTACCTATAGGGGTAAAATTTTGTTTCGAAATTTAAACAAGAGTAACCTCAAGGTATACACTATTCAATAAAAAAAAATCATTGAAATCGGATCATCCAGTACAAAGTTATTGGGGTTAACATGTAAAAATTCCGGGTAAAAAACGGGTGAATAATCAATCATTCCCTATTTTCGTACCTTTAGGGTTAATAATAATTATATGTAGTACTTATCCAAAAATAATCTATGCTTAGTTTAGCTTTAGGGCATAATACGATGCCTTTTTGTTGATGATGTATGAAGGTTACGGTGGCCATTTAGTATCAGGTGGATCGCCAGCTCGTTTCTCTGCTAGTTACATGGAAAATGATTATACAAACAAATTACAGATAGGTATCTACAGTTAAGGTTCACCCGAACTAGTAAATAGAGTGAACCTTATCAGAGCTACTTATCCTCAACGTCACAGCTTACTTCCGGCACGGCGCGGTTTGTCCTTTCGCACTAAATCTTGGAAATGCCATTGTCTGGAACTATTTATTATTATTTATACAGCCAACAGAAATTATTGTTGAAATTATGAGGGTGGTTTTAACCCCTTGGTTACATAAATTTATGAGTCTGCGTTATCGAAAATGAATTTATATTTAGATAAGGCAGCAAAATATTTTTGTTTAATAGCCAACAAACGAGCTGACATCTTGATGCTAAGACATGTGGTCATCGTCAGAGCCGGCGTTAGGGAGGGGCGCGATAGAAAGACGATCTAGGGCGCCAAATTTTGAGGGGCACCGCATTTAATTCTTAATAAACGTTCCCATTGGTTCAGTAAAAAATTTTTTGAGCAAAAAAAGTTCGATTTTTATTTTTTTACGTGGGCGCCACAATATTCTTGACTCTGGCTTGCAGTAATGTAGTTGGAGATTCTGGGACGGTTCAAAAATTTAATTAAAGCAAAGCTTATTCGAAATAATAATTTTGGAAATTTGTTTTCTCTTGTAAATATTGATTTATTATATGGATGATAAAAAGTATGTTATTTAATTTGTTGAATTTAATCGGTTAAGTAGAAAATGATTGATCCTACTAAGTACCTACTATTTAATACATAATATTACAAATGTGAAAGTTTGTATGGATGTTTGTTATTTTTTTTACGCAATAACTGCTGAATGGATTTTCATGAAATTAAGCACACAGATAGAATATTATGATCTGGAATAAGACATAGGATCCTTTTTATCCCGGAAAATGCGGGCGAAGCTGCGGGCAGGGGCTAGTATTGTATAACATGCAAGAAAATTTCGGGAAACTCGATGACCTATAAACGCCTGCTACATTACCTGTAGACATCTATGAAAATTTCAGAGGGCTCTTATCTGCCCCAGCCCCTAAGGCATGCGCACCATTTGTGGAATAAATCGTTTATAATCAAGTGTCGTGATGTCATCAACAACTGTCTGCGACGCGACATGTAATTTCCTGCTTGTCAATTATCAAGAAACGCTCTCAGTCGAGTGCCTATTGCTGCCACGATAGGCGTTTTGTTTTGTTTAGTAACTTTTTGTAACATTTTCAATGACCGAACAATGAAAACATCAGAGTGACGCGACGGTGTCTCTTTACACTGTTCTTCGCAATTTTTGGGGTTCCGTAGGTACCTCAAAATGTACAAACTGTAACAAAATTATTATGTTTCATTGGCTACTTATATGCTTGTTTAATGTAACAATTTCATACATAGGCAAGCAGATAGGAAGGTTGCCTACAATATCCTAATTGGCCTTTCAGTAGATGTAAACAACAACAATCGTAAGAAATTTCATTGCTTACATCTAGCGAATAAATACCGGGTCAACAAGAATTTTCTTTTCAAATTATACTAACCATTTGCTTTGACCAAATATTTACAATTCTTTTCCTTTCGAGACACGTTGGCTAACGAGCGCCGGAACTATTAGCCTGAGCGCATACAACAAACAGCTGATATAGGTAGATGAAGGCGCTAAGACTCCGGGCTAAACCGGATAATCAATTAGCGCTGGCCGGCTACGTCCGGCTGTCGAGCACTGTAGGACGAATAAACGCTAAGAAAATATTGAGTCCTGTTTGATAATGAGGTTTCAGCACTTTTATTAATAATAATAATATATTCTTACATATTTCATAAATACTTGAAATGTGTTGTCAATGAATCCTACTAAGTAATATTTTATTAAAATGGTTTGTGATTAGGTACCTAATGGATTAATGTTCGTAGCTCTTTCCCGCAAAAACTATTGACCGGATTTAGTTAATTTATTTTATAACCTGAAATAACACAAAGGACTTCATCCTGGAAGGAAGGTTTTCATCCTGGGAAAGGGATAGGTTCCCGCGAGATAAGGTGTATAATTTAGTATGGAAGTTTCGTTGCGAGATTAGTAATTTTAATATTTTTATTACCGGTATGTATCTATCTGTTCCACTTACAACTTGCAAGTCATCTTGATTCCGGAAGCAAAGCGAGGGCGGTTTACATGTACCTAAGTACTAGTACCTAAGGACTAGGAGTAGTAAAGAACATCGATACAAGCTTTCTCGTTTACAAAGTAGTATACAGTAAGTGTTACATGGTTATTAGCTCACATTTCTTGTGTCAAACGTAAGTAAGTTTAAGTAGTAAGTGCATGGTTGATAGTTGGATGGGTGGCTAATGGTAAAGTTTCTTGAGCGCTTCTGTTCTTCGTAGGCTACGTTAAGTCACCAGTCCCAGTTCTTATCATTACATATCAGTAGCTAATATATGTTGGATGTTCGAGATGTAAGTACTAGGGCTTCCAAATATTCGATAAAATTTATATTCGAATATTCGAATATTTTTTGGGAACTATTCGAATATTCGAATATTATTCGAACATCAAAAAATTCTTTAATAATCACGTGTTTATTAAACTTAGGAGTAATTTGCAAGTACATACAATATTTTGATTTTGTTCGTGTTAAATGAACGAATGTATGTTGTAGTTTCCATAAATAAATAGTTGATTGTCTCTGAAAATTTACGGTTTTTAAGGAAAAGAAAAATACCAAGTTTGATGATTTCGTTAATTTATCTAACTTTATGAATTTTTTGTGAATTTTCAAGTATACCAAGGTAGCCAGCCATAGCCTGAGAGTACTTAATCACTACTCACTACGTCACCTACGTGTCATCATCCATCCACCCATCCATAAGCCTTTGTAGGTCCACTGCTGGACATAGGCCTCCCCTAACTTGTGCCACTCTGACCGGGCCTGAGCCTTCTGAATCCAGCGGATGCCCACTGTCTTCTTCAGGTCGTCAGTCCACCTGGTCGAGGGGCGTCCTATGCTCCTTTTTCCGAGACGTGGGCGCCATTCGAGGACCTTTCTTCCCCATAGATTATTATCGGTCCTTCGAACTATGTGGCCAGCTCATTGCCACTTCAACCGGCTAATTCTTTGAACTATGTCGGTTACCTTTGTTTGCCTACGGATCTCCTCATTTCTAATTCGATCACGTAGAGAAATATAATAATAAAAATAATAGCCCTCTCCATAGCCCGCTGCGCTACTCTGAGCCTGTGGATTAAGCCAATAGTGAAGCACCACGTCTCGGATCCGTATGTCATCACTGGCAGCACACACTGCTCGAACACCTTCGACTTCAGGCACTGAGGTAGTGTTTTGGACGACAAGATATTACGCAGTTTCCCGAACGCAGCCCATTCGAGTTGGATTCTACGAGTGACTTCTTTCTAGAAGATGGACTTACCCATCTGGATCACTTGTCCCAGGTTAATGTATTCGTCTACAACTTCGAGAGCAGCGCCGTCAACAACAACTGGTATGGGTGTGACATGGACATTCGACATGATTTTCGTCTTGTCCATGTTCATCTTAAGACCCACCCGTTGTGAGGCGCTGTTCAAGTCCCCGAGCATTGTACCAAGTTCTTCCAGGGAACCCGCCAGGATAACTATCCATCCATCCATCAGCCTTTCGAAGTCCACTGCTGGACATAGGCCTCTCCTAACAAGCGCCACTCTGACCGGTCCTGAGCCTTCTGAATCCAGCGGATTCCTGCTGTCTTCTTTAGGTCGTCAGTCCACCTTGTCGGGGGGCGTCCTGTGCTCCTTTTTCCGAGTCGTGGTCTCCATTCGAGGACCTTTCTTCCCCAACGGTTATCGGTCCTTCGAACTATATGGCCAGCCCATTGCCACTTCAGCCGACTTATTCTCCGCGCTATGTCGGTCAGTTTCGTTCGTCTACGGATTTCCTCATTTCTAATTCTATCGCGTAGAGAGATACCGAGCATAGTACGTTCCATAGCCCGCTGGGTGACTTTGAGCTTATGCATTAGGCCAATAGTGAAGCTCCACGTCTCGGATCCGTATGTCATCACTGGCAACACACACTGCTCGAACACCTTCGACTTCAGGCACTGAGGTAGTGTTTTGGACGACAAGATATGACGCAGTTTCCCGAGCGCAGCCCATCCGAGTTGGATTCTACGATTGACTTCTTTCTCGAAGTTGGACTTACCCATTTGGATCACTTGTCCTAGGTAAATGTATTCGTCTACAACTTCAAGAGCAGCGCCATCAACAACAACTGGTACGGGTGTGACATGGACATTGGACATGATTTTCGTCTTATCCATGTTCATCTTAAGACCCACCCGTTGTGAGGCGCTGTTCAAGTCCCCGAGCATTGTACTAAGTTCTTGCAGGGAACCCGCCAAGATGACTAACTATATCATCGGCATATCACAGGTGTGTGATGTATTCGCCATTGATGTTAATGCCACGTCGTTTCCACTCCATCAGCTTGAACACGTCTTCCAACGCAGCGGTGAACAGTTTTGGGGATATGACGTCCCCTTGCCTGACACCTCTCTGCAGTTGGATAGGGTTCGTTGTTGTGTCGTGTACTTTGACGGACATGGTGGCTGATGTGTACAAACACTTCAACACCTCGATATACCGGTAGTCGATCCGGCACCGCTGAAGAGAATTTAGTACTGCCCAGGTCTCGATAGAATCAAAGGCTTTCTCATAGTCCACATAGGCAACACACAGCGGCAGATTATACTCCTCGGTCTTTTGTATAATCTGCCGTAGTGTGTGTATGTGGTCTATGGTACTGTAGCCTTTTCGGAATCCTGCTTGTTCGGGAGGCTGGAAGTCGTCAAGCCTGCGTGCAATGCGATTAGTGAGGACCCTAGAAAACAGCTTATAAACGTGGCTCAGAAGTGCGATGGGCCTGTAGTTCTTCAAAAGGGCTTTATCGCCCTTCTTGAAGAACAGCGTCACCACACTTCTGCCCCACGCTTCAGGGGTAGTCCCAGTATTGATGACGGAATCGAACAGCTTTTGGAGCGCCACAAGGAGGGGTTTCCCACCAGCTCTCAGCAGCTCTGTTGTGATCCCGTCATCACCCGGTGCCTTGTTGTTTTTAAGCTGTTTCAGAGCCTCCCTAATCTCATACAGGCTGACGTCCGGGATATCTTCGGTATAGTGCCGCGTCAATTGAGCTCGCTTGTCTCTCTCCTCCTGGGGAGGTGGAGCTTGCGAGGAGGCATACAGCTGTCCGTAGAATCTCTCAGTTTCTCTCAGAACTTCGGGCTTCGTCGAGACTATGGTGCCGGACTCGGTCTATAGGATAACTATATCATCGGCATATCGCAGGTGTGTGATGTATTCGCCATTAATGTTGATGCCACGTCGTTTCCACTCCATCAGCTTGAACACGTCCTCCAATGCAGCGGTGAACAGTTTTGGGGATATGACATCCCCTTGTCTGACACCTCTCTGCAGTTGGATGGGCTTCGTTGCTGTGTCTTGTACTCTGACGGACATGGTGGCAGATGAGTATAAACACTTCAACACCTCGATATAGCGGTAGTCGATCCGGCACCGCTGGAGAGACTTGTGAACGAGAAACCCGACACCACCTTGGGACAGGTGTTCGCCCTCCCGGTCATAGAACAAGTTTCCGGATTTGAGTATTATCGTGTCCTCCTCCCCCTGTCTTCGGACTTCAGATAAACCCACAATTCTCCAGTTTGACTTGTCTATATCTTCTTCCAGCTCTTTTACCTTGTCGTCGGTCCTCAGTGTCCTGGTGTTATATGTTGCCAGGTGCAGAAGTCGTCGTTTGGATTGGTAGCCGATCTCTACCGGCGATTCTTAGCACCCCCTGCCCCGCCGTTACCATAGCCGCTACCGTAACTAGGAATAGCGGGGCTGCCGGGGATCGGGGGCCGAGGCTCATTCGTGACTAACATGCGGAGGTTTACCTACGTGTCATAGCTTTGAGTATTTACGAAGTTCCGAATCATGTTTCCAGAGGGCGACTCTTTCCATGTTCTCATAATTCGCGCTGAGATAGACCTCTATTCCCGTATATACAAAGTTACTCTATGCAAGTGATGTAACACGCCAATGCCGGTTACAAACGCAACGCGACGCCGACCGACGTCCCGGGTATTTCCGAAATCCGAACACTTCCATATTCTGAAGAATTGCGCACTCTCACCGCCCAAAACGACATTTTGAAGGTCACGCGCCACCTCGTTAACTTTAAAATTGTATTTTGACTATTTTGTGCACATTGGAATCCGAATTTGGTGTCGAGTTAGGTTTTGTAGAAATTGATCGAATATTCGAATATTCGGTCCTTGTATTCGAATATTTCAGCGAATTTATTATTCGAATTATTCGAATATTCGAATATTCGATGAAAGCCCTAGTAAGTACTAAGCTTTCAATAGTCAAGTTAACCACTTACCCTTACTTATTTGAATGTGTAGCGTTGACAAGTAACGTCCGTGCTGATTATTTTATGCATTCATTGTAACTGAATTGAATCGAAACAGCTTCCGTGAGGTAATATCAACGATAGATCGGGGCCCTTACCCGTCGGCTTGTCTTGTCTGGAGGGACCCAAGAGTGTTCCGATAAAACAGCCACAGAAACTGACACCAACAAATCTGTAACCCCTTATCTTTCAATCCGAGCCCGGCGGAATTTAACCCGAATGATTTCCGAGTCATTAACCCTCTCCCATCCGTCCTAAGCAAGATAGACAACATCGGACTTAGATCCGTATCGTGTGAAGCTTGCGGCTTACAGATTAACCGATTCTACTGTTGAACAGTTCAGGAGTTATCAGCCACGGACGCGAAGAAATCGTGCTATCTCCCAGTAATGTAGGATTAGGGAGCTCCAATCAAACTAAACAAGCCCCACTAATCGTGTTTCTGTTCTGTCTCGATCAGAGTTTCGTGAGCATGAGGATTACCCGGCAGTAGACGAGAGTCGAGTTATGGTCTCATTACCTCAAATGAGACGGGAAAACGGTTTTCAAGATTACTAAAGCCTTTAAGTTTATGTAGTCTGTAATTATCTATATACTGATAAGAAAATTGTTACGAGGCTCTGTATTAGGTAATTATTTTCTGATGATACCTATTGCATAGTGATTAGGCCAAAAATCAAAACTTTCTTCTTTATAATATCTATTAGTTTATACATGATTCGGTTGCAGCCTCGTTCCCGTTTCGGGTATTTCAGAAGCAAAGCGAGTTTGATCAAATATTCTCAATAAAACATGCAATGAAAGTTTCACCATTAAATTAATAATATTTACAAAAAATCCCATTAAACATCAACCCAAACAACTTCAAGTTTTGCAAGTGTGGTTAACGATGTGAAATTTACAGCTTCAATTTAGGGAATATCCAAATTGGATTTCGTTTGGAAGTTAATTCAGAGCACGTCCAACTCATTGCAAATTCGATTACATTTTTAGTGAACTAACAAACTTTGTGACATTTGGTACCTGTCTACTTAACAATGATGCACTATATTTAGTTAGCATTTTAACGATTCGCACAGTTTGCGTTGTAATGGCTAATATATTAATCCTTATTGATTAATCTATAATCTGTTTTTAAACGATACTTATTTTTTAACAAACGGGGCTACTCTTTTTATGAGATATTGCTTTATCTATATATGTATTATCTTTACCTAATCGAGAAACTGCTCCAACGATTTTCATGACATTTAGTATTCAGGGGGTTTCGGGGGCGATAAATCGATCTAGCTAGTATTCAATTTTAGAAAATGTCGTTTTATCAGTGTTTTCAGGCAATGTAAAACTACTACAATATCATTAGCTTTTCCTGACATCTATTGGCGTGTAATAATACTATTATCATTGGGAGCAACTAACTGCTATAACGACACAGAGCTACTTCAGTAGATGGCGTTGTTAAGCAACACTAAAATACCGGGCAAAGCTCTGTCATCCAGATATTTTTATTTATGTACTGTAAAAAACTAATTACTAGTAAACATACTTTAGTTTTAGCATTAAATGCTGTCTAACGTTTGGATTGAACTTGGTGGCTCAAAATCGAGAGATATTCTAACAGGAGGAATCGAAGGCATAATTTAGCAGGTAAATTTAGCTAGAATTAAATAATTCACGTGAAGTAATAATGGATGACATTAATAAAGATTTAATCAAGAAAATATATTTGTTTCAAAATAAAGTGTGGCATATTATTGTTAACCTTCCCTGAAATCGGAATTATACGTTCTTGCGTAGATACGTTACCTCTACACACGTATACGTATATATATTTACATATACACAAAGCGATGGCTTTATTGTT
This sequence comes from Thymelicus sylvestris, assembly GCA_911387775.1. Taxonomy (NCBI): domain Eukaryota; kingdom Metazoa; phylum Arthropoda; class Insecta; order Lepidoptera; family Hesperiidae; genus Thymelicus; species Thymelicus sylvestris. Next base: position 7,960,917 of record OU426896.1, on the reverse strand, counting down.
CGTTTAAAGGGTCCGTATTTAAGTAGGTCGCGTGTGATGGTTTTATGTATCATTATGTCTCTCATGCATGTTATATATTGTGTATCTAGTAATAATTTGCTGCAAGTAATAAATTATTGCAAAGCAAAGCAACAACCCATAATTGTCCCACTGCTGGGCTCGGGGTCTCCTCTCACAATGTGAGGGATACAGGCCATAGTGGCTGGCCAAGTGCGGATTGGTAGACTTCACACACTTTTGAGAACTTTATGGAGAACTCTCCGGTGTGCAGGTTTCCTCACGATGTTTTCCTTCACCGAAGCAAGTGATAATAATTAACTTCTAATACGCACATAATATGTGAAAATTAGAGGTGCGTGCCAGGATTTGAACTCGGGCCCCTTCGTTCGGGAGACCAACGTTCAACCACTAGGCTATCACGGCTTAAATTATTGATTGTTATGTAAATAAAAGAATATTACCTAACATAAAACTTTACAAGATTTGAAATGAAATGAAAATGTTTTAGCATGAATTGGCCAAACATTAATCTTTTTTTTTTGTGAAGTCTGAAGTGGAAAGCACTTTACGGTAGAATTTTGACCTCATGTCTCTAGTAAAATTAATTTCTTGATAATAAAATCTTCCAATTTAATATTTTGGCCTTACGACTTTGTAGTCAATATTCAAGTAATGAACATTAGGTACTGCACTTAATAAATTATTCACAAAACGTTTTTAAAAGCAGTAAACATTAATTACCTACTTCATAGCAGACACGGCTTAACAAATACCGAAGGCGTCCAAACAAGACTTCATAACTTTTCGGTCGAAGCTTGTACAGGGAGCAACAAAAGATTTTGGCACAACGCAGAAAGGCAACTACATACTTATTTGTTATGACTCGAACCAATTTTGAACACAAATCGATGTCGTTAAGCGATCCCCTGTAAATTGTGTCTTAATAATATAAACTCTGTCTTTATTGAGTGGCTGATTGCTTTACTCTTATTCTAAATGACTATAGCTCAAGTAGTGAAAAAACAAAGATGAAAAAGTATTCAGACTTCAACTTAAGTCAAATTCAAGGCTAATTAAAATTTAAGAAATGAGCCTATTTTAACCTATTTGTAACGTGTAGATCTACTGATCTACACGTTACAAATAGGTTAAAATAGACTCTCACATATTTACTAATATGTGAGAGCTTCAAACATTATAATATTGGTATTGATTGTACTGAATGAAAAGTTCTAAATCTCACTTCCTTAGCTTTAACTATGGTTACGACTATGATTCAGCATCAACTCATCAAGTAATCCCGCTCACTTTATGACCGAGCTCAGAAGTGCGGCAGTAATTGGTCGTAGAACCGTTTATTATTAGGACTAAATTTCAATGAGAGGCTTAAAGAATATGAGTAAACTTCAAAGCACGTAGGTGTGAAAATAGAGTGGCTCTTTCACCATTAAATGGGTAAAGGAAAGTCACAGTACCCGAAAGTTGTGCCCGTCTCTTGAAAGTTGAACCGCGGATCAAACTTTCTTCGCTAGACACCAAACTTGACTCGAATAATAAGATTAAAATATTACATCGGCTTTTGAAACTCAGTTCTATACTATTACTTGTGTTATTTAACTGACTTATTTCAGCGGTTTGACTGTTGGGATCGAAGATTTAAAGGCTACAGTTTCAATACATTGAAATCTTGAAGTGACCATACACTAGTTAAATAATGAAGGACTTGTTATTTTAGAATTTTCTGTAAAAAATTCAAAATTCAAAATTCAAAATCATTTATTCATGTAGGTATCATTGATACACTTATGCACGTCATTTTTTAATTTACCAGCTTTTCGGAAAGGTGCTTTGTCATGGAGGAGAAGAAAAGCCGAAAGAAACTCCTCAGCACATCTTTTAAAAATAAAATACATTGGTATATTTCTTACAAAGAAGTATCACTAGCCTGTACGGAACTGGTTGCAGATCTGGTCATTTCCATGCGTCTTTGTCATTTATGTACTCATCTACAGTATAGTAGCCTTTGCCTAAAAGTTGAGATTTTACATGTTTCTTAAATAATTCCACTGGCAAATCACGTATTAACTTTGGGATTTTATTGTAACATTTGAAGTTATCATTTAAGATAAATAGCGACAAGCTAGTGAGAAGCGAATATAATAAAATCGACGACTCCATACCGCAGTTGATATTATCTGCCTGCAAAACCATTAGTTTGTGTTCAATTCCTTGCCGGGGCAGATATTTACTTGATTGATTTTTCTTCTTATTATCATCCATTATCAGAGTTGTCTTACGGCAGTTATCAACAACCTATCTATCCTTAATCTCAGGATAAGTTATTAATTATTATGGAAAATAATAACAAACATTATGACGATTTGAAAGGTGTTAAGCAACTGATTTAAGGACGGGTCCATAGAATACTTAAAATGGACTATAATTATAGGTTTTTAGGTACTTTAGCCGTATTGGGGCGGCTTAGAATACTAACCCCAATCCCACGCCGGATGGGTGTCGTGAGAGACGACTAAATCCAGCCCGCTGGTGGTAAGGCCTCTCGAGGAATTATATTGGTAATATTGATTTTAATTGTTTATTAATACCATTAATACTATTATTATTTCTCCATGGGGTTCGCCTAGATAGCTACCACCCTTGAGCATGGGTCAGCCGTCAAACGACTCGTCGTGTTCCGTCTGGGGGCTTGAGAGCCAGTTCTTTCTTTCTTTTTCTTCTCTCTTTCTTGGCCGGCAACGCATAAGTGATACCTGTGTTGTTGCTGATATCCGGGGACGATAGCCACTTGCCATCAGGTGGATCGTCAACTCGTTTGCCGGCTAATGGTCCGCGGCGTAGCTACCGCCTTATCAGCCGTATCAATCATACGGGGTCCCCAGGGTATAGAGGCCCCCACTAACACTCCCAAAAAAAAGCTCGGCAGTGCCCTACGACGGCTACAGTTGGCGCTCCTTTTATATTTGACAGCTAACGTCGAGGGGACCCCACAACAAATATTGATATAGGGCCTCCTTAGGGCTAGCTACGCCACACATTGTCATTGACATGAATTTTCACATTAAAATAATGTTTTCAAATATCACATGTTTCTGAACTTTCTATTTACTTTTTATACTCGATTTATCCTTAAAAACCTATAAATAACCGGTGTCTTATACAGATAGGATTAAATAATTACGCTCCAAGATGAACGTACACAACAAAGTGGAAACTCTCGAGACGGCATTATATCATTACTACAGGCAGATTCATATTCAGACCAGAGCTGAATTTACGAGATAAGAGCGTATACCTAAATAATTAGCATTGAAATTGCGTCTGCTATAATGGCCTTTTCATTATCTGCAGGTCATTGTTACGCTTAGAATTAGTGGTTAACTTCAGCCACCGCGAATATAGCGAAACATAGTTATTTTGAAAAGGCTTGCACGGAGCGCCTGCGGGCCTTCGCTTGGCGGAATATAATAATAGTCGTCGGGGTACCCAGGAATATCATCTCGGTACATTGTGAGGCGCAGGATGCTCATTAGATGACGCCCCGGGCCGTCTCGCCCTACTACCTTATGCTTTACTCTTCGACTCTCCACTCCACTAAATTAGTTTTATTATGCGTTGCGTTTAATCCTCGTCTACCTTGAAACTAAATACCCCAGTTGATATTCGCCTAGTGATATATAGAGTTACTAAAAGATTCGAAGTTTTGAAACCCAAACTCTTAGAAACTGAGACGATCCTGTGCCTAAAACTTATCCCTATCGTTGGAATGTTAGGTAATAATATTTAAAAAAGCCACAAACTCTTATATCGCCAAAAATATTACGTTGTCGATGGTTTAATGAGGTATACAATAGAGTACAAGTTTTAATAAATTGAGTTTCTACCATTTTTTATTGAACTGAAAGAAGGAAATTAATGGTTACAACGTCCGTGTTGATTTTGATTGCCTACAACTCAGTGCCATTATCTATTGCAAGCTATTTTTTATAGGTTATGCTTATTTAAATCTATTTATACTAATATTATAAAGAGGAAAGATTTGATTGTTTGTTTGTATTGAATAGGCTCCAAAACTACTGAACCGATTTGAAAAATTCTTTCACTGTTGGGAAGCCACTCTACCCCCGGGCGACATAGGCTATATTATATTTTCAAAAAATTAGGGATCCTTAGTGAAATTCCAATAATGTAACCCAAGGTGTAAAAAAATAAGAAAACTGAAGCAAAGCGAGGGCGGTTACTCGTTATTTATAAGTATAACAACAACAATCAACACAATGATTATGTCTCTTCATGTCAGATAATTTACATGAAATCATTCCTCGGTTAATTTAAGTGGTAAACAGAAAGTGCCAGCTAGATTGGCGGGTAGAAAACCTTTCCTCTACAGTGTAGAGGAATGTAGAGTCTACACTATCTCAGATTAAAGAACATTTATAAATCTGTGTACACTATCTTACAAAATAGGTAAAAAAGGGTTGGTAAAAAGTGAAAGCTCAGCTAAAAACAGCAAGTCATTGTCTTGCAGGGTAACTACCTAGAGTACCTAGGTAAGCAGAAGGGGGGGGGGGGGGGGGGGAATTTGAATAGCGGATGGGATATTTTATTCTTATTGTTTCTTTATTAATTTCCAAGACTATATTCAATAATACATAATAATATTAACATATAAACAGTGCCAAAAATCTTGAGTTTCTTCACTTATGATCATGTATTGTACCTAACCGAGGGGGTTTACAGAGACTTTCAAATTTCAATCGATCTGAGCTTGTAGTTAATAATGCTTTAACCTTTTGGCAAAGCTATTCCTCATTTCTTGTAGCATTGAGAGTCGATCGCTAGTCGGTTTAGACAGCCGTGTTTCGCTGCCTTCTAATCCATTGCATGATTAGAACCTTTTTGTAGAATATGACCAATCCAGTTCCGTGACTGATCTCTTGATGCTCTCGCAGGTTCTCCTTTGACATTTTCTGAGGCCAATTCAGCGAATGATTTTCAATACCATCTTCCTCATAAAGCAATTCTTTTTTTTTTGTTTTTTTTTTTGTTTCGGGGGGGAAAATGCATTATGCATACCACCCGGGCACAGGGGGCACCCGAGTGGTGGACTCCCGTATAGGCTAATGAGACCCACGGTATACCCCCCTAATCATATAATCAATAAAAACCCCCCCATCTTCCACCTCGCCGCCTTGTGACGGGGTTACGGGAACGCCTTCGCACACATCAGCGACCCCGCCGGCGGCAGCCGCCCACAAGCGGCTCCATCACGGAAGCCTGAAGGCCCTCCACGATGGGCGCACCAGATGGTAAGGTGCGCCTCCCTCCTCGGCCTCCACCAGTACCGTAGCAGACTCCCCCGAGCCTGCTACTAGGTGGCCATGGGTACCAGATAACTGGTACCCGGTGGAAGATCAGGTCTGTGGTTCTTCCACCGACCACACCTCAGCCGCAGAGGATAGGGCAAGCGGCGCACCGCCGTGATAAAGCAATACTGACTCAACGTTAAATCCGAATATCTTAGGCTTGAGCATAATATCTTGAGCATAGAAATTGTAACAACCAAATATTATTTTACGGGAGATGGGAATGGTACAGAGTACAGACACAACATTCAGTTAGCCGAGGTCACTCGATTCGATCTAATCTCGGCTTACCGTTCGAGTGTTTGCCTTACCGGCCATAGAATTTCTATTCCTACGAATATAGTATGCTCGTTTCAATTTATATTCCAGAACTACTCATCGATAAATTTTAATAATAGAGTTTACAAACATAACCTAAGTAGTAGGTACGCTAGCTATTTAGGTAGGTAGGTAGCTATTCCCTAAGTGTCTATTTATGGGCCATGAGCAAATTGTTTTGCATAAAAGATATAATTCTAAAAAGGTACAGCATAAAAGTAAACTATTAACATCCTCGCACTAGGAATTGTAAGAACACAACATGAGATGATATAATACGTATATTAAAACAACATCATTACAAAGTTAACGTTTACAATGAAAGGGTGTCAATATCATCACACTGACTAAGAACAAACTGGCAGATTTTATAGTCTGGTGAATATTTGGATATTAACTTTATTTTGTCGATAACATGCTCGCCCAAAAGTAGTAATTTCAATTATTTTCGTTTATTACCTAGATCCATGAAGTGCCTCCTTACAAAGCTACACTATCATAATTAGGAACGAAGAAGCCACAGCCTCGAAAACCTAATAAAAGGGCCACAAGTATATAAAAAGGAGAGGTACATAAGGATCCTTTAACATTGCAAATAGCTGCAGGCATCCGTGACCGTCTCGCGCCGTCTACGCGTCTGGGAACTCCCTTGCTATTAGAAATGGCTAGCTAAACATTGGGTTGCACTCCGATGTCTTCTCTTTTACGTTGATTAAATGCAGTTGTTGTTTTTCTGTCTGTTTCTCGCTTATTACTTTAATGTCTATGGGTTGACGGCATTTAGATTAATTTCTAGAAGGTTGCTGGGGAAATGGTCTCTGTAGATGTAAGTTTATTATGAACCTAAATGCCGTATGTAATTATACGTCAATGAAAACTACCGTTCGTGAAAAATACGCAATCAAAAACTATTATAATAGTATCATTGAACCCAATATCACAATATGCAATATAAGAAACAAGAAAAAGCCTTATTTCTCCATCTCGTTGTGGATATAGGCGCCTGGCGCCGGCTAGTGGATTTGCTGACTACTTATTATATTATTTTTGTATGACTTTTATTCCCACTGGGTAAAGAAGTTTGTAGAAATAAATTGCAATACTGAAGGCGAACCACCATACTGAAGAACGTTAAATTTTCTTGAAATATATAAAAGTTAAATTAAGTTTTGTCAAGATTTTAACGAATTACAAAAAATGGAAAACTTGTCTGAAACAGTTCGTCGCGTGTCAAGTTAGTTAACATTTAATTAAAACATCAAGCCATTAGCTATTCAGATCACAATCTTACAGTGACTGTAGCGAATGAATAAGTTTCCTTTTTTTAAATCGATAGCTGATGCCATTGCCGCTTTACAAAGTATCTGCGGCAAGGCCAATAAAAGCAGGGAAATAAAAAGTTTCAGTGCAACTTTGTCCCAAGTGTCAGCCCAAGTTAGACAACTGCCCAGAGGAGAATGAGAGAATATTTTTTCGAGGCCGCGCTCTAAAACTGATTTGTTTTAAAAGGCTCATTTTTGGAAATGTTTTTTGGTTTATGAATATGGCGTTTGTGATTATCTACATCTATTATGTAGAATACGTAGGTATCTATATTTTAAGGTAGGGTACAGTGTATTAAGTCAATATACTAGATTACCTTAGGTACTCTCTTCGATAGTGGCATCAGTTTGATAGCATTAAAAGGCATATCGCCGCTTTCAGTCGAGAGAAGGAGACGTTAAGTGGGACCGCTCACAAAGTAATCCGCTATGAGGGGCGTTAACGCACTCGAGTGTTTCTAATGTAGGGAAAAAATCCTCTCGATGTATCAACCCCCATCTGATCCGTTTTTCTTACCTTTCGAAAGTTCTCGAAGGTATTACCTAGTCTAGGTACGAACATGGCAATATAAAGTGTAGGATATGGCGTGTTCAAAACAAAGTCGCATTACATACTCATATTTTAATAATAGATTTTCGCATAATTGCTCTGAAGTTATTTTTTTACTATGACATAATTACCTACAATTCGTAGGTATATTGTAGGTCGATATTTCGACCGTCGCTTGGATCGGTCACGATTAAACTCAATTAATTTATTTTGTGGCAGATTTATGACGTCCTCGTAAGGAGGATGACGGTGATACAAAATAATACCCGTATCTCGATTTAAGTTTATCTTAAGAAAACAGTTTGTATGTACTACAACAGACGGGTGTGGATATTTTGTGAATTATACCCTTTATTGGAAAAATTCGGCGTACTCTGCGCTCACAGCGCATGCTTAACACATTAATATAATAGGGATCCAGAATGAAAGATAAGGAATAATATAAATCATGAAATATTTATTGTTTGTATTTAATTTTTCTATTGTTTTAAAATAAAACTCATAAAGCATCAAGTTTGAAGTTAACCGTCAAAATTACGCTAATTCAGCGCAGCGCAAGCGCAGCGACAAACTGGTTGTAGATGGCGCAAGCTATTATTAGTTTCATTGTGAATATTGCGATATAAATATATCACCTGGCATCCATGATCATATTGTAACTAGCTACCAAAATTGGTGTCTGTGGCAGGTATGAAAGAATAGATATTATTGTAATTTTCTTAATTCTTTCATCTGATAGATATTTTTCAGAATATGTAAATTAATCACTCACTCCTCGTGTTTACTTAATGTCTTTTCTTAGGGTTGAGAACTCAAGCAAAAGATACCAGATACAAAATGTACCAGGGCAACAGCCGTCAAAGCGGCTGCGAGCAATGACGATGCGGCGATAAGAGGCACGTTGCTGTTATAATCCTCGTCCAGTGAGGTATTATCTCCCGCTGAGTCCACAGCTCAGAGCTAAGTGCCTGCCGTTGCGCACGGTTCACGACTTGTGCGTAACGAAACCGACTAGCGATTACAAACGGATAATTTTAAGTCTCTATTGAATGATTTTTGTTGCCATCAACTTATCAAAACAGATTTATGGGAATTGGGAAATGATTGGGAAAAATATTACTACATTTAATTGGTGGTTTAAAACATCTCACTTTGTTAAAACTGTATACTGGTCCTTCTTAAATGGCAACGCTAATGGGGTTGTGGTTAATCAATAATCTATTTTTTCTTAAATTTCAATTAACATCATCTTATCATTTCATGAGGTTAAGATACAACTTATTATTAAAAGTACAAAAAAAAGATAAATAGGTACCTTTTCTAACATGAATACAATCATTGTCATCGTAAAAAGGAGTAAGTGTTTGTCCTCGGTTTCACTTACGAGAAACTTTGTTAATATGCGCCTCAATGTACGCATACCAGCCTTTGCAAATATGACCTTATTATACACATAATACCATGTAAAATACAATGTGATGTACCTACTCCTGATAATGACCTTTTAGACAAGATAAATAGACTGGTAGGTATAGGTTCATTTTGTCAAGTCTGGAGATAAGCGCTATTGGTCGAAAATCCAGGGCTCGTATTTAGGGGACGGCTTCGCAGTCATTTTCGTAAAAGCTAGCCATTGTCTCTTTGGATTTTCCCAAATCTAGCTCAAATTACCTATACGGAGACAAAAGCCGTTACACATGACACAGCGGCAGCAAGAATATCTAGGATCTTGTATCTCAGGATTTTTCATTCAGCGATTTGCATTACCATTAGCCATACGTAATAAAAAAGGAATTATGTAGAGAAATATGTATATCTATGTATTACTCATTGTATTCTGTTGTAAACTACCCAATTAATATTTGCCAAATTGCCAAAGATTTTGATATACTGTAAGTTATGTAACGTCGTAGGACGAAGATTGGCCGCTTTATTAGCTAAGATTCCCAACTTAAGGAATTTATCAATACTGAGTAGTTTTCCTTGTTTAGGTACTTTATAAGTGCGTAATAAATATGTTATAACAACGACACGAACATCATGAATAACATCATGAATATCTTTAATACTTATAAATCACAATGTAAAATATTTCAAAGATGCAAATATTAATTTTACAGTAGGTATCTAACGGTCTTTAGTTGAGCCCCATTAAAATGAGATATTGTTCTAGATGGAGGACGTCATTACATTTTAAGAATTATTAATTCCCACCAAATTATTCGAATCATTTGATTTACGGTTAAATGTTCATCATAAAAGTCCTAGCCACTGAAGATTAAAACTTTCCTTTATGACTTTGCATTTCTTCATCTATCTCGTTATTTCAGTAAAAATTTAAAATGTTAATGGAATAAAAAAAAAAATAATCATTCTCAAAACTACCTATACCTAGATTTTTTTAAAGAAACTTCTTAGCTTGATGTATTGAACAAGACAATACCTAATACACACAATGCCGTATGTAACAGCTAGTAGGTAGGTACACGTCGACTGCAGGCCGACTGCAGGTCGACTGCAGCCGCCGAAATTTTAACTTTGAATATCAGCGGTAGCTGTCGACCTCTCTCTTAGTATAGGAGCCAGTTGCAAAATGGATTCCGAAGAAGAAACGCTGTTATTGCTCGTTTTTTTTATCATATTAGTATTGTATTCTTGCAATTTATAATTCCAAATACAATTATTAATATTTCTTTAATACATCAATTAGCAATTCAACATCAGTATTGTCACTAGAACTCAGTTTATAAACCCGCCACGCTAGCGCTCTCTTGTATTATTTATTTGGTGTCGACTGACAAAGTGACGGACGCGACATCCTACAACTGCGTACTGCATAGGTCGTCTGCAACGTGCTGCTCGTGTGTAAGAGCGCTTAGAGCCACTGACGCCCTAAGCAAGAATATTGTGGCCAGTGGCGTAGCTAGCCATAAGGAGGCCCCATATCAATATTTGTTGTGGGGCCCCCTCAACGTCAGCTGTCAAACTGTAGTGGTCGTAGGTCGCTGGCGAGCTTTTTTTGGGAGTGTTAGTGGGGGCCCCTACACACTGGGGGCCCCGTATAATTGATACGGCTGATACGGCGGTAGCTACGCCCCTGATTGTGGCATCCAAATAAGAAAATAAAAACTGAGCTTTTTTTTGCTCGAAAAATTTTTTACTGAACCAATGGGAACGTTTATTAAGAATTTTATTTTTCCTTTTTTTTTGCTCCTCACCCCAATTATGGCGTCCCTCCAAATTTGGCGCCCTAGGCCCCCCCCCACCTCGCCCCAACCCTAACGCCGGCTCTGTGTAGGTACTACGTATTGCACAATAACCATTCGACCCTCTTAACAAAAACACTTTAAAAAGCTACTTTTTAACTCTTCTCAAGAAAATGGTTCAACCTACTAACTTTATATAAACCGTAAATACCTTACTGTAAGTTAGAAACAAGATCTATTCAGTCGGTCCAGAGATGGACTATTGAGAGCTCACAATAGACCCAATCACGCAGCTCCAAGTTCTGAGATCTCTAAGAGGCACGTCGTAACACTTCCGAGTTTGGTTCATGTCCAAACCTCTTTAATTGTCCTATTTGCTGATTGTTAGTTCATCACAAAAACTATTATCAGGGTACTGTAACTAACTTATCATATCGTACCGATTATGTCATACTGCAACTACATATGTCACAGCTGATTACGAAAGTATGGAATATTTCTGTGATAATAACTGTGAATCTACGACATGGTTTAATTGGAGGATGCGAATGGTGCTCTTGTCATATTATGTTTACATATCCTATTATACTTGTTATCATGTATTGTATATGTGTAAGAAATAACGTAGAATATGTTATTCCTGTGGAAGAACCTTGTAATCAATCACCTATTCATATCAAGATTTTTGTCCTTGTGTGATCGCAGATAAGTACATAGTTATTGCCGACCGTTGTCATCGGCAACACTAGGGTTAGTATTACTTACGTATTTTGACTAAGAAGGAACTTCACCTAAGTTCCTTCTTAACATCGTAATTAAAATAAGTAAAAATATTTTTATAAAACCAAATAGGTTGACTGACATTGACTTTGAGGATTACGACTTTTATCATCGCGAAGAAAATAAATTATTGTTTAGAGACCTTCCTTATTATTAAGGGATAAGCAAGACAGCTATTACAATTCCCAAATATGCACAAACACATGTAAACCCCTTAGCATAAATCGGGACACAGTTACCCAAAACATGTTACAAGGAATTGTTTTTAATAAGCATAACATTGAAACTAAGTGATTTAGTTAGCATTCTCGGAATGTACAATGAAATGTTAACAATAGACTCATTCACACAGTGATAAGTTTCAGGACCTCTTGGGAAACATGGAATTTCATGAACTATGAACATGAACTCTCAGTTCGGGCTCCCAACCCAACCGCAGCCTTTAAAACTTCTTAAGTATAAAGTAATTTAGTTATTGTGACCCAGTGTTGTAGATAATAGATGTAATTTAAGCGTTGTGTAGAATCTTGGATCATTGTGGGAAAGGAGCAATGATTTAAGGGTATTTCAAAATAAAATTGCTAAAAAACGGTTAAGTCAAATATAAAATTTTATGTAAAGAAGAAATAAGTTTGTGGTATGAAGAATAAAAAGAGCGAAAAAGTGCAAAAGTAAATTAGATAGATATGGAATATGACGGTACTGATAAAATGCCTGTAAAAATCTCTGGCGTTAATCAGAAATTAACTGTTAAATTCATCCTTGTGGAAATTCATGTTAACAGATATAACGCGCGCAATTTTATTATACTGAAAAATCTCAACTCTCAACTAATTTTCATAACGCATAAAAAGAAATATAATATCAATAATTATAGATTTATCTTATTGTTATTGTACGTAGGCACATTGTTTTTCATATCAGTTGCATCTGTTGTTTTTGACATACTTACCTAGATGTATTTTAATTAAATTGTACGTGGTTCTAAGTTAATCCATCAAAACTTCTCGGGTAGGTACATAGTTGGCACAAGTTCCATTATAACATTGTAACTGATAGCAAGTAGCAAGAGACAAGTTCTGTGCGACCTATTTACACTACTAATGCAGCTGCGGTGTTACCTTACCTGTTAACTTTGCTCAATACCTATTAATTTGATTGATTGACAAACGGATAATGGCCGTCTGTTCGTTTGTCAATTATAACTATAAAAAAGTTTAAATGAATCTAATCTATGTTTTGCCGCATTGCATAATTTAGAAAGCATTCGGGCAAGCTGGATTCAGAAGGCTCTGGACCGGTCAGAGTGGCGCAAGTTAGGGGAAGCCTATGTCCAGCAGTGGACCTCCAAAGGCTGATGGATGGATGGATGGATGGACGGGCAAGTTTCTTCTCCTACCTTTGCCTTTGTCACATTTAAGTAGTTAACACGTGCGTGTTAAGGCTATTTCACATTTTTTTCTTGTAGGGAATGTACAGGCAGTACAGATCTAAAGGCAGTAGAAATTCATAAACGAATACGAAATGCCGTTGGGATTGGACAGAGCTCTACAACCTCAAATCAGTGCCAGTGTTTTACTAGGAGCCATTGTCTCGTTCATACAGCAAGATGCACCACGAAATGGATAAAGGTTGGATTATGATAGATTGAGTTTACCTCAGAACTTAAATAACTTAAATTACACGACGTTATTTAACGCTAAACTTGTAACTCCTAAATAAACGAAAGCCATATTTAAAATAAAATACTTAGCAAAGTATTAAGTAAGCGAGAGGGCGCACGCTCCGATTCCCAATCATATTCGTTGAGGTCGGTATTGATTATATCGAGTAGATACACATGTCGAAAACTGAACCGATAGCCAAATAAACTAGCAAACCACATCGATTACCTGTCAGTGGCAGCCTCGCCGAATGACCGCGCTGTTCGAGACCGTTCCGATACTTACCCGGCTAAATACATAACGCTATACTACCCGTGCCGTATTAGGTGGTTGTTTTAAACTGCGGTACGTTTTAATACAATTACGCTTGCCTTTTAACTCTGCCTCTCTGTGCTCGGTGCTCGAAGTGAAAATTATTGAGATAGAGAATATGAAACCTTTATAAACGCTGCCAGGTTGAAGTTTGTTAAAGCTTTTGGAGTTAATGTAATAAAAATTTGAAACGTAGCGGGGCGCCTAGTAGATCTAAAATATCGATAAATATTAAGATAATTCATTAAAATTGACGGAAATGGCATATTTTTAATTTGAAACTCATATTAAAAGCATTCTTATGACGAAAGGGTGTAATATTTTTTTTATGAAAAAAGCTGGCAAACGTGCTGACGATCCACCTGATGGTAAGTGGCTATCGTCGCCCATGGACATCAGCAACACCAAAGGCATCACTGATGCGTTTCCGGCCAAGAAAAAGAGAAGAAAATGAAAGAAAGAACTTGCTCTCAAGCCCCCAGCTGGAACACGACGAGTCGTTTGGCGGCTGACTCATGCTTAAAAGGGTGGTAGTTATCCAGGCGAACCCCATGCAATTGTTAATTATCAATTAAAATCAATATTATTATTACCAATATAATTCCTCTGAGGAGCCCTACCACTAGTGGCCGGATTTAGTCGCCTCTTACGACACCCATCCGGCGTGGGATTGGGGTTAGTATTCTGATCCTCCTCAATACGACTAAAAGTTTATTCTAGAGCTAGAAATTACATTGTCGTTAATTTCACAACCCTATTTGTCTGGTGTGGTTCGTGAGTTCGATTACTGGTCGAAGCGACGTTAAAACGATAATGTTATTGGTAATACTTAACTACTTAGTCACATACCATCAGGAGCATCGTGAGCTCGTTTACCGGATATTTCGGTAAAAAAACTATAAAAGGTACCTAATCCAAAAAATTACTTATATTTTAAATTGAATGAGCTCTTTTTCTTTAATCAGTATTAGGTTATAATTTAATTGGTATAATTTTTATTACGAAATTTTCGAAAGAGAACTTTCTCTTGACGAAACTTTTCCGCACTTTTAATAAGAACCTCATTCATTACATACTTTTGTTACCAACTTGCTTTATCGCCTACGAGTAAAATCGTATGCTTTGAAATTCTTTTTCTTCCTATTAATTTTTCATTTAAATCTTATCATGCTAAAAATATTATATTAATCGTTCTTTTTTGCGTGTAATATCTAATGGCTTTACATTTTTGCTATTTTGTCTCGTCATTTGACGCACGAATCAAATGTAGGATTCAAACAAATTCACCAAAGTTATAACTTTCACTGCATGTGACTGATCAAGTCTTATTTGATCAAGCTGCAGATTTGTCACTTTTAATTACTTCCAGCAGCTATTGTTTCCTTTTTCTTATCAATTAGTAGTGAGACCAGTCCTTAAGAGGGTGGAAAGGGGAAGGGCCTTATCGCTATAACTCGTGACACCAGAAAATTAAAAGTGCGCGGTCATGGTTGGACTATCTTGGAAATAGGGTGACTTGGCTTTTGCTAAACTTAATTAATTGGCGGTTGAGCCACGGCGGACATCTCCCACTATCTGGAAGTTGTAAATAGTCAGATATAAAAGTTGTGGTATCGGATAGTAATTAAATGTAAATAAGAAAACCCAAATGTGTTGAATAATTATAAAGTAGTAATTAATATAACTGGGTATAAATACATAAAAAATCGTAAATACCTGTTTGTATTAAATGAATAGTGTCCGCCATATAAATTTTAAAAATATTAGATGTTTTTTCAGATTGCACATAAACAGTTTTTCGTCTAAATGGAAATGTACTTTAAAAACTATACGTAACATACATACATAGTTTTAAACGATTACAATGACAACATCACAGAAATGAACCGATCGGACAAATGTTACACGGAAACGGAACATCGGAATTCAATAGTGGTGTGAGCAATAAAACCAGTGGCCTGTTGACGGCGATCCATTGTATGGTTGAGTCTTCATTTCGGCTGGTAAATTTGTTGAGCGGTGGGTCGAAACTGTGGCTTATTGCGTCCACCGCTTGTTTGTATTGATGGTCAAAGCTTTGAGTTGAAAGGTGTGCTGACAACAATGTCAACCAATATTTTACTATTTGTCGAAAAATGTTTATATTCCTAATAATTTTTTTGACTCTTGTGATTTTTAGCCTACCATAAATGTTTATTCTAATAAAATATGCAGTTTGTAGGAATGGCTTTAGTTTTGATTCTGAATTTTATGATTCTGTAATCACATTGTTTCACTAACTTTCTCGCTACACAAAAAATACTCATATCAACCAAATTTTTCAGTTTCCTGTGATAAATGTAATGACTTAAGATTTTATGTAAGTATAGATTTTTCAGGACATTTTTTGAAACTTAGAGAGGACTAAAATAGTGTAAGACCAATTATATTATTACTAATTATTGTATTACTATATTTTATATTTGTTTATGTCTATAGGATATAATATGTTGAACAGTGTGCACAGAAATTATATGACATATTATATGTTTCCATCTCCGTTTCTTCCTCGATCAACCCGACTTACGGCGACTATCCATCATTTCGTAGTAAAAATCCCGCCGATAGGGACAATGCGGTTTGGTCGTTCGTTAACTACATCCTCTTTTTTCAAACTACTTGAAACTTAAATTTCAATTTCTTGTCGATTGCCACGATAGACCGCTGCATTCTATCGATTCCCGTTTCCCAATTCACCATTCTGGTTTTGTTTCTCAATCTTTCACGTTACAATCAATTCGACTCTAGAATGCCTTACCCAGTGACCTTAGAAAGTTCTAAAATACTCTTTCAACCGCGTTACCGCTCACCTGATGAAAACGCTGAGAACACCTTATTAAGGCTTTTATCTTATGTTATATCATTTATATTTATTTATATTAATTATATTAATTCATTTATAATTACTATTTCTAGAACAATAATATAATCATCAGCACATTATTATTAAGTAATGTATATTCATAGTCTTATTTATTATATTTTTTTTAGTATGCTGAAATCGAAATGTTCTTCACGTACATTTTTTTTTATAATTTCTCTTTCTCTTGTACCGCTTTTAATTTCCACAATAAAATCTTCTAGAAAAATCTCACAATTATACTATTGTCCGATTCAAGAGAAGTCATTTCAGAATGTAGGTTATTTATGAATGTTGAATCCAAAGGAAAGCCGTATATTATAACAAAAATACGCCATAAACTCCAACATGAATCGGAAAATATTACCGAATACAACTATAAATATTTTAGACGGTAAGCCCATTTGAAATCTTAATAGATATTTGTCGCTTACAAAAGTCACTCAGGCCGAGTCGTTCCGGCACTTGGCTCAAGTTAAATGTAGTGTAAACAGGTAGTTATCGCGCAGAGCGGGCCACTAAATCTCTTACCGTTGGTACTAGAAGCTACTGCGTTCACCCGTTTGTCATGTCACTGGGCCTATCGTGACGAGTACGATGATTTATTGACAGGATTACTCCATAGCTAGACAGTATGCTCATGTAACGAAATATGTAAATTTTGTGTCATCCATCCATCGATAAATAGCGAGTCAGGAGTCAGTCAGGGTATTCACCCTTTGACTTTGATTGACTGAATCCTATTAAGAATGTTTTATTTTATGTATTTTAAGCTCTAAGTCCGCCCCGCCCAGCTAGCTACCCCTTCTCTTACTTTATTAAACTGCCGAACGACTCGTGTTGGCTGGGAGCATGAGTGTCAGTTCCTTCATATTTTCTTCTCTCGTCTTTCATAGCTGTCAACGCCTCGGTAATGCCTTTACTGTAACGTAACTGATCTCCCAGTGACAGTGATCACTTACCATCAGGTGACTTGTCTGCTCGTTTGTAAGTTATTGACATAAAAAATGCTATCAATTTAATACCTACTATGTACTTCGTGTTTCAATATTTTTTATACTGAATGCCAGAGCGTGGAGCTGCTTGGCATAAGTTAAATGTTGTGTAAACAGGTAGTTAGCGGCACATAGCGTACTACAAACTTTCCTACTGTGCAGGGTAGTTTGCATCATGCCTCCTACTGTCTCTCAGATAGTAATTCAACAACTTACCATGTGTGACGTGACGAACATCTTCGCCATTTCTTCTCTTCCATGACAAGTAACTTTTTCGAAATGGTGGTAGAATAAAAACATGATTTGGAATAACATAATATAGGGTACACAATATCCCGGACAACGTGAGCAAGCGATAGTATCTTATAAAACAATAAATATACCTAACTGTTGTAAAATAAAATAAATAAAACTGCGAAATTGTAACGGCAGTCAATTTACTTATTTTACAAGGATCTGCTATCAATTTCAAATCACGTACACGTATTGAAAGTATTTTTATGTCCATTATGCTTGATTTAATGCCCTTTGCTTTGTAACGATTTCACTCATCCAACGTAAACCCTGCAACAGCTTAACTTTTCTTTATTTGCTTTGCTTTTAGTGCTGATCTGAGAGCATCAGCATCTGTGATCACCATAGTACATTCGATAGCTTTGGAAGTGTTTTCCAAGTTTTGATACTTGTGTTGATGACAATTTTTTGTATTGATACAGAGCAGTTGTAAGACTTGGAAGGCCTTGTTGCAGGCATCAAATATTCCATCTTTTTTTAATCTTTGTAGTATTTTTGGTAAACTTTACGGATAAACTAATTTTGATTAATTATCAGCTATTTTTAATTTATATGAAAGGAAAAAAGAGTACCTTCATAAAAATTCAGTCCAATAATAATTTTGTTATTACACAAAATGATGGTTTATTCCTGAAATCTCCGCAAATCTCCAATCCAATTCTATCGGAAAAATATCGTCTACATACATCGTCACAGGTCGCGGTGAATTCACCAGCTGCAAAGACTTAAACATATATTTTTTTGTGACAACTTCATATTTACGGTTTTGGATTTTTCCCTTCTCTCTTTCTTACCCTGCAACGCATCTGATGCCTTTCGTGCTGTTTATGGGCGACGGTTTATTCACTGGTAGGGATTTCAGGAAACAATCTATTAATGCCCACCAGTGGGGACTTCTTGGTGAGGATTTCAGGAATGAATCAAAATTATCTTTTGTTAACGTCTGTCCTCGCAAAATGAGAACCGTTAAAAGTATAGACCTCAATTCTCAGTGTGGGAACAAATATAAATGGCGCGTATAGCATCGCCATCACGCGTAACCATATTATAGATAACTAAGATGGCTATTGCTAGCCGGACTAGGGCTAACGTCTATACGTATATATATTTTATTGCCCGGAAAATGGCTTTGTTTCCGTGGGATAGACGATATAACTTAAACCAATATTTTGAATTAATAAAATATGGATAATAATCAAAATCTTTTTTAAATTCAACTCATCTTAAACTGAACACATTTAACTTTAATATTAGGTAAGCTCACGATGTTTATTTTGGACATCGATATTTCAATGCAGCTGGGTTCGATTCCATGCAACTGTGTTTCATTACATGCCACTTGGTAGAATAATCGGAATATCGTTAGTACCCGTGATACTCACGAGGATAGTAAATCAAACTCTTTCTCTTATTTTCTGATTCCAGATGCTCAGTTTTAGTACATACCACACAAGCAGAGCAGGATGTAGCATACAGCAGAAAAATCATGATGTAACGATTCACATGAATTTAAAATACAGTTCAACTAAAAGTAGCAGTTATTTTATAGTGTTTCTTAACCTAAGGTTTTTCAAGTCTTTGTGTTAAGTTGTACTAAGCTTACCTGTGAACGGGAGCGACATTTACTTCACCGTTTTTACCGGAAATCGGAAGCTTTACTTAATCTTTGTTATAGAAGAGTTTCTCTTTAACAATGATGTTGTATGTATAGGGAGGTAGATATGCTGAGAGGGCATTGAAATTAAGTCAGTCGAATCAAGTCAAGTGTAGCGATTTCAATGTAGACAGTTGATAGATGCTTCAGAGTGAGGCTGTCTGTAGTTGTCACAAAAATGCCGAGTTGTGTTTTGAGATTTTGCAAAAATCATTTCTCCAAATTCAATAAGAATGACGGAGTTACATACCATAGGCAAGTACATAAAACGTAATGTTTAATTTTGTTACTAATATATAATATTTCTTTTAAAATTGATTAAAATATTAAATGTATTAAGGCACATGCCATTCGTCATAGACTAATAAGGCAGAAGTGAAATCTAGGCATAAAAGTCAATTTAAGACATTTCGCAAATTGAACCAAATGAAATCTTTTCATAATGAATATGTATATCCCCAATTTTTTGAACTCTTAACTAATTTTATTATGATATCAAGTTTTAGATTGTTCGTAAAATAAAAAGGTTAAATATAACTGTAACTATTTAACAAAGGCAAAGCAGCCGATATTGAACAAATTTTTGTTCTACAGAAAAGAGCCATTAGCTCTAATGTATAGCCTAGGTAGGTACGTGAAAACTAACCAAGTCAAATGTGGAGCTTGAATTACATGTTCTTGTGACTAAAATTTTAGGCTTTTCTACACAGAAATTGGCACCCATTTAGATCTCAATTCTTTTTTTTTTTGAAATTGACTCTCACTTTACATTTATGTTTTTGATGGGATACCTATTTTTGTAATAAATATAAGTTTTATTTTTAAAAGATGTGCTGATGAGTTTCTTTACAGCTTTTCTTCTCCTCCATGACAAAGCACCTTTGCGAAAAGCTGGTAAATTAAAAAAATGACGTGTAATTTAATTCCAAAATAAACACAAAATTTGACACAAAAAGTTAAATTACAATTATTTTTCGACTATGGGAAAGACAAAAGGTGGATGTTTCAATCCGAATGTGTACGTTCAATGATGTTGTATGTATAGGGAGGTAGATATGCTGAGAGGGCATTGAAATTAAGTCAGTCGTGCATAAGTGTATCAGTGATACCTACATGAATAAAAGATTATTTCATTTCATTTCATTTCATGTACCTAACTATTTTCATGCCACTTCCTTATTAGACGAGGGTTGGTGGAAAGGAACCAAAATAAAAATAAATACATATATTATGCCTGTTAACTTTTAGGTCAAACTTTTCAGCGCGTACAGTAGCCCTTTTTATTATTTTCTTCTTATCAAAATCAGACACAATTTCGTTTAAGTTATTTTATTTTTTACTTACTTTAAGTTTTTTGTTGTGTAATATAATTTCAAAATGTTAAATGACAATAATAATATTATGCCTAATATGTACTAACTATTTGTTTCATTCAGTGTCCCTTCTGCCTGACTAGTCTATGTTATGCTTTGACAATTATGACACGTCATCGCGGATCGAAAACTGAACCTCGTAATGTATGGACATAACCTATCTATGGTAAAAATCTTTGCTCTTTAATCTCCGTCTTTACGGGAAAAATTTCAACATTCTTACTGCGAACTCAGTTTTCATTGTTTCATATCTACGTTAATTACTATGTTACGTATATTGTTTTTTATTCGTCGTATTCAAACAATAGGGATGTTGACACTATCATTAAAATAAAATAAATTTATGCTTAAAGTATAAAGGAAAACTTTTAAAAACCTAAAATATTATTCTTTTGTCGAAATCAATCATAACAAATTGAATATAATTATTTTAAAATGTTAAAAATAGTACTCACTGTCACGTGACCTCAAACGCCATTTAGAGCTTATGACGTCATTGTACCTATTTTATATGGAAGTGCAACTAACTTCAGTCGACAGATAGTTTTGAATATCGGCTAGTGACGTCACGTGACGTTTTTGGTGCGAAATTTGAAAATGATTTTTATTTATCAATTTTTGTTTTTAAATTGAAGATTATTATTTTTATAATATTTTTTTCGTGAATCTTAAGGTTCTATCTGTTAAATCAAATTGAATCCTAAAATTAGTCAACATCCCTATTGCTTTAGCAAAACATTAAGTAATTTATTTTTAGCCACGGAATTTTTTTAGCAAATGCATTCTAGAGAACATACTGCTACGTCGTAGATACTGCTACGTGGCGTATAAAATATTATATTTAAATATTTAGTTGTGCTAATATGTACACACTATGAAATAAATAGCACCAATGGAAAGATATTACCTCTTTATGCAACTAGAAAACTAGCATACGGGCCACATAATGATAAGTGGTGACCTGGTGACCTTCCCCCATACATCAAGCTTTAGGGGCGTTAACGAAGCATTTCCAAGAGAAGGAAATAACCAACTCGCAGGCTAATACTTTATTAGTACTTTAAAAACATTCCGCAACTAAATTTAGAAGTTGGGTATTATAGCGAGGGATGTACATGGACATGTGCGAGTGGATACTACCACAGAAGAAATAATAGTACTTATAATAAGTAGTACTACTATTTATTTATTTATTTATTTATAAGTACTATTATTTACTACTACTAACTACTACTAACATTAAAATTCATTGACCCCCAAAAAGAGACTGCCATTGCTTTGTACATTCTTCACCTATTATGCTATTTTAAGACCTTTTGTTACACAGCCCATTTTAATTGCATTGTCAAAACTGTTCAAATACAAAGTAACATTAGTTTCATTTCCCTATGTGGGAGAAGTAGAAATTGTAACAATTAACTAATGTTAATGAAACTGTCTAGCGCACCGCAGACTCTATTATAATCGAACAAGCACTTAGGAAATTCTCTAGAGAAACAGTGACTGCTACTGAGTATCTAATATACAAGGAGTTAACTTGTTCACAACGGAGAACGACGAAACAAAACCACCTATAAGCATCTAGCCAAGTAAGTTTCATAAAAATATTATTCGAGTTTTTGGTAAGAAAGTACATAGAGACCGAATGGACTTCTGACCTTGAGATTCAAAGCAAGAACAAAATGATGCATTCGTGCCAGATCTCTTCTTTGGATGATCCCTAGGCTCTGTATGATATAATATACCTACATAGTTGAATCACGACAAAATATTATTTTCTTCCGCTTAATCTTCTCTTTTGGAGTTGATATTGTAATACGACGAAATACATTTTACATTAGACAAAGAAAAAGAATATGGAGATCTCCACCTTTTTTAACGTCTAAAAATGCAAACAATTTTTTTTCCGTGCACAGTCAGTTTAACTATCAGGATAAACCTCAATATCGGAGATAAAAAAAGTTAAACAAATCAGTTCTTAACTACATTACGAGGCGTAGGTACTCGTGGCCCGGGCTATATTTAATTAAATAAACTTGATAAGCGCGAGTTAAACTCGTTTGGAGAGGGTTCCGTACATAATTTATGTATTTACCGTTATTTTTCTATTTTATTTATTTTTGCCGTTTTTTTAAGACCATAGACTTCTTATAGGTTTTACTGTTATATTTAAGTAAAGAACTATTCTCTGTATTTTTTTTAAATTCTAGCGTTAGTAGTTTCGGAGATAAGAGGGGGAATGGTAAATTTTTGGTTTTAATTTTCGTTCTTTCTTGAATAATTTTAAAACTATCCATTGTAGAACTATGACAAAAATATATTTGAAATCCTCACAATAAGTCCTTTCATTTGAAATACCACGCAATACGGTTTGCAAAACAGTTTTTGTTTAATTTTGATTTCGTTAAAAATTCAGTTGTTCATTTTATACCTTTTTTTTGAGTCACAAAAAAGTATATACAAAATTTCAATAAATTCATTTGGTGCAGTGTTTTCGGAGTAAATTAGCTGTGATCGGCGGTCGCTCAGATGCACGAGTGATCCTATAAGGCTTCCGTTTTTCGTTTTTTCGTACGGAACTCTAAAAAACAAACATTACAAACATAAAATCAAGAGAAAAGTTTTCATTATTTACGTTCACTGTTCCGAGATATTTGGCTGTAGTATACGAGTAGAGCAAGGACTATAAAACCCGGAAATCATATTTCGAGGTACTCGACCGTCTCAAGGCACAGCCAGAGATTAAATGCTTTAAAAATACAGTTGAAATAAAATTTATAATTTGCTAGCAAATTTATTCCTTACTTGAAATCCCTGCAATAGCAAACAGCGTAAAAAATACAGAATTCTTGTTTTTGAGTGAAGTAAATTATTGAGCGTTTTATATTTATTATTTAGAGATATGAGCTCAGAAGAGACAGTCTTTAATTTGCAAAAAATAATATTAAAGTACATTAAAAATCAGTAATTGATAATAATAGCGGTACATAATTAATTGAATATAGCCCTGTTTTAGGGCACGCATTGAATTTTAAGTACATGTTAAGGAAATCCCTTCCTATTAAGTTGTCCCTTCTTGATTAGAAAATGGGAAATTCTGAAATTAAGGCAAAGTATCGCCTGGCGTATTCTCTTTTATGACGTGTTCTTATCTGCAGGCAGCCGCGTGTGTCGGTACAATTATTGCCGTATTACATTTGCGTAGAAACCGTTTGACTATCACATTTTAACTTGTTATTACGAGAGCATACGGTTTGGAATCGCATTTTGTAGTGTCGTGGATGTAAATGCGAGTTGCAGATACACCTTGTATTGTTGTTTTGCGCTTTGTTTGAGAATGTCACCGATATATCTCGAAAGTTTTGCTGGAGCGCATCTCGTCGCTATGTACGAGTACTTTAAATTACTTTCACGGTGTGTGACGTAGATTATACTGAAGAATACTTGCGTATTTATTTGCTATCATTTTTATTTCTATAATACAATATCATGTTAGTATTTTAGAAGTTTTGATGAGGGATAATTATGTCAAAAAATATTTTACTAAGTAAAAACTTTGTACCTCTTTTTACGACAATTACCCGAACGGAGTTTTCTATATCTATACTAATATTATAAAGAGGAAAGCTTTGTATTTTTGTATTTTTGTATGTTTGCAACGAATAAACTCAAAAACTACTGAACCGATTTTAAAAATTCTTTCACCATTAGAATGCTACATCATTCATGAGTAACATAGGCTATATTTAATACTAGAAAACATTAGGGATCCTTGCCAAAACATCAGTAACGTGAACCAAAGTGTGAAAAAATTTGCTTAAAAATTTCTTACATCGCATACGCTGCGGAAACTATTGATGATAGAACAAAAAATGTTCTACAATATTATAGAACACATCAATATCTACAAAAAACCTCGCGATAGTATATGTCCAACTATTGTCGTTATGTCACTATAACCACTTTTTACATTTTAAATGTTAATAAAAAAGATGACCAAAATCAGATCATGAAAACCATACCTTCATATTAATCCTTATCCAAATAAATCATTTCATATTCAAAACTGTTTCAATACCTATAGATAACTTTTTGAATTACTCAAATCAGACATTCCATTCAGAAGATATTACGTAGTAAAGGAACTACGTGACAACGTGATTGTACGAGTAGCAACAATCATCACCGGCCCCGCGGCCGGACAGCTCGCGCATGTTCGGCGGATCCCGATTATGTAACACGGGGAGGGGAGTGGGAGAGAGAGCAGGAGCGGGAGAGGGAGAGGGAGAGGGAGAGGGAGAGGGAGAGGGAGAGGGAGAGGGAGAGGGAGAGGGAGAGGGAGAGGGAGAGGGAGAGGGAGAGGGGGAGGGGGAGGGAGAGGGGGAGGGGGAGGGGGAGGGGGAGGGGGAGGGGGAGGGGGAGGGGGAGGGGGAGGGGGAGGGGGAGGGGGAGGGGGAGGGAGAGGGGGAGGGAGAGGGAGAGGGGGAGGGAGAGGGAGAGGGAGAGGGAGAGGGAGAGGGAGAGGGAGAGGGAGAGGGAGAGGGAGAGGGAGAGGGAGAGGGAGAGGGAGAGGGAGAGGGAGAGGGAGAGGGAGAGGGAGAGGGAGAGGGAGAGGGAGAGGGAGAGGGAGAGGGAGAGGGAGAGGGAGAGGGAGAGGGAGAGGGAGAGGGAGAGGGAGAGGGAGAGGGAGAGGGAGAGGGAGAGGGAGAGGGAGAGGGAGAGGGAGAGGGAGAGGGAGAGGGAGAGGGAGAGGGAGAGGGAGAGGGAGAGGGAGAGGGAGAGGGAGAGGGAGAGGGAGAGGGAGAGGGAGAGGGAGAGGGAGAGGGAGAGGGAGAGGGAGAGGGAGAGGGAGAGGGAGAGGGAGAGGGAGAGGGAGAGGGAGAGGGAGAGGGAGAGGGAGAGGGAGAGGGAGAGGGAGAGGGAGAGGGAGAGGGAGAGGGAGAGGGAGAGGGAGAGGGAGAGGGAGAGGGAGAGGGAGAGGGAGAGGGAGAGGGAGAGGGAGAGGGAGAGGGAGAGGGAGAGGGAGAGGGAGAGGGAGAGGGAGAGGGAGAGGGAGAGGGAGAGGGAGAGGGAGAGGGAGCGGGAGCGGGAGAGGGAGCGGGAGAGGGAGGACACGGAAACTATAACGGCTGTACCGATTTTAATGATCTCTGATTTGCTACATTCTTAGGCGATACGAAGTTCGCCGGGTCAGCTAGTGTTACATAATCTTAGCTTTTAAAATCACTGTCAGTTAAATGATTCGTAAAAAGTAAAGAGATATCCAGACGCGTCGAATCCTTTTAATACGATGCAGTGTTTGGGCGTAGGCTGCGTGCTGCAATGTTTGTTTCAATTTCCTGTGGAGCCTTCTATTTCCCGAGTTCCATTCTGTATTTACATATCAATTGCTTTGTGACTTGCGGCCGAAAGAATTTACTTATAAAACAACCATGGTTATGTCATTTGAATTGCAGATTTATGAGAGAAGACTCATTGTTGCACATTCCAACGATTAGACAGACGTAGACAGCGTTGGAGGCAGACGATCCCTAGGGATAGTCCACAACGAAAAATGAGAAATAAATAGAAAAAGCGGCCAAGTGCGAGTCGGACTCGCCCATGAAGGGTTCCGTAGCAGCAAGTAACATAATATAAAAGTTCTTGAAGTTCGTTGTAACTTTGATCGAGGTAAATTGCGGTTTACGATTTATGACGTATTAAAAAAAAAACTACTTACTAGATCTCGTTCAAACCAATTTTCGTTGGAAGTTTGCATGGTAATGTACATCATATATTTTTTTTTAGTTTTATCATTCTCTTATTTTAGAAGTTACCGGGGGACACACATTTTACCACTTTGGAAGTGTCTCTCGCGCAAACTATTCAGTTTAGAATGATATTAGAAACCTCAATATCATTTTTGAAGACCTATTCATAGATACCCCACACGTATGGGTTTGATGAAAAAAAAAATTTTGAGTTTCAGTTCTAAGTATGGGGAACCCCCAAAATTTATTGTTTTTTTTCTATTTTTGTGTGAAAATCTTAATGCGGTTCACAGAATACATCTAATTACCAAGTTTCAACAGTATAGTTCCTATAGTTTCGGAAAAAAGTGGCTGTGACATACGGACGGACGGACAGACAGACAGACAGACAGACAGACAGACAGACATGACGAATCTATAAGGGTTCCGTTTTTTGCCATTTGGCTACGGAACCCTAAAAATGAAAAGTAACTTTAACTATGAGAACAATCAATTTTCAATGGAAATCCAAGACATGACTTATATCCTACTAATATTATAAATGAGAGAGCTTGTGACGATGTTTGCTACTATATCACGCAAAAACTATCGAACGGATTTAGACCATGGCCTGGAATAGAATATAGGTTACTTATTATACAAAACGCGAACAAAGCCGCGGGCAGAGCTCATTTAAATATATTATTTTCACATAAATAGTCGCTAACCAATATAATATTGTACATTATTGCGCTAACAATAATTAACTTCATGTTGATCCCATTGTTACATTAATATTGATTAATATATTAACAGTAAGCAGTAACATTTGACATGAATTTGTATTAATTATTCTTCTTATTATTTTGACTATTCATGAATGTTAGGTAAATGATATAATAATGATATATGACATGATATTGTGTTAATTAGTGTAAGTGGTATGTACCTTTCTAATTTACAATAAAAATAAATAAATAAATAAACATTTTAAATGTTATTTGTTTCAGAACAAAACATTTGTTCTATAATTTTGTTATCCTTTTGTTTTGGTTTAAACTTTGTAAATGAAATTTAAGCACTTTACGTGATGAAACTTGAATGTAACGTCATGTTTGGAACTCTGAAAACACCAATGAGGAAGTTACAGATACATTAAAAGAACAGTTAGATTCTTTGAAATGTTTAAATACTTTACAGATTTTACTTTCATTTGTATAGGTGTCAGTTTCCGATAGTTCTCAATATGGCGTTTATGAGTTCGGGCCTCGGGTTATGTTAACAGGTGAATAATAATGAAATAGAATAATAACGCAAACTTATGATTATCCTAATGATATCTTTTCGCGTATATTTTATAACAGCGTACATATTTTTGACAAATAATAAGCGTTATTAAGCTATCCTTTTAATATAAATTTGAAATATCTTTTCAAATTGTGAACATATATTCAATTTAGGAGAAAGTAACCCCCGTAAAATCAAAACTCGAATAATTAAACCTTTAAGGTTAATAACATCTCAATGACTTGAATAAGCACTTCAAGTCTGAGAAACTATGATGAATATTATGAAAGTATTTTGTACAATTTGTACTTTGTATTATATTAAAGAAACTGAGATATAGATACCAACTAAAGTCTTTCATAAATATTGCATAGTTTATCAACTAACTGCTTTTCGAGTCCCGTTTGGAAACTTCCACTATCAAATACGACGTCACATGCATCTGTTTAATCAAGCGTAAAGTTTAATCCCCCCGTGTGGTGCCGGGCCCACTTAAGTAGAATAGCACCACTCCCGTTCTTCCTGGGATGTCGTAAAAGGCGACTAATAGGACTAATCCAGAAGATGGGCAGCAGCATCTTTCTGTGTATGACGAAAACCGGTCAGGTCACCTGCGGTCACCAACACGCACTAGCCAAGCGTGGTGACTACCGGCTAAAACCCCCGCATGAAAGTCACAAGGAAGCCTCGGCCCCCAGTCCCCGGCAGCCCCGCTATTCCTAGTTACGGTAGCGGCTATGGTAACGGCGGGGCAGGGGGTGCTAAGAATCGCCGGCAGAGATCGGGCTACCAATCCAAACGACGACTTCTGCACCTGGCAACATACAACACCAGGACACTGAGGACCGACGACAAGGTAAAAGAGCTGGAAGAAGAGATAGACAAGTTAAACTGGAGTATTGTGGGTTTATCTGAAGTCCGAAGACAGGGGGAGGACACGATAATACTCAAATCCGGAAACTTGTTCTATCACCGGGAGGGCGAACACCTGTCCCAAGGTGGTGTCGGGTTTCTCGTCCACAAGTCCCTCGTCAACAACATAGTGCAAGTTGGGAGTGTGTCGGCCAGGGTAGCGTACCTTACACTCAGAATATCCAAACGGTATTCGTTGAAGGTCGTACAGGTATATGCGCCGACTTCGACACACCCCGACGATGAGGTTGAGGTTATGTATGAGGACATTAGTAGAGCCATACATACCTCAAAAACTCATTTCACAGTTGTGATGGGGGACTTTAACGCGAGACTAGGCACGCGAAATGACAAAGAGATGAAGGTGGGACCCTTCGGATTTGGACGACGGAACCACCGGGGACACTTGCTTGCGAACTTCATGGAGAAGGAGGACTTATTCATGATGAACTCCTTCTTCAGGAAGAAGCCGCATCGCAAGTGGACCTGGATAAGCCCTGATGGTTCAACAAAAAGCGAGATAGACTTCATTCTGGCAGACAAACGGCATATATTTAATGATGTCTCTGTGATCAGCAGGCTTAAAACCGGAAGCGATCACCGCCTTGTAAGAGGCACATTAAATATCGACGTCAAGCTGGAACGGTCACGCCTGATGAAGTCTACGCTTCGCCCAACACCTGTCCAAATCCAGGGTTCCGAGAGCTTTCAGCTCGAACTACAAAACCGTTTTGCGTGCCTAGAATCATGCACGTCAGTGGACGAGTTTAACACCAGGATGGTAACAACTGTCCATGAGGTAGGGTCGAAGTACTTCAAGACCCACCCCAGTGGTAGATCTCAGGTTCTCTCAGAACAAACCCTCGGTCTAATGAGGGACCGACGAGAACTATGTGTGCAGTCTCCAACCTCTATGGCGGAGTACAGACGGCTCAATGAACAGATCTCTAAGTGCAGGCGACGCGATTTGCGAATAAACAACGCAAGTCGTGTAAAAAACACAATTGAGCGAAACCGAGGCTCCAAAGTGTTCGCCAGAGATCTGTCTATTGGGCAAAGTCAGCTGACGAGGTTGAAGACCGAGCTCGGCACCATAGTGTCATCGAAACCCGAAGTTCTGAGAGAGACGGAGAGATACTACGGACGGTTGTATGCCTCCTCTCAAGCTCCAGCTCCCCCCGAGGAGAGCGATAAGCGAGCCAAACTAACCCGACACTACACAGAAGATATCCCGGACGTCAGCCTGTATGAGATTAGAGAGGCTCTCAAACAGCTTAAAAACAACAAGGCACCGGGAGATGACGGAATCACAGCTGAGCTATTAAGAGCTGGGGGGAAACCCCTTCTAGTGGCGCTCCGAAATCTGTTCGATTCCGTCATTAACACTGGGACTACCCCGGAAGCGTGGAGCAGAAGTGTGGTGACTTTGTTCTTTAAGAAAGGGGATAAGACCCTTTTGAAGAACTACAGGCCCATTGCACTTCTGAGCCACGTTTATAAGCTGTTTTCGAGAGTGCTCACAAATCGCATTGCACGCAGGCTTGACGACTTCCAGCCTCCCGAACAAGCAGGATTCCGGAAAGGCTACAGTACCATGGACCACATACACACACTGCGGCAGATTATACAGAAGACCGAGGAGTATAATCTGCCGCTATGTGTTGCCTATGTGGACTATGAGAAAGCCTTTGATTCTATCGAGACCTGGGCAGTACTAAATTCTCTTCAGCGGTGCCGGATCGACTACCGGTATATCGAGGTGTTGAAATGTTTATACACATCAGCCACCATGACCGTCAGAGTACACAACACAGCAACGAACCCCATCCAACTGCAGAGAGGTGTCAGGCAAGGGGACGTCATATCCCCAAAACTGTTCACCGCTGCGTTGGAAGACGTGTTCAAGCTGATGGAGTGGAAACGACGTGGCATTAACATCAATGGCGAACACATCACACACCTGCGATATGCCGATGATATAGTCATCCTGGCGGGATCCCTGGAGGAACTTGGTACAATGCTCGGGGACTTGAACAGCGCCTCACAACGGGTGGGTCTTAAGATGAACATGGACAAGACGAAAATCATGTCGAATGTCCATGTCACACCCGTACCGGTTGTTGTTGACGGCGCTGCTCTCGAAGTTGTGGACGAGTACATTTACCTGGGACAAGTGATCCAAATGGGTAAGTCCAACTTCGAGAAAGAAGTCACTCGTAGAATCCAACTCGGATGGGCTGCGTTCGGGAAACTACGTCATATCTTGTCGTCCAAAAAGTTACCTCAGTGCCTGAAGTCGAAGGTGTTCGAGCAGTGTGTGTTGCCAGTGATGACATACGGATCCGAGACGTGGTGCTTCACTATTGGCCTTATGCATAAGCTTAGAGTCGCCCAGCGGGCTATGGAACGAGCTATGCTCGGTATTTCTCTACGCGATCGAATCAGAAATGATGAAATCCGTAGACGAACGAGGGTGACCGACATAGCTCAGAGAATTAGCAGGCTGAAGTGGCAATGGGCTGGCCACATAGTTCGAAGGACCGATAACCGTTGGGGAAGAAAGGTCCTCGAATGGAGACCACGCCTCGGTAAAAGGAGCACAGGACGCCCCCCGACCAGGTGGACCGACGACCTGAAGAAGACAGCGGGTGTCCGCTGGATTCAGAAGGCTCAGGACCGGTCTGAGTGGCGTAGATTAGGGGAGGCCTATGTCCAGCAGTGGACCTCGAAAGGCTGATGGATGGATGGATGGATGGAAAGTTTAATCGATTCTAAGCGTTATCGTGAATTCTAAATTCAATAGTTCCTACGAATAAGTAGATATTTAAGCTTTCAAGAGACTTAAGCTGCTTTGTTTTACTCGTAGTACCTATCGTACATACTACTACATAGATACGTATGGTTTAGTGTTAAATAATACGCAGGTAATTTTTAGTTATTACTTAAACGTTCGTACATGTTTTTGTAAATAATGGATGACTATGATCAAGGCCAACATTCAAGTTAATGTTAGTAGTAGTTTTAGTAACTTCATGTTATTCTTTCACAGGACTTCTTACACTCACAGACCTTTGTATACCTGATTGATAATAATTATGTTTATTGGTCTTGCATTGCCTTCAATACATTATCGGTCCACTGTAGAGCACGAATTTCTAATTTGTATGCGTAATTGAGGAGACTTGGAGTGTATTCCACCACGGTGCTTTATTGTGGATTAGTAGGTATACAAGTTACTGGTCAACTTAACGTTTTCATTATTATAGACTATCGATAAAAATTGAACGTTTGAAACCTTTAGAGATTAGAGGGATATTTTTATATAGATCGCGTCTGAATTTACTAGGTATTGACATGACCAGTTTTCATACAGATATTAAAAAGAAGTCGATCGACTAGAACTCCAATGCATGTGGTAGCAATTTTAAGATGAAAAATAATGCCAAGCAATATTATTACGCCAGTCTTGTTGATTCACTTCCCGATGCATATCCGAAGAGGAGGCAGCACTGCAACTATTTTCATTAAGGGAGATGCCCATTTATTTGTTCTGTTAGCTTCACATAGCTTATTTTGAATGGCGCGCGATATTTCTCGTACACACATGAATTGAACATTGTAAAATACAAGCTCCTATGGATAATGAAACTTTTCTCATTCCACGCTAGTTATATCCTCGTAAATCTTTATTTCAATCCGCG
This sequence comes from Thymelicus sylvestris, assembly GCA_911387775.1. Classification (NCBI taxonomy): domain Eukaryota; kingdom Metazoa; phylum Arthropoda; class Insecta; order Lepidoptera; family Hesperiidae; genus Thymelicus; species Thymelicus sylvestris. The sequence continues at coordinate 7,928,537 of OU426896.1, read as the reverse complement.
GTGCAGGAAGCGTCAAAGAGTATAACGTGTAATAAACGTTTTTTAATTGCATAGGTTCTTTGTACAAGCATGCTTTGAGTTGTAGTAATGCACGTAAAAAAAATATGCTCGAAATTGGACTTTGAAAACTTACAAAGACCTTTTCAAGCGAGCCGGGCAATTCCAGACAGGTTAATGCCAAAATAGCTGAATACTTTCTATGTCTATAGAACCTTTTCAAAGATGGAAACTATAGTTCTGTTACGTTGTTTTAGTAACAGGCCCATTATAACTTTTAATTTATACAAAAGTTGTGTATTTAAAACTTTGTCTGATTAGTAATAATGTAGTTTCGTAGGCTTGCTTTACTTTCGTTTAGAATATTTTATGAAACCAAATGTTCGGCTACTATAATATTAAACGTATTACATAAGATATAAGCTTTAATATAGCAGTGCAATTTTGTGCGAGTTTTTTCCTTATTTAAATAGGTACATTAAATTTATTTTATGAGCTCTAACATTATTATGTTTAGAAAGTAAATATTGTTGTACCGACTTACAAGTAATATTCAATATATTTTTCATATTTCTTGACAATAATAAAACATAGATACTACCTACTCATAAAACGTTGCCCGCCTTTTACTTCTGTTTGGGCAATAAACTGATATTTATAATATAAGCAGTTGCCCATGAACGCAGCTTCGCTTTTGTTAATCATATTTTTCAATATATTATGGTCAAAATTTATCGGAGAGACACTGAAACTCTTGGTAAAGTAAGTCTTAGTAACAAGTGGAAATTTTACAAAACATCCGAAATAGACGCTATTTCTCACAATCAGTATTCCCTGACAATTGTAACAAAGTTACATACTGGCAATAGGGATGTTGACACTATCAGTAAATTAAAATAAATTTATGTTTAAAGTATCAAGGAAAACATTTAAACACCTAAAACAGTATTATTTTGTCGAAATTGATCACAATAAATTAAATATAATTATTTTAAAATGTTAAAAATAGTACTCACTGTCACGTGACCTCAAACGCCATGTTGATCTTAGGACGTCATTGTTCGTATTATATATGCAAGTGCAACAAACTTCAGTTGACAGATAGTATTGAATATCGGCTAGTGACGTCACGTGACGTTTTTGGTGGGAACTTTGAAAATGATTTTGATTTATCGATTTTTGTTTCTAAATTGAAGATTCGTGAATCTTAAGGTTCTATCTATAAAATCAAATTGAATCTTAAAATTAGTCAACATCCCTATTGTAAAAAACTATCAGAAAATTTTTAAGAAAAAAAAAAACAAAATATCTCCGTTCTTGTGGCCTCAACAGTAGGGCAAACTATAAAACGTAGTGTTTATGTAATCGGTGGTAAAGTAAAATAAAGGTTGAAATTTCAAAAGCAGTGACACATTTACTGAGGTAATTTTTTAACATCTGGTCAACTCTCAAGCCACTTTCCCTGATAGTTTCGAAATATTCTGGGTATAAATTTTTATTTTTATGGAAAGAGCCGGCAAACCAGCTGAAGATCCACCTGATGGTAAGTGGCTATTGTCGCCCATGAAAATCAGCAACACCAAAGGCATAAAGAAAGAAAGAGAGAAGAAAACGAAAGAAATAAAGAACTGGCTCTCAAGCCCCCAGCCAGAACACGATGAGTCGTTTGGCGGCTGACTCATGCTCAAAGAAGCTATCCAGGTTAACCCTATGGAGAAATAATAATTGTAATAATGGTATTAATAAGCATTTAAAATTAATATTACCAATATAATCCCTCCGAGGGACCCTACCATCAGCGGGCCGGATTTAGTCGCCTCTTACGACACCCATCCGCGTGGGATTGAGCTTTGCTTTTGCTTAGCTTTTATCGTTATTTATATTTTTACATCTGTTTAAAATATGAGTTAAATAAAGCTAAAAGTATTTTTCAATCACTATTATTTTACAGCGTAGCACAAATCTAGCGCGCTTGACATTCATCTGGCAGGTAATAGGTATCACCGAGGAGCCATTAACGCATTTCTAGGCGGTCGCGTCGCTCAACTCTTTTGCGACATCCCAACGTCCCTACGCGCTATTTCAAAGCAGTACAGACAATTAACGGCCATTGCATTGCCTAAATCTTTAATACAAATGAACTTAAAATAAAATTGTACATAAATAGACATAACCAGAAATATTCAGACCAGTATTTCGACGGGTGCAAAGTGAAAAGAGTCGTCTACAAAGCACCTTTATTGCAGATAACTCTTTTCACTTTGCATCCGTCGATTTATTTTGTCAGATGTCAGTCAATCTTCAATAAACAATTACTCATAACATGTTTGATTTTGTAGGGGCGGCATTTGTTCCTGTTATCAATCAGAAACTCGACATCTACGTCAAAAGAAGTATGAAGGACGAAAGATATGTCAGCTGCTAATTTTGATAGAAAAATTCTACCTTATTCAATAATTTTAATTATTTTTCATTCCTACTTTTGCAACAGTATCCCTGACATCTATTCTAGTCGAAGATGTCTATCCAAACTCAAAAAAATGTTTGCACTTGGGCATCAAACAACTCTCTTTATCTCTCTCTCTCTCTGCAAAGATATTTTTTTATTGAGCATCAAACATTAAACTTTGGAACCAATGTATTGATCTTGGAGAGAAAGAAAGAGGTTATTGTCTATCTTGCAAACACGAATCCTCAAACATTTCGGACACATTGTTCGTAACCAGCACTCCATAGAGCGACTCGTTCAGGTAGAAGTGGAAGGTAAGCGATCACGTGGTCGTTCATCTACGCGTTGGTCAGATATGAAAAAAACTGGACTGAGACTAGCCTAGTCTAATGTACTTGCATCACTGAAGACCACAATAAGCGGAGGCACATCGCGAGGCTGCATTGCTGAAATGCATTCATCATTAGACAATAGCCTTAAGTAATCATCGCTTCAACTACGATCACTCTGTTAAGAATGAACGACTTGTATGAATTTGAAACGTAACGTTTGCTTACCTATATCAGGCAAGTCACACGTAGATACGTATTATACTTCCTATTGTCAGGCGAAAGATAAATATTTCCAAAAAGGAAACAGATACAAAAAAATTATCAACCACTTACGTAATAAAGCAACATTGCTAAAAGCTAATTTTAAATTATGTACCTAATGCCGAACGAGTAGTAGACACAAGACAGTTAACAGCATCAACCGAACATCCATTACGGGACTTCCACATGGTCGCGTCGTTCTACGCGCCATCACTTTGCAGGTGTTAAGTTTTAAAGTATAGACATATATTTTACTAAGTACCTACACGTCTTTATAATAAAAGCTGTATGTCTGCAGCACCAATGTTTTAGTTGATAATCAAATTGAGTATCCTAATTTTTTATTGTAGGTAATACAAATACATGCCTATTATAATTTTTATGGGTCAGAAATAGTCAGAATGTGTCCATTCAATCTTGAGACCAAGTCAACTTTCTTACCTCACGGTACTTGCTGAATAACAGACAGGTTAAGGCGAACGATTACGATATGGACTACATCCGACATGGCCCCAATTTACCAAAATTGTCTTGTTATTGGTATACATAATGGGCATGATGACAGATTTTGAAATACTGTCCTATATTGTTGGGAAATATATTAAATGTAATTACAACGCATATCAAATTTTCGCAAAAATAAGGTTTAGTTTAAAATAAATACATTTCAATTTATAAGTTTAAAATTCGCACCAAAACGCTTCAAAGTGTCATGGCGTCGCTTGTGACGTCACTCCTCAGGAAAATAATAGACAAGGACACTTTAAAGTTAAAAAATACTGAATAAATATGGGGCGTTAACAGAAAAAAAACTTGAAATCAATTTTGTGTGACACGGTTTGTTAGAAGATTAAACCTTTGGATTCATTGGTTAAAAACAAATTTTGGTCGAATAGAGTTACTGTTAGCGAACAAGCAAAAAAGCATTTTCATCTAACTTTTTAGTTAGATTTTCACGGTCTGCACCCGTTCACAGTTCAATGGAATTCTGAATCCTATTCCATTTCAGAGCCACGGTGGTAAAAACCCCCGAATGGTTAGTTTTACAGCATAGTTTCTAATTAAAAATCGTTTTTTTCCACATTTATAGATTTTCATCGATATTTGATAGTTGTTGTTGATGGAAATTTTTCAATGATTGGCGTTGCGTTTGATTAAAATTCCTTAATTCGTTTACTTTGTTTTAATATTTCGTTTTGACCTGGCTGAAAACAAACAAATGTTATCCAATATAGCTGTAAACAAAATATTGTATTAATTTTAATGCATTATCTATTATTAAAGCTTAGAATTAGCGTTGATAGGATGTTAAACATTAAAAATTAATCATCACGTAACTGCGTCTAATTTAACTTAATGTCAATAATCGTTGTTTTAATGTCGTTTAACATTGAAACTATGTAAGAATTCGACAATTAACACACCTGTTAAAATGCAGCGACCACCCTTAAAATACTTGTAAGTAATAAATTCGTGTAAATTTTATTGTATTAAAATTTCTCCTATTCCTTTTTGAAAATTATTGAATAAGTCTTTACGTAATCAGAATTTGGTCATATTGTTTCTGTTAGCTGAAGACAGTTCAAACAAGCGAAACTGAAATTAGCACAACAGAGACTTAAGTTACTATTACTACTCGTACTTCGTGTTCATCAAATATCCATCTCGGGGTCGGAACGCGGTGCCGCAGGGTCCATCGCGGTTGAAGTATTGAAGTTGCACGAACTTGCCTAGCTCATTTGCGTTCTAGATAATTATGTAACTTGACTTGTCTAGGTGTTTTTATAGTGGATTATCTCTTTGTAACCGTTTGAGATGTTAGAAGAAAATGAATTCACCGAGCACTTTCAGAACTTCATTGGACTGCACAACGTGCCAGTGCATTGTATTCAAGAGGAAAGAAGTCATTGCATATTAATATTATTAAAAATATAATTTATTCTCGTTAAAATTTTATTCTTGTCTAAATTAAGTAACAGTCCCTTTAACACTTTAATTTACATCTTTTGAAAATCTTAAGATGCAATTAAAATATATAATTAATACAATACTAGAAAATGTCTCAATCTCCTTTCAAAAACCTTGTGAAAATTTATTCATTGTATAAAAAGGGTTAGACAGCTACGCTTAGTTCACAGAGCTATCCTTTGAAAAATTTTCAAGCGCCAAGTATTTCTAAGGGTCGACATATTTCAGGACGTTTAAAGCTAATGCTCTCTATTCATTCCTCTCAGTAAGTATAAAATCATGTTCCCTAATGTTTTTTACTTGATTTAACGAATGTGAGCTCTGAGTCCGTTCTGAATGGTATTATTGAACTACTTTTATATGAAACTTATATGAAAGTAATTGATTGTAAGCCGACTGTTTGCGTAGACTTTTTTATTGTTATTTAGTTGTTGTAGATTGATGCTACAAATTAGAAATCAAAGATTTTTTACGATAAATCGGGGATGTATACGCACTACTTACTAGAGTATTGGTGTCTAGGAAATAGGCAGAATTTATTTAATTTTATGATAATTAACAATCTGATTTGTTTTATTTATTGGCAGCATAAATTCCAGGGCAGTACCACGCCGATGATATTATTCAAAATTGATCGATTTTAGCAATGGACTTACGATATCTTAATATTCAAGAGGAAACTTTTGATGTAAACTTGGACTTAGGTGTCAGTGGTGTCACGTCATTTTCATAATTTTATACTTACTCGTAGGTATATAAACCTATAAACATCAGCAAAAGGGTTTTTATAGGAATGAATGCAAAACTTTGACTACCGCTTCATATATTTTTTTCATATAATATAACCTACCTAAAATTACGAACTCTTTATTTATTAAAAACTTAAAAAAGATGAACTGACTTTAAAAATATTATCGTGAAAGTTAAAAAAATAAATTAGAGACCTAAAATTGTTTTTGAGGTCGATACACTTGCATTCCTGGCAAATTAAGTATCTGTAACTATAGGTAAAGCCGCGTTTTCACAATACGGGTGCGCTTGGACCGAGTGTACTCGTAAGAGTTAGGTCGTATAGGAGTGCACTCGGAATGTGGTGTACACGTTACGAGTTTAATAGCATCCGAGTGTCATTATTGTCTCTCTGAAATATTAGTCTTAACGCATCAGTTTTCAAGATGACCACAAATCTTCTGCTGCAAGGTATAGAAGTAGTAGCAGATATGTTAATGGTTGAAGTACAAGAGCATGAAAGGAGAAAGAAACCAACCAAAAGAAAAATTTGGACCCGAACATGGATATTAAGGCGTCACCAGCAGGGCGCTTCGAGTAATTTTTTACATGAAGTAGAAGAAGAAGATCAGGAGACTTTTAAAAATCATCTGAGATTGAAAAGCGAACAATTTGAGTATCTGCTTGAAAAAGTAGCGCCACGAATTCAAAAAGCAGACATCCTTATGAGGGAAGCCCTACCTGCTAGAGTTAAACTTCAAATAGTTTTGCGATATTTAGCAACTGGAGATTGTTTTACCCTTATTTTTATATTTTTTTAATCTTACATTCACACAAAACTTCTTCTTCTTCATATAATTCCAGAAACTTCACCGTATCACGCTCATTCCATTTTCTTTTAAGACAAACGCTTTGTTATTTTCATTTGACGCCATTTTATTTATATTATTTTATAAGAGTGAGCTCGTACGAATAGAACAATGTCCGAGTCCACTCTGATCGGATGCCACCGTCCGAGTGCACTCGGATCACTTGTTTACATGATACGAGTAGTCATCCGAGTTGATCCGAGTGGGACTCGGTCCAAGCGTACTCGTATTGTGAAAACGCGGCTTTAGTTATATCACAGTATAAATAGATATCTCCTTATACTGTGGTTATATGATTATTAGGCAGAAGGCAATACCTACAATGCTTCCTCTATAACAATAACCCTAAATCAAACCAAACATTTATCATTCCTAGAAATGTAATGTTATGAAATATGAAAATGAATCACAACCATATTTTGCGTTATATTCAGTTTTTCATGAAACCACAGGTGTCTTTTATACGACACCGTTTTTTCTTTTAATATTGATCACATCTTTGCTGCTGTGCATCTTCCTGAAAATGTTTCTCTCCCCTGTTCCAATTTTCGCTCGGGAAATCGTTTTGATTTAGTTTGGTTTGCTCTTAATATTGTTCACAAGTAATGTTTTGTTTTCCTCGTGTGTATCGGATGTCCATTCCGTCCAGTCGGCTAAGCTTGTAATTTTTACGAACAAGTTATTCCTTCTGGCCTATTATTGGCGTTCTAGCGGAGTAAAACATTTAACTTGCTGTTTATTATCTGGACACAAATTGAATTTTTTTATTTAATAACTAACAAACGAGGTACAGGCCACCGGATGGTAAGTAGTTGACTATAATCCATGAACATCAGTAGGTATCATCAAAAGCATGAATGACGCATTACTAAGCTAAGAAGGTTAAGGTCAATTCGCTGTAAATTAGATTAGCATGGCTTCAACCCATTAACGGCCACTACTGAGCACGGGCATCCGTATATTGGTACGCGACGGTGTTGGTCAGTCACGCAACGGTGACGATACGGTCATAGTTTTAAATACAAAGTATATTGAATATATTTTCTAAAACGTTCCTAGCACGACCATGTTATGCCCACTGGGAAAACTCCTGTAGTTAATTTTTTTTCTTATTAAGGGCTGGTAGATTAAGTGTAGGCTACACACTATTGGACGAATCTTTCTGTACTACAAGTATTGCAGGCAAAAAGAAAACCTGTCTTCGCAGTGTTTAAAATTGTCGCTTGGTCACCTTAAAGTGCAGAACGCTGTTTCGTGTAACCGCCATTCCATTCCATGAAAAGTGTCTCGCTCGCCATTCTAAGCCTGAAAAATATATTGCAACTCTTTAATTCTTGACATCATCGTTCAAAACGAAAGAGTTTAAAAGAATTATAACACCCATCAATGTATTTTTCGCAAGATATTTTTTTCTAAATTATCCAACCTTTTTAAATCCAACTTTTGTAATACCTAAATATAATCTCAAATAAAATCCTATTATTTTGATATTTCAGCGCACAGAAGTTTTTATATTCTTTTAAGTCTACCTACTACTCTCTAAAGTCTAAAATCACAATTGCAAACTACGGGTAATTATTTATTAAATAGTAATCCACTTTGCTCCAACACCGAGCCGCGGGAAAAATAATCCTTTCAGTTTTAAGTAACACTCGGGTGATTATTTAACGGAAATATTATTCCAGGTTCGTAATTATTGAAAATGTTCTTATTAAAGGCTCTAGTTAATTGGAAAATTCAAGCCATATTTTGCATGAATATTTTATAAAAATTAAAGCTTCGAAACTGATAGATATTGAGAACTATAAAGACCCAATATAGGCAACGTGGATGCAGCTTGTTAAATACTGTCTTCTGAAAGATAAAATGAGAATATACTAGTAGCTGTTACACATTTTTTTTCAATGTTAAATTTTATTTGATTTTGTACATTAATTTTGATGTTGGCAGCCTATTGATTATCGGTAAAAATACTATTTGAAATATCTTTTTACGTTCTCTATCCTTAATTTTCGTGTACAACGTGTATAAATACCAATTTCAAATAAATTTTATTTCATAACATAATTACATTCTTAATCATGTCGATAACCACATTCACATTCCGAATTAGAAATGTAAATCGACATTTACGATATCCAAACACATATTTATATGCTTAAGCGTCTCTTTCCGTTGATACTGCGCTTTCGTTTTCAGATATGAAAATGTTAATATTCTGCATCGTTAGGGTTTATTACACCACACACTGTTTAAACTCTTTGTGAGTTAAGATTGTCTTATTTGATTTGTTTTCATTTTATCAATCAAAATAATAATAAAATGTGTGGTTACTCGATCGAAATAAAATGAAAAGGTTTATTAGGTTGCCGTCGAATTAAAATGAAAGTGGAAAAGCATGGCTTTATGTACAAGTATGTTGTACGCAATACCAATATTATAAGTAAAATTTACATGTCATGACTAGTTGCATAAATACGTATTCTTAACTGATTTTGGCCTGATTTAATTTGTCAATCTTGCAGTGAATGAAACGTGCAAATATTTTTTCTATTTTCTATCGTTACCCCTGAGCGGGTAAATTTATAAAAATGAAGAGATGAACCGTTACATGACATGTGAGATTAATCAGAAACGATATCAGCCAAATTAAGAAGACATGAAATTGTTTGAAATTAGATTAGAAGCATTCCTATTGGTAAATATGAAATCAGTATTACAAGATTAATTAAAACCCAGATTAAAGCGAGATGGCCATTCGAAAACCATCACAATGCCGACCCAAAACAGACTCAAAGCGATGAAAGGGCACGAAAATAAAAGGCGTTAGTATAAAAGTGCTCTTTATGAAGTGTTGCCGCAGTCGCAGCCGATACCTATTTGAAAGTCCTATAATATTGAATAGCGATGTTCTACTTCCACTGGATATTCAATGTCGATATTATGCATCCTCATTTACCATTTTGCATTGAAACAATTACTAACAACGATGAAGGGACTAACTGCATCGGCCAGTTATGAATATAGCATCGTCATAGAATATGAACTAATGATAGTACAGCAAATTCAAATTTAAAACCTATAATTTTTTTATATTTTAAAATGCAGTTAAAATGTGTTTGAAAAATAAAAAGATTTCGGAGATGCCTTTAATATTGCTGATATCCATAGGTGACGGTCAGTTCCCACAATTACTATCAGGTGGCTAACTGTTCACTTGTGGTTATTGACAAAAAAAAAATACATCACTTCTCTTTCTTTATCTCCAAACGCCAACTCAGAGTCACTATTTTGAACAAAACTGTGTGTTAACAGTTAAGTAAATAAAGTTTAAAACTTAAGCAAAAAAAAAAGTAAATATAGTATTTTTGCTTGCCTTACGTAAGCTATCATCGACATGTTAAAACGTACTTCGCCCGCCCTACCGGAGCGGTCGCAGCCGCCTGGCAGAGGGTCGAACTCCGTCGTCGACTCTAATAAAATATGTAGATTTGATGACTTGTCACATTTTTTGCGACAAATCTGAGATTCAATGTTTTTAGCCACTTTACCAGGTCTTCCGTTTCTTTTTTATTAAGACCTTAATAACGAGTTTTGGAACATTAATATTTTTCGTCCCTCAGAACGTTTTCACCAAATGTTTTTTTGTCTCGGATTCCGAATGTTGTTAAAGCGGGATTTTATGATGTATTTACTGTAATAATACCGTTGACATGGAATTCATTTCTTAGACGACATTATATCATAATTTACTTTGTTATGGTAAACAGACTTAATAAGGATCAAGTTTATTTTATTTGTGTTCACATTTAATTTGTATTTACATTTTGGAATGTAAATGTAATATAATGTAATGCAAATGTAATGTATTGTTTATGGCTTTCTAGTCCATGGACTTCAGAAGTCACTGCGTCAAACCCCTTGCCCACCTCAGTAACGTGACTGGCAACAAAGTGATTATTTTATGTCACTAGAAGTACGCTGAGTGGCACGTAAATACATGCCATTTAAAATAATATTAGTTATCATACATACAAACATACAGATATAATACAAACTAGAATTTGGAAAAGCCTGTATTCGCTTTTACCTTTTAATGTCTCTATGGTATGCTCTATCATCTCACATTTCTTTACCTTTGGTTTTTAAATTCCGCTCTCTCATATGACAAACAGGCACAGTGAATGAACAGAATATCTTTATAAAAGTACAGCGTTTTACGCCTCTTGTATAGATATATTACAGCGATTACGGCGATGCCAGCATGTCTTTGGAAATATAACTCTTTTATTAAAGATGCGGGCTGTGCCTTCAAATTATGATGGAATTAAAAACGGTTATTTTTAAGAAGGCTTAGGACTGTTAAGAGAAGCCCTAAGTTCAGCAGTGCACTTATAAAGGCTGATGGATAGATTATTATCTGATTAGGAATGGAAAATTATCACTCGCGTGAAGCTCGGGTAAGGTTTTAAGTTTGTTACATGTATATTTTGATTCTTTAATGACCGTGAGCCCGAAATAAAGACATTATACTTTTGGAGTCACATTTGATGGGTAAAGTAGAGACCTAATAATCCTTTGTCGACTGCATTAAGAGCACAAGCTCTTAAGCAGTTACACACGTTTTTAACGTTTAACTTTGATAGGCAATTAAATGTTGTTAGATTTTATCGATTATTTCACAAATTATTTCCTTAGTTATTTGAGATGGAAAGCCTAAGGTAGTCAATCTCTGATCATAAGTAAATATTATAAGTAAATAAATAAAAGTATCATTCGAGAGTAAGTTAATATTACGTTTTCCAATAGGTAGGTATTTAGAGTGTAACGTATTACTACAGTAATATTTTCTTTAGAAGTCCAAGTGCATTGAACGTATAGAGGAATGGTTTGAGCGTGCCCACTCTATCAGCGATTAGTTTTGCTCTACTGAACCCTCCGTTTCTTGCCCGTTAGTATTTTACCTTACATAATATAACATCATATGGAAATACACATAATATTTAGGCAGAAATTTGAATTATGAGTTTGAATTTTTGTTATCGGTCTGGCTGTGTTCTTATCGTTTAAATCTGGCGCGCTGGTCTTAGAACCTTTTGGAGTGATTATATTGGTAATATTGTTTTTTTTTGGAAATAACCAGCAAATGAGCTGACGATCCACCTAATGGTTAGTGGCTATCGTCGGCCATAGACAATACCAAAAGCCTCACTGATGCGTTGCCGACCAAGAAGGTGAGAAGAAAAACGACAGATATTAATGTTTATAAATACATAATGATACTGAATATGATAAAAACTGAGTTTTTTTATAACTACTTACATACATGTATAAAATCGTAGTTTGTAAATATCTATCAATTACCACTTCAGTGCACCTTCATGGGATATAATTTAAATTCAATATAGGTACTATTTTGAATACAAGTTTTCTGACGCATTTTAATGTTTTCGAAGTGGTAAACCCTCTTTAAAAGCATTCCATCCTGTCCATTTTAGACAGCTTGTGCGACCACCATTATCGTGTTATTTTAAATTACTCCACTGCAATGAAATGGCAATAAGTACTGAATTATGCCTAAACTATACATATAATGTGCCAATGTAAGCAGGGCCCATCAGATAAAAACACATTTATACCCGTACGAGCGTCTGAATACAAAAATCTATTCTTAGTAAAATGTCAGCACCAATCCATCCTCGGCTTACCAACAAAGAATCGGCCGCGGTCCATTATGGTAATGAAAGTGATTCCCGTTTGTCTTTAAGTCGTAGCTCAATTTGCAAGGCGAGAGATAAACGCTGTTAAACTGTCGAAGTTCGTGACAAAGCTTGAATAATGCAGATTACACTGTGAAAAATACGGCCGCAGTCAAATCTGCATATTTTATTGCTCCCTTTTCTATATCCTTTACCAGATAACCGTCCGTTACATTATTTAAAACGTTTCTTTACTGCTTTTACGATAAACGTTTGTATCGTACTTACTTAAACTAGAATTACTAGAAATAGGGACCTCGCTCATACAGAGAATTAATTCCCTAAGTCAAACAAGGCTTGTTCCACATTGCATACGATTCAATTCCTAAAGTCGAAGTACAAATTACCGTGGCTAAAGGTGAATATTTCCGTGAGGTCGTGCCTTTATGTGTATGTAATGTTCTCGGAGCTTTGCCTCGTTCAAAATATGTGACGGTCTTCTGTGCTTACATATAAGGCACTCAGCCGCTTTCGAACAAATTTACGTTTACGAGTTCCAACCTCGTTTCTAAATTGTATCGGTAAGCACTTTGTTGAAGAATATCTTTCACGGGAGAGTAAATCGATACAATGTTAATTTACTTAAAAATGAAGCTTATAGGCAAGTATCTACGTTGCGCCCATTACTACTCAAATTACTGGGGCGAATTGGTTTCTAACATCGTTTAAATTTTTGTATCGCTGAATTAAAAGTGAAGACAGCTGTTAATGCAGTGTGATTTTTCGCTCGAAATTGTTGGTGTTTCGCATTGAAGTATAATGTCATAGAATAGACATCTCGAACAAAATGTGTGTTCCCGCCGGGAGGTTCTATTTTCAAAATTGGGCCCTCGTTCTCCTTTCAAAATCGAACGAATCCATTGGCAATTGAAGCCGCGCGGCGTCAATTCATTGGAACATACATTGTGTTCGCGGTGTCCATTCTATACGCTAGTAATAATACTTCAATGGTGTTTCGTATCTATTTTAGTCTAGTCGTTCAAAGTTTGTAGAACGTTACGGTTCGTATTTGAATTTCCAGTGCAAACTGGTTTCGCCTAGATCTAACTAGTTCACTCAAAACATACAAGGAGGGATTGGTTTTGCATTACATAGAACAGACAATGTTAGATACTACAACTAGATACACACGTACGAATAATTGCAATGCGTAGATATAGTAGTATGTTTATGATATGTTATAAGGTATTCAGGACAAACGTAGGTATTGCGTCTCAGTTACATTAGGATTATTACTAAATTAAAAATATATACATTCTAAATGAAATATTTTGTCTAGATATTTAAAAAAATTGTAAATTAAGAACCCGAAATTAGATTCAATTAAATATAAATTGTAGAACAACAATCAGACCACCTATTAAAAGTATAGACGATAGATATTCCGTAACGCAGATCCATCCTAAATTATATAAAAGTATTATTTTTGCAGACTATTCGTCAAAGTTTAATGATCGAAATTCTCTGCATTCATCTAAGAAATTAATTAGAAAGTTTCTACATTGTTAACTGTTGTAAGTTTGATTCAAAAAAACAGGAATTATTTTCTTTAAAAAACCATTGGAATCTATCGGGGTATTCGACTGTAGTTATTTACTCTCTATCGCCTGCCTTTGATTTTACACACCTGTGCTTAAAGCTTATAGCCGACCCTTTTAAAGTCCTTAGTTCGGTTCATTTACTTAAGGGATAGAAGAATAGTATTTAAACGATACTTTTTTATTTACAGTACACATCACTATCATCGATTTGCTCCGATTTCTTTGCTTCCAGTCAGGTTAATGATACGGTTCTGATTAAATATTTAGTAGTTTAGTTTTTGACTTGTTTTTTACTCGTACAATTAAGCAATATCAATGACTGCTTTATTATTTAAATAGGTTCAACTTAGTATGTTTATTAGCCATAGATGCATAGGTCATAGGATAAACATAATTCCAAAAAATCTCTACTTGTAACTATATTATTATAAATATTAAAATTTCTGAAATAAAAATTTCTCCTCTTTCATTAATAATTCTATTTGGTTACTTTTCTTTCACACGTATCAACACTAACCCCTTTATCTTAAATAAAAATATGTATAAATATGTATAACATATACCTATACAAAACAATCTGTTTAGGAAAATCTGGTTATGAATGTATAGAGTTTGAATCCTCCAAAGCCTTTGGGATCGGGGATTACATTGACTCCTGATAGCTGCTGGGGAATTTCGAGTCTTCGATTTCAGATGACTCTTTGCTCGTTATGTAATTCAAATTACTGCTAATGTTCTAAAATAACACAAATTATTCTATTATTTATCTAAAATACACACTACGTATAGTAGAAATTGAATTTATATACCAGGTTGTTTCCATCTGTAATGATGTTAATTTCTATTTTAAAGGTAACAAGAAAAAATTGAGTTCATCGTTAATTTTATGTTTTTAGTAGGTGGTCAGTTTTCTGATGTTCTGGTCCTATTAGAAATATCTTTCAGAAACTTAATAAAAATACATCTTACTGGATATTAGGTACTTATTACGTATGAAGTATTTTGATATGCTAATTTTGTTACACAAATATTTCATCTTCTATGGTTTAATATTTTATGAAAATAGTTGAGTATACTATGTATACGAAGTTAGAGGAGGCTTATGTTCAGCAGTGGACCTAAAAGGGCTGATAAATGGAGAAGAATGAAGAGATCTAACATGTACTCGTATTACATTCCTAATAATACGGTTTAATGAGTACTTAACACAAAATAATACGGTAATAATTTTTATCACTCTATGATTTAATAAAAGTTATTTATAGTTACCGTTTGTGGTCGTTAACGGACCTTAATCAAAAGTTATATTTAATTAGGCAATAGTTTTATCCAATATTCATTCGATTGATTCAGAACTTGGCTCTCTTGATGGAGGTTCGCCGACATCAAGCCGGCTTAATAATGTTTCGGCGTCAGATTTGTGTGAAGTATTATTTCAGTAACCAGAAAATTCTGCGTCATGTTGTCAAATAATGAAACCTTATTAGTGACTTTCCTTTACAAAAGCAACGTTTGAAGTTAACATTTGATACTTTTAACGTTTTATCAGTTAGACTTTACCGGAGTGGCGCTAGGAAGTTTATATCTTTCGATTAATAGATAGAATATAATAAATAGGATATAATAACATGTAAAATATTTACCAACTTCTGAATATTTTATATCAAAATCGCCTTAAGTACGTATAATACCTATAATATTTGCCGAGGGAAAGAATAGAACTGTCGAATAGAACAAAAGAACTTAGTACAACAAAGTCAATAAAGAAGAAAATTGTATTTTTCTAAGTACCTATTTAAAATATTACAGTAAACAACTCTCGTCCAGTATGCTCTTTATATCAAATTTTGTATAAAAATAATTTGCAAAGAATTCTTTTGCATGGATTTTTGCGGTATGTCCACGTTTTTTATCTCTGAGATCTTTCTTTCAAAAGGGCAAGACTGAAATGCTCAAGGGAATTTGTTTATCAGATTATATCTTTTCAAGGGAAATCAGTGGAGGCTTATCGTTAAGACTACGTACCCTTATTTAGGAAATGTTTACGAAAGTGCTTTGAAGGGACGTGCAAATGTCGCCAACTGACAGGGATTGTAAGAAAGATTTAAAAGTTCAAAAGTACTAAACAAGCTTTTAGTGGTTAGGCTTCTATATATTTTAGCGTCTAATTGAAATTTATTAATCGAAATATGTTTTTTGTTGCTGTCCCTGAATATTGAGAGAATACTTGGTTATACACGGCCTTGTAACTTTGTTGTGAAGCTACTTCAAGTAACTTGAAGCGTCGTCAGTCTAAAATTCATGTTTCAGTACATAAATTCAGTAGTACTATTCATATTTGTGACTCTTGTATGTATTCAAGACTGCAAAGTTGGAGGGCTTTTTACAGACGATGGTAGATATACCTATTTACATATCTTGCATTTACTAAAGCAACCTTTATAACTGTCAAATAGGCTAAATAGCTAATGGTATATATACGGCTACCAGTAAAACCACAAGCGGAATCGTTACATAGAGAAATGATTAGTGCAGCACGTCAATGTTTGTTAAAACATTGTGGTTGGAAAATTATTCTTCAAACAAATACCTTTTGGTAACAGTGCTTATGTAGAGCCCGAACACTTATCTCAATGTTAAGCAATCTACAGAGTTAAGTAAATGTAGTTTTTGTCGTGGTTAGGATAGGAGTTTGTTATTGGCAAAGTTCCTTAAGTGTTTCCGTACTATCATTATATTATAACAGTCATTGATATAATTATAATCACTCATACGTACAGTTCAGACTTGTGCGATTAGTTTAACAAGTACACTTCCGATACTCCGGTTAGCGGTAGTTATATGTGTGACTTATTTCAACTATCATAGTAATTGGATTTCATACTTAATGGCTGAGATAATAATCGATAAAAATGTCTTGTTTCTAGGCCAATTTGACACCAGGTGCATAGAACCATAAACTGACACTTTGTAAGGTGAGTTTTAGTGGCAATATTTTTCGCCGAAACAGTCGTACCAGCAGTAAGAACTTGTGTAACTGTGTCGTTAAGATTTAATAAGACAGTGTTACGATTTATGAATAGAAAAAAAACTTGCCTATCCGTTACATGGTATGGAGTGTGAGTTACCGCGACCAATAGACTTATCTTCCATGGATTTAATTGTCCCATCTTGACTGTCAGTCAACATTGACATATCACGGTCTTAATTTTCTTTTTGTATTTGGTATTTATGTAATATGTGAACCAGTGGGACCTCCTAGAAGCATGAAGATTTGTATCGGGTTTCTTAACTTACTAGGAAAGGGTTATAGAAAATTCATCCTCTAAACTAAAGGGATAAAATATGTCCAGCCTATGCCCAGTAGTGGAGTTTACAAGGCCGATAGAAAGATAAAGGGATAACATTTGGGGTAAAATTTCATCACTATAAGTATCTACTAACTGGCTCCAGAGTCCAGTCCCTCCTACAGTTCTGTTGGAGGTTTGTTACAGATGTCCATGGTTGGCAGGGCATGGTGGCACTGCAAGCTCTCTTCTCTATACGGCCGTCACAAGGAACTTTCCCGTGAACGGTATCCTGCCCCGATGTCCTCCAACAGGCAACGTCCTAAGCCGAGGTCTGAACCCCACAAGGGGTGCCCTTAGGACGTCGCATGCCCTTACTTCTCGGCTGAGCCTCTCTAGGCCCACCTGGCCACGTGAAGCCAACACCAACTATCCATTCGAAAAAAAAACTGCAAGCTTGTTTGCTATCCTCAACACATAAAATTTTCCTAGTCACTACATAGCGATGAATGTAATTTTACCTATTTGAACATTGAAGTATTATTACTAGCGTATAGAACAGACACAAAGTTACTCTATGACAAGTGTGCAAACCTTTCTAGTTTGAAAAGAGAACGGTGGGCAAGCCGACAGCGGGACACACATTTTGTTCGAGATGTCTGTTGTATGTTTTTATACTTCAATGTATTTGAAAGGTATTTTTAAATAAGCTGTACAATTTGTTACTAAGTTAGCCCGTATAATCAAATCGATTAGTCTTTCACCGAGTTTGGTGTCCGCTGAAGTGTCGCGAGCTGATTGTTAGCCCTGCCATCCTGCCATATATAAGCCAACGTGTTTAAGAGATTACGGTTAAACTTGTACTGTCTGATGGAGGTCAGCACAGGCACATTTTATTTTAACTAATCTCTTTTTAGATTGTAGCTGGCTTTACGTTACACAGTGATTTATCTATCGCTTTATATATTCTAATTGTTGTTTTTACATGGAGAAAGAAAAAAGTGTATATTATCAATGACATCTTTACTTGGAATAATATACGTATTTAGGTAGGTATGTATAATTTTACTGTGGTCAATTTTTACTTGTAGGTATACATATACAATAGAAGAGGAATGTCTGACGATAAGAAAAAGATAGGCAGCTGTTGATTTAGCAATGCTCAAATTATTTACTAATTTTATTGTAATAGACTGTAAGACAGGAATTGAAATAGGCTGTACGTTCTTAGTGAAAACAAAGTGTCTGTGTCGATGATGCTTTTAGTATACAACAAGTTTTAAAGGTGGCCATTTAGCATGAGATAGTCCGTCTGCTACTCTTTTCTACTACTGACATAATAATCTGAAAATGTGTGGTATTATTATTATAAATAGCTGCTGCCGAGCTGGTGTCGCTGTTGTATGGATAACAACTATCACTGATGCGTTGCCAGCCATTAACCGAGAAGAAAAAGAAAGAAAGAACTCTAGAGCCTCTAGCTGGAACATGACGAGATGTTTGACTGCTGACTTGAGCAAGAGGGTGATAGCTTGATAGCTACGATAGATACGCCTGGATAGGCGTGCCCCCTTAGAATTAATAATAGGTATTATAGTAATAACGATATGAATGACCTATTAAAATCAATATTACCAATATTCCCTCTTAGGAGCTACCTACCAGCGGGCCGGATTTAGTCGCCTCTTACGACACCCATACGGCAATATTATGTTAATTCAATTTTTTCTAGGACATCTAATGTAACGAATTAGAGCGACTTATGAAAAATTTATTTATTCATAATAGGTAGGTACTTATTTCCTGTACACTCCAACGTGATTACAACTTGTAGTTCATTACTTCGAAACTTTTCAAAAACTCCATCCAATCGCAATTACAGGATTAAAAACGTCAAATGGGTAAAACGTCATCGCAACCAAGTTGAAGTTAGTTGAGCTTATTTTTCGCGGCTAACAAAAGTGTGCGTAATCAGCCCGCGTAGATT
Source organism: Thymelicus sylvestris (assembly GCA_911387775.1). Taxonomy (NCBI): domain Eukaryota; kingdom Metazoa; phylum Arthropoda; class Insecta; order Lepidoptera; family Hesperiidae; genus Thymelicus; species Thymelicus sylvestris. Next base: position 7,909,358 of record OU426896.1, on the reverse strand, counting down.
AACCAGATTAGACGCATTCATGGCGTCTACGTCGACGTCAACGCCAGATGCAACAGGAGTGGAATCGGGATGGCGCGTGCGCGGCGGCGCGGGGTGCGGGCGGGGCGCAGGGGCGCAGCCTCCACGCTCGTTGTTAATGAATAACCGGTACCCGCGGGTCGCGCGTGCCGCACGCTCCCTCGAAAAGTTGTTTTGCACCCCCTCGCTCACGCCCTCTCGTGACCATAACTGGCGCTTGGAACTCGAGGTAGGCCTATGCAAGTTTCAATACCAGTTTTATTTATGTTTACAAAATTATTTATCGGAGTTCACAAATTGAGTGCCTGAATTTATTTGTTTACGGTAGAAGTGATAACAAACTTTGTTTTGATTAAGTTCATGTGATTTTGTTTTGAACTGTTTTGTTGTTGTATTTTTGGAGCAATTATTCATTGAATACTTATTAATGCATGAGTATTTAACTGTTTTTAAATTAGTAATATTCAAAGTGTGAAATGCTAATATTAAACTTAAGAGTTTGCGTAGCGGCGAATAAATTAAGTTTTGAAGTTGCGCCCTGACAACGGAAGATAGTAATACTGTGTAATAATTCAAAAACTTCGGAAACGAGTTCACGTTTTTAATTATGTGTCTTAATAATCGGTTAGAAGTTTGAAAGCGCTTTCGAAAAAGCTTTTTATTATTACGATTTCTGTGGTGGCGACGTTATTGTTCGTGGTTACAATGGATCTGTCAATGTTTCAGTCGAGATGAATGAACTGTCGATGAATAACAAAAACTGCCACTCACCAATTCTGGGGACATTTTCATATAAAAATAAGTAACACCCATTTTCTGACACCTTTTCTATTTTACGTAACTTTTTTCGTAACAATGACTATTGAATTCGCACAATTGTATTGTTGTATTATTGACATTTACGCGTTGAGAGGCTTTCAAGAAATGTTATATATACGATTTGAATGTTGTTTGTTATGATAACGGGTTAAAACGGAAATCATGCTATTATGATGCACTGTAATTGCGTTTTATTAGTAATTAGTTTAGACATGATATCGATTCATACATGTATTTCAATAACTACTATTCACAACTATTCACAATCATTACTCTACCTGTTGTATTGATGTAGGTACATCAAGATATAACCACAGAAGAAATAATAGTACTTATAACTACAGTATGTCTATGCTATTAATGCCTCTCGGCAATCTACTCTGATTCCTCGTTCTTGTTGTCGTCATGTTGACAAAAGGGAAATACGAATAAATTTAAGACATTGAAAAAATACACAGTAATGCGTTTCTTGTTCTTACCTATTACATACACCATGGCACGCTAAAACAAATGCATTATTAGTTAGTGCAATTCAATGTTTCTGAAAATTGTATATATTTTTTTATTTCAAACATTTATCACAAACAACCCTTGGTATACGGATATCCTATATCCGAATTCATATATATACCATGTATTTATCTTTTATAATCAATCCGATTACTGACGTTTCACCCCGCAACATTTATATGCCCAAGTCAGCTTTTGATAAATAAGGAAGTACGGATAAAACGTTTAGGTTCTTAATGGTCCGTAAGAGTAGTTAATGAGCAGGTAGAGACCGGAACAATTCGATCAGCAGTATGGGTTAGGTCAGGCCATGTCGACGATGTAAGTTTGTAGAATTACATGTTCATTGAGCTATAGGATTGTTAATGGTAATTGGGCGTGTTATCACTCAGGAGTAAGTTTTCATTTGAAGTCATGTCAATTATTAATGGAAGGTTTTTGGGATAAATAGAAAGTTATATGGAGTAAAGTTCTGATTACTTATTTTGGTGAGCTGAATTACAGATGGTTATTGACAGAGAGGAAGACATATGAATTAATTTTCGTCTCATTCTCTTTTAGTAACGGGCAAATTCAAAGCAAATATTTATTGTCTGCTACCATTCTCTAACATACAAAAAATAACCAGTTCAATACCCCAGCACATTCTTTATATCAGAATGCATTATTTATTTATTTATTCACTCTTTATTGTAAACCTAAAAAACTAGATTACAATCTATCATCTAACTCATCATCTGACATCTCAATCTTTCTTGAATCACAAATCGATCGAGAGGATCAGGTTACTGTCATCAAGGTAAACCATTCCATCTCGTAAATAGCTCAGTTTGCGTGAATTATGTGTTTGTACCTTGTAGAAGGTACAACATAGAAATTCTCCTAGAAACAAGAATTTCTGGTGAGATTCTGCGTTGTTCAGAAGGTTATCATCTATTTCAATTGCTAGGTAGAATCACGCAAAGTATTTATTATGTGAATACATAAACGAACAGACAAGCTACTTGATGGTATGTGGTAACTATCGACCATGGACACCAGTAATACCAAAGCTATCACCGATGCGTTGTAGGTCAAGAAAGAAGAGAGAAGACAGGACTACACATTGGCATGCAGGATATTTTTTCCGGCCTCTAAGTAGAGGCCGGAAAAATATTAGTACTATACTCCATTTAACGGATGTTTGCTAATGCGCCCGTCGTCTGAGCATTCTGAGCTCACTGTAAGTCCTCCCCTCAAATCTGTATTGTACCAAACTCCTTGAAGACTTAAACTCTCTGCTAGAGTCGATACATATAGAGTTGATATATTATGAAACGTTTCGTAGACGTAAACGTATATAATGTGTCGTTTATGCAATGCAATAAACAGTATAACAGGCGGCGTTTATCGCCGCATGCAGTTTTGTGGTACTATATTCGCAGTTGTTATCAAACGTTTATCAAACAAGACCAGGAAGCGAGCCATCATCGGCAGTAAAAACTAATATAGTATGCGGGCTGCAATTTATAATGATTTATCTGTTTAAATACCCTGCTTTTTATCCTCCGACACAAAAAAGGTGTTAAATGTTTGACGTGTTTGTGTGTCTGCGTGTCTCTCTGTGGCGTCGTAGCTCCTAAACGACTATGGACTGATTATTATGCGGTTTTTTTGGTTTGCAAGCTGACGTGATCGTTCTTAGCTGTGTTTAGTGTAGATAAAACTGTCAGGGTTTTGTTTTCAACTTTACGTATATTATAGACTTATATTCTGTTTAAGTTGTCATTTCTCACCGACTGCAGTTACCTTGTAAGATGTCGCTCTATATCTGTCCTTACGTCAGTGATACGGACCTATACGCCAAAGCTTAAATAGGACTCATACCGGAGAAATGTTCTTTCTTAGCATTGGTGTTAACAGCCATGGCCTATGGCGACCAATTACTATCGACTCGATTCCGATTATTCAAATAAAAAGTTCCGCTTTTAGCACCACAAAGAGTCTGTGTAAGATACTTAAGCCACAACTAAGAGACACTAAGGAGCCATTTCAGTAACCGTTAGTGGCTCTGAGTTAGGCGTCACTTACGCCTCAACTCAGTCACTAATGGTTACTTAAATCGCTCTTTAGGACAGAATTTGTATGGATATTATTGACTAAGGAGCGATTAGAGTAAACATTAGTGACTCTGAGTTGGGACGTTAATACCATATACAAAATTTTTGTGGTGAACTGCGCATGCGCAATGTTAAGATGAGACAAAATATTTGTGAACATGATAGGTACTTTTTAGGGTTCCATAGCCAAATGGCAAAAAACGGAACCCTTATAGATTCGTCATGTCTGTCTGTCTGTCCGTCCGTATGTCACAGCCACTTTTTTCCAAAACTATAAGAACTATACTGTTGAAACTTGGTAAGTAGATGTATTCTGTGAACCGCATTGAGATTTTCACACAAAAATAGAAAAAAACAATAAATTTTGGGGGTTCCCCATACTTAGAACTGAAACTCAAAATTTTTTTTTCATCAAACCCATACGTGTGGGGTATCTATGAATAGGTCTTCAAAAATGATATTGAGGTTTCTAATATCATTTTTTTCTAAACTGAATAGTTTGCGCGAGAGACACTTCCAAAGTGGTAAAATGTGTCCCCCCCCCCTGTAACTTCTAAAATAAAAGAATGATAAAACTAAAAAAAAATATATGATGTACATTACCATGCAAACTTCCACCGAAAATTGATTTGAACGAGATCTAGTAAGTAGTTTTTTTTTAATACGTCATAAATCGTAAACCGCAATTTACCTCGATCAAAGTTACAACGAACTTCAAGAACTTTTATATTATGTTACTTGCTGCTACGGAAACCTTCATGGGCGAGTCCGACTCGCACTTGGCCGCTTTTTATTATACTTACATATGAAATTGTCGTCAATGTTATCGATATTATTAAAATTCCAACCTTGATGCAGTGGGTGCACGGGTAACAGCCCTGTTTTACATCTAACGCAGTGCTATTAATTTTATTTGAGCTTTATTACGATTTTTTGTCATCATCGTAACTCACAACTGTCCAAATACGAGTACTGTGTAAATATCGTCCATACCGTCCCGTGTCTCCTCTCCCAAAGTGTTCACGGTCCAGACTCCAGGCCATAGTCCACCACGCTGGCTAAATGCGAATTGGAAGGCTTCAGACTTTGAGAATATTATGGAGAACTTCGTTTACAGGTTTCCTTGCGGTGCCCATTTTTACCGAAGCATGTGATTTGACATTTATATGTTCAACTTATTAAAAAACATCGTCCACCTAATTGTTTGTTTTCAATGGTTATATGGTTTATATTTAGCAAGATATTAATTAAGGTAATAAAGATAAATAGGTTTTTTCTTAAAATACTCTAGTTTCAGTAAATTCGGTCTAGTGTCAGTATTTCAAATTCAAGATTTCCCATTCAGATAGAGAACATAAAGGGTTTAAAATTATTCCAAAACTCTTTTTGTCTCTTGGCTTTGAAGTATCTTCAAAGAAAGTTTGAACTTGAAAATCAATGCAAAAGTTTATCCCAAAGACAAGTATTCTGTAAGTAACAGATTAAAATACCATTACGGTGATGAGGGTGCCTTGCGCATAAAAAGGTTTCGGCTATTTTTGCCATAGCCATTGAAGTTTAGAACAACACAGCTGGTCTCCACCGCAAAGCCGAACAAAAAATATCGAACAATACAGGATGTATCTGCATACATTTGCAAAAAATCATGGTGTGCAAACAATAGACGGTGGTTTTTGAAATATGCATGAAAATATCTTAGTCGATGCACAGAATATAGAAGTCGTAATATGCAGACCTATATCAAGTGGAAACAAAAAGTATTTTCTGAATTTCCTTCCTGCAAGCTAATCTCGAAATGTTTTAATAATATTTAGATAAAGCCAGGCAAGTGCGGGCAAGTGCGTGTCAAGCCACGCGAAATGTAGAGTTCCGAAGTAGTAAGTTTATCGACTATTACTTATTTATTTCCTTGTAAATTCATCATATTATAAACTATTTTTGAGAATTTTTTCACTTGTCCAACTCCACTGTTTAGCCAGTAAGGGGGGGGGGGGACATTTCATTCTAACCAAAATTAGCAATTTAAGCCAAATATTTTGCAAATTCCCCTAATTCCAAATTAAGTACCTACATATATCCATGCCAAATTACAGCTTTCTAGCATAAAGGGTCTCCGCGTTTTGCTTCGGACAGACGGACACATGGACGGATAGACGCACGAACGGACGAACAGACAGACGGACGGACATGACAAAACTATAAGGGTTTCGATTTTACTTCGGAACCCTAAAAATCGAATTTATGAATAATTTTCCAAAATTTATGTTTGATTAATAGGTGAACTGAACATACATAAAAGATTCCGAATAAATGAGAACCTTCTCCTTTTTTGAAGTCGGTAAAAATTATTTAAAACATTAATAGATAAGTATTTGAAATCTAAAATGCACAAACACACACTAGGATGCGGGTGTATGACATGGCACAGAGACATCACGATGACACAATAATTTACGTAATGTGTATACTTTGTTACGATGTTAATTACTGTTAATTATGTTGATGTTATGAAACTTGTCAAATGCCCGTTACGTGTCGTGTGCGATTGAAGCATTTGATTAATATGTGAGTAAGCTAATACGTTACTGAAGCGTATAGATACAGTCCTATAATCCTATAGTCGTAATAATTAATTTATTAGGATATAACATTGTATACGCAATCATGGGCGTCAAAAGGCAATATACTATGTTCAAACATGTTTTACTAATATAAAACATACTCGTTCAATTTAATTTTATTATCTCGTATTAAGTCAGACACATCATTTTCAAATGATTTTCTTATTAAGGTGGTGTTCGTTATCATTACAAGTTCTAATCTATTGAGATTAGGCGGAAGATTGCTTCCGCCTGAGTGAAAGTAACGTACAGTTTCATCTGTAGAATAAATAGATGGTACATACACTTCAAATGGTTGTAAGCTCAAGACTCTCAGATCTGTAATGAGATAATTATAGAAATAAACGCCTACACGCTCATAATCCTACATTAGGTTTCTCTATGTCGAGTATCATGGATGCTACAAAGGACTAGGTACAACCCAAAAACAAAAATTTACGCGTCAAAATTAAGGGTGCCAACTAGGGATCTTTTAGTTATGCAAGGAGGATTAATATCAAAGGGCTAAAAGGTGTTCGCGACTAATCAATCAAAATAAATCACCATTCAATCAAAAGCCGCAGAAACTTGTTTCAAGTACCTATTTGATTTACCTTTTTTCATTTTCAGATGCTTAATAACAACTTTAACGGTTAGTAACTATATTTATTTTGTTGTAGCAACAATCCCAAAACTATATAAACGCACCCGACGCACCCTTCGACTCCTAGCTGTCAAGAACGAGTCGGGGGTGCGATTAATGTTCTATGTCGTCACACGCCCGGAAGCTAATTTTCCTACTTGTCTGTAGCGTGAGCAATACATAACACCACACTGAACATCTTAAAAACTCTTGACAAATTATATTATTTGGTAATTTAAATGCTGTCTACTTCCTGTGTAAACATTGGAACTTGGCAGATTGAAGATAAATTGATTCGACGATCGAATTTTTTTGAGACTAAATATATGAATTATGTATACGTTGAAATATTTTGCGTAATTTTATTTTATATGTTATTTCCAGACATCGGGTGCATGTAAGAAACTGCTTCGCCATTTCATTTGAACGTGTTAGGTACTCAGTTCCAACAACACTTAGTTATGATTGAGTTAAATTATCATAAATAAGAGTTCCAAATTATCATAAATAATTTAAAAGTTCTGTTGGAATAGCGAAACATACATTCAAAACTTATTTGCCGGTCAAAATCATCACCCTCCGTTTAGCTTAGTCGCGTTAGTCGCGTAAAAACGTTTTGCGTTTGCATAGTCGGATAAAAACTAGGTCTGAATAATTTTATTGTAGTTTGAATAATGTAGTGTAAAATAGAATACATACATGATTCTGATTACACGTTAGAATGAAACGTATTAACTCAAACATCGGAATTGCAGAGTGCGCTGTTTTATCAAAATGCAACGCCGAAAGCACTTTCATAAAACATTGCGCGACTCCCGCAGGCTTTCATGGAAGGCTGATTGCGAGGCCCACAGATAATAAAGTCCCCATGATTCATAGATGTTATTTAGTTCCCCGTCGGCTCATTGAATCTGTCAAAATTCAGAAACCAACTATCAATACTACGAATTGATTATTACTTAAATACAAGGTCGTGTTTGTTTTAGGTTTAGATAGTTATTATTGGTTTTAAGGCGCGTAAAATTTGTCTATAATCATACATTTTAAGGTTCGAATCATAACAGAACGGTATGGTAACTGAAAATATTAATATGAGCTTCCTTTTAAGGGAGCGCAACCCTTAAATAATTTCGTCATGTCTGTCCGTCCATTTCCCCGACACTTAGATTGTTTTTTTTTTGTCTAAAAAAAAATCCCTAATGCCATGATGTCTATGCCATATCACTCGTATACTATACAATAGGAACAAGTTAAGATAATGATAGAAAAAGTCATGTTGGTATAAGCACTTGAGATAAACAGTATCAGTGGTCTTTTAAGGGTCTTAGCATTAAAGAAAGCTGAATAAATTTTTCACCTTAGACAAACACCAGTTTCCGCAAAAAGTGCCTATTTGTAATTTTTATTCAACATACAAATATCCTAAAGTCATAAAAAATCAAAAAGTTCAAATATCAAAGTGTTTATAAATTTTATGGTCGTTAAACTTTCAGTATTTGTAAAACTTAGTGGCGAGAGCAACTGACCAAGTTCTAAGCTGCAGATCCAAATCTATAGCATCTATCAAGGTGGGGATAAAACTCTAGGCTTACAGGATTCAGCATGAAATATATCGCGAAAACGTGAAAAGTGGATCGTGTAAAACATTAAAGCAATTTATGGCTCGTGTAAAGATATTTTGTGTATAAAGTAAGAGATTTCGTGTGGAATAATAATCGAAAATTCTCTTAAACGACGCATGAACGGTATTTACTAATAAAACTTCAATAAATGTACAGCGCGACGGGTATTAACGCCGCGAAATTCCTTGTCGCGTAAATAATAACATAAAGATTTTCCAATACATGTCCCAATAAGAGCCCCTCAGGCTTGCAAAGATCACATACGGAAATGTTTTAGCGTTAAAAATGCTACGTATTTCTTTATTGCCTTCAAATGTTTATGAATGTTTTAAGCTTGATATAATTTACGAGTACTTTTACATTACATCCCTTACTCTTCATAGTTAGAGGGAAAATTTAATGAGTTTGCTCTTTGCATTTGAAGGCACATCAGGCTATATATCTGTATAGGTTATGAAATTCATAATTCTTTATACTCTGACGGATGCCTTTGGTTGCGTCTTCTATATGATTGCAGCAGATTCATCCCACTAATAGGTAGGTATACTTTGTAACTGAGCTACTAGCTATTGGATTATGTAATGAATTCAATCGCACTCATTCTTTAGCATTTCATTTTAGAATTCATTAAGGTAATTATTAAATCAAGTTATTCGCATGGATTCGCATTTACAACATAACTTTGGTTACCATTTTTATAGATTTTTCCGGCTATAGGTATTTTATGGGCGTGACATTTGCTTGTGATAAGTGTACGTAAAAAATGTTCCACCGAGTATGGATTTCGACATTACGAATCCGGTCACGTATCGAAATTCCGAGCGGAGCACTCTCCATAGCGCCAAACATGCATTTCGCATTAAAATTAAAAAATATATGTACCCATAAATATATAAAACTACATATTGCTTTGTAAGTAGATAGTTGAGTAAAATAAAAGTTAGCTTTGACATTTACCTACATTTAGAAGTTTGAGGGGTAAGTAATTCTATCCATTATTTTGACAACAGATGAGGCAAGGGCGCCATAATTATTCTCCTTTAGAAAACACAGGATTCTGTACCACTCAGGTTAACGTAACGATTCTTTGTATGGTGCGAAAGTTCTTCAGATGTTTAGCCATCTAATATTCCCTCGTGATAATCTCGATAAAATGTCTACCCTTGATTCGTTTGCAGTCTAGCATTCGCATTTTTTACTTATATGGCATACGTTGCCATTGATCCCTTGGTGAACATAAAAGCAACTGACTTCTCTTCAGAATTCGCCATGTAAAAGTAGAACGGAATTAGAGAGAGATACAGGCGTCAAAGTAGTACTTAGGTGTAATTACGTACAAGTGCTTGCGTGTTTCAAGAGTGTAAAACGTTGACGTGTGTTTTCGCATAGCCGGGACGGGTGGTTCCGTCGCAAGCTCTGTGTAGTGTGTAGTCGTGATTTCGGAAATATACCGTGCCGCATAAGAATCCAAGAAAATATATTCCAAGTTGGAATGTAATTTATGTTCTGCATTTCTGATGATAAAATTTAGTTTAAGTATATTTATGTAAGCTGTTTCAGAAAAGAGTGAAATATCGTCACGTAGATTTAAATGTAGCTGACGCCGTGACGCGCTGTGAACGATACGGACTGGAGAACGATTTATGATAGGAACGTACAATACGTTCTCGTATCGTAATCGTCATTATTGTAAATTTATAGGACACTGCAAGCGATAGTATGTACACGAGCGGCATCTACACGATAAACTCAATTACAACTTAATTGGGTCTTGAACTTATGTACCTAGTTACAGATACAATACAACAGTGAATAAGGAATATTTTTGTGTTTGTATAGTGCATTTCAAGTAAGAGATCCCTTTGCTACCAGACTATCAAATTAATTAATAGATTGTCTATCTAGAATCTATTTTGTGCTATTAGTTAGTAGTTACTAATAGCACAAAATAGATTGTCTATTTAGGATCTATTGTGTGCTATTAGTTAGTAGTTACTAATAGCACAAAATAGATTGTCTATTTAGAATCTATTGTGTGCTATTAGTTACTAATAGCACAAAATAGATTGTTAATTTGATAGTCTGGTAGCAAAGGGATCTCTTACTTGAAATGCACTATACAAACACAAAAATATTCCTTATTCACTGTTATATTGTATCTGTAACTAGGTACATAAGTTCAAGAGCCAATTAAGTTGTAATTGAGTTTATCGTGTAGATGCCGCTAATGCCTATTAAATCTTATGTTATCAAAATGAGTTACATACTAAAGCTAGCAGTATATTTAGAACGCGTTCTAAATATTTATTTAATCTTGCACAAATTTTCATGTAGGTAAACTGCGCAAACAGTTCACTCTAAAAAACTGCTACGCAAATTTACGCATACCTACAATATTTTCAACATTCTGTTAAAAGATTTGTCCCGATTTAATTTATTAGAATAGCCAAACTTGCGCAGGTTACAAAGTAAGCAATTAAGGCGATATTATCCCAAGAAATGGTATTTTTGAAGGTGTTTTGTTCATAAATGGTACATAATACAATTCTAAAAAAAATATATGTTATTTTACAGTCTTTGTTCTTTCGTTCCCTCATACTTGATACACGATAGCAATTATTTCATTGGATAGAAATAAATCACAAAGTGGGGTCTAATCTGGCATAAAAATGGCGTTTTATTCGCGTTTTAATCGCTTCCAGATAATAAAAAATATACCACAGTATAGGTCCTATAGATACCAATATTTCTTTCTGATCATAATTTGAAATTTTGAAAAACTTCCCTTTCAATTTCTATTTTTTCCCTTTCCACGAGCAACGAAACGCCCGACGCGTTAATTTACTCAATTTTACTCTCGCGCCAGTCGCCTTCGAGGTAGGACCTGTGCTAATCGGCATCGCAGCCGCACGTTGTCGAATTTCCGACACTAATTTTAATTTCGAATTTGGCGCGCGCGCCTTCTGAACTTATATTACGTATTAGGTACTGTCCAAAGTATCCACACTGCTGTAATTTGAAATAATAAAAATTTTACGTTTTTATACTTTAGTTACTATTATAGTATTTGGGTATTGGTATAAGTCAAGTGCTAATTACACAATTATTATCTAATACTATCCCAAGCCGGATGGGTGTCGTAAAAGGCGACTAAATCCGGCCCGCTGGTGGTAGGGCCCCTCGAGGGATTATATTGGTAATATTGATTTTAAATTTAATACCATTATTACTATTATTATTTCTCCATGGGGTTCGCATGGATAGCTACCACCCTTGAGCATGTGTCAGTCGCCAAACGACTCGTCGTGACGGCTGGGAGCTTGAGAGACAGTTTTCTTTTTTGAAGTTATACCTTATTTAGGCGCGTTATGAAATAAATGGAAAATTGTTTTGAAAAAATGATTATTGAAGTGAAAACTTCTTGAAGTCAAAAGTCAAAAAAGTCGAAAGTCAAAAATGTCAAAAAAGTCAAAAGTCGAAATTCAAAAAAGTCAAAAAAGTCAAAAGTCAAAAGTCAAAAAAGTCAAAAAAGTCAAAAAAGTCAAAAAAGTCAAGTCAAAAAAGTCAAAGTCAAAAAAGTCAAAAGTCAAAAAAGTCAAAAAAGTCAAAAAAGTCCAAATTCAAACAAGTCAAAAGTCAAAAGTCAAAAGTCAAAAAAGTCAAGTCAAAAAAGTCAAAGTCAAAAAAGTCAAAAGTCAAAAAAGTCAAAATTCAAAAAAGTCAAAAGTCAAAAGTCAAAAGTCAAAAAAGTCAAAAGTCAAAAGTCTAAAGTCAAAAAAGTCAAAAGTCAAAAAAGTCAAAAAAGTCAAAATTCAAAAAAGTCAAAAGTCAAAAGTCAAAAAAGTCATAAAAGTCAAGTCAAAAAAGTCAAAAAAGTCAAAGTCAAAAAAGTCAAAAAAGTCAAAAAAGTCAAAATTAAAAAAAGTCAAAAGTCAAAAGTCAAAAAAGTCAAAAGTCAAAAAAGTCAAAGTCAAAAGTCAAAAAAGTCAAAAAAGTCAAAATTCAAAAAAGTCAAAAGTCAAAAGTCAAAAGTCAAAAGTCTAAAGTCAAAAAAGTAAAAAAAGTCAAAAAAGTCAAAAAAGTCAAAAGTCAATAGTCAAAAAGGTCAAAATTCAAAAAAGTCAAAAGTCAAAAGTCAAAAAAGTCAAAAAAGTCAAAAGTCAAAAAAGTCAAAAGTCAAAAAAGTCAACAAAGCCAAAAAAGTCAAAGTCAAAATTCAAAAAAGTCAAAAAAGTCAAAAGTCAAAAGTCTAAAGTCAAAAAAGTAAAAAAAGTCAAAAAAGTCAAAAAAGTCAAAAGTCAAAAGTCAAAAAGGTCTAAATTCAAAAAAGTCAAAAGTCAAAAGTCAAAAAAGTCAAAAAAGTCAAAAGTCAAAAAAGTCAAAAGTCAAAAAAGTCAAAAAAGCCAAAAAAGTCAAAGTCAAAATTCAAAAAAGTCAAAAAAGTCAAAAGTCAAAAGTCAAAAGTCAAAAGTCAAAAGTCAAAAGTCAAAAGTCAAAAGTCAAAAAAGTCAAAAAAGTAAAAAAAGTCAAGTCAAAAAAGTCAAAAAAGTCAAAAGTCAAAAAAGTCAAAAAAGTCAATGAAGTGAAAAAAGTAAGAAAAGTCAAAGTCAAAAAAGTCAAAAAAGTCAAAAGTCAACAGTCAAGTCAAAAACGTCAAAAAAAGTCAAAAAAGTCTAAAGTCTAAAGTCAAAAAAGGCAAAAAAGTCAAAAGTCAAAATTTGTGGAGTGGAGTGGAGTGGAGTGGAATAGTAAAACCTACAATTATCGTCTTCCCGAAATTTTACATTCGTCTCATTATCTTGAAAACAAAATTTTTGAAGGTTTCACTTCTAAGTTCTAAAATGTGTGAATGGCACACATTTTAATTTTTTTGTTTTTATTATTTTTTACGTATCTTTAGGTATTTTATTTTAAATTATTCTTATACTTTTTATCATTCTCAACATACTTGTAAAATATCTTATCCAAAGGGTTTGAAGATTTTTGTACGGAACCTGGCATACCTACAAGTCCGCCATTTTGAAAAAAAAGCTCGTTTCGATTTTGAAGTTGGTTACTTTTTGTTAGTATTTAGATGATATTAGTCAATTTTGTATGTAAGTACCTACTTATTTGTAGGTGAACCGATTTTGATGATTCTTTTTTTGATAGAAAGCTGGTGCGTATCATGTGGTTCCACATAAATTTGAGGGAGATTTGACAAGTAGTTTTCGAGTTATTTTGAAGTTGGTTATTTTTTGTTAGTATTTAGATGATATTAGTCAATTTTGTATGTAAGTACCTACTTATTTGTTATCCACTCACCTTTAGTCTCCACTGGACAGTTTCGTTTCATAAAATTTCAAGTCAGTCTGCACTCACCTCTAGTCTCCACTGGACAGTTTCGTTTCATAAAATTTCAAGTCAGTCTCCACTCAACTCTAGTCTCCACTGGACAGTTTCGTTTCATAAAATTTCAAGTCAGTCTCCACTCACCTCTAGTCTCCACTGGACAGTTTCGTTTCATAAAATTTCAAGTCAGTCTCCACTCACCTCTAGTCTCCACTGGACAGTTTCGTTTCATAAAATTTCAAGTCAGTCTCCACTCAACTCTAGTCTCCACTGGACAGTTTCGTTTCATAAAATTTCAAGTCAGTCTCCACTCACCTCTAGTCTCCACTGGACAGTTTCGTTTCATAAAATTTCAAGTCAGTCTCCACTCACCTCTAGTCTCCACTGGACAGTTTCGTATCATAAAATTTCAAGTCAGTCTCCACTCACCTCTAGTCTCCACTGGACAGTTTCGTATCATAAAATTTCAAGTCAGTCTCCACTCACCTCTAGTCTCCACTGGCCAGTTTCGTATCATAAAATTTCAAGTCAGTCTCCACTCACCTCTAGTCTCCACTGGACAGTTTCGTATCATAAAATTTCAAGTCAGTCTCCACTCACCTCTAGTCTCCACTGGACAGTTTCGTATCATAAAATTTCAAGTCAGTCTCCACTCACCTCTAGTCTCCATTGGACAGTTTCGTATCATAAAATTTCAAGTCAGTCTCCACTCACCTCTAGTCTCCACTGGATAAGCTAAAATTATCATTACTCTTATTTTATTACACCTAAAATTCCAATGAATAAATCAAAATAAAGTATACTTACACCCCAACTCAGAGCAGTTACTAATAATAATAATAATAATAATAATAATAAAACCCTTCCACACTCATACCCCCGCAGTAGGTTACAAGTATTTACCTGTGTCGCGGGTGGCATGTACTACACATATAACACATCACAATAACAGCCATGACACGAGTACAAATATTTATCTGTCACATAAATATTTGCCCCGGCCGGAAATCGAACCCGAAACCCCTCGCTTCGCAGTTCGCAGGCAGGTCCACTACCAACTAGGCTATGTAGGATCTACAGCTACGCACGGGGTCATTAACCTCACAGCCGCGCGCGGCCGGCTCACGGCGTGGCGGTCGAGTTTACACTCAGGGGAGCGGGGTAAAGGGCAGTGAACAAAATGCCTACAACGGTCGAATACGCTCGCCTTAACATCGTGCAGGCTGCAAACTCGACGGCTGTCATGGGCAGTGCCATGTATCCCCGATGTTCTGATAAAAGCATGTTCCGAACTTCTGAAGAGTTTTCGAGTCCCTTCGTTACTTGTGTATTTATTGTCGTGTTGTTTCATGTTGGGTTCAGACTGCTAATGCACTTTCTTCGTTCTGGTTAAAGAACAATCTGAATAAAGTACTTGTGTGTCGGAACTTTGAATGGAAATATTTATTGAGGACGTTCAATTGTTTATCTAAGCAATTTTATTTCAACACATTAATAGCCCACTACAGTGCACGGGGTTCCTTTTAACTGCTGTTCCTTTTAACTGAGGAGATCTAGAGCATACACCATCACGCTGCTCTAGTACGGAGGGGTTTGTGACCAACGCAATTGTCCGAAGCGTTATGCCTTCCACTTCCACTTGAATTCCATTACGGTATATGGTTTCTAGAACAAAAAATGAGCTAAACGTAAGAAGGGGTAAAGCTTTCATGCAAATAACATCCTTGTCAGTAGTCAAGAGTTTCTTCGCGCCACAGCAGCTTAGCCCTGAGAAGTATGCATTCGTGGGACATATTTAGGTGGGAATATTAATGCGTGAATATTCTATTTCTCAAAGTTACCTTTACATTTTCTTTATACCATAAATAGCTGCTTTGTATAGTATGTATACAGTAAAAGAGTGGAGTTTCCCTTACATTTCCTTTGAAGAAAGTATTTTAAGTTATTAATGGAAGATTTTTGTATAGACGACCATTTCAAAGAAATTTTATCCGATCCCTTTTTAAGACTCTTGATATGTTATCTACAAGACTTATAAAATACTCTTATCATTAAAAGTCACTGCTTCAGGTAGTCGGATCGTAATGATATTGTTTATTTCCCATTCACTTTGAATTTAGATGACTAATTTGTGTGCAACCATTTTGCCATAATGATTAACTGTATTTGACGTAAAACAAAAATATAATTTTTCATACTTGTTAAATATGATTTTTAAAATATATGTAGGTATAGCTTTCCAAACATCAAGGTACGAATCTCGCATCGTTATTGGGGATGATGGTCCGACAGCTTAAAAGAGATCATAAGTCAGTTTACGTCTACGAGAATGGGCACAACCTTCTGTAATGAAGAACGACTTCCGACGTGTTTTATGGATTAGGTATTGCAGGTTGTAGGTCTCCCCCACAAGGGGCAAAACACCTCTTAGTCGTCTGGCGATTCCACGGATACGAGTACCTATCGAGACTCTCATTCTCTCATTCAGAACTCACATTTCGAGGTATGGAAGCGCCCAATAAATTTTAATCTTAACGATCACATACTCAACTACCGACGGTAGCACAGTTGCTTAACTTGGTTGACGGCTTTATGACCGAGTCAAGCGGTTCTTTCATTTATCCACCTTTAATTAAACAGCAAAGCTATGGTACGATATTTGAAAACGGTTATTCTTTTTATCCATCCAGAGGTGAAACTTACCTTAGGGTGTGAACCTACTCAGAAACGCGTGTCCGTTTATCCACCCGCCGTAAATATTTGACACAAGCAGTTGCGGTGTTGCATAATTGACCCCCGTATTCTATCTTAAATTGCAACAAATTCCCATTGTCGCTAACATTGCATTGTGTCATAATTACAAACATACAAAAATACAAGTCTTTCTTATTTTTAATATCATTAGTGTAGATAAACAGACAAAGATAATACGATCTTCATAAATTCCTTTCTCAAGTAATGGTAATACAGCGTTGAATTTAAAGATACGACAAAATCAAAATGACCTCATCGGGAAGTTATAAAGACAGAGGAGGAATAGAATGTCGACAAACAGAGGGACAATAATTTAGTTGGCTATATTTGAGCACAAATACAGTATCGACAGATAATAAAGAATGAGCGGGCCCGTCCCCGCAGTGAATCAATAAATTTGTTATTGGACGCTTAACTTACCTTCCTTTTTATTAGGAATCAGTATCAGTATTAGAATTTGTAAGGTCACATGACTGTTATTTTAAGAGTCGAAAAATATATTTATGAAGTTAATTAGGCAAATTAAGAAAAACTTTGTGGCCCTACTTAATCAGTGTTATAGGAAGAATTTTTAATGGAAGCAAAGCTTTTGATAGTACTCAAAGACATTTCAGAACAATAGTAGGTATTTGTTTATCAAAATCACATTGGAATTTAGTGTAAGTTGCTCAGTAAATATTTCAGTACGCACTTCAGTCCCTTCGCTAAATTCCTAAGATTCTCCGGTAAACCCACTCAAATTGACTCATTATTTCAGACATTGTTTCGTTATTCATTAACATTTTTGAAATATACTTGAAATTGCCGCTTGCGAAACAGTGACGGTTGTTTTAAGGGAATGTTATATTTGTACGTTGTTTATGTTACATTATAATCTGAATATGTCGCCTCCAAGTCGTCATGTATGGGCGCACGGACCTAAAAATATGGGCGTTAAATTATGGAAATGGTATAATAATTATTATAATCAATGTTAAACAGTTCTGAATAATCGACTCTGTAGCCTCTTGATTATTCTGTCTATGAAGGAAGGCTCTCAAAATATATTACCGGCAACGACAATTATTTATGTAACAGTTTTCTCGACTGCAGTAATTATTTTCGTATTAAAAAATGCCAGTGTGGTTACAATATTTGTATCAAGACAATGCCATATTGACGAGAGAGAATATGAGACGAATATTAATACATCATTTCTGAAACGGCTATATCTTGTTTTTTGTTTATTTTTACCCGACCGCCACGGAAGGGTTATGTTTTTCACGCGTATCTTGTATGTGTGTATGTGTGTAATATTATATATTACCTCGTATCTCCCAAACTACTGAACGGATTTAATATAATTAAGATATCGTACGATTCGTCTTGTTAACCCAAGTGTTATTACATAAGTGAAATTAAAAATATGGTGGCTGTGAGATGCCATTGTTTGAAGTATGAAAAAAAAATAAGGCGCTCCACCCACTGAAGACGCGTCCCGCCGCGGTGCGCAGAGCGACGGAATACGGATAATACGTATACAACTGCGCGCGGGGCAATTTCCCGCGCGGTGCCGCGTCGGCAGTGTGTTGTGCTAGGCGTGATTTCTATATAAATTGAGGTAATTGCATACAATGATAAAATCTGCCATCCCGCGCACCGCGACGGTTCAATAAGGTATATTATCATGATAGCTTTTTTGACAGCAAGCGGGTTTTTTTTTTTAATTTTTAAATTTATGCTAGTTAACTGATGAGCTCCCTTAATGAAATAACAACATTGAGAATTTTACCGTCTTATACCTAAACCTAATAAATAAGTAAATGAATCCTAACTTAAACCAAAAACCCGACTGCGTATTATTTTAACAACATTCTAAATTATTGCGCTTGTTTTTTAACCGACGAAAAAAAAGGAGGAGGTTCTCAATTCGACACGTATATATTTTTTTTTTATGTATGATCACGCAGAAATCGGCACATGGTGGTCCGATTTGGATGATTCTTTTTTTATTGGATAAGGTATGTCCTGAAGTTGGTCCCATATTTTTTTGAAAATTTTATTCCTACCCTAAAGGTACGAAAATAGGGAATGATTGATTATTCACCCATTTTTTACCCGGAATTTTTACATGTTAACCCCAATAACTTTGTACTGGATGATCCGATTTCGATGATTCTTTTTTTATTGAATAGTGTGTACCTTGAGGTTACTCTTGTTTAAATTTCGAAACAAAATTTTACCCCTATACGTACGAAAATAGGGGATGATTGATATTTCATCTACTACATTTTTACCTGGTAACTGAATCTATAATTCATAAAATCAATAATCTATTATTAACTAGCTTTTACCCGCGACTTCGTCTGCGTGGACTTGAGAATGAAATTAAAGTAATTAAAAAACATCCCGGGAAATGCGAGTTTTTTGGCACCGAGGGTTTTGTACTTTAGAAAACCGAACATATTAAGAGCAATATTAAATGATTCAGTAACAAACTTAACTTTGCCACTGTAAAACTGTCGTTCCTATGCTTGGACATAGTGATCAAATAACCAAATATAAATACGTTTAAGTTTTTTGGAATGATATTTCCACGTGTTCCTGAGAAAATAAGGTCGACAGACAGACAGACAGACGGACAACGAAGTGATCCTTTAAGGGTTATGTTTTTTCTTTTGAGGAACAAAACCCTAAAACAATAAATAACCTGTAAACCCAACTTCCAAACTAAATTATACCCTTGACCTGATGAAGAAGCTGATCCATCTCCGAACTCGAACGACCTGATCCCGACGAACATGCACCCTGTTCTTTGATGCGGAATATGGAATATCTATGAGCCAAAATTCATCTAAATCCATTTAGCCGTTTTAGCGAGAGTAAAAAAATATCTTATTATAGGTACGCCTAAGAAATATTAGTGGGATTTTATATACACGTACACCATCAGATCTTGAATTGTTCAATGTTGTACTGGTTTTGCTATGTCAACGTGACCATCAACAAATATTTTTAAAACTGTTATTCTCACCCATTCTGGAGTTACATAGTCTGTCTCTAAGATACACCACCAGACCCAACCAAACCCAGACCCTAATACAATATGGCCTATGGTTGGACCTTACCACCTGTTATTTCGTAGCAGCTACCATAAAAATGTATTTTTATACCATTAAAAGGTAGAGATTTCAAAGAAAAAATCCCACAGACTTTTTTAAAAAAAGCAGATATTTTGACGTGAGAATTTTCGATTGAAAATAATTAGGGTGCTTTTTCGATATTAAGTCAAAATAAGGTGAAATAAGAAATATTTTAAATCAAAAAAATTACAGTGTTTGGAACATAAAAAGTTAAGTTTTCACCAAATTTCATGAATTTGTTTGTTTGTAAAAGAAAAATAAAAACCCAAAAACTTGGTTATTTGAACTTTTTACATAAATTTTGAGATCATATGGAAAAAAGTGTAAATCTAAAACTTGTAGAATGTAGATCTTTCTATTACCTACAACTTTGCCATTTTTTAACTATTTTCCATAGGACTTGTAGTTTTGCCGGAAACCGAGGTAGACCGTTTTTTACCATTAAAAACTCAACCCCCCCCCCCCCCCCACTTCCTGACCTCAGATCGCCCGTAAATTATTTTTCCTTTCATTTTTGTTATGTTCTCTTCCTTTTTCAATCAATGTCAATTAAGATATACTGAGATAAATAAAGACAACTGAAAAAAAAGTTTTACTTTGACTACACCTCCCCGAAATTAAACCAGGAGATTGTAGGAGTTGGAGATTATAAATGCTAGTTTAATTCAGACTACTGGAATACTGGACTGCTCCTATTTATTCATAGACTTCGACAAATTTTTCCACGTAAGTATAAACAGCAAAACCTAAAGTAATCGAATTCTTTTTCCATTTTAATTACGTAATGTTTTATTGGCACTACTTCTTCCTTCTTTTCGACTTATTATGTGTTTTCATCTGACCAAGTAATGTCTGTAAGACGGTCCTCATGCTGCTCACCAGATCACGTAAACTGCCGCCGCCGCCACGCCTCTCTGTCTCCATGATCGAATCGGGTGGTTTCGCAGGTACCTGGTGTACCATGTTAGGTTTCCCGGTCAATATTTGATCGCGACGACCACGGGCTACTACATGAATCACTCAGGGACGTCTCGCCCCTCCGTATTTGATTGCCTGAGAGCTAAATGGTAAACGCTTCTGCGTGAAGAGTCAAAAGAGCCCCCCTGACTATCTGGGGAGTTTCACAACCGCGTTACCAGCTAGATTTATGATAATGAAAGGATCCCCTACCCGACAGCAGGGCCCGCCTCGCAACCGGGAGACTCCTGAGTTTATTCCTGAATGACTTTGGGATTTTTAAGTGTCCAAGAACCTGGCCCAAACACCAGACGTATATTTTATACCTATAAAACGTTTCAAAAGAAACTCATTCTTTGAACTGATTCGCCATTGGTGGATTAAACAGCGTGCCTGCATTACCATAACATTAGTTTATTTTTACTACTATTTAAATAATAAATAACTCACTGCTAAATCATAAATAACTCCCTCTAAACTTAACAGAATGGAAATTTAATCATCTTCATAATTTATTATTTTTTCATTCTTGTTTTCGTTCTTGAATGACAACCAATGGGTGATATGCCTTTAGTCTGATCTGATCACGGACGATGCTTTTAGTCATCCATGGAGGATGATGACAACTTAGACTATTTGCAAATTTAAAAATATTTTAGTTATTTGTATTGCACTTACGTCCGGTCATAATTAGCCTATGCGGGGCCGGCTTGGTACGCACTGACCAGTAGGTGACACCAGTAGATGATTATTCGCAAATATTTTAATTTCTTACTTACTGTGATTTTTATTTTTAGTATTATTTACTTTCTATGTGCCTTTTCCCACATCACAATAAGAAAATCTAAATTGTAATACTTTGTCAAAATTTAATATTTTTATTTATCTACAGAAAAAACAATATTTGATAATAAAATTTTCCTTAATTGTGTCATTATTATCACTTACTCTAACCCACACTATCATACAGCGAATTGAATATAGGAATCTGATAGCACAATCTAACATAAATAGTTGTGTTATTGATTGAGTAGGGTAATTAATTTCTTAAAACTCCAATGTTTTAAATATTGTAAATATGTATAGTTACACATTAATTTCAATAAAATATTTATTGACTCGTTTTCAGACCTACTTACATTTTTTAATTATGGCTTCTAGTTACCTAAACTGACATCTGTTGTTGATTAGCAGAACTAATTCACTGCAAAATCATAAATTAAAAAAAAATTGTACGCATTGATTTTTTTGAAGAAATAACGTATATTTCCGATACTAAACAGTCTCTTATATCCCTGTATCGGGCACTTTCAGTATTTCTTACTGTTATGTGGCATATCAAAAAGTCCTATTTATTGATATCTCGGCTTCTAAGCGACGTATCACGATAAAACATACACCAGATTCTAAGTTAGACCACCAGTAAAACAACTGTGAAAACCGCATTCAATTTCATCCAGTGGTTTTGGCGTGATGCGGTGTCAAACATACAGACAGACAAGATTTTTAAAAATGACAGATTTGCAATCTAGTGCTCCTATATAGTCCCCTGATACCAAATTTTCATAAATATCTTCAATGTACAGACATTATCGAGTTACAGTTTTATAATATAATATAGAATATAGATTATTTACTTTCTATGTGCCTTTTCCCACATCACAATAAGAAAATCTAAATTGTAATACTTTGTCAAAATTTAAGATTTTTATTTATCTACAGAAAAAACAATATTTGATAATAAAATTTTCCTTAATTGTGTCATTATTATCACTAACTCTAACCCACACTATCATACAGCGAATTGAATATAGGAATCTGATAGCACAATCTAACATAAATAGTTGTGTTATTGATTGAGTAGGGTAATTAATTTCTTAAAACTCCAATGTTTTAAATATTGTAAATATGTATAGTTACACATTAATTTCAATAAAATATTTATTGACTCGTTTTCAGACCTACTTACATTTTTTAATTATGGCTTCTAGTTACCTAAACTGACATCTGTTGTTGATTAGCAGAACTAATTCACTGCAAAATCATAAATTAAAAAAAAATTGTACGCATTGATTTTTTTGAAGAAATAACGTATATTTCCGATACTAAACAGTCTCTTATATCCCTGTATCGGGCACTTTCAGTATTTCTTACTGTTATGTGGCATATCAAAAAGTCCTATTTATTGATATCTCGGCTTCTAAGCGACGTATCACTATAAAACATACACCAGATTCTAAGTTAGACCACCAGTAAAACAACTGTGAAAACCGCATTCAATTTCATCCAGTGGTTTTGGCGTGATGCGGTGTCAAACATACAGACAGACAAGATTTTTAAAAATGACAGATTTGCAATCTATTGCTCCTATATAGTCCCCTGATACCAAATTTTCATAAATATCTTCAATGTACAGACATTATCGAGTTACAGTTTTATAATATATATAGATTATAAGTATTATAGCAACTAAAAATTAAAAAATAATTACTTTTTAACAAAAAATAAAACCAACGAAAAAAAATCTGAAAAGCAAAAAATAAAATAAACCATTTAGTATTATAAATTAAGATCCAAAATTAACAGTAAATAAATACTTTTGAGGCGGTGCCAAACCAATGAAAAAACAAACGGCGAAAAGATGTGCGCCGCGCTGCTTCTGCCATGTGCATCGCATGCCGCTGCCCTCATAATATTATGAATTTTATGTAATTAATTTTGGTTGTTTGTTTGGCACGGTCTCAAAAGTATTTATTTACTGTTAATTTTGGATCTTAATTTATAATACTAAATGGTTTATTTTATTTTTTGCTTTTCAGTTTTTTTTTCGTTGGTTTTATTTTTTGTTAAAAAGTAATTATTCTTTTTAATTTTACACACAGTCGGGTTTTTAATTTTTTTAATTTATTTTATTTATTTATTTATTTTATTTTATTGTATTCGGAAAGCATACAGTGATACTTAACAACTTACAAATAACGTACTTAAAAATCTATACACCATTTAATTGCTTTCGCATATTGAGGCTATAGCTCGAATGCTTATTAACACAAAAAAAAGTAATTAAAATTTAAAACAAAGAAATCACTAAGTAAGTGTATGTTAAGGTTAACTATGAAGATATTAAAGATTTAGCGCTAAACCAATTGGAAGACAATTTGTTCCTTATTCTTGCATGTGACGTGTTAAACAAATCGAATTCGGGGAAGTCATTCAATTCGTTTGCTATATGTGCAGATCTTATCAGGAAAGAATTATTTCTGTAATTCGTTGAGTGGAAAGATGCGTGCAAGTATTTTAAGGGTCGTCTAGTTGACGTAGATGGTACATTTATATTTATTTTGCCGAGGAGGTCTGGACAGTCAACCCGGCCCTGTGCAATTTTAGATAGGAACATAACATCTGCAATTCTTCTTCTCTCATAGAGAGGTAATATATGGTGTCTAATGCATCGCTTATCATAACTTTCGTCGAATTTATTACTTTTAAATTGTAGGTGTTTCATAAACTTGCGCTGTATTGATTCAAGTCTATTTATATAAAGACTAGCTTTTACCCGCGACTTCGTCTGCGTGGACTTGAGAATGAAATTAAAGTAATTAAAAAACATCCCGGGAAATGCGAGTTTTTTGGCACCGAGGGTTTTGTACTTTAGAAAACCGAACATATTAAGAGCAATATTAAATGATTCAGTAACAAACTTAACTTTGCCACTGTAAAACTGTCGTTCCTATGCTTGGACATAGTGATCAAATAACCAAATATAAATACGTTTAAGTTTTTTGGAATGATATTTCCACGTGTTCCTGAGAAAATAAGGTCGACAGACAGACAGACAGACGGACAACGAAGTGATCCTTTAAGGGTTATGTTTTTTCTTTTGAGGAACAAAACCCTAAAACAATAAATAACCTGTAAACCCAACTTCCAAACTAAATTATACCCTTGACCTGATGAAGAAGCTGATCCATCTCCGAACTCGAACGACCTGATCCCGACGAACATGCACCCTGTTCTTTGATGCGGAATATGGAATATCTATGAGCCAAAATTCATCTAAATCCATTTAGCCGTTTTAGCGAGAGTAAAAAAATATCTTATTATAGGTACGCCTAAGAAATATTAGTGGGATTTTATATACACGTACACCATCAGATCTTGAATTGTTCAATGTTGTACTGGTTTTGCTATGTCAACGTGACCATCAACAAATATTTTTAAAACTGTTATTCTCACCCATTCTGGAGTTACATAGTCTGTCTCTAAGATACACCACCAGACCCAACCAAACCCAGACCCTAATACAATATGGCCTATGGTTGGACCTTACCACCTGTTATTTCGTAGCAGCTACCATAAAAATGTATTTTTATACCATTAAAAGGTAGAGATTTCAAAGAAAAAATCCCACAGACTTTTTTAAAAAAAGCAGATATTTTGACGTGAGAATTTTCGATTGAAAATAATTAGGGTGCTTTTTCGATATTAAGTCAAAATAAGGTGAAATAAGAAATATTTTAAATCAAAAAAATTACAGTGTTTGGAACATAAAAAGTTAAGTTTTCACCAAATTTCATGAATTTGTTTGTTTGTAAAAGAAAAATAAAAACCCAAAAACTTGGTTATTTGAACTTTTTACATAAATTTTGAGATCATATGGAAAAAAGTGTAAATCTAAAACTTGTAGAATGTAGATCTTTCTATTACCTACAACTTTGCCATTTTTTAACTATTTTCCATAGGACTTGTAGTTTTGCCGGAAACCGAGGTAGACCGTTTTTTACCATTAAACACCCCCCCCCCCCCCCCCCCCCACTTCCTGACCTCAGATCGCCCGTAAATTATTTTTCCTTTCATTTTTGTTATGTTCTCTTCCTTTTTCAATCAATGTCAATTAAGATATACTGAGATAAATAAAGACAACTGAAAAAAAAGTTTTACTTTGACTACACCTCCCCGAAATTAAACCAGGAGATTGTAGGAGTTGGAGATTATAAATGCTAGTTTAATTCAGACTACTGGAATACTGGACTGCTCCTATTTATTCATAGACTTCGACAAATTTTTCCACGTAAGTATAAACAGCAAAACCTAAAGTAATCGAATTCTTTTTCCATTTTAATTACGTAATGTTTTATTGGCACTACTTCTTCCTTCTTTTCGACTTATTATGTGTTTTCATCTGACCAAGTAATGTCTGTAAGACGGTCCTCATGCTGCTCACCAGATCACGTAAACTGCCGCCGCCGCCACGCCTCTCTGTCTCCATGATCGAATCGGGTGGTTTCGCAGGTACCTGGTGTACCATGTTAGGTTTCCCGGTCAATATTTGATCGCGACGACCACGGGCTACTACATGAATCACTCAGGGACGTCTCGCCCCTCCGTATTTGATTGCCTGAGAGCTAAATGGTAAACGCTTCTGCGTGAAGAGTCAAAAGAGCCCCCCTGACTATCTGGGGAGTTTCACAACCGCGTTACCAGCTAGATTTATGATAATGAAAGGATCCCCTACCCGACAGCAGGGCCCGCCTCGCAACCGGGAGACTCCTGAGTTTATTCCTGAATGACTTTGGGATTTTTAAGTGTCCAAGAACCTGGCCCAAACACCAGACGTATATTTTATACCTATAAAACGTTTCAAAAGAAACTCATTCTTTGAACTGATTCGCCATTGGTGGATTAAACAGCGTGCCTGCATTACCATAACATTAGTTTATTTTTACTACTATTTAAATAATAAATAACTCACTGCTAAATCATAAATAACTCCCTCTAAACTTAACAGAATGGAAATTTAATCATCTTCATAATTTATTATTTTTTCATTCTTGTTTTCGTTCTTGAATGACAACCAATGGGTGATATGCCTTTAGTCTGATCTGATCACGGACGATGCTTTTAGTCATCCATGGAGGATGATGACAACTTAGACTATTTGCAAATTTAAAAATATTTTAGTTATTTGTATTGCACTTACGTCCGGTCATAATTAGCCTATGCGGGGCCGGCTTGGTACGCACTGACCAGTAGGTGACACCAGTAGATGATTATTCGCAAATATTTTAATTTCTTACTTACTGTGATTTTTATTTTTAGTATTATTTACTTTCTATGTGCCTTTTCCCACATCACAATAAGAAAATCTAAATTGTAATACTTTGTCAAAATTTAATATTTTTATTTATCTACAGAAAAAACAATATTTGATAATAAAATTTTCCTTAATTGTGTCATTATTATCACTTACTCTAACCCACACTATCATACAGCGAATTGAATATAGGAATCTGATAGCACAATCTAACATAAATAGTTGTGTTATTGATTGAGTAGGGTAATTAATTTCTTAAAACTCCAATGTTTTAAATATTGTAAATATGTATAGTTACACATTAATTTCAATAAAATATTTATTGACTCGTTTTCAGACCTACTTACATTTTTTAATTATGGCTTCTAGTTACCTAAACTGACATCTGTTGTTGATTAGCAGAACTAATTCACTGCAAAATCATAAATTAAAAAAAAATTGTACGCATTGATTTTTTTGAAGAAATAACGTATATTTCCGATACTAAACAGTCTCTTATATCCCTGTATCGGGCACTTTCAGTATTTCTTACTGTTATGTGGCATATCAAAAAGTCCTATTTATTGATATCTCGGCTTCTAAGCGACGTATCACGATAAAACATACACCAGATTCTAAGTTAGACCACCAGTAAAACAACTGTGAAAACCGCATTCAATTTCATCCAGTGGTTTTGGCGTGATGCGGTGTCAAACATACAGACAGACAAGATTTTTAAAAATGACAGATTTGCAATCTAGTGCTCCTATATAGTCCCCTGATACCAAATTTTCATAAATATCTTCAATGTACAGACATTATCGAGTTACAGTTTTATAATATAATATAGAATATAGATTATTTACTTTCTATGTGCCTTTTCCCACATCACAATAAGAAAATCTAAATTGTAATACTTTGTCAAAATTTAAGATTTTTATTTATCTACAGAAAAAACAATATTTGATAATAAAATTTTCCTTAATTGTGTCATTATTATCACTAACTCTAACCCACACTATCATACAGCGAATTGAATATAGGAATCTGATAGCACAATCTAACATAAATAGTTGTGTTATTGATTGAGTAGGGTAATTAATTTCTTAAAACTCCAATGTTTTAAATATTGTAAATATGTATAGTTACACATTAATTTCAATAAAATATTTATTGACTCGTTTTCAGACCTACTTACATTTTTTAATTATGGCTTCTAGTTACCTAAACTGACATCTGTTGTTGATTAGCAGAACTAATTCACTGCAAAATCATAAATTAAAAAAAAATTGTACGCATTGATTTTTTTGAAGAAATAACGTATATTTCCGATACTAAACAGTCTCTTATATCCCTGTATCGGGCACTTTCAGTATTTCTTACTGTTATGTGGCATATCAAAAAGTCCTATTTATTGATATCTCGGCTTCTAAGCGACGTATCACTATAAAACATACACCAGATTCTAAGTTAGACCACCAGTAAAACAACTGTGAAAACCGCATTCAATTTCATCCAGTGGTTTTGGCGTGATGCGGTGTCAAACATACAGACAGACAAGATTTTTAAAAATGACAGATTTGCAATCTATTGCTCCTATATAGTCCCCTGATACCAAATTTTCATAAATATCTTCAATGTACAGACATTATCGAGTTACAGTTTTATAATATATATAGATTATATTGTGGGTTCCATATTTGTGAACAGTATTCAAGTGTGCTACGCACATTAATTCAAAACAAGTAGAGTACAAATCAAAACTTAAAATGCTGCCGAACTGTGACACAGTTTGTTGGCATCATGTTTGGGATCGTTTTGATTAGTTCGGGGCTGACTACTCTCGGGTCTTCCTTGCTTGTTACAGTTAACCTAATGCCATCAAAAACATAACTTGTAAAAAAACCCAAGTCTCGCAACTCAGTTCTTCTATCGTAAAAACTTGTGAGATCCATGTAATACCAAGTCGGTTAATTTATTCAGTTCCTACTTAAGGTTCCTTCTGTCTTAAGTTATTACGTAATTAGCTAACCTAACAAGTAACTACATCTTATAGTGACCATATCAATATTGAAAATCTTTTATGTTTTAAATAAATAGATCGACTTGACCATCGCATGAAAACACAATGTATCTTACAAGTAATATCTACCTACATATTATATTTTTTTAGTGCGATTGCCAAGTCAATCTATTTATTTAAAACATAAAAGATTTTCAATATTGATATGGTATTTTATATTATTATATGTTATTATATGAGATTTTACATCAAAAAATCTGACGGAATTCATTCAGCCATTTTGGAGTGTATTTGAACAAAAGCAAAGACAAAAGAAAGAAAAAGCTTAAAAACAACTGATATTAATGTAAGTCATTCGATGTGGTCGATATTATAGGTAAATTAATGTTAACACTTATTTTTCTGATAACTTTGCTTAGTGTTGTTTATTGGTAAACATTACATTATACATACACATTATTAAATTAGCCATAAATAATATTCTGCCAAAGTAAGAGACGTACTGAACCTAACCCAAGCTGTTAATTAATTGATTGTATCGCTGAAATAGGTATACATTGAGATACTTAAATTGACTGTGCCTTTGTATGAGTCTTGAAAAGATCTATTGTTCATGTCTAGACGAATCTGTGTAGTCCCGTGCAAATGTATCCCAAATGAAATTATGTGGAAGAAAGTGAGATTGCTCACTTATATTTTGATGATTAATTATCCCTTTAGCTTGCAGTAAATATCTTTTTTCATACGAAAATTTGCTTTACATCAAATACATGTATGAATTTGAAGTTCTCGGTATTGTTATACTTTTCGTTTTAACCATTGGAAGAATTTTCTTGTCGTTATTTGATAAAGACTATAGAAGTGGACCTCCAAGGTCCGCCATGCTGCTCCAATCCGGGTTTATTTAGTAAGTAGCTAGTGAAGACTTAGGTCTGTTAAGGCAAACATTAGGTGCTCTGTCCTAAAGTCCAGTATACATAGTTATTTAAGAAAACTATTTGATTTAGGCATCTTATTTAAATATTGCGACAATTTAATGGAGTTTTGTATCGGGAGCACTGTTTTGTAATAAATACCGTTCGCATTCCCGATCAAGAGCGGACCAAATATTTGGGAGGCACTTGGGCACTGTTGAGTGATGGCCTAGACTTACATACATATAAATGAAATTCTGATCTCCCTTTTATTGAATGTTACGGGCTGCCCCTGCTTATTATGATTCCGTGGAAAATGTAATATGCTCTTATATTTGGACCTAACTAAAACATTTAATACATGCTCGACTATATTTGCCTAAGGGATCTACAAGGTATTTTTAAATTAATACTGCTTTAAGAGATCGTGATAGGCCCCCTGATCAGATCTATATCAGTATAGTTAATAGTATCAGGCGTTACTTTGCGGAAATCTATTGCTGTTATTAGAAAGAAAGCTGTAATTTGGCATGGATATTTATTAAAACTCCAGAGTCGTAGAAAATATTGAAAAACCTTTTTTGACGTGATAACGTCTATTAAAACGATGAGCGCCGGGCGTATCTATGAAAAAATGTAGCGCTCCGCGAGCGAGAGAGCGGCAAAAGCGAGAGAGAGGCACTATCGGCTACGATCGGCGTATCGTAGCCGATGCCGTAGGCGATCGTAGTTGAGTGGAGCGAAGCGGGGCGGGGCGGAGCGGAGCGGAGCGGGGCGGGGTGGGGCGGAGCGGAGCTTTGTCATGACGTTGTCACGTTAAACTACCGTCCGTAAACCGACTTTACAGACAACCATTTTTTTTCAGGGTACCTCCCCTACAGGTAACGTGAGGATAATTTTTTTATTCTTCGCGTACCCTATAGTGTGGGGTAACGTTGAAAAGTTCTTCCAAAAATATTATGGGTCTTCTATGACCATTTTTACAATTAGGGGTCCGTTTGCGAAATATTTGGCTTTAAAGTGCTAATGTTGGTTAGAGTCAAGTGGGGGACCCTCTGCCGGCTAAACGGTTGGAGTTGGACAAGTGAAAAAATTCTCAAAAGTAAGTTGTTTGATGAATTTACAAGGAAAACTATCACGGCTATGTTAGCATAGGTAAGTAGTTAATGAGTAATAGTCGATAAACTTACTACTTCGGAATCCTACATTGCGCGTGGCCTGAAACGCACTTGCCCGGTTTTTTTTTATTACGAACGCAGAAGTTTTTTAAAGTTGAAAAATTGCTGTTTTCACCCTTTTACGCTGTCGGTGTGCGAGTGACAGATCACTATTTCTTTATAAATCTTACAAAGGGATTTAGTACTTAATTGAATGGGTATTTAAGGAATTGTCAGTTAACGAGCGAAGTTTTGGCCGCAATGAATGTAATTAATTGAGAACTTTTTTAACTTCGTCTCAGTTCGCAATATTAGTACGTTTTCGAAGTGTTAGGTATTTATATATTGATTTATGTGAATATACATATTTAGGTTTGTCTATCACTTATGTACCTATATAAATGTATAAGATGTAACTATATAAATTCGGTTTAAAGCATTAATTGCTGCACGCACTTGCTATTACAAATGGGACAAAACAATGTAAAATTACGAATTACTAGTGTTCTGCCCGTGTGGTTTTGCCCGCGTTTTCCCTAATAATAAGTACCTTATTCCAAATAAATATCTTAATCCAGAAAATTGCCTACCTGTGTGCTAAATTTCATCAACATTCGTTCAGTATTTTTTGCGTGAAGGAGTAACAACTAACAAACACCCTCGCAAACTTTCACATTTAAGATTATCTTACCATCATAACTTTTAACAGCTTCACAGGTATAATAAATTCTCAGGTTTATAGATTTCCTCATTAGTCATAATTATTGCCTTTGCAAAGCCGCGTATTACATTTGCAGGTTAACGTTTTTTTCATACTTATATCAACATCTATTTTGATATAGGTACATTTTTTTCATATACATTTTTAATAGTAATAAAATCTATGTTCAAGCTTAAGCTAACTGAAATCGCGGGACAATCCGCGGTATATTTCTATAAAATAATGCAGTGTACTATTTACGAGTACTATTATGAACTATATGCTTGCTAAGTACCTAGGTACTTATTTTTGTAACATACCTAAATGCTTTTGAGTTGTTCAACTATTTGATGTTTGAAGCATAAATATGTGTTTAATTGCTAAGATGAAAAATTTTAATCATGATAACTAGTTTTTTATACATTTATAGCCGGTAATGTGTGGATAAGAAAATGCTGGAGTTTCTCAGGGGTCCGTTCTCTCCGCCACTCTTTCTTGCGGGTTTATTCCACTACTCTCCCGTTGAGTTGTTCCTTGACGAAACAACTAGCACCGTTTATTTATTTATTTTATTTATTTTATTGAACGCCAACATAACAAACATTATTTTTAGCACATCATATTCAACAAATAGTAAATTATCTTAATGTCATTATAATTTAAAGGTTGAAAGAACTTACCTGTAAGTGAATTTCAACCGGGATTATACGAGATGTTGCATCCGAAGAGATTTAAATAACCATGTAGTTGTCCTTCGAGACACTGCATCGTCACACATTTGGAGTATATGAAAATAAAACAATAATAAGAGTCAAATATCTAGTCTGTGTTGTTGCCATCACATCACTATTGTATATACCCAGCCCTAAAACGTCATTCAGTTTAGAGTTTCGTCCTAGTTGGTCATTCTGCAACCATACATGGGGTGGCAAACTGTAGCGCTAGCACGTGTACCACCGGGTGGGCGGGAGTTTAAATCTCTTCGGATGCAACATCTCGTATAATCCCGGTTGAAATTCACTTACAGGTAAGTTCTTTCAACCTTTAAATTATACTTCGATGTTGCATCCTCAAGATTTAAATAACCATGTAGATGTTTAGAGGATGTTGCAGAATGTAGTGTATAAAAACCGCACAAAAAAGTGAATTTTTTATCAAGTGTTAAAAAACATCTTTCGTCCAAAATTTATCGGATTTATAATTTAAGCATTAGGTAAATACTAATACTTAATACTAAACACAATTGCAGCAAAAGGATTTATACTCCCCGATATTGACAATAGGTTGGTTATAGGATTTTTCGGCGAGGAGACGATGAGTTTCTTGTCCAACGAGTGGCATTTCAGCAGTCCAATCCAGCTTGCAGCAGATGTAGGAGCGTGGCAGGTACTGTGTGCCGTGAGTACGGTCACGTTCACGCCGCTAACGCGCAATATTTGTCTGATCCATCGGTTCCATCGAATTTATTCGGCTTGTGCTCTGCGAAGTATTGTGCAAATGCTTTTTAGCAGAAAGTACATAAATTTTTGCCTGTGTCGACAGAATTTCGGAGCCGAGCTATCTTTTCTATCTATAAGGATAGTGATTGTCGAACAACTAGAAATAGTCTACGTGCTACTGAATATTTTAAAAAAATTACAATTTTTTATTGTAGTGAGATAACCAATTAATAACAAATAATATTTGCACACGTTGCCCGGTAGATAACGCGATGAAAGTTAAAACTTATTGAATTTCATTGATAAATTCTCATTGGAATTTTGAGCCAAATAGGATAAAGTAAGATTTGGGTTAAAATATATTTTGGTAACCTTGTTTTAGTCATAAAGACAAGTTTGAAAAATCTTGTAATACAATAATTATCGTTACCAATGTGTAATTAA
The DNA here is from genome assembly GCA_911387775.1 of Thymelicus sylvestris. Taxonomy (NCBI): domain Eukaryota; kingdom Metazoa; phylum Arthropoda; class Insecta; order Lepidoptera; family Hesperiidae; genus Thymelicus; species Thymelicus sylvestris. The sequence goes on along the minus strand of OU426896.1, from coordinate 7,876,133 downwards.
CAAACAGATATAGGGCTGACTGGTGTGAATTTGTAAAGTAGCTTATTACTTTCTGTAACATATCGCTTAAGATTAAGAAAAGTCCAAATCGACAAGGTAAAATAAGACGATTTTATGTTTAAAATGAGCAACTGTTGTAGGTATCTTTATTTACGCAAATAATGAATTTGAATTGCTTTGCATAAAAGCATATAATAATATGAAACAGTGCAGATATGGATATTTATATTAATGTCAAACAGAATTTAAGCCAAAGCTTTTAATAAGTATATTACGTTATACAGGCTAAGCGTATTTTTGATAAGAAATTGAGGATTTTTGGATATGGAATACACCTATTGGTTTGTCATTTGGGGTATCCCTTGTGAAGGTTTGTCGGATAAGGTTGCAGACGCTAAGTTCTGTTACATTTTCTATTTAGAGGAATAAGAAAAAAAGCGATGCAAATAAATCGACATCTATAATAGTCTAGTAATAGTCTAATAATTTTATTGAGATGTGGAAATCTGATACCATTCAATATATTTCTGAGATGGCAATGGTGGCATCGATACCGAGCTAAACATTTTTATTCTTGCAAGTTTTACAACAAGATTGCATCTCTAAAAAGGCTGCGAGCCACTGTAAATAATTTAATGTGATTGTTTTTTCACTGACCCCTAATCACTCCATTGCAAGGTGTATCCACTCTGTAATGGAGAAGTCACTATATTATACCATCTGTTCAAATCAAAAAATATCTGACTACCATACTTCATCTTGATAAGGCTAAAGACATGTATACGAGTATGTCTCGCGTTCTAACTGTTTGGTGTATTAACAATCCTTAGCAAGAACGGAGCATGCAGCAGTAGATAAGTGAACCTAAAACTTTTCTTAAAATTTTCGGATTTGTTTAGATTTTTAGTGTTCTTCAACAGTAAAAAAGCGGAACCTGCTTGTCTGTCTGTCTATCAATCCCATTTTTCCCAGGGACGAGTGGATAAAATTAATATAATAATTATTATCGATATCCAATGTAATTAATGTCCATTATATAAATATAATTAATATAAAATACTGAGGTGTGCAATCCCTTCAAAATCAAGCTTCTATTCTACGTCAGCACAACCAAAAAACTACAGCGCGGCGTTAATGCGATATAAATTTTTTCTTTTTAATTAACTATGTCACTTGCAAGGGAAGCAAAACCTGTAGCGTTCTTCCCGTTGATCTCAAACCATGAAATTTGGTAGAAGCAAAGCAAGACTATCTTATAGCATAAAGAACGGAGAAAATGCGTAGATCGAACAAAGTAACATGTGAAGGCGACAGCTTTTCAACTGCAACGTTATGTTTGTTACTCAGTTCAGAATACATCAGCAATGTTCGGTTCTAATTTATAGAATCATCAGGATCAGTCTGAAATAAAGTATCGTTATTATTATTATACATTTGTACATAGCCCTCGGCGCGTGAGTCCGACTCGCATTAGGCCGGATTTTAATAAATCTTAGTTTTACCAAATATACATTTTGCATTATTGCACCCCACCAATATTACAAAAGTGAAAATCTGTATGGATGTTTATTACTCTTTCACACTAAAACTTCTGAAGGGATTTTCATGAAACCTAGCACATAGCCAGACCATGATCTGGGCTAGATATGTCCACTTATTATCCCGGCAAACACGGGCAAAGTCGCGGCCAAAGCGCTAGTATGCCATAACATAATTTTATTATCCCCAATACAAAAAATATATTTTCAAGGTATGTTAATACTGTAGTACATACAGTTGTTACTTAAATTATGACAATTATGTTTTTAAAAGCTTCGTAAAAACATTATATGGAGTAGAGCTGGGGTTGGGATTTCTTGGTGATCTGTGAGTAAGTATTAAGAAAGGCTTCTTTAAATGTTTGCATTTATATCAGCCATCTGGCGACGGTGTATGGGTAACTGTGCACACTATTTATTCGGTTTAGATACAAAATGAATCTAAAGAGAGGCACTGAGCTCTTGGATGCTAAGAGTATCAGAGAAATAAATGAACAGGTATGATAAAACACTCAAATACAAAAATAATGTCAATGTAAAATTATTGAAATTATTTGTTTCAGATTTGAACATGGTGGGTTTATTGTTTCCATTGTTCGAGTAAGAAAAAAGATTTAAGAGGATCTGTTATCCTCATACATAGGATAGTTCAGTGGGTTTGCTCACCAATTATTACAATAAAATTGTGTACGGCTGGAATTTGGTAGCTCCATCTGCGTCTGTGGTCTGCTTGGCGGTCGCGAGGGGTCGCGGCAGGCAGCGGCGGCGCTTGAGCCCGCAGCTGCGTCATGTAGTTATTCCTCAAGGAATATATTAATATAAGGGGTAAAGAGTGCTTTACTTATTACATGATTTTTGCAAATAAATTTCGATGCGCCATCAGCGCCCTCAAGTTGCATAGATGGCGGTAAGACATCAGCATGATGTCAGTTCCAACGAATTGTCCCCCCTGGTGTTCCTCCTCGGTACAGCAATTGGCTGTCCGTCGTAGTAGCAAAATGTTACTCCTATGGCTTTTAGATATCTTTTTGATATTAATGTTGTTTAGTCTATCTGACTAGTTATCTCTATATCTTTAGTACATTTTACTTTTTATCTTCCTTATTTAGCCAACCCTGGAGGATTTTTCCCAATGTTCAGAGATTTAATCAGCTTCTCTAATTCTGTTCCGTGGTTATTGTCCCAGTTTCTTAGCTTCGCCTGGCATAGCTAGGACTTTCTCTGGTATTTTGAGGAGTACTGGTTCATCTGCCTCAAATATATTATAATGACCGCATTTCCCGCAGGACATATCGGTGTTTCCGAATGGAAATACGATTCTGCAAAACTAGGTATTTATGTGATTTACTTTCGGATGACATCTCGTGTCACCACGTTAAGAAAGTAACATAATATGTATTATTTATGTTTCTGGATAATATAACGCAAGGCCTGGTAAGCCTGTGGTTTACTTTCAGGATGCCATCTCGTGACACCACGTTAAGAAAGTAAGATATTCTTGTTTCTGGATAGTATAGTGCAAGGCCTGTTAAGTATGTGATTTACTTTCAGGATGCCATCTCGTGACACCACATTAAGAAAGTAAGATATTTTTGTTCCTGGATAATATCGCGTATTACCACTTTATGAAACAAGGTACCTGAACTGGCAAGTCAACAGGTTACAGGCTACTACGACAAGGTTGGTGGACAAAAATATAATAGTTAGTACTTTTCGAATGACATGTCATCACGTGTCATCAGTCATCACTCAGGAAAAATTTTTTCTTTTGTATCAAATAATATGAAATATTATAAGATTCCGTGTTTGGAATCAGATTTAACATTTTAGGATACCAATATTTAATGAATTACTAACATTTCAAGTAATCATAACGTACAATAATTCGTCAGATATTAGACAACCAAACTTGAATTCCATTGCGAAGATTGCATTTATCTTCATTTATTTCTGATTCAGTTTCATTTATTCTTTTCTTATGTTTTCCGCCTATTAGATATGAATCAAAATAATCCAAAACACGAGTTTTTAATGTTATTATAATATTATTTAAATTATTTATAAGTAATGACACTAACGACGATGCAGCACACGAAAAACGAATGACGTTTTAGGGCTGGGTATATACAATAGTGATGTGATGGCAACAACACAGACTAGATATTTGACTCTTATTATTGTTTTATTTTCATATACTCCAAATGTGTGACGATGCAGTGTCTCGAAGGACAACTACATGGTTATTTAAATCTTGAGGATGCAACATCGAAGTATAATTATAGACGCAGACTACATCCACATAGGGCGAGTATATCGTTAAAAACAGAATGAATACATATCAGTCAAAATCGTAATAGAAAGAGAATTCATTATACAATTCAAATTTAAATTCAGATAATGAAACACAAAGTTATATAACCAAAATTATGAAATGTCAACTTCATGTAAATTAATATAAAATTAAAATTAAATTTAAAATCGTTAAAATTTGTTGTAGATATAAATACTAAAATAAAAAATTCATTCATTATACAATTCCAATTTAAATTCAGATAATGGAACACAAAATTATAATATATAACCAAGAATTTGTTAAATGTCAACTTCATGTGAATTAATATAAAATTAAATTAAGTTTAAAATCGTTAGAATTTGTTGTAGATATAAATAAAATTAAAAATTTAAGATAATAATCAATCACAATAATAATATAATCTATACTTAATATTATAAAGAGGAAAGCTTTGTATTTTTATATTTTTGTATTTTTGTATTTTTGTATGTTTGCAACTAATAAACTCAAAAACTACTGAACCGATTTTCAAAATTCTTTCACCATTAGAATGCTACATTATTCATGAGTAACATAGGCTATATTTATTACTAGAAAAAATTAGGGATCCTTGCTAAAACATCAGTAACGTGAACCAAAGTGTGAAAAAATTTGCTTAAAAATTTCTTTCATCGCATACGCTGCGGAAACTATTGATGATAGAACAAAAAAATGTTCTACAATATTGTAGAACATATCAATATCTACAAAAAACCTCGCGATACTATATGTCCAACTATTGTCGTTATGTCACTATAACCACTTTTTACATTTTAAAAGTTAATAAAAAAGATGACCAAAATCAGATCATGGAAACCATACCTTCGTATTAATCCTTATCCAAATAAATCATTTCATATTCAAAACTGTTTCAATACCTATAGATAACTTTTTGAATTACTCAAATCGGACATTCCATTCGGAAGATATTACGTAGTAAAGAAACTGCGTGACAACGTGATTGTACGAGTAGTACAATCATCACCGGCCCCGCGGCCGGACAGCTCGCGCATGTTCCGCGGATCCCGATTATGTAACACGGGGAGGGGAGGGGAGTGGAGTGGGAGCGGGAGTGGGAGCGAAGCGGGAGCGGGAGCGGGAGCGGGAGCGGGATCGGGAGCGGGATCGAGAGCGGGAGCGGGAGCGGGAGCGGGAGCGGGAGCGGGAGCGGGAGAGGGAGAAGGAGAGGGAGAGGAAGAGAGAGAGGGAGAGGGGGAGGAGGAGGGGGATGGGGAACGGGGAGGGAGAGGGGGAGAGGGAGAGTGAGAGGGAGGACACGGAAATAAGAACGGCTGTACCGATTTTAATGATCTCTGATTTGTTACATTCTTAGGCGATACGAAGTTCGCCGGGTCAGCTAGTCAGTGATAAAATAAGAAGTGAAACGAAATATTTAGAATACTGTGCTCGTGTCAATATTTGAAAATTACCGTCATGTTAAATAAATATTAATAGTTAGAATAATAATAAAAACACAATTTGATGGCTAAAAGCAAAGGTTTAGCACATCTAAGTCTCAGTGGTCCCGTGGGACTACTTTTCTACTACTTACCCCTTGGGGGTTGAATTTTGAAAAATCCTACCTTAATGGATGCCTGCGCCATAAGAGGAATACATCAGTCAATCACTTATGCCTTATATTATATAGATTAAGAACCTTTTATTACATAAAACACAAAGTTCATTGAGAGGCATTTTCATTCGAATGGTGTCTATTGTGTCAGACCTATTACCAATTACAGAAATGTGTCTCGAATTGAGAAGTCGTGGAAAGTCCTTCCAATTATGGTTAAAGTAATTTGCCAGATCAAGAGTAGATCCAAGATCTCAGTTCGTTTAGTAAGCAAAGTCGGGATTAGAGGATTAAGTAAATAGTCTACTCGATAAGTTCAAAATGGTTGAAATTAGAGATACTGCTCTTAAAAATACGTGCGATAGCTCATTCTGTTCGGAATGATGTCTAGAAAAATGTTTCGGAAGCGTTTACCAGCACGTAAAAAATTGCAAAAGTTATTGACAAAATAAAGTTGAAAAAAAAAAGTATTTTGTTTTTGGTAATCACTCCGAAACTATTAATATTTAAGAAATTTAAAAACAAGATTCTTAAAGTAGAGGAAATTTCCAAACAATGACTCGCGACTCTCGGAACTCTATCTCCATTATTTATAACTTTAATTTAACGCTGAAAATGGGTCTCCACGCTGCATTTTTAGGTTGCGCGTGCGGCGTCAAAACAGAGTTCGTCACACTCAATAATTTTTTAAGGTATTAATTATTAATTTAAAAAAATAAAAAAAATATGGTGTATTCCAAACACTTCAAAGAATTTGCTCCCGTAGGAAATTTTGCTTAAAGTTAATTTTTCAACAAGTTAGACGATTGTTAATTAACTAAATTTTCTCGAACTTCCATTTTCATTGTACATTAAAAAAAATGTTTAAGTAATTGTCCTATAAATTTTTCGCTTCGTGGAGCCCTTCTTATATACATGCTTAACGAGATCACGTCATAAAAGTTTAAAAAGTTTTAATACTTTGTGTATAATAATTTTATAAGTTGAACAAACAATTTTTTCGTTTTTTTATCGAATCGAAATTAAAAAATTGAAAAATGTTTTTATCTGTACTTTGTTATACATCGTTGTTTTTTTTATTTTTAGGTGTTTCAGAAAAAATATATAAAAAAGTTGAGAATTTGTTTATAAAAAATTGTTAAGTTAAAAAACAATGAAATTGTTGATAAAAAAAATATTTTTTTACATTTCTATTAAAGATGGTTAATTATAATTTTTAAGAAAAAAAAATATTAACTAATTATTCAAACAATAGAAATATTAAAAAACAATTATAAACAATTAAATATCATTATTAAGAAAAAAATTTTTTTTTCAAAAATCATAATGTTTTGTAAAGAATAAGATATTAAGAAATTTTTTCTTGAAAGCATTGAAATAGTCTATTTGTTTATAAAAAAAAAATTATAAAAAAATGAAGGAATTTTTTTTTTCAAGTCATTAAATGTCTTTTATGAATGCCAAAACGATTATGTAATAATAAATTGAGAAAAAAATATTTTCAATAATATTATTTGGATTTTTCATTTTTTGTTCAAGTTATAAAATTATTATACACAAAGTATTAAAACTTTTTAAACTTTTATGACGTGATCTCGTTAAGCATGTATATAAGAAGGGCTCCACGAAGCGAAAAATTTATAGGACAATTACTTAAACATTTTTTTTAATGTACAATGAAAATGGAAGTTCGAGAAAATTTAGTTAATTAACAATCGTCTAACTTGTTGAAAAATTAACTTTAAGCAAAATTTCCTACGGGAGCAAATTCTTTGAAGTGTTTCAAATACACCATATTTTTTTTATTTTTTTAAATTAATAATTAATACCTTAAAAAATTATTGAGTGTGATGAACTCGGTTTTGACGCCGCACGCGCAACCTAAAAATGGAGCGTGGAGACCCATTTTCAGCGTTAAATTAAAGCTATAAATAATGGAGATAGAGTTCCGAGAGTCGCGAGTCATTGTTTGGAAATTTCCTCTACTTTAAGAATCTTGTTTTAAAATTTCTTAAATATTAATAGTTTCGGAGTGATTACCAAAAACAAAATACTTTTTTTTTTCAACTTTATTTTGTCAATAACTTTTGCAATTTTTTACGTGCTGGTAAACGCTTCCGAAACATTTTTCTAGACATCATTCCGAACAGAATGAGCTATCGCACGTATTTTTAAGAGCAGTATCTCTAATTTCAACCATTTTGAACTTATCGAGTAGACTAAAAGACGAGAACTCCGAAACAGTAGCTGGCGTAAAGCGATACGCACACTAAAACCACTAAGAATATTTCTAACTAACAACATAGTAATGTCGAAAATTGACTGCATAAATATGCAAATAATTAATGATAATAATTATAATCATTTTAAGCAGTCTAGTGGTTTGTCGTACTCCTACAAGGGCGTGACTTTTAATCCTGCACTTTATAATATATTTATATAAAACACAAAAAAATTGTATCTAATGTAATAATGCAAAGATGGTTTGAGACTACTAAAACAATGCATTAAGCACATTTTTGATTGTTTTTTATCCCACGAATACTTTAATGTAAGGCAACAAAAAATAAAATGCAAAATTTATAAAGTGCAGCTACTATTTTACACACTGGCCGGATCATAATATAATGATGCAATCTAACGTTCAAATAACGGATATGAAAATTAGAAATTATATTCCCAGATAATACCTATACAAGTTTTGTCGAGCTCCACCTAAATTATATCTACTTATGTGTGAATATAACTTATACTTAAGTACAAAATCGATCTACGCTTTGCCGTTTCAGTGACAAAAGCCTCTCTATACAATTAATTGCACGGCCGGTTCAACCTTTGCACTCCTTGGTTCCATAATTCGCAATTAAAAAGTTAAATTGTCCGGTTAATTACGGCCGTTGAGGGCCGCTGAAAGATGTCTAGCGTTATTCACAATTGGCTGTTACTATGCATAATTATAATTATATACCATTACTAACTGACTCGGCAAACGTTTTTCTGCCAAAAAATTTCTGGATTTAATCACCTATCGGTTTGAAATAACTTTACGAACTATTTATTCTCTTATCTACCAAACTAAACCAACTACTGGAATTAATAGGTATAAAATACGATGGAAAAATATGAATACGAGTACATGTTAAACTTTAATAAAGTTTAAAAAATCAGTTAGGGCAACTCTAATCTGCAATGGTTGGGCACAATATGACAGATGAGGCATAACTTATTCGAAACTAAATTTTTTATTAAAGACTTAAGACACCTGGGTGAATTAACTCAGGTGAATAAAGTCGACGTCACCCATATGAAGTAGTAGATAAATAGTAATAGTAGTTACCTATTGTTTCATTTTAAATTTAAGGCTGAACCGTGCTTAATTTACTCAAACAAATTCCTATCTACATTATATTAATAGGTATTTACGTCACGGAACTACTAACGATTTTATTACCTTCAGCAATAATTAAATTTATACACAACACTACGTCACCGTTCATTTATTAATGCAGTCTAAATACAATTTAATTAAATTTGTTAAATTACACGGCAAAATTGTATTATGGGGTTTCCCACAATATCAGTTTAAGCTGCGGTAAAACAATTGTTATATACTACGCGTTCACTCTAAGTTTGCCCTTACCTCCCGTCCCGCTCCTCATACCGCAGCTCATTTAGTACGGACAGCAACGCTAGTCGCGTATTTTTGATGTCCCGTGCGGCGCGTGCATTCTTGAGTTTGTTGTTGATTTTGATGTTACTTTTGTTAAATTATTTTTCTATTGATTTATTTTACGTTCGTTGATTTTTGTTGCTACAATGACTAAAATAGAAAATGTTTTACACAGTGGCAAACGTAATTTGTTATTTAAGTTAGTGAAATTATTTTATTACTTTTTTGTCTACAGTACCGTTAGCTGTTAAATCGTAACGGTCGACGAGGGCAAACTTAGAGTGAACGCGTAGTACCTACTAATGATAAAATGCTATGATAATAGTTTTGATGGTAATCTAATTCAATATACTGGTAGCTTATATATTTCGTGGAAAATAAATGTTAGCCATACAATAAGCTGCTGTTATAATTTATGTGACATATAATATTTGTGTTACAGTGATGTCTTTGTGTTGTTCATGCCACCCAGGAATCCTACTGCGGGGGTGTGAATGTCCAAGCGTTTTTTTTTTTTTTTTCATATCATCATCCATCATAATTATCATAAAACCATAATATCAGTTAAACTGTAACTGATCGATGTCTGTACGAAGAAAATATTTGAGATCAAGATATTTAAAGTAATAGTTACTTACACGCTACCGCGTGTTTAGATCATTAAAATGATTTTTAGGGTTCCGTAGCCAAATGGCAAAAAACGGAACCCTTATAGATTCGTCATGTCTGTCTGTCTGTCTGTCTGTCTGTCTGTCCGTCCGTATGTCACAGCCACTTTTCTCCAAAACTATAAGAACTACACTGTTGAAACTTGGTAAGTAGATGTATTCTGTGAACCGCATTAAGATTTTCACACAAAAATAGAAAAAAAACAATAAATTTTGGGGGTTCCCCATACTTAGAACTGAAACTCAAAAATATTTTTTTCATCAAACCCATACATGTGGGGTATCTATGAATAGGTCTTCAAAAATGATATTGAGGTTTCTAATATCATTTTTTTCTAAACTGAATAGTTTGCGCGAGAGACACTTCCAAAGTGGAAAAATGTGTGTCCCCCCCCCCCGTAACTTCTAAAATAAGAGAATGATAAAACTAAAAAAAATATATGATGTATATTACCATGCAAACTTCCAACGAAAATTGGTTTGAACGAGATCTAGTAAGTTGTTTTTTTTTAATACGTCATAAATCGTAAACCGCAATTTACCTCGATCAAAGTTAGAACGAACTTCAAGAAATTTTATATTATGTTACTTGCTGCTACGGAACCCTTCATGGGCGAGTCCGACTCGCACTTGGCCGCTTTTTTAAAAGTTTTGTCTGTGCTTTTGTTTCGGCTATTCTAGAAACGACTTAAATGATTTGGATGCGGTTTTCATTGTATTGTAGTTAGTTTGGATCAAAATTTAGTGATTATATTATGTATTTCAATCTGTTCACAAAAAATGCATCAACTTTAGGAATACGGCCTAAAAATTTTTTTCAGCAAAGAGTTACCGAAGCGATTATTCTTCTCTAATAAATTGTTTATATCTATATGCTTATTAGATAGGTAAGAATAATTCGAAATTAGAAAGCAAATAAAGAATCAGACAAAGTATTACACAATGTTTCTGTGGATACAAATTAAGATAATTCAATTTGTTAAAGTTGATGAAAGCAGAATACGATCAAAACCATTTTCGTGTTCAAGGATTTCATGATCAGTTTCCGTCCGACTTTTAAATCTGAAGCTAAAATTTATTATTTTATACGCATACTATGTTTTACATTCGATATTAAGTTAAGTTGTTTTATTATCATTATTACGTGTTTTTACGTAATAGCTGACAAGCTACAAACGAACATACGAGTAGGTACAAACCTCCTGATGGTGAGTGCTAAATACAATTATTTAGAATAGATGTCGAAGCTTAATCTCATTAATTCCGTTATGAAATCAAAATATTAATTTGTTAACACAATGCTGTATGTCATACACTATTACAGTCGCGATTCTTGTTGTGCTTTAATCGGAATTCGGGTATGAGCATAGACAATGTAAATATGACAATGGCAGTCGGAGTTGGGGGCTGTTTGAGACTCGTATCAGGGTTTGCCACTCGCGAGATAACCGAACATGCCGTCTTTGTACACAGACGTAAAATTATTAAGCTCAGAATGCCTTGAATTGAAGACGAGAATTGCCTTCGCAATATTACAACAGCCCAAATCTCCAGGCACAATGCTTCATACGATTAATCCATTCAATTGCTAACATAACCGCTTTCAACACCAATAACTGTATATCAGAGTAATATGTTCGAAAAGTTATATGTTTCTGGCATTTACATTCACGAATTTTATTCTCTCCTCTCGCACCATTTAGTCTCATCTTTTTTATTAATGTCCGCGATAAGCTTTCACTCATCCACTTTTTACCCTGCAGAATTTTTCGTGCATATTTCAAGGGAAATTAAATTGTTTGAAACTTTGTTGGACAGTTTGTCGAATGAGTCTAGAATCGAATGACATTAACGATTTGCTAGTTTGGAAATCTTTCGGCCACTGAATGTGAATTACGTTTAAAAAGCGAGAACGAAATCGTTATTTTGGAATAAAGTAACCGCGAAGTAAACACCATTCAATTTTATTAGAAGGAACGGTGAAAATCCTCCGGAGGCAATCTCGTAAATCTCTATTTGTCGCGACTAAACAGGTCACGGAGGAAGGCTATTACGCTCCCTAAATGCTTCCAAACTCCCCGTAGAGCGTTCTAATCCACTCTGAACTGGCTGGTGTCAAACGCAGGCCACGGATGTTTGTATTGTTTATTGTCGCGACGCCCGTTTGTGCGGCAAAGACGACGTCGCCCGCCATGAGAGCATGGTTCATTTGACACGGCTGAACAGGGACGTGACTACTGTTGTATTCGTCGTTGTTAAATATCATTTAGATTGTTTGACTGAAGTTTTGTCATAATGTTTATGGATTATTCAATATAATTAACATGTTTCGCAGACATTAATTTAAATATCGACCTTAACTTAAAAGTACAATATATCCCAAAATCAATTAACCAATTCAAAAAAGCAAATAGGTACCTTTATACATTTCCCCACATAAACATTCACCTAAATCAAACGCGCAGAGCGTAATAAGTATGCGAAAGCAGTCACTGAAGGATCGTTTATTCGGTTGAATGTTTTTTATTCGGCAGTTCGGTATTCGGTTATAGCTGAGGGGTTATAGATGAACAAAAAGCGGTAAAGAAAAGTAGAATGGAACAAAACACTTGAAACAATATAGCGACAGAGCGGCAATCATTCCTGTTTTATCTCAGTTTGCTCACGCCGTGAACGGAAGCTGCAGTAATAAAAAACTACCACGTGTTGGTACGCAGATAATGTGTACATTGTATGTGTACATTTTGGGACATGCGGCGGGGTTGCACCACTTTGCCTATTACATTAGCTAAGTGGAAAAAGCGTAAAATTCGTGGTTTTTGTTACAGGAGTCATGATTGTTGGTACCTACTTGGGATAAACTTCCTTTTAGCCCATACCTCCGATTGATCTGAATTGTGGTATACCTATATATTTCAACGAAATAACTCATCGAATAAGACATCGAATAAGCCGGCTAGAGTGGCAATAGGCTGGCCACGTAGTTCGAAGGACCGATAACCGCGGTAAAAGCAATTTAAATTGTAGTGAAATAGTAGCAAGAAATTATGCGGAACGAAATTCTCTTTTTTCTCCCAAACCACTGGCTCTACAACTAAAATGTGTAAGACATAAAATGTTCGTCTTTGTAAGGGCTACAACTTTTATTCGAAACATTTTTCTGTAAAATCAATATTTTGCTAAATAAACGTGTAAAATTAAAATAATGTTTATTCAAGGTGACAAGGTGACTTGAAAATGAAATATGCGGGTATTTTGCCTATGATATTCGTTAGTAGCCATATATAGCCGCGTTAGTAGCCGTATACCAAAATTCAGATCAATCGGAGGTACGGACCAAAAGGAAGTACACCTCCTAGCTGGATTTAATGTGTATAAATTGTTATTTTGAAAATGGCTATAATAAATATTTCACAATATTTATTATGCATAAGCATTAGCTTTACTACTGTAATCTTTTAATTATATAGGTATTTTATTAAAACATTTTCAACACCCTTGCTCATAAATTGGTTTTTATCACATGGCTTTTACACTCATAAACCATGGTATTAAACACTTGTGCTTTTTTTTCTTGATCGCTCTAGTGTTTTATTTTATATTCCATCAAATTAAGTTTGTACCTTGCTGAAAGATAGCCGGGTTATAGTTTTATTTTCAAATTTCGGAAAAAAGTTTAGATACGTTTAGATAGACTTAGATAGTTTCGTTTCAACATAAGACTAAAAATAACACTATTTTTGTAAAAAAAAGAAGTGTACCACCTTGAATATGATAAATTTTCAACAACTTATTTACTTTAATTAATAATTCAACGTGAAACTAATTCATAAATACATAAATATTAGATTTTTTTTACATTTTGAGTTTTGGCTGTTTAGCGTAATTGTTCATGCCTACCCGCGCGCAGAAAAAAAAATATCAGCGCGGAGCGCGCCATTTTTAACAAAATTTCCGTCTGGTCTGTGAGCATTGTTTATTTGAGTACGAATAAGTGATTATTTGTTTTTTACTCGTAAGTGTGTTGAAAAACGTCGTATGACACAAGGTCTATGTATGACACACGTCAGGTTTGGTCATTACACTCTCGGCTTTCTTGCAGCACTCGCCTTCGGCTCGCGCTGTGCAATATCACCTCAAGTGTAATGACCAACATACCACACTTGTATCATAATGTACTATTATGCGCGTCCTTAAATTCACCGATTCGTAAAGGTGCTTTGAGAAGAAACGTCGAATGAAACCTCTTTACTCCGATGTTTTGAAACAATATACATAGGTACTTTCATTATAAATACAGAGAAAGTTTCTAACATGTTCGGAACTACTAACGTGCCCGTTATATTATTCACCTTGTATGCATCAGAATGTTTGAATTAGTTTTAACGAACAGCGTTTTCAAGGAAATCTTCCATGACATGATTATACCAATTAGTATCGTATCCGCAGAAATTTCACCGGCATCCAACTTGCACTATACCTACCTATACCTAAACAATGTAGTAGTTTTTTTTAGATGTAGTGTGAGTTTGTGTGACAAGGAGTGGGAGGGGTCCTAAATTTCATGACGTCACATTTCAAAATCGAATAATTGGTATGTATAATGGACGTAATTATTAAAAAAATAATGGATATAAAACTTATTTCGGAACTGCTGATTTAATTTAATAATTTCTAGGTGTAAAATTTCATAATATGTGACGTCACACTAGGAGGGGGTCTCACAAATGCGACCACCTGTGACAAGGACGGGGGAAGGGATCAAAAAGTCATGAAATTAGTGTGAGGTAATTTATGGATGGCCCCAAAGCTTAAGGACATATTATTTTAAGTGAGCTTCAATATGCAGCTGTTGTAAAGCTACAATTCCTAGAACAGCAAAATACTAGAACAAGGGTATCATTTACCTATTATATAGATGTTATTAAAGATATTATGTCAATATAGGCATACCGCATACAGCAATTATGTAGGAGTGGCAATACATGTTTGACCAATTTAAAATAGAACTGTAATTCTGTTGGTAAACAGCTTTATGTAGTATATAGTGGATATTATGAGTAAAGTTTTTCGTATAGATTTTTCAGTAATGTCTGGATAACTATCCGTTCCGTCCATATATTCAGAAAAAACTTTTCCTTTGGACTGTAGTGAAAATTGAAATTTTATTTCAATAGGCTTTGTTCTAGCGTTGTCATGGATTTGTGAGAAGTTCTGTTATTGTATCAGCGCCACATTCAAACTTCTATAGAACGTGAGCTCTATAAAAGTATCGACACGGTTTCGCTTTACCTTACCACGTTTGCATAGCTTAAAAAAGTATTTATCGCCTGCGAACGCGACTCACAATCATTTGCCTACATCAGACTACATCGGGCTTAATGCAGCTCGAACATTATGAAATAAACTGAATCGTTCCGAGATTTTTAGCGAGAAAACTGTAATGAAATTTTGATATTAACAACGACGTTGTAAAATACATTGCAATAGTTCTGTTTCTTGACAAAAACACGATTAAACAATTCCTCAGAGAATAATTACGTTTTGCTAAGGATTTTAACATGTGTAATAAATTACGTTAGTAGGATTAAAACCATGAGCACGCTGGCATAAAGGAGACGACATTAGTGCACGTTGTATGTACATTATTTCCTCCCGTAAGCGCTCTGACCATACTTCTAGCTTACCGAGTAAATATCTGTTTTATACGTAAGATATATGACGTGATGATATTCGTTTGTTTCAGATGTGAAGGACGAAGATTAAGACGTAGGGAACGTTATTACTGATGCGGCGTATGAAACGAAGACAATAAAATATTTTAGGCGAGATTATAAGGAATAACATTAACCGGAATGTGAGGGTTCGGTTTCAAGATTAAATGTGTTGACATTATGACGACGGAGTCATCGAGGCATGCAAGAGCTGTTTCTATGGAGACCGGCAGGCTACCTCTGTTCTCTACCTTTGCACTACTCAGCATTGTAGTGGGTCAGTATTCATATTCCTCCATTTTTTTAATTGTTATGTAATAACATAATATTTATGACATGTAAAAACTAAGCTTCTCCAAGTCCACGAGTGTAAATAAAATATGAGTAAAGAAGAATGTTGGATATGGGCAGATTGGCTACTGTCAACCAAGTACCCAAAGAAGTTTTCTAAATGCACCTACGATTCCAAAAAGGCTAATCTAATGTGAACCACAACAACTTTTTCCAACCTTACTCTCTACGGCACAGAGCGCTTGTGAATGTGCGCTATTAGTGGTCATCCTTCCAACTTCTAAGCGTTCTAACTTCCGTAGCTTAGCCTAGTCGATGACTTCGTAGTTTCGTACTTATTATTGAGTATTATTGAGTATTGATTATGAACGCTATCGTTTATAATAGACATTGTTATATTAATTTTCGGGTATGGAAAACTTTCAAGTAAACAGATTTTAAAATAATGCAGTGAATACATTGAAAAGAATGATAGTTTATTTCTTCCACACCTTTCAAAATTCAAACCACACCCTGACATTGCTTAGTTTAAACATAAGTATGGTAACACAAATGTCATTTAAACCCCTGAACATGGACGTACCCCAGCTAGTGTGAGATATTTACTTCATAGCATAATGCCTGATGGGTTAATTTAAAAACTGGAATGCAGTAATTCCAACAACAATGCAGCCACAGTAGGACGCAGTTCGTTTCCGTCTCGACGCTGAGCCCGCTCTGTGGAATGTGGACGCTGAATGAGTGTGCGATAGTTATCCTGCTTACAGTTGCGCTGTAATTAGGGGAAACTGTTATAATCATTTTTACTTTCTATTGGAGATATTTTTATTTACTTATTTGAATTTAAATAATTTAATTTGAAGAATATATTATATCTACGTATTTTGTAAAAGTTTATAGATGTACATCCTTTGGTGTTACCAATATCCATGGACGATGGTGACCACTTACCATCAGGTGGACCGTCAGCTCATTTATCGACTAGTAAGTAACATAAAAACCTCTACTATTACTTCACCTATGATTTGATTGGTGGCGCTGAAATAATCGCAGAACATTTTTTGTAATTAGCTACTATATTTTTAGTACGTTTTACTGCAACATTTTAAATAATATAGACAATCTGTAAGTGAGTCAATTTATGGCTATTATAGATATGGTTACAAATGACTACAACCTGATGATTAAAGAAAGATAGGCTAGATTCGTTCATTCAATTTTAGTTACTTTAAACGATTCATTGCAATTGAAATAAAGACGATAACTAAAGACCTCATTAATGTGGTAATAGTTTGGATAGAGAAACTGGAGAAATGCTTGTGAATGTAAACGTGTCGGCCACTAATAGCGAGTGAACTGATGAAAAGCTTAATATCAACGATGGCTCTCTACGCCTCTTTGAAAACATTAATTTCCTCTTCCTGCCTGTGAATAAATTAATGTGAGTGCTCCTAAATGTAGCTCCGAAGTCACTGGCCAGCATGATTTTCCGTCGCGTCTTTCATAGATTTCGCTGTAATTCCTACCGACGGATAATTTCCACGTCGTTTGGCGGTTTAACGTTATATACTCGTCCATAAAACTTCTTTAAAATCACCCGTTCATTTTTGCCACATGGGATTTCATAAAATATCTTTAGAATAACATTTCTGATTTTGTATATTTTGCTGTAATAAATATTCGCAACTATAGTATTAAGTTTTAGTAGCATCCATAAGAAAAATAACTTCGGTATTACTTGGCTGCATCCCATTAATGGCCTACTACTAAGAGTACCTACTGAGCACGGGACGGCACTACGCTGCTCCAGTGCGAATTAGTGGAGAGGTTAGTAGCCAAACCAAGCGTTGGAAGTTTTCATCCGACATGGCTTAGGATAGCAACCTGGACCTTTGCGTTGGTTTTACGTGCCCTCCGAAGTACGGAAACGAATTAGTGGATAGGTTTGACTGCACCTGCTGTTGCTAAACTTTGTCGTCTTTGTCGATCACTTAGAATCGACACAAGCCGCCGGATTATGAGCGCTTCATTTGGCTTACGTATCTTATGTTAACCGACAAACAATCACTACGTTATAAACATGGTGTATGGTGATAGAAAGGGGTTACTCTTTCCAACAAGCTTTACTGACATCTTTTTGTTGGATAAATAAATAGTTATCAGAATATAATAATTTGAATAATTATAGAAATTAATGCAACTATATTTCATTGAAGGTATCTAACCTTTGAATTAAATATTTAAACTGGCCATCAACTAAATATTTGTACTTGCTATGTTCATTCCCATTTATTTATGTACCAAGCATCAGCATAATGATTTTTGGTGTTGAGCCGTCAGTGTATGCCAAATGCACGTATGGTTATGCCTACATAGGCGATATGGTAACAGTATAAAATATTATGAATATTTCAGTGCAAGGACAAAATGTACTGCAAACGACATAGCTGATGCCATAATTCCAGCAAACGATCTAGGCAGCTGCTAGCGACTGGAGTTACGTGAACTTTGTTACCAATACCATTTTAGTATTCAAATACCTTTTATAAATAAAGACTACATTTGATTGGTACATCCAATGGCTTTACATATAGGTAATAGACTGATAACACTAACATTCGTTTATATCAGGTTTTTTAGTGATTTCTACTTAAAAAACCTCTGGAAATAAAGTAACGTTAAATTTTGAAACAAAAATTTGGAAACACCAAGTGCCTGAACTGAAAACCACGTCTTTTACGTGATACAAAAATAGAATGTGTGTTTATTTCTTGAGCTATTTTCCAGTAATTGGTTATCATCAAACATAATGAAATGGATAGTAGAAGTCCATGTCAATTGTGTTTACTTAATTTGTGTACAGTATCCATAGACTAGGATTTCCTATACGAGGTTACAAATAGACAATGAATACAAATGAAGTCCTGAAGCGGCGCTGTATAAGACAAATGGCTTCAATGAATCACTATTAATTCATATGATAAACTATAATAACTATGATATATTAATGTCCGTTCTGCGCCTTTCAATTTGGTCTGTTTATTTGTGAAGTTTTAGCGATTTTTGATATATTGTGTATGCAGAAAATGTAATTCAAAGATGAAAGTTGGGAACCATTCAGTAACAAAATTATTGTCCTGAGGTTGGGAAAGAGCTCCTACTCTATATAATAGACATTGAATTATGACCTACTCCGCTCTTTATTGTGGGAGGACCGACAAATGATATTTTTTCTTACTCCATTTCTTGCACATAAAAGAATAATTCAAATTCATTTAAAATTTATAGGTGTTCGTTCAGTACACCGCTCTTAAATGTTAATTTGTTTTACAATTTAGGGACCAGGTTTTCTTTACAATGATGATAAAATAAACCAAAGAATTTATGAATTCTCAATATTTTATTGAACATTGAAATATTATTTATCGAAGTTTTTCAGTTGGTTATCTAAATCAGTCAGTAACTGGTATAAATTTTTAAATTAACTCTTCGTGAGTATAGGTATCTAATTAAAGATTGATTCTTACTATAAGTACAAGTATTCATGATACGTAACATATTCTACGCTGATTTTTACTGATATTGTAAGTAAATGTTTTTAACCGACTTCAAAAAAAGGAGGAGGTTCTCAATTCAACTGTATTTTTTTTTATGTTTGTTACCTCAGAACTTTGGACTGGGCGAACCGATTTTGATGATTCTTTTTTTAATCGAAAGCTGGTGGCTGTCATGTGGTCCCATTAAATTTTATTGAGATCTGACAATGGCATCCACGACAAAACCACATAAGTCGTAAATTTGTGTTAAGATGTGCGCGACAAATTGACGAATAACTCAATATCACGCCAACTGATTTCGATGACTCTTTTTTTAATCGAAAGCAGGTGCTTGTCATGTGGTCCGACATAAATTTGAATGAGATCTGACAAGTAGTTTTTGAGACTTTTAAGTCGGTTATTTTTTGTTAGTAAAATTTAGATTATTATTTTTATAGCCGACACACGAACCGACGAGCCCTCCTTATGGAAGTAATATATTTTACCAGAATAATAAAATTAGTTTAAACTGAGATAATTTGTGATTAATGACTTAAGACCCATAATAACTTACTAGCATATTAACTTGAGAACTATTTAGCGATTTTAAAAACTAGTTTCCTCCCCAGCAAATACATGGCCTATTTTAGTTCTAACGCTTTTCAAGCGCATAAATCAGCAAAATGCACCATTCTTCACGCGACGAGCAAATTGTTGCACTTAATGAGCGTTTACGTCTGCAAGCGGTTGCAGTCGGAGCATCGCCGTTCCAGATTCCTTATAGTCGCTGCTATTTTGTTATTTGCAAACAGTTTTACGACTCAGCAATATATACTAGTAAAAACGGCAAATTTGCTGTCAGGTGCGGTTAATCTAACTAATTGTCTTTGGAACACTAGCTGATGTCATTTATTCGTAAGTAGCGTTATCTCGCTTCATTTCCTATGTAAATTGGGATTTCGGAGAAAAACACAGATTATAGATTTTCAGAAATATGTCATATTTCAAACACCAACAACAACAACAATATTATGAAATGTAAACGAATATTACAAGACGCGCACTTCTGTTTTTAGGGTTCCGTAGCCAAATGGCAAAAAACGGAACCCTAATAGATTCGTCATGTCTGTCTGTCTGTCTGTCTGTCTGTCCGTCCGTCCGTATGTCACAGCCAGTTTTCTCCGAAACTATAAGAACTACACTGTTGAAACTTGGTAAGTAGATGTATTCTGTGAACCGCATTAAGATTTTTACACAAAAATAGAAAAAAAACAATTAATTTTGGGGGTTCCCCATACTTAGAACTGAAACTCAAAAATTTTTTTTTCATCAAACCCATACATGTGGGGTATCTATGAATAGGTCTTCAAAAATGATATTGAGGTTTCTAATATCATTTTTTTCTAAACTGAATAGTTTGCGCGAGAGACACTTCCAAAGTGGAAAAATGTGTGTCCCCCCCCCCCGTAACTTCTAAAATAAGAGAATGATAAAACTAAAAAAAATATATGATGTATATTACCATGCAAACTTCCAACGAAAATTGGTTTGAACGAGATCTAGTAAGTAGTTTTTTTTTAATACGTCATAAATCGTAAACCGCAATTTACCTCGATCAAAGTTACAACGAACTTCAAGAACTTTTATATTATGTTACTTGCTGCTACGGAACCCTTCATGGGCGAGTCCGACTCGCACTTGGCCGCTTTTTGTACACTGTAACAATACGTTGCCAAGTTACAACAATGTATACAGGAGCAATCCTTAAACAATTAATAGCAAAGGTAACGTAAAGTGTTTTCAATTAAACTCGGAATTTACTACGGCATGTTCCAAGGGTTTGTGATGTCAGCGGCGAGTATGTGGGGACTTCGTTGTTGTCCGAACAGATACGGACGGTTTGAACGTGCCTTAGCGGTTTTAAAGTATAATTGGAAACACTTTGTAATCCATTATTCAATTGATAGAGTTTTCATTGTTATAGTAGATTTTTATGGTACCTAAATTTAACTTATACGGTTTTGAATTGCAACCTAATTAAAACTGATAGCGTCATTGTTTGTCGCTGTACCTAGATAGGTACATACTTTAGATATACCAGATGGTATATCTAATGTTGTTCTTTTAGGAACTCAAATATAAAATTGATTTGAAATTAATAATTATTCACGACTGCAACGATGCTTTGGTTTAGCGCCTGCAAATCTCAGGTATCTATTGTAATTAATTATTTTTAATTTTTT
This sequence comes from Thymelicus sylvestris, assembly GCA_911387775.1. NCBI lineage: Eukaryota > Metazoa > Arthropoda > Insecta > Lepidoptera > Hesperiidae > Thymelicus > Thymelicus sylvestris. The sequence goes on along the minus strand of OU426896.1, from coordinate 7,854,568 downwards.
TGTGAAGTTTATTTTCTGAAATTGCGCAAGTAGGCTATAATTTCAACTTTTGATAATAATTATCAAGTATCAAGAAATGATTGAAAAATGGTAATTATTGAAATAAAAGCTAACACAATAAAACATATTTAATTATAGTCTAAACTAGTAATCCGTGGTTAATAGTGCTTGTTAGTGACGTATTAAACTTTATTTATATTTTATATGTATTAATGCAAACCTTGTCGTGTCATTGAAGTATTATTACTAGCGTATAGAATAGACACCGCGAACACAGTGTATGTTCCAATGAATTGGCGCCGCGCGGCTTCAATTTCCAATGGATTCGTTCGATTTTGATAGGAGAACAGGGGCTCAATTTTGAAAATAGAACCTCCCGGCGGGGACACACATTTTGTTCGAGATGTCTATTCTATGACATTATACTTCAATGTGTTGTGTACTGTTTGTTGACCCAAATAAAGTGAAAAAAAACTAATAACGATAATAATAAATTTTTAACATGAACCTGTGGAATCGATACTACTTTCCATATTCTTTTTATTACAAGTGATGCAATTCATTTATTTTAATCATCTATCCTCCTGAATACGTTACCTAATGACGTTCAAATAGTAAATTTCCAACAATCCTTCACGATTCGGTTCAACGATTCTTTGTGCTTCGTGCGTACACACTGAATGGTCCTAGAAGTATTCCAAGATCGCAGTATATACTGAACTTCTTTGTAAATTATATAATTTATCGTAGTTTCCTTATAACTGAGGCTTTGATTTTTTTGTTATTTGCATAACTGACACAAAATTATAATTTTCAATAACCTAATCAGTTACAATACAATAAAATCAGGTTTAGTCTAAATAGTTGCTCTAGATATCTCCAAACAACTGAAAACATAACTACGGTTAATTGCCAAAGGAAACGCCTTTAGGACTGAGTTTAAAACATCTACGAGTAAACTGTAATTGAAGGGTTTCGAAATTTTCGGGCTGATAGGAATAATTAAGTATAAAATTGTCCAAATTTCTTATCACTTGGTAACAACGTGAAATTATTATCCTTTCTTTAATTGACTTCCTTTCAGCCCATTGCGGGAGCGAACCCCTTTAACTTTATTACACGTTAAATTATTATTTTAACGCTTAATTAAAATTTTATTATCATTAAATAAACAGGTTACTTTCATTTTATCGTTTGCAGAACGTACGAATGTTTACACTGTGAAACCCACAATAGATTCAAGCTAATCATTGGATTAATTGTATGGAAATTAGTGAACGTACGTGAGGTGGGTTTAATGCAATTCTATCAGAATGTAATTATAGGCGTCGATGAACGTGAAATACTGAATAATTGGAATACGTATTCCGAAACTCTCTGGCCAAATAGGAAATGTAAGTGATAATAATTATATCGATTGAAGTTATGCAAATAACGAATGCAACAGTGGCAGAGTGACGGATTCATTGGGAAATAAAATTGCTTTTATAATGACGTTAAAATGTAAGCGCAAGACATTATTCCAATATACTTGTTCACTATTACTTGTTCACTAATTCACAGAATCGTATCAATGTTAGGTAATCTTAATATATATAAATTACGTGTCACGTTGTTTGTCCGCGATGGACTCCTAAACTACTCAACCGATTTTAATCAAATTTGCACACCGTGGGCAGTTTGATCCAACTTGAAAGATAGGATAGCTTACATCTCAATTTATAGTCGCAATATTATTTTATTGCAATTTTTTTTGACAGAACGAAGTCTGTCCGGGCAGCTAGTCTGATATAAATTACTAGAGTACCTTTACAATACCCGTGGCTCATGGTACAGCAAACAAGATTTATTGAGCCAGGACAAGAGGTAAATGCATATTTTTGATCTGTGATGATATTTTTATTGGTAAGCACAATTTCCTGTTCTTGTGGTCAGTACACAACCTCTCAAGATTTCGTACACTATGACTTAAGTTTACGCTTTAATATAATTATTATGCTTGGGCATGCGTCTTGTTTATCTGAATAGTCTGCGACGTCCATTATAAAAAGAACTCTTGGAGTGCTAGCTCAAATATCTGGGTACGTTCATTGCATTTTTAAAGAGGAAAATGCGCGGTCGTCGCGAGTGTGGCAACGTAATTTGTTGATATGCTTCCCCTTAGATTTAGTTTGTCGATGTGACGCTGAGAAATGATGCGAGTAATATCTTTCGATCAGTCTGCCGTGAGATCTATCATGAATAAAACAAAGTAATCTAATAATATCATAGAATTAATATTACTAGCGTATAGAAGGGACACCGCGAACATCGGGTTCGGGGGTGTGCATTGCAGCCGGCCGGCTGCATTTCATTCTGTCACTCGGCTGTCACTCGGCTGCGCTCATGGCGGCCGCATGTCAAAATTGTTTATGAAAAAACTGAAAAAATGCCGTCGTGCGTAATAAGAATATGTCACAATTGCACGACAAAAAACAAAAAAGATAATGTTATCACTTTATCATCAGTAAGAAAACAAAATCTTAACTTAAATCAACTAAAACGAATTTAATTAAATTATTGAGCAATGTTCCCGCCATTTTGAATGAAAAAATCATAAAGAGCGTTTGAACTTGGCAAGCCACTAGCGTGTTATTGGACTAAATAAGCTTGCCGACGCGACGCTTGTGACCAATTTAAAGTGTTGGATTTTTTGACACGAATCAATGGTAATTACGTTTGAAATCGTTTAAACGCTTTTGCACGTTAAATAAAGTTGGAGTAAGAGCTTGTAAAGATTTGGAGTCGGTGACTGCTTGTCTTGGTTCGACAAGCGTCATATACAAAGTTACTCTATGGCAAGTGTGCAAACGAGGCTTCTAGTTTGAAAAGAGAACGGAGGGCAAGCCGGCGGTGGAACACACATTTTGTTTGAGATAGCGTCTCTATGTATTACCTCAATGAATAATATGAAATAATTTATGGGTTGATACATGGCTCTTTGTTTCGTTGTTTTTCGAGCTCCTTGTTCGCTTGATGTCGTTAAGTCAGCCGTTTGTTCCTATGACGAAAAAAATAATTTGCCTTGACTTGGACTTCTAAATCTTACGAACTGACTCCTAAATTCGCATATGGTGGTAAAGCTATTTAAAATATGAAATGTACTAAGGAGAGCATTGTTAGATACGCTCGGTTGTTGTATGTGTTGTCGTTAGTAACGATTTCATGCATCGGAGGGCGCGTTATGCTGTCATAACTTGAACGTACTTACTTGCATTCTTCATTATCTATATATTATAAATAGAAATATTATTTCCACCAAACGTTGGATAAGTGCATTGATACGCCCAATTATTAAATTGGGAATTTCGACGTAGCTGCGCGTAGGTAGAGTCCAAAGGGCTTTTTAATTCATCTCATAAGAGCTTCAAAATAATATCATTATGACGACTTCTATAGCAATATAGTTAACATTTGTGAGTTTTTTTTTAATAAAACTTAATTCAACGATTATTTTGTTATTGTGAAAAACAGATGACAAAACATAAAAAATTGGTACCTGGGTATTGGCTCAATAAGTGCGTATTAATTGCGTGTTTTCTTGTGAAATGCACTTAATACATTATAACTATACTTATATAGAGAGTTGGTTTTTAAAACCTTGTATAATTGTTTACAATATGGCTATATTAGTTACGCAACGTAACTGTGTAAACACGATGTTTTGCAACAACAGTAAATGCTATTCACGTAAAGAGTATGGGATTTATGCTTCGATGAATTAAACACCGGCTCTGTTGTAACTAGGGCGTACTATCCGGATATTCGGGTATTCGAATTATCCGGATATCCGCTGAATTTAATATCCGGATATTGGGCTGTTTACTATCCGGATAATCCGGATAGTAATTAATTTTATTATTTTATATGTTTCTTCAATTGAAATATGTAAAAAGCACCGAAATATAACATTTTAAACTGTATTACTGTAGAATAGATACAATATTCGCATAAAATACGACTTAATGTCAAATAAAAAATGCCAATCCCGATATTTCTTCACAATAAATGCAAGTATACAAGCCATGTCCTAATCATGTTTGCAATTTCAATAATAGCAACACAGAAAAGGCGACGTAATCAATACATAATATGTAGGTAGGTAATAAAGGCAACGGCTGGTCTGGGTGGTTGAGCACTCGCTCACGGTGCTCCATCGAGGAGAAACCTGGTTCTGGCGAATCTACATGCCGTGCCAAGCTATCTATAAAGCACAGCTCAAAAACTAAGCAGAAGTCGAGCAGTTGTATAGCAATTGACTACAGAAATCGAACAGCGTTGGGAACTGCTGGAGGGAGAAATAAAAGGCAAAGCCACTATCACTTTACAATTGATACTTTACTTCTGTGTTGCATCCTTATTACTGAGGGTCGTGCCCTTGATGAAGGTCCTTCACTGCTCTTATCAACTCCCTTCACTTTTCCTGGTGACCAACCTTCTCAGGACGTTTGCATTGCAACAGTAAATGTCACCAAAACACACAAGGATTTCCTGATAATATCTTCGTAAGTCTAGTCTATTGAAACTACGTTGCCGCGTTGAGCCAATATTGGTAATCTTGACAGACCGTGGTATGCAACGCTTCCTGATCGAACATAACATCTCAAAAGCATCTATTTTCTTTCACTCTTTTGCTCTATGCGCCCATGATTCCCTGGCATATAAAATATCGAGAAAACGAATGTCTTGAGCTGGTATTGGTGACATTAGAGATCTTTAGATCTTGCCATATTTCATTAATTTGCTTATAGCATTTTTAGCCATGTTTCTCGCTTTTGACTCGATTTCCTTCCCACATCCTCTTTGATTGGATATTAAGTACACCTTCGAGGTATACAAACTCGTTGACAAATTCAACGTACGAAAGTTCTCTACTCCTAGAGAGTTGATGAGATCGATAAGCATTATTTCGGTTTTCTTCTTGTCGAGAGTGAGCCCGATAAGTTCACTCTTTCGCTCTGCTCTTCGGAAAAGGTGAGCAAGGTCCGTCTCCTTTGACGCAAAAACATTGGTATCATCTGTGAGTCAGGTTATTGATCTTTAAGCTACGACAAAGGCTTTTAGCATGGTATACTCCCCATAAATATTGAAAGGAATGAGTGACAGAGTACGAAGTAAAAAATTCTGTTCTGGTTGTCAACTGGACTTTTTAAGGACAGATCCGTGCATAGTTGTGTTCCCGGAACAAGGATTCCTTCTTGAGGGTTCGCCTTGACAGTATGCACGTGACAGTATACAGTTTACCTAGAAGTCGAGTTGACCAGACAACCAAAAATGGCGATCTTATTGACCCGGCTAACTATAGGTCTATATCGATAACATCCCTGCTTCAGAAATAACACGCAGATCTCAAGATATGTGGAAGATCATAAGGTGATCAATGATCGACTACACGGTTTTGGCCACGGTCGTTTAGCTGGTGATCTTCTAGTTTATCTTAAGTACTGATGGGCTCAGGCTCTTGATCGCAATGGGGAAGCTCTGGCAGTCAACCTAGATATCGCTAAGGCATGAAGACCAGGTCTGGCCTTCTCACGAAGTTACCATCTATGAGAAGTTATGCAGTTGGGTAGCCATTTTTCTATCTGAGTGACACATCAAGGTAATTGTAGACGGGTGTTGCTCAGATAATTATGAAACCTATAAATACCGGCGTTCCCAATGGACTGTGAAGACACAAGTTTGCGCGTTTACCGCTAAGAAAACCCCATTTGTCATAACGCCTCAATTCCAGGGTACCGCGCTCATCGTGAGTAAACGTTTTGGAATTCTGGGAGTTGACGTCTCGAGTGATGTGCATTATCGGCGTCATTCAGAAGGCAAGCCAAGCTAATCTCCCAAAAAGCTTTCGGTCCTGAACCGGGCTAAGCAGTACTTCACTGCGAGGCTCCTACACAAGCTCAGATCAGGCCTCACATGTAGTATTGTTCTCACTTCTGGGCAAGGGCACTACAATATCAGCTTAATCCATTCGATGCTATACAGAAACGCGCGGTCCGAGTTGTCAACGAACCACGAGTCACTCACAGGTTAAAACACCCGAGTTTCAGAATAAATATCGGTTCTCTCTGGGTGTTCTACCGACTTTATAACGGCTCTCGCGAGTAAGCTAAGTAGGTCAGTTTATGCCATTAGAAAGAAAAGACAGTTTACTGATGTAGAAACTGCTAAACTTGTTTATTTTGCATACTTTCATAGTCTCATGTCCTATGGTATATTGATGTGGGGCTCAGCGGCTAACGTTAACGTTGATGCTATATTTATTTTGCAGAAAAGGGCAATCAGAGCCATTTATAAATTAAAATCACGCGAATCCCTGCGTGAGAAATTTAAAGAAATAGGCATATTAACAGTAGCCTCTCAATTTATTTACAGCAATATTATTTTCGTAAAAAACAACTTAGGTATGTTCAAGCAGAATAGTGATACGCATAATCATTTAACTAGAAACAGACATAATTTGGTTACGTCATCTTTTCGCCTAAGTAGGGTACAACGTTCTTATATGGGGCTCGGTGTACGTTTTTTCAATAAATTACCTAGGTCAATACGTGATTTACCTATCCAAATGTTTAAGAGATATGTGAAATCTCAGCTAGTAGGCAAAGGATACTATAGTATAAATGAATATATTAATGACAAAGACGCCTGGAAACTAATGCCGCATCCAGTTCCGCGTAGGTTAAAACGCAATATTATGTAACCATCCATGATTTTAAAAGATGCGCTGAGGAGTTTCTTTCGGCTTTTCTTCTCCTCCTTGACAAAGCGCCTTTCCGAAAAGCTGGTAGATTAAAAAATGACGTGCATAAGTGTATCAGTGATACCTATATGAATAAAAGATTTTGATTTGATTTGATTTGATTTGATTTGATTTGATTTACAACGGTGAGTGCTCCGAGGAATAGTTTGGCTTGATGCCTACTTCAGCTTTTCATCATTGCACCACTCGCCGAAGTTTCATCCACACTGATTGGACTCGTGGAGAACCTCTATTGTCCGATTCTCACGATTATATTTGCCATGCACGTGCAAACTGTGGAATGAGCTTCCTTCTGAGGTATTCCCGGAGCGCTATGACATGGGGTTTATTTATTTATTTAAACAACTTTTGAACTTTACAATTATGTGAAAGGTACCTCTAGGCTCTACCATTCAACCGTCGGAAATTAAGAGAAACATCGGGGTACTTCAAAAAAGATGCAAAAATAGTTCTCCTTCAGGGCCGGCGATGCATTGGTGATTCCTCTGGTATTGATCATGTCCATTAGCGACGCTGACCACTTACTATCAGTTGGCCTGTCTGCTTTTTCATCGGCCGAAAAAAAAACATTGACGCTAGAAGAGATACAAGATCAGAAATATTCGTATGCGTTAGGTTTCAGATAAATACAGTACCAGCTCGAAGTGGTGAAAAAGTATGAAGTACTCTAATAACATTGCTCATGAGTTCATGACCAAATGCGATATCAGGGTGAAACAGTTTCACCCTGAGTTTCACTGAAACTCATCAAGCTTAGCAGCGCGCTGATACATCTAACGAAGTTTTGAATTTAATTTTGAATGAGTCTTTGTAATAAAAACATTGATTTAATTCATAAATTATTTGAATTTAGCTTTCTTAAAGTGTTATCATAATTATTCGTATTATCCGGATATATTCGGATATATCCGGATAGTATTCATAAATTATTCGAAATATCCGGATTCGAAAATAAGCGGATAATTGCATGCCCTAGTTGTAACACACGTTTTAATCTCGCCGTACAAATTCAAGTACAAGTTACAATTCGTGTTCCGGACAACAATCATGAAGGCTCACGTCTCTTATTATTACTTGACATACACATAGACAAAGTTTTCATAGAGAGTAACTTACACAGATACTTTACTTTACAGATAGCATAGACACATAGATGAGAATCAATATAAACAATAATATGTTCGCCACACCACCCCCCTGCGGAGTGATTTTTTTTAATTTAAAAATTTAGTATTAAATTTCACATGTCTTCCAGACCTTGTAGTGTATGGCTGAGGAGAGGAAGAAGGTACATGAAGTGTTGAGGTATCAGGAGAGGTTTTAGAAGGGAGAGGTGTAATAATGGGAGTTGATAAATCTGTAGGTAAAGTAGGATTTTGCAAAGAAATAGATGAATCAGGTGAATGGTCACGGGTAAGGAATGCTGGCTTTACCCGATCACTACTGACAGTAACAGTTTTGCCTCTGATATTGATGGTAAATGTCTTACCGTCTTGGGACCGATCCACTATCTGGTAAGGACCATTGTAAGGAGGTTGCAACGGGCGACGAACGGCGTCTTCTCGGACATACAGGTGAGTCGCTGTAGAAAGATCTTTAAATATAAATGATTTTGAGTTGCAATGCCGGGATGCTGGTACTGGTCGACTGTTGGTCATATGCTGCCTTAACCTGCTGACAAAATCGGAAGGATCACCAACAATCGACGACGGCACATTTATGAGAAATTCCCCTGGTAGTCGTAGGCTCTCTCCATAGAGCATTTCTGCTGCTGTTCCTTGAATATCTTCCTTGAACGCGGATCTCATACCAAGGAGGACGAATGGCAGAGCAGAAGTCCATGAGGTGTCGTGGCACATCAGGGAAGCCTTTAGTTGGCGATGTAGACGCTCTATCATGCCATTTGCCTGCGGATGATAGGCGGTGGTCCGTATCCGTTTAGTGGCGAAGGTATTTAAAAGCCGACGGAAAAGATCTGACTCAAATTGTGTTCCTTGGTCTGTGGTGATGATGGACGGTACACCAAAACGAGAAACCCACTCTCGAGTGAAAGTTTCTGCGACCTCCTCTGCGGTAATAGCATGCATTGGCCAAACTTCAGGCCATCTGGTCACTCTATCTATGGCTGTTAAGCAGTAGCGATAGTCATTGCTAACTGGCAATGGGCCAATGATGTCCATGTGGACGTGTAAAAAACGTCCAGAGGGGGTGTCAAAGTTGCTGAGCGGAGCGGTGTTATGCCTTGTGACTTTAGTCCGTTGACAAGCGTTACAAGTTCGAGTCCACTCGCGACAGTCTTTTTTGATGGAAGGCCATACGTAACGCTCAGAAACGAGGCGTATTGTAGCTCGTGCGCCAGGGTGACTCAAATTATGCAGTTTATCGAATATTTTTCGGCGGAACTGAGGAGTAAGGTATGGGCGAGGCTTCCTAGTTGAGATGTCACAAGTAATTAAAAATTTACTTCCAGGGTAATCTATGTCTATAAATTTTAATGACGTATTGGTATCGCGTAAGACACGTAATTCATCGTCCTGTTCCTGAGACTTAGCCAGAGAATCATAATCGATTTCCTGTGAAATGGCCTCCACTCTAGACATGGTGTCGGCAACAATGTTATCCTCACCTTTTATGTGCCTTATGTCTGTTGTAAATTCAGATATAAAGGACAACTGGTTGAGCTGAGTGGGTGGTATCTTTTCCCGTTTTTGGCTGAACGCATATAGGAGCGGCTTATGGTCTGTGTATATAGTGGTTTGTTGTGATATTAAAATATGTCGGAAATATTGCACCGCCTCATACACACCGAGTAGCTCTCTATAATAAGCTGGCCAAGTAGACTGGCGTTCAGTAAGTTTTTTACTGAAGAAAGCCAGTGGTTGCCATTTATGGTTTACCCGTTGTTGTAAGCATGCACCCACATGTGTGCTTGACGCGTCGGTGAACAGACCTAATTGTACATTTTGACGTGGGTGGGCAAGCTGAGTTACTTGAGAAAGGCTTTCCTTGCAGGCGATGAAGGCTTGATTTAATTCTTCATTCCACGGCAAAGGTTTGTTACCCTTTAATTCTGATTTCGACAACAGATCGATAAGAGGCGCTTGGAATTTAGATGCATGCGGTAGAAAACGTCTATAATAGTTAATCATGCCTAAAAACCTGCGCAAACCTTGGGCGGTTTTCGGTGGTGGAAATTCTTGAAGAGATTTTATCTTCTCGAGTGGGGGGCTTGTTCCATCTTTTGAGATCTGATATTGATACGGTGTTCGGTGATTGATAAATAAAAGATGGTATTTAATCACCGATCCTGTATTCTTCTCAAAAAAAATTTTGACAATTGGGTCGTGAGTGTCGTTATGCCCGTCTGGTTCCACCGGTCGCAGCGGTACTCCCCTGTCGCACTGCCGACGGTGATGGAGGCCACGGCTGGAAACCCAGGGTCCAGGACTCGGCGGGGCTAGTCTGCGTCCGGGTTGTGTGCAAGCTTGCTTCAATAAATCCGAACCTGAAACCCTGGGAAATAAAACCCAAGTTATTTTCCATTAAGTGGGCTCCGCTGGTTTGTGAACCACACCCGCCACGTGCGCAGCGGGAGCAAGCCGGAAAGTAGTTGGGTGTGGTTGCTCACAAAACCAGAACGGAGTTACAAAAAGCGAAGGGCAGCGACAGAAGAAAAATAATGGAGACAATAAAATAGTGAAAAAATGATGATGATAAATTTTATTAATGAAGGTGAGATAGAAAAAAAAAAAGAGAAAGAAGGAAGGAAACTAGCAAATTAAACGAGCAGGCAAATAATTATGAAATGCGCTGCTTTCTATTTTAATTTAATTGTTTCAATTTAACAGACTTGCAAAAAATAATAATAGTTACATTTATACGGCAATCTAATGTAAGTAAACGCTCGTTCAACACTTACCCTATCGGGGCGGTCGGTAGTTTATAACGTACACGCACTAGTTTCGCAACAACTTATTTAAAATTGGTACGTATTAAAAAAAAGGATTTGGAATTGTGTAGTCCACGGCAAATTAAAGCTTGGGGTGGCGCGAGACGACACTTCCAGGGAGTGTACGCCCCCCAAGGATATAAGGAATCCAGTCTAATAAGCGAGACTATTTAAAATTGTGCGTCCTGCGTGTGCGCAGAGAGGTGCGTATCTCGTGAGGCGCTGCCGTGGACTGCATCGCAACTAATACGGCGGCCGGCGGTGGGCGTGTCTCCAGAATGTTCCCATTGTTCTATGAACAGGGTGGTCGCGCAGAGAAGTGCTACAACTTTAATTATTTAATTTAATATTTTTTATTTGTTTTGATTTTTTTTTTTTTTTTTATCCGAAATTTTATTAATGATAATATATGTACGTGCAACGTTACAGTACCCCCCTCGTCACGGAAGGATTTTATTATATTAAAAGAATAAAATCCGTACTTTAAGCCTCATGTTCGTCTTACTCTCTTAAACTCAATCTTTCATACTTCACGCAATCATATAACATACATAAGTCTCACATTCGTATTATCCTTTTAAAATACAATCTTTCATACCTCACGCAATTAAAATAAGCAACAGTAACCATATAAAAGACTACTGACGCGACCTAGCAATTTATGAGGTAATCAGTTGTAAATAATGTACAAAAAGCTGATTACCCGTACGAACATTTTAGTACAAGATGACGGAATGTGACTAAAAAAAAGGAGTAACGATTACACGAATTAAATTTTGAAACAATTATTATTTATTTAAACCTATCAATTTTAAATCTTTGATATGCCAGGTCCCTAAATTTTTTCCTGACATATCAGCCAAAACATACACGAGAGGAGATTTCTTTTGAATTATGCGACATTTTATAAACTTAGGTGCTAGTTTTTTACTGAAATACTTATCCTTATCGCTAAGGACGTATGTTCTTTTCATAACAATGTCTCCTACATTTAATTCAGCAGACTTGCGACGTAGATTGTAATGTGAAGTGTTCTTCACGTGAGCGTGCCAGAGTTTAGACTGAACTTTATTGAATAAATCAGAAAGGCATCCTAGGTTGTCCGCGTATATGTCACGTGGAAGAAACAATACTTCATCACCTAAGTCAGTATCTACATAATGTGTACCACAGGTTACTAACTCTCTGCCGAATACCAAGAATGAAGGAGTATAGCCAGTGGCTTCACTCACCGAATTATTAATGGCGAATTGCACCTTAGGAATAAAAATGTCCCAAGAGCGGTGATCGTCTTCAACAAATGTTGAGAGACATGTTATAATAGTTCGGTTATAACGTTCGACAGGGTTAACCTGAGGTGTATATTTTGGGGTAAAAAATATATTGGGTATATTATATTGCTTAAATAGGGATTCTGTGACTTTACTAATGAATTGACTACCGTTATCGAGGAAAATTGTTTGTGGAACTCCATGAACTAAAAATACTGAATCTTCTAAGATTTTAACAACTGCTGTTGAAGTAGCAGCTCTAAGAGGAAAAATAAGACAGAATTTAGAAAAAAGACATGTGATTACCAAAATATAACTATTTTGTTTTCGAGTGACCGGCAGAGGGCCCATAAGGTCAATCGAAATCATTTGAAATGGTCGACTACACTGTTTCGGACGGCCCATTTCACCTAAGGTTAAATGGTTTTGTGCTTTATAAGAAAGACATTTAGTACATGAACCAATAAATTTCACGACATCTTGATGCATCCCTGGCCAGTAATAACGTAACGTGAGACGATTGTACGTTTTATAAACGCCTAAATGTCCTGCTTTAGGATCAGCGTGATTTTCATTGATTACCTGATTTCTTAGCTCCTCAGGAACTACTTCTTTCCACGAAAATTCAGACGTTAAATTGTGACATTTATTTTTCGACAATCTATAAAGAATATTATTTTTAATTAAAAAATTTGGAAAATGTTGAGGTTTTGTAAGGCAAGAATTATAAATATTTTTGTACCACGAGTCTGCAGTATTTACGTGCGAATTTGATGTGTTTATAGCATTGACAGGAACAGCTCTTGAAAGTGCGTCTGGGATGACATTGTCGACGCCGCGACGATGTTTAAGTTCGAAATTAAACGCGGACAATCGAACACCCCAGCGAGCCAATCTACCGGTGGGGTTATTTAGAGACAAGAACCATTTCAGGGCACTGTGATCTGTATATACAGTGAATGGCCTGCCGTTCTCCAAATAACACCTCCAGTGTTCCAAGGCTACTAGGACTGCCAAAGTTTCACGCTCTGTAATACTATAATTCTTTTCTGCCGGTGACAATGACTTGCTCATGTAAGCAATGGGGTGCTCCTTACCACTTACCGTCTGGGTTAACATAGCACCCACACCGTAGTTGCTGGCATCGGTGTGCACCTCAAATGGCTTATCATAGTCAGGGCAGGAGAGAACCGGAGCGGAAACTAAACATTCTTTTAGCTTGTTAAAGGCTGCGTCAGCTTCAGGGGACCAGAAAAATGTTGGTCCGCCTTTCTTTTTTGATGTCAACCTATTAAGAGGACCAGCTATGGTGCTGAAGTTGGGCACAAATCGCCGATACCAGGTGGCCGTCCCGAGAAAGCGTTTAATGTCCTTCCGACACGTAGGAGTCGGGTAGTTGAGGATAGCTTGTACTTTCTCTGGGTCGGTACGTAGTCCACAGCTATCAACCACATAGCCAAGGTACCTAAGCTGACTTCGAAAGAATTGGCATTTGTCGATATTAATTGTTAAGTTTGCCTGCTTCAGCTTCTCCAGTACCCGTAGTAAAATGGAGCAATGAGAATCGAAGTCATTCGAGACGATAATAATGTCGTCAAGATAAGCGAAGACTTTCAGGTCGAATTCTCTAAAAAGCAGGTCAACTAATCTCTGCTGGGTGGCAGGGGCATTAGTGAGTCCAAACGCGGTACGTTTAAAACGAAACGTGCCACGTCCAGGTACGTAGAACGCAGTCTTGTCCCTGTCTTCAACAGCAATAGGAATTTGCCAAAAAGCTTTGGATAAGTCGATGCTGGATAGATAGCGAGCATCGCGAAGGTTGTCCAAAATCTCTGACACGTACGGAAGATTATATGCATCGCGTTTAGTAACCGAATTTAATTTTCGACTGTCTAGGCAGAAACGGGGTTGACCATTCTTTTTGGTTACGATGAGGACTGGTGATGACCAAGCACTTTCACAAGGTTCGATAACGTTTAAACCTAACATTTCGTCTACCTGTTCCACAAGAATACGTTGCTTCTCAGGTGATAAGCGATAATAACGTTGTCGAATTGGTTGTGCATCTCCAGTATCAATGCGGTGAGTGATTAAACTGGTCTCACCTAAACCCTTAGACTCGGCAGAGATATCATTAAACTGAGTGATTATATTGTCAGCTATCAGTCTTTCTGAATTACTCAAATGATCGTAAGCTTGAATGAAAGAAGGACGATCTAATATAAGACTTGCATTTGAAATATCTTTATTATTAGAAAATGTAATGCACGTAAGGTGCCTAGGAAAAATTTTAAATTTTTGCCAAAAGTCTATCCCTAATATGAGGTCTATTTTAACATCGGGCACGACAAAAGCAGTAAGGACATGAAATTCATTTTCAAAAATAATTGGTAAGTTCATGTAACCTATGCTAGACATTGACTGACCTCCAGCAACTGTAATCGTTATATTGCGGTCTTTGTGTAATTCTAAACCGTGACTTTTCAAATCTTTATAAATATTATTACCAACTACAGTAACTGCTGAGCCGGAATCTAAAAGACCAAATAATTTCAAATTATTAATTTGTATAGCGGCATATGGCCTAGGATCATTAACTGGTTCATTATGCAGAATTGTATTGAGTTTATAAGTACTAAAATAAAACTTAATGGTTTGAAGCCATTTATTCCAATCTTCGGTATTAAAATTTTGGTGATTGGAGTTACAATCCTGCAAGGCACCTAGTTTTTTGAACTATCAAATTTATGCTTGTTACAGTTTGGGCAATCAGGTGACTTAACACCCTCATGTCCACAAACGAAACAAAATATAATGTTTTTGTCTTCTTTACACTGACGTAAATTGTGGGTGTTATTACGACACCTTGGACAATATAAGGTTTTCGGAGGTTCTGCTCGCATTGCATGTACATATTTATTATTACCACTATTATTACTTTTTTCAAATTTATTTTCATTAAATTTATTATTATTAGTATAAGTTTTAGTTTTATTGTACAACTTATTGTTATTATTATTAGCGTTATAAGTATTATTTTTAGGTTTGAAATTAGTGAACCTCTGTGAATATGAAGTAGGACCTGTATACGCAAACTCAGGTGCTAAGGTATCTACAGTCTTTTTAGGAGGCTCCTTGAATCCGGCAAGACGAGTTTGCACGTTTTCGTAATTGCGGCAAACGGATTTTAAGGTACCGATATCCGGTATATCCGGGTATGCAGCTAGCGTACTCGCATAGCAAGGCCTTATATTATGGAGAATAATTTCAAGTTTTTCTTCATTCGTCAGGTCTCTTGCTAAGCGTGAGAATAAGCCGTGCATTACGGAAAGGTAAACTGTGATATTTTCCGATTCACCCTGCGTCCTAGCTCGTATTTCTGAAAGAAGCCGATAATCATAGTCTGCCTGGTCAAAGTCTACTATTAAAAGTGTAATAAGTTCGTCCCACTCAGACACTTTATCGCGAACGCTACGGAACCAATGAAGTGCATCCCCAGTAAAAATCTCTGTGGCGATAGACATTAATTTCGAATTTGGAATATCCCTGGCTTTGCTTATTTCCGAAATACGCTGAATAAAAGAGCGGACGCATGTCTTGCCGTCGTACTTAATTTTTAATAACTCACTATTGAGGTTACGGTCACACGAGACATTTACGTTAATTGGTGGTTGACTAATTAATTGTGGCTCACTTTTGGAAGTTGATGGAATTAAAGCATCGAAACCTTTATCCTTAACCGAATTAAATTTGTCCAATAACGTTCGAAATTCCAGAACACATGCATCATAGACCTGCTGAGACTTGTCATCTTTTGCAATTCGATTAAGTCTATGGTACAAGTGATGCAAGTAATTTTCAGCGCGCAACAACGTATTCTTATCGGAAGAATCAAGTAGGTTTTTAACTTTAGTAAGGACGTCACTAACTCCCGTTAAATCTTCAGCAACAGGCAGCGAGCTCTCTAGAATATCCTCAGAAGGAAAGAGTGGCCCTAATTTTGAAATTTGCTTCCGCAGTTCTTGGACAGTAGCGGCTGGAGTGGCCCCCCTAATAAGCACTTCGTACTCCAATTCGGTCTTTTGTAACGATAAGAATTTAACCGGATAACTCATTGTTAAAAAAAAAATCAAGAAAAGAAAAAAAACCGAAAAATAAAAAAAAATAAAAAAATGCACCGCAAGAAGGTGAGTGTTGAACGAGGTTATAAACCCTACTCCGTTCCGTTACAAAATAAAAAGCTACGCAACGTTATGGTTGGCGATGAAAAATAAAAAATGAAGGATGAAAAAGAAAAATGAAAAATGAAAAAATGATAAGAAAAACAAACACAAAAAGAAAAAAAATAAGCTTTAAAGTTTGTAACTAATGTGTACAACCGTTAAGAATACACAATACCACTAAACAAAAAAAATAAAAAAATTAAGATGTAACACTTTTGTGTGCGACGGTCTTACTTTGCGTAAACAATTTTTTGTCGCTATGCACCGTACACGTTACTGAGTAGCGGATGAATAGTGGACAGTACACAGATTGAATGATACAAATTAATACAATAAGTAAACAAAAGGTTCTTTTAATTATTAATTATTAAGACAATTTAAAATTTGAAACAAAACGTAATTATTAACCAAACTAAATATATCGGTGTACACTTTAGTTACGGGCAACCAAAAGAAAAAAAATAACGTTTTACAAAAATAAAAATAAAACATGCAACACACAACTACTTCTGCTACGGTGAAACCAGACCAGATGAAAATGATAACCACGTTAATGGGCGCCAGTGATACGACCTCATTAACCACAAAATAACCACGTGGGCGCCAGTGATACGGTGTTCGGTGATTGATAAATAAAAGATGGTATTTAATCACCGATCCTGTATTCTTCTCAAAAAAAATTTTGACAATTGGGTCGTGAGTGTCGTTATGCCCGTCTGGTTCCACCGGTCGCAGCGGTACTCCCCTGTCGCACTGCCGACGGTGATGGAGGCCACGGCTGGAAACCCAGGGTCCAGGACTCGGCGGGGCTAGTCTGCGTCCGGGTTGTGTGCAAGCTTGCTTCAATAAATCCGAACCTGAAACCCTGGGAAATAAAACCCAAGTTATTTTCCATTAAGTGGGCTCCGCTGGTTTGTGAACCACACCCGCCACGTGCGCAGCGGGAGCAAGCCGGAAAGTAGTTGGGTGTGGTTGCTCACAAAACCAGAACGGAGTTACAAAAAGCGAAGGGCAGCGACAGAAGAAAAATAATGGAGACAATAAAATAGTGAAAAAATGATGATGATAAATTTTATTAATGAAGGTGAGATAGAAAAAAAAAAAGAGAAAGAAGGAAGGAAACTAGCAAATTAAACGAGCAGGCAAATAATTATGAAATGCGCTGCTTTCTATTTTAATTTAATTGTTTCAATTTAACAGACTTGCAAAAAATAATAATAGTTACATTTATACGGCAATCTAATGTAAGTAAACGCTCGTTCAACACTTACCCTATCGGGGCGGTCGGTAGTTTATAACGTACACGCACTAGTTTCGCAACAACTTATTTAAAATTGGTACGTATTAAAAAAAAGGATTTGGAATTGTGTAGTCCACGGCAAATTAAAGCTTGGGGTGGCGCGAGACGACACTTCCAGGGAGTGTACGCCCCCCAAGGATATAAGGAATCCAGTCTAATAAGCGAGACTATTTAAAATTGTGCGTCCTGCGTGTGCGCAGAGAGGTGCGTATCTCGTGAGGCGCTGCCGTGGACTGCATCGCAACTAATACGGCGGCCGGCGGTGGGCGTGTCTCCAGAATGTTCCCATTGTTCTATGAACAGGGTGGTCGCGCAGAGAAGTGCTACAACTTTAATTATTTAATTTAATATTTTTTATTTGTTTTGATTTTTTTTTTTTTTTTTATCCGAAATTTTATTAATGATAATATATGTACGTGCAACGTTACAATATCCAAGAAACTTTACTTCGTTGGCACCTAAAACACACTTTGAAGGATTTATGACTACGCCGTAATCAGAAAGTCGTTGAAAAATGGTACGAAGGTGATTTTTGTGTTCTTCGATATCTCGCGAAAATATTAAGATGTCGTCGATGTAGGGAAAACAAAAATCCAAACCATTTAAAACCTCGTCCATAAATCTTTGGAAAGTTTGTCCCGCATTTCTAAGCCCGAATGTCATGAAAGGAAACTCGTACAGCCCAAATGGTGTTATTAAAGCCGTTTTGCAAATGTCCTCAGCAAATATTGGTATTTGCTGGTAAGCTTTTACCAGATCAAGTGTGGTAAAAATAGTGCAGCCTTGTAGGTTGTGGCTGAAATCTCCTATATGACGCACGGGGTATCTATCCGGTACGGTGCGAGCGTTTAGAGTGCGATAATCGCCGCATGGCCGCCAAGTATTATCTCGTTTGAGTGCTAAATGTAAAGGCGAGGACCATGGGCTTTTTGATGGTCTAGCTGTGCCGCACCGCACCATATCTTCAAATTCCTTTTTAGCTGCAATGAGTTTGTGGGGTGCTAATCGACGAGGGCGACAAGAAATTGGGGGTCCGTCTGATGTTTTAATATAGTGAACAGTACTGTGTTTTATTTCCCTGGGTACTCCAGGAGGTCGCAAGATAGCAGGAAATTCAGCGAGCACTTGTGCAAACCTTGAATTGCCGAACACTATTGCTTTTACACTCTCCTGTTCACACAGTGCCACATCTGCTAGAGAGGACAAACCGGTTTTCCCATCCAAAAGTTTTTTGTTGCGGCAATCTGGCAAAAGATGGTAGAAGGATAGGAAGTCAGAACCAATTATGGCTGTGCTGACGTCAGCAACAACAAACTGCCATTGGAAAGCGCGGCGCAATCCTAAATTGAGGTTCAAACTAATGGTCCCATAAGTTTTGATGCTACTGCCGTTCGCTGCACTGAGTTCATGGTCAGTGTGTTGACGTTTGGGGAGCCATTTGTGAGGGTAGCAACATAAATCTGATCCAGTGTCTATAAGGAAACGGCGCTTACTTTTCTGATCAGTCACAAAGAGACGACGGCTGTTGGTGGTACAGTCAGTTGCCGCCACTACTGACTGTTCTGCTGGTTTTCCGGTTGCCACTTGCAAGGGGTTACACATTTCTGTGCTCTGTTCCCAAATTTGTGATGATACCAGCATATATTAAAATTTGGTGTAACACTACGTGACCTTCTCTTTTGGGAGACTGAGCGATCTCTTGTAGGAGGCCAATTCCTACGCCTCGACAGGGCAGCCACCTGGTTAGTTAGTTCCTCTATTTTTGATGCTAACTCTGTTAGTGTGGGAGTACTATTTGTTGCACAAACCTGGCTAGGGCTGGTACATATTTCAGTCATTTTATCTGCCAACTCAGCAACCTTGTCCAAAGCGAGGTCGGCTTGAGCTGTTAAAATTACTTGAGTTTGCTGAGGCAGACGTTGCAACCATAATTGACGAAGGAAATTGTCGTCCGTGAGAGCTGATCCTGCTAGGGAGCGGAGATGTCTAAGAAATTGTGTAGGTCGTCTGTCGCCTAATTCCTCACCACTGAGCAGTTGACGTACTCTCTGTTCTTCCGAGATTGACAGGCGCCTAATTAGTTCCGTTTTTAACAATTTATATTTATCTTCTTTTGGAGGGTTCGTTATAATATCACCAACCTCCTGGGCTAATTTTTGGTCCAATTGTGCAATAATGTAATTGAATTTGGTACTGTCACATACAATGCCTGCAATGGAAAATTGAGCTTCTACTTGAGCGAACCAGATGGATGGTTGGTTGGGCCAAAATGGAGGAAGTTTAACGGATACTTTATGGACTTGTTCTCTAGGTTCTGGTGTTTTATTTGACATGTCTTTAAATTTATTATATAAGTCTTTATTTTCTACTTTTAACTCTTCCAAGAGGGCCTGCATGGTATCCATTTGTTATGAGTTGTCTTGTAGTATGTGTATAATGAACAGATAGAAAAGGGCAACAGGATATTTTGAATGTTATCAGAACAGAACTTTAACCATAATAAAGTAAGAGAGAATAAACATTAATCATTGGCAATATTATTTAGCTAATATTACTAACTACAATTTAGAACTTAACCAAGATTACTAAGTTAGCAGTTCTTAAAGTTATATGTATGTAGAAACTACTTTAATTATGAGGAACTTTAAGAAAAACACGGAGTTAAGAGTGCTCTCAAATGTCACTTAACTGAACTGTCACTTGACTTGACGAATAAAAGTTCCACAGGTTCCACTGTCGTCCGCAACTGTTGACGATGGCGCTGCCTCAGCCGGTAGGTAAAACTGGTAAAACTTTAATCTTCTTTTTTACATTTAAAAAACACCACTGACAGATTTATTTTCAGATCTTAAAACGGCACTAATTTCACTGATGTATCCAAATAGTAAAACAAAGAGGGATGTTACTTTACACTTCGAAGATACACTGTTGCACTAGTTTTTTTTTGTAGAACTCACGCCAGATCACATGTTGACAATATTTCCAGGTGTTGGGTGCTGCACTTGCGACATGTATGGAGGTCGGAGGACTCGCCCGACTCTTAAGTTTATAAGATTAGGTACTTGAGTCACGGGCGAGCTTACACGGCGATGGCGCCGACGCAGAAAAATCCCGAAAACAAATACGTCGTACTTCACGTTCGAGGTCACCAATATGGGATTTATGCTTCGATGAATTAAACACCGGCTCTGTTGTAACACACGTTTTAATCTCGCCGTACAAATTCAAGTACAAGTTACAATTCGTGTTCCGGACAACAATCATGAAGGCTCACGTCTCTTATTATTACTTGACATACACATAGACAAAGTTTTCATAGAGAGTAACTTACACAGATACTTTACTTTACAGATAGCATAGACACATAGATGAGAATCAATATAAACAATAATATGTTCGCCACAAGAGATAAAGCTGAAGTTACATTTAATCAACAGAGGATTTATATTTTATTATCTTTGAACAATATATCAAATTAAACTGCGGTGAATGGAAGTATAATTATCTGACCCGCATCATTAAAATAATATAGGTACTAATAATAATATAGGCACTTGAAAATGATATCGTAACATCGACATAAAACATGAGATGGTATTGATATGAAAAATTCTCAATTCTGTATAGTTTCTTTTTCTAATCAGTTTTATACATATAATCTCTAGCTACTTACACATTGGATCATTATGTAAATACAAGTCAGTCACCCATATAAAATTTCTGATATATTTCAATGCCTTCTCTTTTTTCGTCTCATTAAAATAAGAAACACAATAAAGAAATTAGAAGAAAATTTGTACTTTACTTATTTATTTTTATATTTTTTTTTGGAATGTTCTGTATGTGTTCTGTTAGGTATAACTGTATATTTCTTTAAACCATATGTACATACCATACATGTTTGAAGTGATAAAACATTTCTAAACTACATCTCATTGCGAATAATACGCTGTGTTAGCGTTAGTTCCATTTGTTAGTAATCGTTAGTACCTAATTGACCATCTTCGGGCGCGGGTTTTAGTTCGAAATTGTATGATCGCTTCCGTGCCTTGGAGGGCCTGTTTAGTCGAAGTCGCGAAGGTCTTCACGCGGCAAAGTAACTTCTAATAGATTCGTTTTTTTTATTATAACCCCATAACCCTTCCAATCGCCACTGGAGCAGCGTGGAATATCCACATGAAGATTATAATGGACTGTTAATGGATTGAAGCCACAATCAAGAGATCGCTTTCAAAAATACACGATATAAAAAACTTAACGCAAAATTGACTTCATTTGCCTTAATGAACTTTAGTGTACCCGGAATTTTAAACGGGATGAAATTAAAATTGTGACAACTTGCTGCCACTTAATGGGTTTCCGGTTCGGTAGTGATATGGATTGAAATTAAATGCCAACGATAAGATTTATTCCATGACCTCAATGGTTATAATAAGTAATAATTTATACCTATGTGAGTGTAACGCATAGATACGATAGATAATACGTAGATAACTATATATTATTATTTTACCCTATAAGTGCACAAAAACCAGGAAAGAGGAAATCAGCACATACTCGTACATACACACATAACATAATATAATATTTATTTATTTAAATGACATATCGAACCTGGGATTCTTTGTTTGACTAGTACGGATATTAATTGACACAATCGTGAAGCCAATGTATTTTTATACAAATCACCTATATTCAAATACATTCAAATTTTCCGTTAAACATGAACCCATTCACTTTATCGAATGCGATTAAATCTATAAATACTTCCGTTAATATATCATTCACAAATTCATCCCGTAAAAGAATTTAGGTCACTGATTAATGATAAAAAAATCCGAACCTTACATTAGGCGAATTGAACGAAAATATTTCGCTCCAAAATCCCGTACGAAGCCATTAATCGTTTTGATGTCACAGTATGGGACATTTAGTGTGACCCTTTTTAGACGCCGACCGTTCCAGTGCGTCCCTAATATCTGAATGCTTTATGCTGAAAACCAAATCATGGCGATTGAGTTGATTCCCTGATTCAAATGTCAGGTTAATTGCTATCGCCTGTGTGACTGTTCAAATTGATGATATAGCTTTAAAAATCAAAATTAACTGAGATTGTAATAACAAGAATAAAGCAAGTAAAAATGTTTTAACAGCATAAAATCATCATCATAATAGCTCCACTATTTCGATGGTGTTATAACATAATTTATTGAACATATTATTCTGTTTGTAAATTTATTAAGCGTAATATTTATGTTAAAATATACTAAACTTTTAGAGTTTCCATAAATGCGTATTGTTTTTTCTTGCCACAAAAATATTTTCTAATGGTTATTACCTACTCGTTATTGTAATTTTCTAGTGTAATTGGTATAATAAAATAGTGTAATTGTATATAGCTATACAAATGATTGTTATTGAAGCCAGGTAAACTCAGCGATATCTACTAGTTCTAATAGATAAAATTTATCTATAGATAAATTTATATTCAAATAGATATATTTATATTTACAAAGATAATTATTTTTCTCCGAAACACTTTTTCACTTCAAAGAACATTTCTTTATCGATGTACCACACATTATTAAATGTTGATGCGGAGATCGGATCTCAGCCGATTGTTCAGATCGCTGCATCCGAATGGCAGTAACTAATTGATGTCTGTTCATTGCCGGGGTGTGAACAAAATTATGGTTTAGATGACTTAGCAATTATTGGTGCTGACAGCACGTTCATATGTTAATTTGATGATGATTGGAATAAAGCAATTTGGATTTGTAGCATCATATTATAATCGTTACAGCGGCTATTACTGATCGCAAAGTGATCGCGTAATTACGGATCGGGTTGACCGATTGACGTTTAATTTTATTATTTGTTTGGTTCGATAATGGCGGTTCAGCTGTCATCCGGTTATAATAAGTCCAGCATTAGGCCTATGATGCCTCTTGTATTTACTCACTGTTTTGATGAAATGTAAGTAAAATTGTGTGTAATTATCATAATTCATAATACAATGGGAGAAACGTAACTTGTAATATTTCCTTATTTTGCTTTCTTATAAGCTGATGAATTTTATAAAATTACCTAATTGGCGTAAGGTAAAAAATGAAACTTACTTGGTAACTAGTTCTGCAAATGAATTAATCAAACAAATATTTCACAGTTAATTTAAGAAAATAGTGGTAGAGAATCAAACTGAAAATATAAATACATAAAAACCTTACGTAATATTATGATCGTAATGTCTGTCGTTGGGATTAACCTTGCTTTAAAAATGGATTTAACTGGATTGAACAAAAAACCCTCGGATTGAATAAATACCACTTACTCGTACGTATACAATGATGTTTTTGTGTTGTATATTTAAAATATATCTTGACAATAAAATTGAATAAATATTCAACAGTGTATTGTTTAATCAGAACGAAAAATTCTTGGATTATGTATAAAACTATTTAGTTTATATATGACAACTGCAGTTGATACTTAAATAACATCAAAATGTTTACAATTTTACAGATTTTTCATAACAATATTTAAAAATGGGACGAAGCACACTATGGAGATTTAACGAGAAATATTAAAAGACTATCAATGAAAGGGAATTTATTGTAACACGGTAACAGTACCGTCAGCAATTTCACGACTTTTGTTTGTGCAAACCTGACCTAATTTCATGCGATTTAAAAGGCCAATTCGAATTGTATTTCTTTCTTTTATGTTTGGCTACGTTGAAAATAAAGCTGATACGGTTAACTATAAAGACCAATCCATCGGATTTAAGCTCAGTCGGATATCTTTTGTCTATCTACATATATGTATAAATATTGAAACAAGTACATAGTTATTCTATTATGATATTCATACATTCTTAAGTAACTTGTTCAATGACATCTGAGTGTAATTAAGTAACTTTATACGGCAATAAACTGTTTTTTTTTTTGGAGTTAGAGAACATTGAATAGCACAATACTTGAAGAAGTAAATATCACTGAATTAAAATCTGCAATAACTTGGGAGCTAATTTTTAATGAGCCATTTTAGTTTCATCATGTCTGTACCTCTATCTTCAGAATAGCAGACACCCTTAGTACGAGATAGCTGTAATTTGACATGACTATGTATAATTTGTATAATAAGTGATAGCCTAGCGGTTAGAACGTTGGTCTCCCGAACGAAGGGGCCCGGGTTCAAATCCTGGCACGCACCTCTGATTTTCAAATATTATGTGCGTATTATAAGTTAATTATCACTTGCTTCGGTGAAGGAAAACATCCTGAGGAAACCTGCACACCGGAGAGTTCTCCATAAAAGTTCTCAAAGGTGTGTGAAGTCTACCAATCCGCACTTGGCCAGCGTGGTAGACTATGGCCTAATACCCCTCACATTGTGAGAAGAGACCCCGAGCCCAGCAGTGGGACAATTATGGGTTGTTGCTTTGCTTTGCTTTATGTATAATTTCAGTGTTACGCCTACAAAGTGGTATAATAAAATCTTAAAATATGTATTTTAAAGTACTCTTAAAAAATTATGATTAGTAGGTACCTAAATATAAATTAGACTTAGTATTACATGATAATTTATCTCTTAATTCTTTTGATTTTGTCTTATTTTTAAATTACAGAATGCGACAAAAAGACACTAAGATCGTTTAGTAAAAAAAAAACTCGTCTAAAAACAGACTATTGATGTTGTCGATGGAAAATTACATTGAACACAGAGCTAGTCACTTAAAATATTTTTTAGTTTCAAACTAAAATACATGAAACATTCATAAATTTTTGAACGTGTTTAAAAAGCCACGAGCGACTTAATGATATGACGATCGGAATAATGAGCAGTATGAAATTCCTTTCAAAAATGGTACCCAGAATCCTAAAAGCTTTTCTGTGAAGTAGGTATCCTTGAATAGGTATAAAAGTTAAGTGCAATATAATAGAACATGTTCTTTTTTCTTAATGTTCGCTAAAAACCAGCAAATGAATCATTTGATGCTAAGTGGCCCCACGTTTGTAACACCAAACATCTGGTCATGGCTGGAGGCTTAAGAGTCAGTTCTTTCTTTCTTTATAATCTTATCCCGACCCGACGACGACCCGTGTGGCGCAATGGTTACCATACCGGATCGCCGTACCGAGGGTCCTGGGTTCGATTCCCAGCGAGGCGGAGATTTGAATGATGAGTTTGAATTTCTGTTCTCGGTCTGGGTGTGAATGTCCTTGTCTATGTTGTGTGTTGTCCATGGCACCCACGACACAGGGAATCCTAGTGTGGGGCTATGAGTGTGAAGCGTTATTTATTTATTTATTTATATCTTTCATGACTGGCAATGCATTCGGTGTTGCCTGAGATGATACTGATGCCCATGGGAGCATGACAACGCGTGCCCTCAACGGGACACTTAAATCAGCATTAGGGCCAATGCGACTCTCAATGCATAAACGACTGTTCAGATCTCTATGTACGTTCCGGGAAGACAGTTGAGGGTAAATATAAAATTATACGCATAATGCACAACTACATTAAGTGTATCATGTGATGATTATACCGTATTGATGATTCGTCAAGATGATGTCAGTTTACTATCGATATCGAAAGCGATTGAATACTGTGTACCTACCTGTATGATCACACATTACTTGGCTGATTAGTCTGAACATTTATCAGTTTCAATAACATTTGCTAGATTATCCCGATCGATAATGTTCGCCACGGCCATTCGGCAATGTGAACCTAACCTTGGGTTTAATAACTACCACTGCCGTTTTGCACGAAATGTGTTTGCGATGGAACACATTAATATCGACTTTATTGCGAAGTGCAGAACGCTGATATTAAAGTGATAACTTATACCGGTGCATTGTATTGCAAGCTAGACGTCCGAATTTAAGCTAGCCGGTTGGCTTTTACAGTTCAGACCGGTTAGGAAAAACAACCTTTTAAAACGTGTGTAATCTAAAAGTGAAATTGCATATCTATCTCGATGTATCTTACTTAACCATCTACAATTTTCCTACGAACATAATTATGTATATCCTGTACATTCTCATAATTATACCGATCGATACAGCCTATGAAGGTGTATAATATCTAACTAAAGTTATTTTGTATCTTAAAGTGCCGGCCACACAGAACAGACGTAAGGCGCGGACCCGTCGCAGACGCGACCCCCCTTCGATAAATTTTCATACAAAATTTATAGAAGCGTCGTGTCCGCGTCTCGTCCGTGCCCTGTCTTATCTGTATGTTTTACGTCGCGACGACTGTATACATTTTGTATGAAAGTAGATTAAACGGGCGCCGCGACTGCGACGGGTCCACGTCTTACGTCTGTTCTGTGTGGCCGGCCGCGGCACCTAATAGCGCAAACGTTATTTTTATATAATATACATATATTAAGGTTGACTGACAAATAACGCTTAAAGCATTAAATAAATTTTGTACCATAAAAATGTAGTTCAGAATAAGTAAATATAAAAACCCTGCTATAATTAATATTAATAATTAAATTAATACTACAAAAGCCATAGAATTAATATTACTAGCGTATAGAAGGGACACCGCGAACATCGGGTTCGGGGGTGTGCATTGCAGCCGGCCGGCTGCATTTAATTCTGTCACTCGCCTGTCACTCGGCTGCGCTCATGGCGGCCGCATGCCAAAATTGTTTATGAAAAAACTGAAAAAATGCCGTCGTGCGTAATAAGAACGTGTCACAATTGCACGACAAAAAACAAAAAAGATAATGTTATCACTTTATCATCAGTAAGAAAACAAAATCTTAACTTAAATCAACTAACACGAATTTAATTAAATTATTGAGCAATGTTCCCGCCATTTTGAATGAAAAAATCATAAGGAGCGTTTGAACTTGGCAAGCCACTAGCGTGTTAATGGACTAAATAAGCTTGCCGACGCGACGCTTGTGACCAATTTAAAGTGTTGGATTTATTGACACGAATCAATGGTAATTACGTTTGAAATCGTTTAAACGCTTTTGCACGTTAAATAAAGTTGGAGTAAGAGCTTGTAAAGATTTGGAGTCGGTGACTGCTTGTCTTGGTTCGACAAGTGTCATATACAAAGTTACTCTATGGCAAGTGTGCAAACGAGGCTCCTAGTTTGAAAAGAGAACGGAGGGCAAGCCAGCGGTGGAACACACATTTTATTTGAGATAGCTTCTCTATGTATTACCTCAATGACAAAAGCGAAAGTTTGCATGGATGTTTGTCAATATTTCACGCAAAAACTACAAAACAGATTTTCATGAAACTTAGCTAACAGGTAGACCGTAATCTAGAATCAGATAGGTATATGGTACTGATTGTTATGTTCAATGAACCACAAGTATTCTGATTTAGAGTAAACCAATATTACATTCACTGTAAGTAGGCACAACACTGTAGGGTCACATCCGTCCGCTCCGAATTCCAAGTAAAGACTGGCTTGTAACTGAGTAACTAGTGAATTAACTAGATCATCAAGCAAGGTACCATCTAGCGACACTGGCGCACAACTTTATTAGGATATAACACTGATTATCCCGGAAAACGCAGGCAAAGCCAGACAAAGTGCTGGTCTTTATTTAACTTAATAACTACAACTTTGTTATACCCAATCTAAAACTTTAACAACTACCGTCAAATTTAATGTTGGCGACAACTACTTCTGAAAAGTAACACAGAAAGCCTAACTTTGTTAGCGTTACTGGTGTCCAAACTCTACTAAACGAAATACACAGTTTTTCAAAATAATTAAGATATTAAAACATTATACAGATCAGTAGCGCATTTAGAATAGACATCACAAACACATTACATAGACAGAGTAAAGATGTTTGTGACACACAATTTGATTCAACCAGGTTCGAACCCGATACCTTTCATTCGATATTGGGTACAGGAAGATGACTGCAGTGATATAACTGATCGTCATAGTGTTATAAACACGTAACTTAATATACTCCAAACTTAACAAGTACAAATTATAAAATTCAACGATGCTGTGATTATAAACACAGTTGTTAATTGCAGTATGTGCACCAGTTGCAAGAATCATGGTCACGGTAAACTGCGATGGCAGTGTTAAACTATTGATAGAATGAAGGATGTCTCTGACTTAATACATAAGTCTGTCTTTCTTATATGTAATTTGTTTTTGTTTTGGCTAACTATTTATTTTACATCATTATACACTAAACAAATAATGCCGCATCATCCTGTATAGTTTGTCATCGACGTATGAAATATTGGATTCCACAATCTTCCATTTTGTCTGTCTAATGAATGAGCTCTTAGTTCTTAATTATTCAGTTCAACGCAAAGCCCTGAAAATTAATGTTTTGTTAGTGCTATCGTGCAAAGCATTCATTAAGTAAAATTCTCCACTATATACATTGTGTATGAGTAAACACAATTAAACGATTTTCTCCTTTCTATTTATTGTAAACAATATCTGTATATACCTACCCTATATATTATTTCAGATTACCTATGGTCTACCTGCGTGCTTTTCATGAAAATCCTCACATATTTCCACATTTATACTCATATCTAATATTAGTATGATTAGTGAAATAAGTGCCTTATAATTGTCTATCAGGTTTATGTATAAAAGATTTGATACTGAATTTAATGAACAGGATTTAATACGCATTTTATATTGCAGGTCAGTTGCAAGGGTCAGGGTATCTTGAGCCGGAGCCAGAGTTCCTAGCGCCGTTGGGGAACCTAACAGTGTCTTTGGGAAGGGACGTGCATTTCACCTGTACTGTGAACAACCTTGGCAATTACAAGGTAATGACGTCTTGTTTTTTGTATTCATTTAAGGGACCATGTTGGAGACTTTACAAAACAAATGCCTCTTTTATGGCAACAGCAGGCAAACGAGCTGACGATCCACTTGATGGTAAGTGGCTATTGTCGCCCATGGACATCAGCAACACCAAAGGCATCACTGATGCGTTGCCGGTCGAGAAAGAGAGACGAAAAAGAACGAAAGGATCTCAAACTATGCAAAAATAAGTCATAATTACTAACACGATAAAGGGATAATATTAAAAAGGGATCATATTATACATAATTATATACTCTGTAGTAAAGACACGTTTCTCTTTGTTTCAGGTGGCGTGGATAAAATCGGACACGAAGCGTATTCTCGCCATTCATACACATATGGTAAACATGAACTCGCGCTTGGCCGTAAGCCACAATGGACACGACACCTGGAAATTATATATCAATAAGGTGGAGCCAGAAGACTCTGGCACTTACATGTGCCAGATCAATACAGATCCCATGATGAGTCAGGTAAGCGTATATACCTACTGCTATTACGAGTAATACGATATAGGGAAGAGTTGGATACTACATACATAATATTGATTTTTAGTTACATAGAGATATCTCGTGTGGATGTCGATAAATATTATGTTGCTGTAACAGCTTTGAAATAACAAATATGAAATCTTGATATCGTATTACTCGGGTAATATCTGGATGCTTTCTTTAGTGTTGCTTAACAACGCCATCTACTGAAGTAGCTCTGTGTCGTTAAAGCAGTTAGTTGCCCCCAATAATAATAGTATTATTACTTGCCAATAGATGTACGTATTAGTCTATTGTAGCAATTTTTCATTGCCTGAAAACACGGTTAAAACGACATTTCCTAAAAATGAATCCTAGCTAGATCGATTTATCGCCCCTGAACCCCCCTGCATACTAAATTTCATGAAAATCGTTGGTGCCGTTTCCGAGAGTTAGAAAATATATGTACCTACATGAATTGCTCGTTTAAAGGTATTAGATTCCATAGAGAATGCATTGTCTCAAATGTTTTTCCATTTGTACAATTTACCCGCCGCGTCGGGTTTATATTCAGATATTAATTTTAATGTGAATATTTATGAAAAAGACTAAAAACATTTTCAAATAAAGGCCTAGTAGCTTAACGAAGGCAATATGAATAAAATATAACACATGTAATAAGTTTAAATACACAAAATGTGTACCCCAAACGCTCAGCGAATTATTTGCTTACTCTGCGTCAATTTTATGCAAATTTAATCCCTATATACAGGAAACTTGCACGTTACCACATCTACGCTACGGTGCATTTATCAGATTTTACATTTAATTGGCTCATGAATTGCTTATTAATAAAATGAAGAGCAATAAGTTTCCGTCTCGCTGCTACTACAGTAAACCGATATTGAAATTTATGCAATCGGTTCAGAACTACTGAATAAAATCTTTGAACAACCCTGAAACAACTAAATTATTCTCTAGTTTAGTCCTTCAATTATTGCACTGAAGGCATTGCATGGAATTTTTAAATTGAATATTTTTTTTCTATTGCTAGGTTAAACAGAGGCAGGCAACGGACAGTGTAGGATCAGTAATACCTATGTATATGAATAAATGAATGAGGCCTGAGCAAAATAACGTAAAATTCTAGGCTTATTTTTTATCCACTATGGAGTTGAAGTATTTTGATGTACGTATAGAATTCTGCCTTAGTAATCAAAATAACAATTCAAATATTATAATTTTGTATTTATTTTGTATTCACAAAAAGTCATAATAAAATTCATGTTTTCTTTCAATAAATGTATTTTTTGGTGTCATTAACAATCTTTTGTAATGTGATAGTTGTTGGATTTTTTAAGTCCTGAAACTAAAGTAAAATTATAATTAGATAAACATAATACCTAGTCTGGCCATAAATACTGTTACATAAAAACTTTTCTTTTTTTCAGCTTTTTAATTATTTTGAATTTGGAACACGTAGGTATATTATTTTAAAAACTTCTTTCGATTTCGCGCCATTTCACATACTTTTTCGTGTTCATTATCAAATTACAATATGGAATGGGGTGTTAAAGAAAATAGGATTGCAGTGATCGCCTTGCACAAAGTGGGTATGGAGCCGTCGGTCATATTCCAGACACTTCAAAAGCTTGGTATCAGCCGAATGTTCGTATATCGTACAATCAACAGATACAACAACACTTCGTCTGTCGAAGACCAGAAAAGATCGGGGCGGCTGCGTGCTGTTAGAACTGCAAAGGCTGTTAGATAATGCTGTTAAAGCCAGAATTCGTCGAAACGCCATTAGAAAGCAAAACATCTTATCGCGAGAAATGAAGATTCCCGCTAGAACTCTGTCGCGTATTATAAAACAAGACCTGAAGCTCGGTGCTTATCGTCGATATACAGGACATGCCCTAAATCAATCTTTACAATTAAAGAGAGTGGATCGATCAAAACGCCTTCTGTCGCGATACGCAGGTGAAAGGCACAGAAATATCCTCTTTACCGATGAAAAAATTTTCACGATTGAAGAACACTACAATAAGCAAAATGATAAAGTGTACGCTCACAGTTCTAAAGAAGCTGCTCAAGTGGTCGGGAAGGTACAACGTGGTCATCATCCTGCGTCAGTGATGGTCTGGTGGGGCGTGTCTTATCAAGTTCGTTCTTATCAAAGTGTATCAAGATACAGTCTTGGCTCATGTTGTGAAACCTCTCAGCAATACTCTTTTTAAAAATATACCGTGGACTTTCCAACAGGACTCTACACCTGGTCACAAGGCACGAACACGAACTACCCAAGCCTGGCTTGAAACCAATGTTCCGGACTTTATAAGAGCTGAAGACTGGCCCTCATCTAGCCCAGACCTCAACCCTTTAGACTTCAAACTATGGTCAGTTTTAGAGGACATGGCCTGCTCTAAACGACACGGCGACATTGAGTCTCTTAAAAAATCTTTGCAGCAAGCAGTGGCAAAATTTCCCTTGGAAACAGTGCGTAAATCCATAGATTCGTGGCCAAACAGATTAAAGGCCTGTATAAAAGCCAAAGGTGGCTATTACGAATAGAATATTTTTGTTATTTTTTGCTGAGACTTTAATAAATATGTAGGTATAAATTTTATTAATATTACATTACTTCATTTAAAAAAAAGCATTTTCATTTGTAACAGAACTTATGGCTGGACTAGTTACTTAATAATTCCATAAAAAAACATTTTACTACGAGTATAGTAGATTTAGTGCCAATGACCGCCAGCTTAACTTACGAGCCGGGGTGCTAGTTGTATTAAAATTTATGCAGCCATTATCTGCATATGAATTGATCTTTGATCGATCTCCACACTAATGGTAATGGCTTGCTGTTACAAAATATGGCTTCAATCCATTAGTAGCCTTGCATCGCCGGTTTATGTATGTAATTGAGGTGACACAACTTGGAACACACTACAATGTTTCTTATGTTTCTGCAGTGTAGATTGGACATTGGTAAAGTAAGTGGTTGAACTAAAATTCGGGAAGTTTTTATGTAGTCCATTTGTCCCTTCCTTCAATGTTTGCTATCTAACGATAAAACGCCACAGCTCTGTTGTTCCTATAAAGTAGATTTGTTCTAATGAGACTCATAGTAATAGATTATTACTTTTTTTCTCTCTTTCCTGGCAAGCAACGCATCAGTGTTTCCTTAGGTATCGCTGATAGCCACTTACCATCAGGTGGATCGTCAGCTTGTTTATTGGCTATCTCCATAAAGAAGAGATATATAAATCACAAACACAAGTTACCATTCAATTTACTCATTCAATGTAAGAAGTGAATTCAATATATTGACTTGACTAGCTTTTGGTACACTGGTTTATAGTTTTAAATATGAAGATGATAAAAATTTCGGAAATTATATTTGGCAGGGAAAAAGAGGACAGGCAAAGATTTCATTAAATTTAAGCTCGGTTTCTATTCGCATATTGCTACACGGGTTTCATGCTACACTATATTATAAGCTATGCTTTAAACCCTTAAGTTTTATACCACGAGCTCGGCCAACAAATATTTTTCATCAATTTTGTTATCACAGCAATATGAATAAAATATAACACATATTATGTACAATTCATAGTGTAAATTAAAAATAATTTCCGTTATTGTAATTATAAATAATTGTCAAAATAATTACTTTAATGAAGTCTAAGTTGGCTTAGGCATAGCTTTATCTGAAAAGAAGATTATGAGTCATATCATATGGGGCTTATCGCCCCAACTCAGTGTCACTGACGGTTACTTAAATCGTTCTTTGTGGAGTAAGGAGCTATTAAAGTAACCGTTAGTGACTCTGAGTTGGGGCGATAGACATCAATCAGTGAAGCTATCTAATTTCTGCCTGCGGCTTCGCCCACGGAAGTCTAGTTTCACGAAACGAAATTTCTAACATTTAAACGTCCAAATCATCCCTGGAGCCCATACTCCGGGATAAAATTTATCCTACTTTCTAATCCTAGACATGGTCTGTCTGTATCTAGTTTCATCTTAATCCGTAGGTACAGTCGGCCGCAGAAGTAGCTTAACATTTTAGTACCTTGTGACATTACATTTCTTGAATTTGTCATAGATGTTGTTGTAGGAAACCGTCGAAACAGTTACTATTACAAAGTACTATAATGTTAAGCTACTTCTGCGGCCGACCGTACAACATCAGCGCATGTTGGAACCTTTCACATTTAGACACTTAAAACTCGTCTCACACACAACACAGCACTAACTAATATTTACGTTTTAAATAAAAATCGTAAAACATTGCAATTATACAGAAAAAGTAACTTAAAGAAACCAGGTCTGCATTTTTGTATTGTTCTTTAACTGAACTACATTAGAGAGTCTACAAGACACTAAATTCCTGATGGGATCGCATTAACTGTGACTGAGCCAGTGACGCAACAGGGGCTTACCGACGGCCACCTTCTTATTCTGTCGTAAAAGATAGTAAAACCGAGTTCCGACACAAGCAATGGCGCAGTGAGACAATTTAAATCGTAAAAATAAGCTCGCATTTGCTACTCCTCTAACATAAAATCGTTATGCAACTTAACTATATTATGTTATGGAATTGTTGTAGCATTTATTAGGGATTGGAGTTATTTGGCTCAGTATTATTACTATAGATAAGAGTAAGTTGCTACGCATAATGTTTAATTATATAATGCCTTTGTAACCAATGTACCTAATGTTTTTGTTACCGCCGGGTATTGAGCGCTACAATACGTACTTACATAATTCAAAATACGAGAGATCCCTGCAGGATACGAAATAGGTCCTGAAGCTGCTAATGTTCATGGGTGACGGTGATCAATGGCTATAAGGTAACTCCTATACTAGTTTGCCTGCTTAGGTCGTAACAAAAAACTATTCGTTTACGCAGTTCTTTTTCTACCATTTATCTTTAATATTACCATTTGTATTTAATACTAGCTGTTGCCCGCAGCTTCGAACGCGGAAATAATTATTATCATATTTGTACCCGTTACGTGTTAAAATTAACTTTTGTTTATTAAAATTTATTACAAACTTACATAAAAATTTTCATTTTTACACGCTTTATATTAGCTCCACCTGTATGTTTGTTTGTTACAACTCTAAATCTGACGAAGTTGATTTCTATGTAAATGGCCTCCAACCCCTATTTGTAGGGGATGAATTTCAAGAAAACAGTGATACAGTTATTTTTTGTGTCTAACTATAAGCTTATATACAAATCAACCTTCTTACTTCAAAACTGACGAAGTTGCCATACTAACTTGCGCCCTCTTAATGACCCTATAGGGGATGATTTTTCAAAAAACATAATACTTACAAATTTTGTTTGTAGTCTGGAGCTAATACGTACATGTTTTTAACTTCAAAAATGACGAAGTTGCCTACTAAGTACCATCCATTAAATTAACTCTTTAAGGGATGATTTTCCAAATAAATTTGTTAAAGTTAACTTTTGTTTATTACTATAAACTTACATAAAAAATTTCATATTTATAACTCTAAAACTGACGAAGTTGGTTTGTATGAAAGTGACTTCTAACCCTAATTTGTACCCCTTAGGGGATGAATTTCCAAAAATCCGTTCTTAGTGGACGTCTCCTTAGCATAAACTATCTCCCTGCCAAATTTCATCTTAATCGGTTCGCCAGTTTCTGAGATTTTTTGTTTAATCAGCGGTGTGTCGCTTTTCAATTTTATATATATAGAACTCACATATTTTACATACTCCTATAATATTGGTGGTCTTTATAACCTCCAAATAAAAAGGTCGCTAGATTCGAGCATGAAAAGTAACTGATCTGAAGAAAATTGCCATTTGGACGTTTTGTCAATAATAAAACGGGATAAAGAGCAAAAACGCATAGATCCAAATATGATACGAGTACGTAAAACGGGTCGGTTTTACGAAAGGGTTCCGAAAAAGCTCGTCTATCACGGCCTCTGTCAACACGCGCCGCTATCGATGCCGCAAAAACAATTAGTAGGTCAATATTTATTTGATTGCCCCGACCGACCCAACAAGGTTAATGATCAATGGTAGCTTTATCGTTTGCCTAGTATAAATTGAATGATTCTAATAAAGATCGAGCAAAGACATAATTGGGAATTACACAATTTCCTTATTATTAGAACAATTATTATTAGCATTATCGTCTTTTTGTTTTAAGCAATTTATTATTTGAATACAGTGTTTTACATTGTTTCTTAAAAATATAACCACGCGACTTAATAAAGTGAAATCGAAATTTCTAGTTTCGCCATTTCTTCTTCTCCTTGACAAAGTACCTTTACGAAATGGTGGTAGAATAAAAATCTGGCCAAGTGTGAGTCGGGCTCGTGCACCGAGGGTTTCGAACAAACTAGTAGCTAACAAAACTTACTAACGATACAAGATAAGTTATACAGGTAACAAACTTAATTTTGCCGCTTTTTATAAGGAAATCCATAGGCACATTATGTTGGATGATAGTGAATAGGATATGTTCAAACCGACCTCTACTCATAAAAAAAAACAACAATAAACTTTTTGAACGACTTTTTATTAAACTTAGGTAAATATATAAAGTTTACTGATGCAAATAGGTCAGCTACATACATACTACATTTTATTCTACCTGGTGTAATTCTAATAACAGTAAAGTAGCCTGATTCAAACTCACAATGGATGCAGGTATAGTTTCTAATTAACTCTCATTGTCTCGATCCTTTTACCGCTTAAAACAAAACTTTAAACAAACGTGGAATACACAAAGATATACGTATGAAAAACTAACTTATTTAATAGCATAAAGATTTAATTACAGGAAGCGACTCATAGTTGAAGAACAATATAAGTAAGTATAAATAAAAACTCCAGAGCAAAGGATAAGCCAACCACGAGTAGATCCTTTGTGGACTTTAATACAGTTTTTAACTAACTTGTCGCTGTCATGTATTTATTTTAACAGTACTGTAAAGTTTAAAAACGGAATAAAAATTAAACCAGAGACAAACAAAGACATAAAACTGAAACTTTACAACACAAACGTTTACGTTTACGTTTCCGTTGAAACGGTAACATAACAACGGCCTTTGTGGTGCACAAACGAGAAACAACCAGCATAACTGTTGTCGACACATTTGGAAAGTTGTTCTGTGAAGATGTCGCTGTGGGATTCCAAGCTCCTTTAGCAAGCCCGTGCATTCCTCGACTTGACAAAATTCCTCTGCCGACCCCTATACCACATTGTTACAACGTTACCCACAAAGGTAAATAACTTAATAAGTGTCAATGTTGTGGTATGCTTCCGCTGGCTCGGAACTCGACTACCCGGTGGACGACGTGTACATAGTAAATAGACGTGAGGTCTGTTATGTAACTAACGGCGTCGGCATCTCTACATTCTTGCTAGAGCTAGAGTTTGATGTCTCTATACATAATTAGTGTAACACGAGGTTCTGAAAACAAAATGCTACGTTTAAAATCTAGTTTTATTACAGATTGTGAGTTTGGGATTTAGGTAGGTACATAATAAAAAAATATTTGTAACCTGTCTATTACAAAATGAAGATGTTTTTGTGTCTGTGTAGAAAAATGGTTAAGATAGTAAGTATATAAGTAGTTATCTAAAGGAGGTGGCCAACATCTGTATGGGCATTTGCCCCATTTGTGAAGTATAATGTACACATACTATTTTTACCTTACATTAAAGCTTACAATATCTACTTTGATAATTTTATCAATAAAAATCTCTAGAACTCGGGATTCTCCTTTTACGGGCAGTTTTAGCTTTTGTAGTTTGACATTCTGCAAAACATATGTAATCGTGAAAAAGTGTTTTAAAGAGCGATTTTTGTATTAAATAAATACTATTTATATTTTGGATAATTAATTAATATATGTCTTTTATTTAATTATGACTTTATGACCTTATTCCTACAAAAAGAAGTACCAGCAGTACTAAATAAAATATACGTATTAACTTGTCACCTACCTATCTGTAAATATTCACAAGCAAACGTAATAGGTATAAATAAAACTGCATATTGATATTATTAAGTGTTTCATTATATACATTTAGGTACACATTCTATGTAAAAATTAAGGAATAAAATATAACAATAGTACCAAATAAGGCAAATAAGGTGATGCATTCAATTTTTTTTTCAAATTCAAAATCATTTATTCGTTTAGGTATCATTGATACACTTATGCACGTAATTTTTTAATCAACCAGCTTTTCGCAAAGGTGCTTTGTCATGGAGGACAAGAAAAGCTGTAAAAAATCTCCTCAACACATCTTTTAAAAATAAAAATATAATATATAATATATTTATTACAAAAAAATATACAGCTTGTACAGAACTGGTTGCAGAGCTGGTCATTTCCATGTGTCTTTGTCATTTATGTACTCATCTACAGTATAGTAGCCTTTGCCTAAAAGTTGAAAGAAAAAATGTTAGGAGCCTATTATAAAATAGAACTTATTTTCTAAACGTATTGCAAAACAAAACAGGAATATTGTACATTGTCGCGTGAACCTAGTCGTTGTAAGCACTACTTAATAGTAAAGAAAAATGCTATACCTCTACTGCAGTGATCCATTCTACCAATATGGATTGCAGGTTTCTTGCTAAGGAAGATATGGAGTGACTTGCCATGCGCTCAATATCAACCGCGCAATTAATGCACCTCATGGCAAAAAATCAAATACA
Organism: Thymelicus sylvestris; assembly: GCA_911387775.1. Taxonomy (NCBI): domain Eukaryota; kingdom Metazoa; phylum Arthropoda; class Insecta; order Lepidoptera; family Hesperiidae; genus Thymelicus; species Thymelicus sylvestris. Next base: position 7,815,988 of record OU426896.1, on the reverse strand, counting down.
ATTAATATTTTGCAGAAATGAAACTGAAAAATATTATTTTGGCAAATGACAATATAGTAGACATTCGCACTTCTGTCAGCCAATTGTCAACCTCCAGTGATGCCGGTCACTCACATTCGCGCGAATACGCGAACCCACAAGTGTGGGACGACCTTCGCGAATGATTATGCGAAGTTTTGGAGGCATTCGAGGCTTTCCAAGCTGTGTCGGTTTTTTGTCGCACATCAAAGCGCGCGAACCTCGAACCTTCGTGTAGTCTCCCACACATTCGTGCGACCAGTTGCACACACGACTAAAAAGGTGATGTATCTCCTAATTTTTCGTGGTTCGTGGCGTCTAATCGTACTACCATTTATTTTCTGTATTGAAAATGGATTTGAATGACAACAACATAATAACAACAGCAAGATTGAACATTCGTGAACAAAGTGTAGGAGGAAGCGGAAATGGGCTTGTATACTCATATGCGAACCCATTTGCTTGACCGCCCTTCACATATGTGCAAACATTCGTACAAATGTCAAACATTTGCGCGCATGTGAGTGACCGGGGTGATAGCAATGGAGGTAGTAAAAGTATATTTGTATACAATACAACTTATTATTATTGTTAATTTATTATAACTACTCACGGCGGAGTTCAGAAGAAAATTAAAATTCTAGTTATGTTATAATAAATGGAAAATATGTCTTTTCAGAGAACTAAAACCTTGTACAAAAAAACGTATTTTAACCATTTCCGGGGTAGATATTGGCCACCTCCTTTGGTTTTTTTCACAACTCATTGAAGATTCACTACTCAACCGTTATCAGCCTAAAATCTACCGTTAAACGTTCTTAAAAGCATGTTTCAATATAATCACCACTTGCGACCGGGTGACCTGCACTCATTTATCGGAAAGTTATAAAAACAGGGGTAACTGTACTTTAAAACTATATCGGTAACTGTAGCATAACTATGGCGTTAAAATAAATGAATCTTTATTTCAGTTGAAATAATAGATACGAACAGAGAGCGATAACATAATACTTATAAAAAAGATTTGGCTTCGGAAGGTTCGGAAAATTTAATGTAAGCAGTTACTTAGCTTACTGCGCCGTAGATACGAGACGGCTCTATACGAGTATAATATACTGATATGTTCAAATAAGCCTTTAGTCGGCTGTTAGCGAAGGGTATTTTCAATATGGGTAATTTCGCCTGGCACACAAATACTTTAGCTGCTTTATTGCATACTCGAGGATTAACTCGGTATGAGCGTTGAAATACGAGTAGAGACTCTGGTTACGTATAAAACTCTGGTATTTTATCTTAATTACTTCGAAATCTTTGTACGAGAAAATCCCTACCCTTATGTTGTCCATCGTCGCGTAACTTTATGAGCGGATTACTTTTATGACCGGGCTTAAAGTCCGCTTGCGAATGTTTTACGCCGAATCGGGGGTCATTTTGTTAGATAGATATCCGATTCCGTGTACCTACGAATTGCGTTATTACTTGCTACTAAAAATCTTGTTGCTGGGTAAGGCCTTTTGATGAAGTCCTGACGATAGTATAATTTTGTCAACGATGACGAAATTCGAAAACTCTAAACCTCGTTAGATGTCTTATTTAATAATCTCGAATCAATAACTTACGTCTTTCTCTATAGTTTTCGAGATACATAATCTGTGCCTTAGAATAAAGGAAGAAGATATTGTCTATGTCCGTATACTATACATTAATATTAATTTCATCGATCTTTGTCAATTAGTTTTCGAGTTCGCATTTCTCCGTCTTTCATACTAAATGAAAAATTTTCCTACTTAAAATCACACTATTAAAATATTTCATTTTCCTTACCCTAATTTACAATTTTATCAAATCCACGGTAATTTGTCATAATCGTCGTATTGGTGCAGATATTTGGATGTTTGGACACGATTGTCGATAGCAATGCCTATAAGGCCACAGGCATGCGACATGGTTTAGCATGTCAGTCACACTGTATACTTAAGAGGTTTGATTTCGAATAAAGGAAAAGTCAACATCATTTCGGCAATTTCGCATTTCAGCAGGGTTTATTCATATAACGACAAGTATCACATGGGTCGTATGTTGTTTAATACTGTAACTTTGCCGAGTTTTTTATACTCTTTAATGCCATTTACTATAATACTACATTTGGTATATTAATAACCTCCTCTACTGTGGGAGTACTACTGCGGTTCTACAGCGTTTTTAAATCCCGCACGTCTCACACGTTTACTTAATTAGAATAGAATAGAATATAATTTATTTCTTCAAGTTAACACTGCAGTACAAAAAGGCAATATGACATCTTACACTATAGGTAGCTATTAGCCAAGCCATCTTCATTGGCCTTTCATGCACGATGAACGAATCGGTGTTATTAGGACTTAATAAATAAAATTGTAACTCTATTTAAATTATAATTGTATTTATTAAAATAGGAAGTACGCATGCCCATCTTTTCGAGGGTTTTTCAGTTACGCATGATATTTTATGATTAGGACCCATTTTCCATTTGAAATCCCTTTTTCTTTTGACAGTTCAGTATAGTAACGAGTATAGTATAATAATGCAGCATTCAACGCGATGTATTTGCAGATGGACTTTATTTGACGCAAGAGAATTGAGATTGCTTTTTCACATAAAATGAAGATATACACGAAGTAGGTACATTGTACAAGTAACATTGGCTTAAAGTGCCTTATGATGGTTTTTCTTCCATTAATTTCAACATTTCGACTTATTTAAGCCATCCACCGGTTCGTTTCTTAAATCAAAATTTACTGAAAAAAATTGTGGTGCCTAAAAATGCACCGATGGTGACTTATTCAAATCCATTCATCCATCCATCAGCCTTTAGAGGTCCACTGCTGGACATAGGCGTCCCCTAACATACGCCCATTTGACTGGTTTTGAGCCTTATAAATCTCGCTATCTTCTTCAGACCGTCGCGGTCGGTCCACCAGATTCAAATATCATTGATACTTCGAGCGGAAAATAACACAACGTTTTAACTTTTCCATAACCATGAACAAAACGATATCAGAGCAAAATCGAATGACGCAAAAACAAATTAATAACCAATTTCGATACAAACATTCTGTAGTTTTAATTTGAAATAAATTTCAATTCGTAGATACTGTGAATTATCAATCCTGGGAAAGAGTCTATTACGTCCGATTTCGATCTTTTTGTTTGAGTTTAATGGAGTGAGGGTTTAGAATGAAATTAAATTTTATTTGAAATTGGTTTTAAAAACACTTTTTCAAGGTAAAAAAGGGTTTTTTAAACTATGCCATTGCATGAACAAATCCCTAGCGTGAGTGTTCCCAGAAGAAGAAGTAACAAGAACTTCCTAAGAGTTTTTTATTGCACACCGTTCTTTTACACACAGCATTTTATTCTAATGACAACAATGGTTACGAAACATTCTAATGAAGTTAAAGATGTAGTTAATGAGGAATTACATTTATAATGAAATCTGCCAGAAAGTTTGAGTAGGCCTTATTGAATAAATAGATTTTTATCTTACAAAGTAATTAATGTTATTTAACAAGATGATTTCGACAAAGTTCTGTAATAGTAATTTTTATTTAATTAAGATAAAAATGCTTAAGTTATTATAATATAATATGCTAAATTATTAATCTCGGTGTCTGAGCGAAAATTGGTAGCGTGAATGTTATTCACGTTTTAATTAATTTTCTTTATTGTAATGTGCCTCACTGTTAATTAGTAAAGTCAATACGTAGACCCATATTTTTCGTAATTAAAAAGGTAGAGCAAATATTTTTCAGGGTAATATTAGGTAAATGTGTAACAAGGAACGAAATTAAGCTTAGCTTTTGAAAATAAATTAAAAAGAAACACTCAAAGTTCAAAAGCTAAAGTATTAAACAATTCATGACTTTAAAATAAATTGCTTATACAACTGAGTTATGGTATTCCAAATATTTCATTGCAAGAAGTTACTTTTTCATTTTGAAATTTAATAAAAATTGTTTAGATTTGTTGATTTTGTTGTAAGTTCTAGCACAGAAGAAATAATAGTACATGGTTCTAGGAAGAAATATTGAAAATATCGTAATATACAAAAAAAAATTAAAAGGTTACATAAAAAGTATCGCCTTCATAAAATATTGTTAACAGCGTAAATCAAGAGATGCATTAATCCCAGAGAATTCCTGATTCCACTAAGGAGCTTAAGTGTCGGCACCGTAAACACATTCTTCGACACATTGTTGGCCTGACGACGAAACTAACGTTACCAACACTAAGCGCTGGCACCTCAGGAATTTGCCAGACTACTCGAAGGAATCTGCCTTCGGCAACGAACCGCTGCCGAAATCCTAAAGCCTCGGTAACACAATAATTCGACCTTATAATAACTTAAAGGCGTAACAAAGCGGGCGGCTAAAATTCTACCGCTCCTAAACATTGTGGTACGGCTTAATGTTTGTGTTGGATTTACTATGCTCCCCGGAGTTAAGCTTCTTCTTGGTCTTATAATTTACGCCATACTGATTCTAGTACAGTTTCGATTTTGCTAGTAATAAAGTAACGGATCCAAGCGCGCGGATGTATTCGGTCGGAGTTTTGGACGCTACACTAAAGTCCAGCGGGGATGCAAGTGTGTGTTTTTAGATAAACCAATGCATCTTCAGAAAAACTCCATGATGCCATACTGATTATTATTTAAGTCTGTTTCCATGTGGACATTGTGTCGAATTAGCTCCAAGATAGATTTTATGAAGTGGAAAAAAGGATTCATGGACGTAAGGCGCTGAAAACCGTGAATTTCACACAAAAACAGGTGAAATAACATTAATGAAGACAGTATGTAAATCTTTTTTTTTCAAAAATATCGCATATCAGTGCCAAGTTTCAGTGTTCACAATAAGTCACTTATCTTACAGATAAATAAAGTATGCCAGTTTGGCACGAAGACTTGATGGATAATACCACTAGCTCTTTCAATCTTATGTATTTGTATGGTTCCCATTGGGCCTAAAGTGCTCCTTAATACATAGCGGTTTCAAAAATGAATAATACATAGTATTCCTTGGGACTAGAAGTCGACTGAGAAGAATCAACAAGTGGATTATTTCTTAGTCGAAAAATCGGCAGGCATTACTCAGCGTTCCTTTGTTGCGTCACAGGGCTACAGGTGTGAACAGACGACGGAAGTATTTGCTTTTTCATAAGGGTTTGCCACTTCACGTCGATGTCGGAACGGGAACATGTCAATAATATTTGCAGTTTTATTTATTGCCATATGAATAACTCTGGCTTTCATGCGGTCTTGTTACTAGAAATAGGTCGGTGCTGATAAAATCATTATGTTGTATATTATATATTATATTTCCTTTTCTATTCTGAAATCTTTTCTATTCTCAATGAAATAAGAGTAGGTACATCATTATTAATTACATTTTAAAACAAGAGACTACTATTTTAAGAATCTCTGCTTTTCATATGGTTTCAAACACAACGCTAAATAAAATACTCTTGCATTGGAAACTGTATAAAAAAATTAACAAATACGCAATAAAAATATTATTCAAACGTAACTCTTGACATAATTAATGTAAAATTTATATTTATTTATCAATAAATCTTTAGGCTGCATAGTAACTTATCGAAACTATTTAAATTAATCAATGACCCACGCGTTATTTAAATTTAAATTGTATCTAGCAAGGGTTAAAAGAGGCGGAAAATATAATAAACAGCTGGTCGTCCATCATTGTTGCTGTCAGGCGTTCACGCCAAATAATTGGTCGCTTGAATTTTGCTGAACGGATGCTCATTACTGCGGAACAGAAAATATGCCTTGATTATAATATATTTGATTTATTAATTTATAATTTTATTAAGGGTAATTTAATTATCACTGATTCATAGTGTTTCAGTGGTTCATTTAAATTATTTTTAAATTACGTTTATTCCATACATCTCTTAATGCATTAAGTTATGACTAAATGAGAGCATTATTGATGGTCTGATACATAAAGATGGTGATCTTTCCCAGGTCACTATGATTTGGATTAATAATTTGTAAGTGATATCAAGTAGGTACCTAAAAGTAAGTGATTTTTCAACAACTTGAATTCCACCATGATATTATGAGTAGGTACGGCGCACCAATAAATAAAATTCAAAGGCTCTTTAATAATTTTTTGGATCCATTTTGGGTATTCATTAATTACCACTAAATTTAAAATGAATCATTCTCTGAAATAAAAAATATTGTTCGTCTTGGAAACTTATTTATAATTCAAATGTGAAATTCAAAAAACGTCATGTATCTAATTATTTATCAAGATATTCGCCCACGACCGATAATCGGTGACCGATTTTTTGTAGGAGAAAAATAGAACGTACTGATAGCAATAGTGCACATAGCACAGGTCCTACGAAAAGTCGGTCAGAAATAATATGGGAGGAAAAATCGGCCCGATTATCTGTCCTACCAAAAGTCTGACGTGGGCGGGAAGCGTAAATTGAGTTACAATCCCATATTCATTATAGGTATAGGTATAAGGTACCTACTATAAATTACTTGAGCACTTCCGTGCTTCGGAAGGCACATTAAGCCGTTGTTCCCGCTTGTTATCGTAAAATATCTGTCGTTAAGCCGGGTGGCATGAAAACTTCCGACACTTGTCTTGGCCACTAACTAAAGTGAAATATTCAATATTTAGTCCAGTCATTTTAGTCAAAATTAGGTAAGAATTGCGGAATGAGAGATACCCAGCTGAGCGGGGTGGCGCTAATTAGGGGAGGCCTATGTCCAGCAGTGGACTTTAAAAGGCTGTTAGATAGATAGAATTAATAAACTTAATATAGCATGTTTTGACCGAGACTGTACCGGTTGACCTAACATTGTAATCTAACCGCGCGCTCTCCGCCCTCTATCTCGAAAACGATTCAACGTATAAAAATTTTTAGATGCAAAAGTTGTAGGGAATTTAATTTTCTACAATATTGATGAAGATACAAATAGCGAAAAACTCATAGGAAATGAGATATTTGCAAAAAACCGATTTTTGTGACCTTTGTCCTCAAATTTTTAATAGACGCGGTCACCCTACCATATGCAGGTTTTGAGACAAGTTTTAGAATGCCAAAATACAACTTTATAAAAAAAATCAGCTGGGTATCTCTCATTCCGCAGTGAATTCCTAAGATGACTGGACTATATTGGGCCAATAATAGTCTGAAGTCACACAAGCTATACTAACACTTTAATGTAATTTTCTAATCAGAAAGCGGCTTTGTGATACATTCAATTGAGATTTCTAATCAGACATCGTCTGCACGTTGAGGTAATGAACTGCAAATAGGTAGGGGAAGGCCGGGCATAGTGAACAGCCCAGACAAAGCGGATACCCTCTTTTATTTTAAAATGGTGGGCCCGAACGCGCTACCGTCTTGCCACGAGGTGCACCCCGTGCTCCTTAGTCGTAAACAAACAGAGCTAACGCATAGTCACGCGTCGTTTGCGAAAAAAATAACAAAAATTAAAAAGTGAACATTGCTTACGACTTTTCAAAGTACGTAATTTTGTAATTACTTATGTTTATATAGTATTCCTGTATTGGCTTGATTCTCTTTTCAAAGTGCATGTTTTCTTGCAGAAATACTGCTAGTTTTATTGGTATTCTGTTTCTGGATTTCATTTAAGGTTAGGTTAAATTAAACAAGTACCCGTTGGGCAAAATGAACACGGGCAAAGTGGACACAGTATCCACTTTGGCCAACAGCGTTAATTTTGTCCGCAGATTTAGAAATGTTCACTTTTCTTGATTCCACTTTATCAACAAATATACCAAAACCTGGCAAAGAAGATCCACTCAGATATAACGCCACTCAAAAATCTTCCACTCCTATGCCTACATCTTACCATCACAGGAAGAACAGAAAGAACAGAAAACTTTTGTTAAAACAAGTGCAAATTATTGAGAAACATGGAGAAAGATTTAGATACCAAAACAAAGACCACGCGAAAGAAAAATGCTGAGATTAGATACTAAAAGCGGCCAAGTGCGAGTCGGACTTGCCCATGAAGGGTTCCGTAGCAGCAAGTAACATAATATAAAAGTTCTTGTAGTTGGTTGTAACTTTGATCGATGTTTTTTGCGGTTTACGATTTACGACGTATTAAAAAAAACTACTTATTAAATCTCGTTCAAATCAATTTTCGTTGGAAGTTTGTATGGTAATGCACATCATATATTTTTTTTGTTTTATCATTCTCTTATTTTAGAAGTTACAGTGGGGGGGGGACACATTTTACCACTTTGGAAGTGTCTCTCGCGTAAACTATTCAGTTTAGAAAAAAAACGATATTGGAAATCTCAATATCATTTTTGAAGACCTACCCATAGACCACCATAACCCATGGGTTTGATGAAAAAATGATTTTTGAGTTTCAGTTCTATGTATGGGGAACCCCAAAATTCATTGTTTTTTTTTCTATTTTTGTGTAAAAATCTTAACGCGGTTTACAGAATACATCTACTTACCAATTTTTAACAGTTTAGTTCTTATAGTTTCGGAGAAAAGTGGCTGTGACATACGGATGGACAGACAGACAGACATGACGAATTTATAAGGGTTCCGTTTTTTGCCCTTTGGCTACGGAACCCTAAAAATGACTAAAGCAACCAAAAGAACCAAAACAACTGAAATTAAAAAAACGACCAAAAATATTAAAGCCAAAGGATCTAAGGACAAAGAAAATGATGAAAAGTTTACGTGGTTTTTCTTTGTGGAGAAGATTTTATGAGAAGATTAACGAACAGCTGTTTGATGACTGAATCCAATGCAATTCCTGCAAGCAATGGAATCACGAGAAATACGGCACGGCTTACGAGGGAAATGGCATATTACTTTGTGACAACTGCTAGATATGACTGATTAGTTGTATTCTTTATTATTGTTTCCTTTAATTACATATATCTTCTTTTATATTCTTCGGTAATCTTTCCTTAATTAACCGTGTGTTCACTTTACCCTATGAGCCTATCTACTTTACCCGGTGGATTGGGCAAAGCGGATAGCGGTACCAAGTTTAGTGTGATTAAAAATTTTAAGTAAAGTACTGATGTTACATTGTTTTAGTTGATTATATTAAAAAGTTTAATAAATACTGTTTCAAACTCAGTCATTATTTTTTATCTATCTGTATCAACTTCCTTTCTATAGCCTGCCAAAGGTTAAGGTGTCCATTTTGCCCGGCCTTCCCCTACCTGTCGTAATCTCTGAGCTGTAGTCGATAGATTTCTCACGGTCCATGGACTAGATTTAATTTACTTAGCTTAGTCACCGATCAAGGTAAAGTTGTTGAAGATGATGAAGGTTCATTAACTTTCGAATTATTATTATGTTTGTGAAAAAAAATCTTAGTTTCGTTGTTAATGTTATATGTCTGTATTTAATTATGTAATTGTAGATACCCACTGCAATATTAATTCATTTAAATATTTCAGCCGTATTGGGGCGGCTTAGAATATATTAACCCCAATCCCACGCGGGATGGGTGTCGTAAGAGGCGACTAAATCCGATCCGCTGGTGGTAGGGCCCCTCGAAGGATTATATTGGCAATATAGATTGTAATTGTTAATACCATTATTAGTATTATTATTTTTCCATGGGGTTTGCCTGGATAGCTACAACCCTTGAGCTTCTTTCTTTCTTGGCCGACAACCCATCAGTGATGCCTTGATGTTGTTGATGTCCATGGGCGACGATACCCACTTACAATCAGGTGGATTGTTAGCTCGTTAAAACTGTGTTAAAATCGTATAAAATTGTGTGTGTCAGCTCTGACGCACGACTGAAGACGAACGATTATAATAAAACAAGATAATTTGCTCACGAATATAACGCATAACGTAACGTAACGTTACATAGAAAGTTTGATTTTACTCCCCATAAATTTTCATATCCGGGCTTTTATATGAAAATCGATTCTTAAGTAAATTCCAAAAAAAAGCTGTCCTTTTATCGATACAAGCGTTTTATGCATACAAGCGTGCAGAACAAAACATATTTACCATATTTCGTAAATGAAAAGCAACGAAAAATAAATACAAAATTCTTACACAACTACCATTTACAGCGGGACGATTTGAGAGCGCGCTACGAGTGGTCGTTTTATCTTTCTCTCGGACATGGAAAAGTTTGTTGGAGAACATACCTATTTACAATAATACGTAGCAAACAAAAGAATGTTGAGCAACACGCTAAACCCAACTGAAGTGTAAAAATGAGCTGGCGTTTTTGTACGTTCGTTGTCCCGTCCGTATGCCGCCCCGCTCGCGTCACGAACTGACTCGAGATAAATGTTTCACGCGGCAAACAAATGACTCACTTACCTGTTGATGCCTACACGGAAAATCGTAGGTTCGCTAAAACGTGCGAGGAAAACTCGAACGTGACTCGAAACCCTGCATGATTGCGTATTTATTACACTGTACGCGTGACGGTGATCGTTGTGGGAACGGGATATTTTACTGTTTCGCTTCGAGAAATAACTTTTGTGAAATATTAGTATTGTTTTAATGTTAGCGAAAAGTCAAATGACATTTGTCATAAATTAAAAATGAAGTTGGGGATCTTTGTACTTATAAATACGAATGTCGATGAGATAGAATGTCGATGAGTAGTGAAGTAGAAGAGTAGAAAAGCGTATCGATGCAACTGTGTTAAAATTATCTATCTATCTGTATTGAGGTTGCAAGAATTATAATTTTATTATGTCGTCAAGTCAAGCCGATATTGTAGCCTATAGCAATCTCGACCAATGTATCTTTCAACTGATGAAAGATTTTTTTAAATGGGTGCCGCAGTTCCGGAGATCCTTCTACACAAAGTTGAAATCGTTCTCTCTTTATACTATTAACATAGATTTTAGGATAAACACTTATTGGAATAGATAAAAGACGGTTGACATGACACCAATTGAAAATAAACTTTTTGTGCTCAGAAACTCGATTTTAAATTTAATAAGACTTTTGTGCACGCTGAAACCCAAGAAGCAAATAATACGGACAAACTAAAGAGATTACACCGCAAAGTAATTAACTTAACTTGTGGCCACATAAAGTTACTATTTAAATTGAGACATTTAAATTTCTAGTAACTTCATTATAGTTAAGAGTTAATGATTTTGCTGTGACTGAATTCATTCCAAAATTAACTATCTTAGTACTGACTACAATACTATAAAATAAAAGAAATATTTTTTTGATAAAAAATGTTCTCATTTCTTCTGTTAATGTTCTTTTCTTTAGTTTTTCTTATAACTACTTACTTCAGGTCACTACCTCTAAAACCCCAACACTTCGTTATTATGCAATGCCTCAGAGATATTTATTAATAAAATGATTAGAGTAGTATTTTACTATGTTCATAGTTAATATAATATCATTAACATTTGTTCAATCCTTTAACACTGGTCGGTGTGAAAGAAAAAGTAAAACCCTTCCAAAATTGACACTTAATGTCAAAGGAAAATATCGCGAGTTGCGTCAACTCCGTTAAAAAAGATCGGTAGAATTCACGACGTTCGTGGAGTTTCCATCATCAGAAGACCATAACGTTTATGGTGCTGTCCTCCGGCCGTGCCGTGAAAGAAAGAAGCAGTCGTGCGCAGCGCAATCCTGCGACATTGGATGTTAAGGTTGGTGGGTTCTTTCTTACTGATTTTGGTATTGGATTGGACATACTACCAACCTACTGCTTCATACATACATACATACATTTATACAGTCCACATTACATACATCGAAGGATCGCCCCTGCGATTACCGCACAATTTTTTGTGGCCTTCGAGCCGAACATAGAGTAGGCAATTCTGTATTCATTTATTTTATGTGACATATTATATTTAGTTTGCACGTTGCAATGGCTACTAAAAAGGGTCAGAAGGTTCAGGAAGTGTACGAGGAGTGCATAGCTGATGTTGAATTAAACGTTTTAATCAACAAAAAGCAAAGGATTTTTGAACAATTACAAATAATAACTGACATGTCATTAAATGTAACTGACAGCAATATTCGTGAAATGTTTCTATTGCGTGTCACGGATATAGATGAGCTACGTTCATCTTTCGAATTATGCATTTTTGAAATTTATAAATGTCAGTTACAAGCTGGTATGAAAACCATATTTCAAAGTCAGGAATTGAATAGTTTTGATGAGTTGTATTTCCGTATAAAATTGATTTCTTCAAAATTATTAGCGAATGATAAGAATGTCAAAACTGAAAAAACACAGTCGTGCATCGAATCTAGACCACGTCTTCCAAAATTGGAGTTGTTTTGTTTCGATGGAAATATTGAGAATTTTAATACTTTTTATGAGACATTCTGTTCGTTGGTTCATAATCAGCCTCAGATACCTAATATAGATAAATTTCACTATTTACTCTCATGTATCAAAGGTTCGGCTTTAAATATAGTCAAAAGTATTCCGATATCTTCTAATAATTATGATATAGTTTGGCAAGCTTTACTCGACAGGTATCAAGATAACCGAATGTTAGTTGGGAATTATTTAGATAAAATGTTAAACTTTACACCTATTGCGAAGGAATCATCCTTTCAGTTGAATAATTTCATAGAAACCTTTGATAACTCATACAAGGCTATACAATCTCTTGATATTGAAGATTTGAATAGTTACATTCTGTGTCATATAGCATTACGAGCCTTGGATCCATACACTCGTAGGTCATTTGAACAAAGTATCAATCAGAAGTCGATACCAAAATTCTCTGAATTGATTACTTTTGTTACTAATCAAATAAAAGTGTTGGATCATTCTAGTTCTTATGGTGCTAGTACAAGCAACCAAAACGTTGTACAGAATAAACGTCAACCAGATGTAAATAGGTTTACGGCGCGAACTAGAAACAGTGCACAGAAAAGCTACGCACATGCATCGTCATCAAACTCAAAAAATAATTTATCTTGTTTGCATTGCGGAGACAATCACATGATATATCGCTGTGCTCAATTTCGTAAATTGAGTGCTTCGCTACGAATCAGCCGTGCTGATGAGTTGAAGTTATGTCATAATTGTCTTAAACCTAATCATACTGTTGAACAGTGCAGGAGTGAATTTAAATGCATTATTTGTGAGCGACCACATAACTTATTATTGCATCAGGACGTAACGAAAACGTTTCTCGCTTCCTCTTATGACTCCGGTAATGCATCGATTCCTGCAAGCGCGCCCGCCCAGTCGGGAGGCCCTTCAACTGATAATAATAACAGTTACAGTACGGTGTTGTTGGGTACCGCGATTGTTTATATTTTAGATAACTTTAACGTCTATCAACCATGTCGCGTATTAATTGATTCCGGTGCACAATCCAATTTTATTTCCGCTGCATGCTTACAACGTTTAGGTTTATCTCAACGTAAATGTCCGTTTAGCATTTGCGGATTAGCTGATGGTTTAGTTAAGAACTACAGCATGACGTCTTGTAGCTTAAGGCCGCGTCACACTGATAAACCTGTTTTTAATATTGATGCTGTTATTCTTCAGAAAGTAACTTCAGATTTACCTACCATTCAAATTCCTGAGCATATAATAAAACAGTATGATAATTTAATTTTAGCTGATCCTCATTTCTATAAGCAATCGCCAATTGATTTAATTTTAGGCGGTGACGTTTTTCCCCATATTTACAGTGGGAAGAAAATTATTATGGGTCCCAATATGCCAGCCGTGCTGGATAGCATATTTGGGTATATTATCACAGGTAAACTAGTTACACCGTCGACTAATGACGTCACGGAAGTGAACGTTGTAGCGTCTACAACGTTGGTGTCGTACACCTCTGATGATCATTTAAATAATACTCTTAAGCGATTTTGGGAAATAGAATCCTCGCCGTGCGATGTTCCTTTAAACCCCGATGATGAAGTCGCTGAAAAATTATATATTGAGAAACATTATCGAGACGAAAGTGGCCGATATGTTTCACCTATTTTATTAAAGCCAAATCACGAACCGTTAGGTAATTCTTATGACACAGCCTTTAGGAGACTCACGCATGTCGAGCGTCGACTTGCGCACTCACCCGAGTTCCGAAAGGCTTATTCTGATTTTCTGAAGGAGTACGAGTCACTGGGACATATGAAGCTATATCGTGGTACGGAGCCGTCTAAGTATTTTATACCACATCACTGTGTGTTACGGCCTTCTAGCTCCACAACACCGTTGCGTGTGGTCTTTGATGGATCACAGAAAACTAGTACTGGGGTGTCATTAAATGACAACCTTTTGACCGGCCGTAAATTACTTCCAAATATTTTAAAAATTATTATTAACTTTCGTCTCTACGACGTATGTTTTACGGCGGATGTGTCAAAGATGTATCGAGCCGTGCTCATTGACCCAGCTGATAGGTGTTATCAACACATATTATGGCGTGATACACCGTCAGACCCAGTACAAGTTTACGAGTTGAAAACGGTCACTTACGGACTGCGTAGCGCGCCTTACACGGCTATTCGCACGTTGCTTCAACTTGCCCAAGACGAACGGTCAGACTGTAAGGCTTCCCGAGTTCTAGAAGAGGGTGTCTACGTCGATGACTTTTTGTGGTCATGCCAATCTGTAGACGAAGCTTGTACCTTACAAGACGGCTTAATGAATCTTCTGAAAAAGGGCGGGTTTGAATTACGTAAGTGGGCTAGCAACTGTCCCGAGCTACTGACACGTATGAAATCAGAACAAATAACGCAAATAAATTTTCAAGATGATACGTTATCATCGTCCTTAAAAGTCCTAGGATTGACATGGTTGCCCTCATGCGACTTCTTTTCATTTAATTATAATTTAAAAGATAATAACGGAACGAAACGTTCAGTACTTAAGCTGCTTGCTAGTATTTACGATCCGGTTGGTTTTATTTCGCCGTGTACTTTCGTTGCCAAATGTATCATGCAGGATCTTTGGAAACTGAGCCTCGGCTGGAATGACCGTTTACCATACGAATTATTACAAAAATGGGATAAATTTATCGGTCAATTACCGATCCTTTCACAACTTCGCATTGAGCGACACCTTCTAGTGAATTCGTTTGTAAACGTGCAATTAATCGGTTTCTGTGATGCGTCATCACTGGGTTACGCAGCTTGCATATATCTTCGTAGTACTGACAAGGATGGGAACGTCAAAGTCAAACTATTGACGAGCAAATCTAGAGTTGCTCCATTGAAGCCGTTAATGTCTATCCCTAGGCTTGAACTTATGGCAGCCGTGCTGTTATCGAAGCTAGTTCGTTTTGTCGTACAAAACGTTAAAGATTTTAATTTACCAATAGTTGCCTTTAGCGACTCGAGTGTAGTTTTGTCGTGGCTACAGACTCCGCCATACAAGCTAAAAGTGTTCGTGGCTAACCGTGTTAGCGAGATTGTTGACGTGATTCCGCCCAATTGCTGGTTTCATGTAAACAGTGAGAACAATGCAGCCGACCTCTGTTCTCGAGGCGCGCTGCCTGAACAACTTATAGCAGTAGCGGACGAATGGTTTAGTGGCCCTGCATGGCTTGCTGGGGACCCGCGTAGTTGGCCAAGAAGTACATTAATTTTAAAAGAAAATGATATTATTCCAGAACTTAAAACTAACGTAGACACATTCACCTTTAATTCTTATAATTTAAATAACTTTAATGATCTCGAACATTCCTTTAATAAAATTTCATCGTTTAGTAAACTCGAGCGCGTAATAGCGTGGTGTCTTCGTTTTATAAATAATTTAAAATGTAAAAAATCTGATCGAACATTTGGTTCACTAAAGTCTTGTGAGTTAAAGCGGGGACATGATTTAATTATAAAAGTCATTCAAAATAATTATTTTTATTCTGAAATGCAAATGATAGCAAAGGGAACTCATGTATCATCCCTTCGCAAACTATCTCCCTTTATAGACCCTGATAATTTCCTCAGGGTGGGGGGTCGAATACAACAGTCGGATTTACCATATAGTATAAAACATCCGGCACTATTACCCAAGAAGTGCCACATAACAAATTTAATAATTGATTATTTTCATAAATTGTACATGCATGTAGGACCGCGCACCTTGCAAGGCATTTTGAATAATAAATACTGGATAATAAACGCTCGTAGTGTAATTCGTTCAGTTTTGTCGAAATGTCGGGCTTGTTTTAAATTTCGTCCATACTCCACACAGCCTATGATGGGTACGTTACCTGCAACTAGGCTTAAGGCCAACAAGGTGTTTGACCATGTTGGTTGCGATATTGGTGGTCCATTCTTTATAAAAGAAGGTATGCGGCGAAACGCAAAGGTTACTAAGGCATATTTATGTTTATTTGTATGTTTCTCTACAAAAGCAGTGCACCTGGAGGTGCTCTCAGATTTATCTTGCGAATGTTTTCTGGCCACATTTGATCGTTTTGTGGCACGCCGCGGTCTCTGCAGTTGCTTATATTCCGATTGTGGAAAAAACTTTATTGCAGCGGCTAAACATTTAAAAAACGTTACTAATTATTTTAATTCTACGTCTAATTCTGATGAAATTCTTTCTGGATTATCCTCGCGAGGCGTCGAATGGCGTACGAACCCGCCTAATGCAGCTTCCATGGGTGGTCTGTGGGAGGCAGGCATAAAATCCGCCAAACATCATCTCTACCGTGTAGTAGGTGATAGGTCCTTGACTTTTGAGGAGTTAAGTACCTTATTTTGTAAAATTGAGGCAATTATGAACTCGCGACCATTATGCTCCCTTTCAAATAATCCTAATGAATTTGAAGTTCTGACTGCGGGTCATTTTTTAATTGGACAGAATTTATTAACTGTTCCGGAATATAATTTTGAAGATGTTCAGATGAATCGATTGTCACGTTGGCAATGTATTCAAAAGGCATCACAATCATTTTGGAAGCGATGGTCAAATGATTATTTGCACACTTTACAGCAAAGAGAAAAGTGGTTCACCTCAATTCCAAATGTTAAGAAGGGTGATTTAGTGCTTCTTAAATCTAACTTAACCAAACCTTTGCAGTGGCCTCTTGGCAGAATAGAAGAGGTTCACCCTGGTTTTGATAACATTGTACGTGTAGTTACTGTACGCACGCAAACTGGGGTTTATAAAAGACCAGTAAATAAAATCTGCCCATTGCCATATGCAAACTAAATATAAAATTAGGTTATTAGGTTAGGACTTTGATTAGGCTCATACACTCAAATTTTTACTTAACACTAACAAGTTTCTTTATTTTATTTTTTTTTTGAATTATTTCGTAAATATTCATTAACACAAATTATTAACACACTCATTCTTCACACACCGACACTATTAGGAAATCATCACACTGATTTCGGTGGGGGGTATGTTCAATCCTTTAACACTGGTCGGTGTGAAAGAAAAAGTAAAACCCTTCCAAAATTGACACTTAATGTCAAAGGAAAATATCGCGAGTTGCGTCAACTCCGTTAAAAAAGATCGGTAGAATTCACGACGTTCGTGGAGTTTCCATCATCAGAAGACCATAACGTTTATGGTGCTGTCCTCCGGCCGTGCCGTGAAAGAAAGAAGCAGTCGTGCGCAGCGCAATCCTGCGACATTGGATGTTAAGGTTGGTGGGTTCTTTCTTACTGATTTTGGTATTGGATTGGACATACTACCAACCTACTGCTTCATACATACATACATACATTTATACAGTCCACATTACATACATCGAAGGATCGCCCCTGCGATTACCGCACAACATTAAAAAAAATGTTATTTCCGTTGAATTTATGAAGATCTAGTCAATACATGCAAAATAAAGCAGCATAGAAATCGAGCAATTCGTCTGTGACTGGGGTCTCGCCATGCATAACAGAGAAACCGATCCGTATTTTGGGCCGAACTTAAAGGCTTTTATAATCGTCGAAAAGTATAGAGGGGGCCCTTACTAGATTATTGTAAATACATATTATCTGAGTTGTGAAGTAAATCTCTTGACCGACCGGTGCAGGTGGTCAGGATTTTAACTACCCTTCCTTTAAAGCTTTAAAAATCCAGCCCAGTTTTTAACATTTTAACAAAAATTGCGTTGCCAGTTAACAAGACGCAACTGAATTAAATAATATAAATCCTTAATCTTCATTATGATATTCTTCAAATGTGTTCTCAAATTAATCACAAGTAAGAATAATATAACCTCTAAATTGTACGTTTGTTTAAATTAGCGATCATAATATTAATACAACTGTAGTTAGACTGAATAATTTAATTTCACTCGTAAAACTGTATCCAGTTCAGAATATTACAAAGAACGTTGGAAACAGAAAGTTCAGTTTGAAATATCGTTAAAATTATAACTTTTGCATATTTGTAGAAGGGAATGTGAACCATTCAGTCGCTAGCTCGCTTCGCGTTCGCCAAGAATTTTGTCAAAGTACGCCAGCCGTGACATGCATGCATTCACTGATTTTCTGCCATATGTTCGGAGAAACGGTCAATAGGGCCATATTTTTATCATATGTACTAAATCTATACTTGTGTAGATACTGAATATGTATTGAAAAATCTGGATACATTAAACCTCATACAGGTTTTATGGGTACTCACTGTAAAAATCTGTAATTATTTTTGGTATTAATAAATTAATTAACTGCTGTTTTGTCTTTGTAATAAAATTTTCGTACCTTCAATGTCGTTTATGAACTGGTTTAACAATGTCATTGAAGATGTAAAGAATGTGGATACGTGTCCTCAAATCGAACATTTCGCGAAAAGACGATTTACTTCATACTACTTTCTGCTACTTATAATATCTATTCCGTACATGAATTATTACGATTTCTGTTGACTTACCCACGAGACGCATACTTTAGTACACAGTATATTATTATGTTAACTTCTGTTATAATTTGTGTTAATAATTATTCTAAAGAAAATATCAAAAAACTGAGATATTACTTTAAAGAAAGTTAGATCCAATTTTATACACATTTGTTACCTGGTATCTGCCAAAGTAACCATCATCTAAACTTCATAGTCCCGGAGCGTTCTTACCTATGGTAGGGGACATACACAGATAAAGTTTTAGCTTTTATAAAATGAGGAAGGTCTGGCTGTCACGGGCACTTGGAATAATATGAACATGACAGAGCAATAAAAAACACAAAACACACTTAGTTCTTATGTTGAAATATATTACCGTAGTGTCTTACCGGTGTCTAGGTCTCAATGTCCTGTTGTTCTAAATAAGCTATACAACTTTGTTATAATCATAAAGTAATCGTATTGTTTTGTATAGAAAACATTAAATTAGAATGCTATCAACTTTTCATCAAAGTTAAACAAAATTTGTTAGGTACTGTTAATTATGATTATTTAGATACTTGAAACTCTACCTTAGTGCTTTTATAATTAAATTAAATTTAACTATGGTCTTTTATTTAAGTTTAAGAGATTCATGTTTTAATGGAACAGAACTGACTTTAACATTGCTAAGTTTGCTTATACGAGTAGGTATTTTGAAATTCCCCATTATGTTTTCGAAATGATCTGCAGTCCAAACTCATCAATCTATTAAATTTATTAATTCCTTCATTTAAAGGAAACTTATCCTAACATTAGATTTGATTATGATTATGATGATTTCTTTAATTTCTTCTTTAATTTAACAAGCGTATTTAATGCTTGATTGATATAAGCCATTGATTTTAGTGTTTTATTTCTGTTTCTCCTCTAGATGGGTTACCTCTCTGTGGTGATACCACCAGACATCGCGGATGATGATGGCTCCGAAGCCAGTGCACCTGAAGGAGGATCGGTGGAGCTTCGATGTACAGCTACTGGCGTTCCTGAG
Source organism: Thymelicus sylvestris (assembly GCA_911387775.1). Classification (NCBI taxonomy): domain Eukaryota; kingdom Metazoa; phylum Arthropoda; class Insecta; order Lepidoptera; family Hesperiidae; genus Thymelicus; species Thymelicus sylvestris. Next base: position 7,796,120 of record OU426896.1, on the reverse strand, counting down.
CCTACGGTGTCGTGGAAACGCACTGGAGGACGACATATTACGTTCCGGAACGAAACTGGAAAGGAACTTAAAGGTATTGTAGAACTAGAATAGTCTATCTAACAACTTTTGAGGTCCACTGCTGGACATCGGCCTCCCCTAATTGGCACCACTCCGACCAGTCCTGGGCTCTCTGAATCCAGTGATTTCATTAGAATAGTAGGTGTTGGTAGGTAATTCAAGGGATTTAACGGAAAATTTCAAATGAGTTCTTGAGCCTTGGAGAGCATTTCTGCCAACCAGGCTCCAATTGTTTTCATTGCATGGCCTTAGTCATAGAGGAGACCTTCAAGCGGACAGCCAAAATTGTTTATTAATTATGAATATGGTATTTGACATTTGGATAGTTTGACCTTTTTCGTATTTGACATTATGCGTGTTTGGCCTTTTGCGTATTATACTTTTACCTTTAACATCCAATAACATAAGTACAATCTGTATCAATACGTAGCACGTAAATGAAAATTCAATCGTCAATTTTATGGAAGACGTTTATTGTGCAGTGCCTTAATAAAAAATGTTTTTTGTTTTGACTAAACTTATGCATATCCTGGAAAGACTGTTGACGTAAATTTTTTTCGTGCTTCTATTTCGTACGGTTTATAATAAAATGCAACAAATCATTGCGGTACCGTTGAATAACATACATAATAGCTTTGCGTTGTTGTGTCAAGAGTACGGAGGCAACAGACGCGGAAAACTCGTAGTTATGTTATATTATAACAAATGATGTCGCTTTTACTACCAAGAAATCTTATGCATAATGTTAGCTGAGAATATATTATTACGTCTTATATTCTTAAGGTTATGCAAATTTTTTTTAAATAGATTATCTTTACGTTGAATAATTACTTAAAATGTATTTTACTCTGTATTTATAGTAGGTATACTTAGAATAGTATATTGGCTATAAAACACAAACAGTAGGTACATTGGGCATCCCTTTGTCTCCATACGGATTTCTTCAAGACGTCTCCAAAATATAGAATTAAAAAGGTTACCCAAAGATTTAATGTGCACCTTCAACATTCACACGATGGATAAAGACCTTATGAGAAAAACATACTCGCAATTATAGTTATTCCTTAAATACAGTTTGTACCTACCGTACCCGTGCGCTAGAAATATATTTTTCATTTTAAACTTTTAATATTTGTCTTAGCTCATTCTCACCACTCTATATACCTGTTTTATCTCAGAAAATATCAAGCAAGCACACTAAAATTAAAACATTTTCAGTAAAGCAATGAAAACGAGGCCAAAGGTATTCGCTAAAGTATAAGGTTTTTGTCGAAAGGAGAAAAATGTAAGCTCTTTAAGTTTTCTTAAGCCTGCTTTAGTCAGTGAAATAAGAATAAAACAAACAACTTTACACAAACAATAATAAACAAGTTTATTTATCTAAAAGATATTCAAGTAACAGTTTTTCTTATAGGTAAGGTTTTACTGTAAAATAGTGTAGACTTTCAAGTTGTTTATAACTCAGTGGGTATAATAAAAAGCCCAGTTGTTTCAAATAGGAGTAGTTATTAATAGTTGATTATATTAAACGAGAGACATGAAACGTACATTTTCTTTAGATATTATTCACATCGACAAGATGGTAAAGTGGTAAAAAGAAACAAGAATAATTTTGCATTCGTAGACCGACCGGAGCGGGTCTCAGGTGCTAGCGCGGTTAAAACATTGGAGTTTTATGGGATTTATTAAGATATTCCCCTAAGATATTGGAAAGAAAACTGATATTGTTAGATATACTCGTACGTCTCATCTGTGCCCCATTTGCAGTATACATTATTCTTTGAATACTTATAAGATTGTGGTACGCATGTAAGCCTGGCTTACCCCGACGGGAATAAGTATGAAGAACAAGATAATGTTTTACTTTTTTATTTTGATAGCTTCCATCCATTAGCGGCTCATTGCGAGCTCGAATCTTTCTCCGCTTTTAAAGCCTGAAGAGGAATACTCTAGTCTGGACTGGATTGGAGAACAAATTAGCAAACAAAAATACCAATTTATTTGATCACTAATGAGCTCCGACGTGACTTAATGACTGGTGTTTAACGATGACTCTAAACACAATATGTTGATTCTGAAGAGAAAAGTAATTTTACTTGATAAGCCATCGGGCTATGAGCGTCATGAAATATTTTAATCTAGAAAAATAATATAATTCCTAAACTAAATTCTGCTAATAACTTTATCATGTTTATGCTTGGATTACATTTGTTATTTGTCAACATTAAAATTTTCATTCACAAAAGCTACGAGGTCAGGCGCGAGATTCATTTCCGTGAGAAAGAATATTCTCAAAGAATTCAATTACTACTTAAACAAAATGATGCAGCTATCCGGGTTTCGGTCAGGAAATTAAATGAACAGCTAAATGAAAGTCGCCTGACAACGTTGTTATCTTTTATAGTTGTAATGACAAAGCCTTAGATTACCCATACAAAAGTGGAACGAACAAGGAATGAGCAGTACGGGACAGGTTATATGGAATTGGTGGACTTAATTGCTCGTATTATGACGCTTTAATTTACACCTTAAAGTGATTGTATTAGGGTCAAAATTGCCAGTCACTCAAGCTTATACAAAAGCTTTTCGGAGCAGTGTTTTACGAATTTACCCGGTTTTATTTAAACCATTAAGCGTTAACAAAAGATAGTTGGTCGTAAACAGAGAGTGTTGAATGGTTACCGGCTTTGTATTGACTTTAATTATTTACATGATTTTTCGTTAAATTATTCCATAACGAGTTTTGTCGTATCATAATGAGCTTTAAGAACTGTTCGAGTTTTTTGGAACCATATTTATCCTACAAAAATGAATCAGTTCATTAATTAAAAATGTAAATTTGAAACTTTTATATTTTAGTTCGTTCTGTTTTGGGAAAGGGGGTACCTCAGTTATGAGTAAGACGTTAATAGGTATGTAACTAATACCAGCTGTTTGTATTGTTAATATGTGCTGCTTTGTCTTTCAATCAATGTCTCACTCTGTACACTACTTTATGGAGACGTACATTTTGTACTACGTATCTCCAAAACCATGTGATTGACAATAACACGACATAATTAAAGACATAGTGAAGAAAATATAAAATATGGTACGGCATCAAAACCCTATTAACGAGAGAGTGAGTGATTTGTTAATTAGTTACTTAGTTAATTAGTTATCTTCCGTCGAGCGACGAAGCCAATTCAAGCAAAGTTAATTAAATCACTTGATACAAAACCAAGCACCTGACAGTATGTTACTGTATAGAATAATAATATTAAGTATCTAATTTTTCATCACTCATGCGCGCGCCGTAATTATCTCGATAAAATCTGTTTATGCTAAGGATGTTACTTTAATTTTATGATTGCAAAGTTGGCAAAAATGATAATGTCATAAAAAAAAATAATACTTTTTGTTTTCCACTGGTCCGCCTGTGCAGAAAAAAAATTCGTACTAAGGTTGAGATCCAATGATTTTAGACATTTTTTTTCTTTTTTTAATCTCTTATCTTATCTTTATCTCTTATCTTTTTTTAATCCGTTAGGATTCGGCTTTCATTAAAGTAGATAATCATTGAAAAAAAAAAGATATGTAAATCAAAGAATCCCATCTAACATGTATTCGTGTATAGTACTAAAGTATAGGTTTCCCGATAACATATAATCTAAATTTTACTAACAAAAAATAACCGACTTCAAAATTACTCAAAAACTACTTGTCAGATCTCGTTCAAATTTATGTGGGACCACATGACAAGTACCTGCTTTCGATTAAAAAAAGAATCATTGAACTCGGTTGACGCGATATTGAGTTATTCGTCCATTTGTCGCGCACATTCTTAAAACAAATTTAAGACTTATACCTATGGTTTTATCATGGATGCCATTATCAGATCTCAATAAAATTTATGTGGGACCACATGACAGGCACCAGCTTTCGATTAAAAAAAGAATCAGAAAAGGTCTTTGAAGTCGGTTATTTTTTGTTAGTAAAATTTAGATTATTGTACACGAAGGAAATCTTACACAATAATTACAATTACAATACAATTTGCACAGTTTCTGTTATAAATGAAGATAAGCTTTATTCTTCGCTACAGTCTAGTCACGAAGTTTTCGTGAACACTTTGTTGGTGTCTCTGAATTGGTGGTTTACCCTATTATAAGTTTCTACAATCTGAATGATATTGTTTACTGATAATATCAAATGACATAATTATTATTCATCCCCAAGTGGACATGGTGGTAAGGTTTCGGATTTATAGTTTTCGGTCTTCAACTACTACTGTCCTTTTAGAATCAATGTAAGTTTATGTTAATAGGTGTTTCAGTTTTGTCAGAGAATATGGGACTTGACCCCAACGGAGACAAGAGTTCATACGGAAACTCAAAGTTATACAAGCGAGTAGCGCTTTATAACAAAACTAGCCTGGTTCACGTAAACCACAGAAATGTTCCATCATCTATTTCTCGCATCTTTCACATTCAGTTCAAAGTATCTTCACATGAATGTTTTAGAATTTTTCGATAACATGGTTTAGGAATTTATTTCGTGATATTTCTTGTAGAAAAATGTGATATTTTCCTGTTTTGATCTTTTGAGAGCATCCCTCGAATATTCATGTTTACCGCTCTCATAAAGTAGGTTTAACGAATATCAAACGGTCCTTAATGTTCTTATAATAACTTCTTAATGTTCGTTTATAAAGCCTATTTACATATTACGCAATGAACTCTGGAATTGTAATTCACTTATTAATTTTCAAAAATAAAAACAATAATCTGTCGGTAAAATTTGAAATCATGAAACCGACGACCGGATGTAGGACGTAGCGTTGGCACAATAATAATTATTTTAACTCGGCCAGTAAATAAAACGCAATAAAATGTCAGCCTGCGGATAATTGAGGCCGTTGAAAGAAAATTAAGTTCAGTTTGGATCGGAAAATAATTAGCCGGAGCAATAATAAGGCGGATGTCGACTCAGACGTCTAGAACAACTGCGGAGTAACAAGTTGCTAACGACATGTCGCAGCGCGACTTTATAACCCGTTAATAAAACACAATTTCATACAAGCCCCGCTTTTGATATTATACGCGTAACGTAGTAACAGTATTTTACGTCCGCTGCCGAGATTTAGGGTCGGAGGCCGTATGCCATAATAAAGTTATAAATTGTTTCCATTTAAATTTAATTTGACAGCAACCGTTAAATGGCGAATTGCCCTCGCAATGTTTTGATTAAAGTGCGCTGAGATTAGCGATGCCTGGTTAATTAGGGCGCAGTGCTTGAATCTTGACGGCGCTGATTTGTTATGAGAATACTGATTAACATGTGGCACAACCTAAGAACGAACTCAGTTTCACTCTGTTAACTGCAGTATTGTTATACATATAATTACAGTAAGGTTAAATACAACGACAATTATATTTGTTAAGGTGTAGCATGGGGGAATCTACACAATAGAATAGTTGACTGTAATCAAAGCATAAATAGGTCGCTTTTGTAAACAGTACATTGTAAGTATACTGAGGAAGATTTTTATTAAAACTATGTTTTCATGTAATTCAGTCAAACGGATATAAAATATAATGACATAAGTTTTAAAATATCATTTACTTATTCGTTTATTTGTGCATCAATAATCTTACATAACACAAAAATATCCATACTATACCTATTTGAAAAATATAAAATTAGATTGCTTTGACAAGGACGTACCTAATACGTAAAAAAAACAATTTTTGATTTTGATTATTTTTACATAGGCAATTTTGAAATAAAAATGTGAAGTTTTATTCAGTTAGTATGGCGTATTGAAAGATAACTAAGAAAGTTATTTTTATTGAATAATTTTAATTATTCAAAAATGTTTACTTAATAAATACTTAAGTTACCAAAATACCACAATAACCAAAATATCCAGAATCATCCAGTCTTATCTTAATATTAATCCTTAAAAAATACCGTGATGTGGTTGTTTTAATTACCAACACACACTGATACAATATGTATTTCAGTAGGTAACAATGATCGTAGAATGGCAGTTTGGCAGCCCAGCTCGGTTGGCGCGGGTGCCAGACGCCAACGGGTTTTTACTATCGTCCCACTAGGCGAGAAGCGTACAAATCATTATTTACGCGCGTTTAGTTTCGAAGATTATGATATATAGGCCATTATTCGCAGTGAGTTAAGTGCATGGATATTTATAGGGATAATTTTACATACACTTGATACTTTATAAGACCTAGCTTGATTTTCGAAAATAAAACCACTTTTTGCTTTTTGAAAGACTTCTACTCATTTACATGTTTAAAATAATTGATTAATGATTTATCATCTTCATGTTACGAGGATATCACCAACATTTCATGTAATTAAAAGTCCAATAATTCCAATATTTATCCATTTCCAAATGTTCGAATAACTCAAAATAATTATTGTTTAGGATAATACTTATCTGATAATATCTACGCCCTACGATCTAGTATTCTCAAGTATGATTGCAATCATTAAGGGGATTGGCTCGCTCAAATCTCAAAAACACTGTAAGTTTGAAGAAGACTGCAGATGAATCCTTTTGTGCGATTTCCATATAAAAAATATATGGTATACTGAAGGTCATCACAATGATATTGTATTGTTTAAAATTTTAATAACCTCTCCCAAATATTGGGAAAAATTTTTGTTAAATAGGTCCTTCTTCAACCTAAATTGTAAACTTTCTTTGTAACGGATATATAGTTCGGCATGAATTTTGTACTAAAAAATATGTAATAACGTGTTTCACAATTTGTATTGTTGTTTTTTTCTTAATTCTTTTATTATTTTTAAATAATGAATAAAAACCCAAAACTTCACCAGTACCCCACTGGAGCGCCCCCGATAAGCCCTGCGTCGCGTGCTCGATCAGTGTCTCGATGACTGTTGTGACGGGTGGGTTGTACGCGCGTTATTTTTTCCTAATAAAAACTAAAACTTCACGTTTTGAAAATTTTTTGAATGAAGTCATATTGTAAATAGTACAAATATAAATATTTCGTAAAAGAACAATAGAAATTAAGTTTGTAAATATATGTAAAGTAGATTATAATTTCGTTTAGTTTATTGACCCTATCATAGAGTAAGACTGACTGTGGCTAAATATTGTATGAAAATGTAAAGTGAAACACGTGACCGAGGTCTCCAAAACTATTGGTAAGTATATTGAGTACATTATTTTTAGTGTGTTTATTTTTTGAACGTTTTAGCTATCTTGAGAATTTCGTTTGACGGCGGATGGAGATCTAAATGATGATGACTCCGAAGGTGGGTATTAGCATCTCATTGACTGCACTACGTATAACCATCGTGTTTGGATTCATTTGAAAGGTCTCATGGAGACCTTGGTGAATTATGATGTCATCTACCTGATGGTGGACTCCGAAGGTGGGTAAAGGATCTCAGTGATGGCACTACGTAGAACCATTGTGCTTGGACTCATTTGAAAGGTCTCATTGAGACCTTGATGACTGATGATGTCACCTACCTGATGGTGAACTCCGAAGGTGGGTAAAGGATCTCAGTGACGGCACTAGATAGAACCATCGTGTTTGGATTCATTTGAAAGGTCTCATTAAGACCTTGATGACTGATGATGTCACCTACCTGATGGTGGACTCCGAAGGTGGGTAAAGGATCTCAGTGACGTCACTATGTAGAAGTATCGTGCTTGGACTCATTTGAAAGGTCTCATTGAGACCTTGGTGACTGTTGATGTCACCTACCTGATGGTGGACTCCGAAGGTGGGTAAAGGATCTCAGTGACGTCACTATGTAGAAGTATCGTGCTTGGACTCATTTGAAAGGTCTCATTGAGACCTTGGTGACTGTTGATGTCACCTACCTGATGGTGGACTCCGAAGGTGGGTAAAGGATCTCAGTGACGGCACTACGTAGAACCATGGTGCTTGGACTCATTTAAAAGGTCTCATGGAGACCTTGGTGTCTGATGACGTCACCTACCTGATGGTGGACTTCGAAGGTGGGTAAAGGATCTCAGTGACGTCACTATGTAGAAGTATCGTGCTTGGACTCATTTGAAAGGTCTCATTGAGACCTTGGTGACTGATGATGTCACCTACCTGATGGTGGACTCCGAAGGTGGGTAAAGGATCTCAGTGACGGCACTACGTAGAACCTTCGTGCTTGGACTCATTTAAAAGGTCTCATGGAGACCTTGGTGACTGATGATGTCACCTACCTGATGGTGGACTCCGAAGGTGGGTAAAGGATCTCAGTGACATCACTATGTAGAAGTATCGTGCTTGGACTCATTTGAAAGGTCTCATTGAGACCTTGGTGACTGATGATGTCACCTACCTGATGGTGGACTCCGAAGGTGGGTAAAGGATCTCAGTGACGGCACTACGTAGAACCTTCGTGCTTGGACTCATTTAAAAGGTCTCATGGAGACCTTGGTGACTGATGATGTCACCTACCTGATGGTGGACTCCGAAGGTGGGTAAAGGATCTCAGTGACGGCACTACGTAGAGCCTTCGTGCTTGGACTCATTTAAAAGGTCTCATGGAGACCTTGGTGACTGATGATGTCACCTACCTGATGGTGGACTCCGAAGGTGGGTAAAGGGTCTCAGTGACGGCACTACGTAGAACCATCGTGTTTGGACTCATTTGAAAGCACTCATTAAGACCTTGGTGACTGATGATGTCACCTACCTGATGGTGGACTCCGAAGGTGGGTAAAGGATCTCAGTGACGGCACTACGTAGAACCATCGTGTTTGGACTCATTTGAAAGGTCTCATGGAGACCTTGGTGACTGATGACGTCACCTACCTGATGGTGGACTCCGAAGCTGGGTAAAGGATCTCAGTGACGGCACTACGTAGAACCATCGTGTTTGGACTCATTTGAAAGCACTCATTAAGACCTTGGTGACTGATGATGTCACCTACCTGATGGTGGACTCCGAAGGTGGGTAAAGGATCTCAGTGACGGCACTACGTAGAACCATCGTGTTTGGACTCATTTGAAAGGTCTCATGGAGACCTTGGTGACTGATGACGTCACCTACCTGATGGTGGACTCCGAAGGTGGGTAAAGGATCTCAGTGACGGCACTACGTAGAACCATTGTGCTTGGACTCATTTAAAAGGTCTCATGGAGACCTTGGTGACTTATGATGTCACCTACCTGATGGTGGACTCCGAAGATGGGTAAAGGATCTCAGTAACGGCACTACGTAGAACCTTCGTGCTTGGACTCATTTAAAAGGTCTCATGGAGACCTTGGTGACTGATGATGTCACCTACTTGATGGTGGACTTTTAATGTGGGTAAAGGATCTCAGTGACGTCACTATGTAGAAGCATCGTGTTTGGACTCCTTTGAAAGGTCTCATTGATACCTTGGTGACTGATGATGTCACCTACCTGATGGTGGACTCCGAAGGTGGGTAAAGGATCTCAGTGATGGCATATCGTAGAACCATCGTGTTTGGACTCATTTGAATTTTTGTGTATGGCTTATTACTGACTGTAGCAGCAAGAACATTACGTTCGCTCACTTAAGTTATTATGTTTCAGGCAGTTCAGGAACCAGCAAAACTCAGATTTACAAAATCAGGAACTTCAGTCGTTAACAGAAACATATGATCTGTCTGGGACGGAAGTTGATGAGGGGGCAAAGCAAATTTTGCCGGTAACTTAGTCTGTTTGCTTACACTGTGGTATTTTTTAGATATTAGATAGTTTCCCTAGCTAATTTAATTTGACACTGCATTGTTTGTTTGTTTTAGGTTGAACAAGATGAAGAAGATTTACAAGATTTGATTATTGAAGAAGAATCACAAGCAGAAACAAAAAATATATCTGGAAGACGAGTTATAGATCTAACTTACTTTTTTCCAAAATATAAGAAATAGGCGGCCATGGTGCTTTGAAAGTTTCAATTACATGTCCCTGTGACTAAAATTTTTGTCTTTTTAACCCATTTAGATCTCAATACTTTTTTTTAACTTGGCTCTCATTTCACATTTATGTTTTTGATAAGATATCATTACTTTTTGTCTAGAAATTATTAGTGTTTATAGATAATGAATATACCTATTGTTATTTGTAAAATTACTCTACACAGTGGAATCGCTTATTCACTTGTTTCACTAATTATCATTAACTTTCAGTCTAGCCGTGACCAGCCGTTAATGTATCAAAAACAATTTTAGCCACATTTATGAAATTTTAAATTTTAATTAAGCTAAGGGGTTTTAATAAATGTGTCATGTATTTAGGTGAAATAAGCTACACATTTTTTAGACAAGCACATATTTTTTATATTATAATTAATTATTATAGTGACTAACAATAATTTATGCAACTATAATTTAAAATTTGCCATCTGTATACTAGTATTTTTTATTCATTTGATGAATAGAACAAATAGATAATAATAATAAATTGCTCCTCCACCATTTCAATTAATGAAATGAAATGAAATGCATTTATTATTTTTAATTACGTGAACTTGTATGATGTAACTTTTCATTTCATATTCACAAAATTTTTGCTACCTTTAATTTGTAACAATGTCTGTATTATTTTTTCAATTAATTTAATATCATTTGCTTATCTTACTTACATACAAAGAAATCATATGTAGATTATTTACTAAGAAAATATAATCACGAAAACTAAGTATCAGTATAAGTAAAGATTGATGTTCAATCCAACCTTATAACAGGCCACTCATTTAGTCACACGCTGTTCTTCTCGATATCTTCTTGGTAGGATACAGACGTATTACTTGTACTTCCCAATCTATAAAGGATTAATATAACGATGATATTTAAAAATCCTAAACTCTGCAGTTTTCTTTACGCCCCCCCTAACCTTATTTCCTATAGAATTAATTAATTATTTTAATTTAGGAACAGTCACAATGGCAACATTAAAACAGGGTCATCAAACTAGGTCATCCGTTATTTCCGTTACTGAGAACCCATAAGCATATACCTGGTCATCATCAGACCTTCAGAATGTTTCATGTAGTAGCACCTGTGCTCAATTAGATAAATGTTGAAAGCTAGGTCATCCTAACTATTCCCGTTACTGAGAACCGATAAGTATATACCTGGTCATCATCAGACCTTCAGAATGTTTCATGTAGTAGCACCCGTGCTCAATTAGATAAATGTTGAAAGCTAGGTCATCCTAACTATTCCCGTTACTGAGAACCGATAAGTATATACCTGGTCATCATCAGACCTTCAGAATGTTTCATGTAGTAGCACCTGTGCTCAATTAGATAAATGTTGAAAGCTAGGTCATCCTAACTATTCCCGTTACTGAGAACCGATAAGTATATACCTGGTCATCATCAGACCTTCAGAATGTTTCATGTAGTAGCACCTGTGCTCAATTAGATAAATGTTGAAAGCTAGGTCATCCTAACTATTCCCGTTACTGAAAACCGATAAGTATATACCTGGTCATCATCAGACCTTCAGAATGTTTCATGTAGTAGCACCCGTGCTCAATTAGATAAATGTTGAAAGCTAGGTCATCCTAACTATTCCCGTTACTGAAAACTGATCAGTACTTACCTGGTCATCATCAGACTTCAGAATGTATCATTTAGTATAATGAAAGCTATTTCAGCAGGCATAGTGCATAGCGTAGTTCAAAATAAATAAATTATTATCATGTAGGCAGATACTCGTACAAGACTACAAAAACTATAGGAACAAAATGAATTCGAAAATCTCTCAGAGAGCGAACAAAAATAGGCAAGAACGATGACAACTCTGTGCCACATGTTTCCTTGCTTTATCTTCAGTTGGTTTTATTGTAGTATAGTCGTTGGTCGGTAGATGGCGCTTAGTTAAAAAATACTAGTAGAGGGACCAAATCTTCAAGGTCATCGGGCAAGGCAATCCCCTTAATACATACCTAAATTATAATAAAACTGTCGGGTCGATGTCTTTCTTATTATAGTGCACGGCTGACAGATATTGTGTACAAACTTACATGATATGGAAACCTTAATAGCCCTTACGCATGTAATCAACATTGTTTAAAATTTCAGGGGAGTTAACAAAAACGGATAATTGATATTGGATAGTACGTGAGATTGAGAAGATAATAGGCAAATAATATGAAATAGCTACCAGTGAGCCAATATGATTTAACGTTAAATCATCAGTAGTTACCCACATAAAAAAATTCCACATTTATGGTTTCCATATAATTTGTAACTTAATGAACTTAATTAAATAGTTTTTTAAGGTCGTCTAGATGAGACGACTGTTTTACTTACATTAAACGAGCAAATCGTTACAGATATTCTTTTGTTTCATTTATTTCTTGGTGCACAATAAAGAAGAAGAAATAAGATAGTTAAGAAAGAATGACATAAATGCACAGTAAAAAAAAAGGATTTAAAAAAAGAAATTATTCACCTTAATAAATGAATTCCACCAGTAGAAAGTAATATAATATTAGATAGATATTACGTACGTCCAATCCCATTTGAAGTGTAGTGTTTTCGTTGAAATAGTATCACTGTCAGTATTTTATTACGGCCCTGAAATCACCACGGTAGTTGGTCTTTATAGTGGTTTCTTAGTCGTAAAGTGTGGATAAGCTGTGTTAGCAAATGATCAAATATATAACTATGTACCGATACGAGTACATTATTAACCCATGTTATGTATTATAATGCTTTAGAACACCGCTATAATCGTTAGACCTTTAATGATATATTTCAATAATTTTGAAATATTTTTTTTTGTCTAATCGTTATTTCCAAGTTATAATATAGTTTAGGAAAAAGATATTTAAATGGTTTTGGAATGATTTGAAATTTGGCATAATTGCTACTTTCATTCTTATAGCAACGGTTGTTTTGTATAGCCTGATGGTGAGTGATCGCCGTTAGGTACTACGTTAATTTTCTGCCATAGCGAAGCGAGCGTGGGTTGAGCATATTTTAATAAAAATATTGTTTGATTATTTAGTGGTGGAGAGCTACGTTGGGTCGGTGTTATCCCTCAAGGGCCTCCAACGGACCGACATGGGTACTTACTTGTGTATCGCCGCGAATAGCGTTCCACCGACCAAGAGCCGCCGATATGAGGTCTCTGTCCTTTGTAAGTAGTATCCTTTACTTGTAAACTCTTGCATGATAAAATATGAAGGGTATGTAATGAAGGGAATGTAGTGTTCAGTTATTTGATCAAAATCTTATTAGAATTTCCGAGGTTCGACAGTCTCCATATCTTTATCAAGAACCTCACATAATTTTTTTCAAACTACACGCTAAAGAGATTCAAAAGAATTTTTTTTGCTTGTATGGATGCTGGATTTAGTGCTATAAAGCGAGACACATTTTGTTAAAATAGGTACCTCGTTACAATAATATTATAACTGTCACATAATTTAAAATAATTTTACCTTTATTTACCATAGTCAAGCCGCTCATCAGAGTAGTAACTCCTGTAGTGATGCGACCACTGGACAGTGAATTACATGACCAAGTGACTCTGAACTGCTATGTCGAGTCATCTCCCAAGTCACTAACGTCGTGGGAGAAAGGAAAATCTCAAGCTCTCAACTATCTTGATTTCGGTAAGATATAGTTTTAATCCGATTTGTTTCGCTTTAAACCCTAGAGTACCATGCGAGTTTTTTGAGATTCCTTCGCTTATTATAAGAGTATAGAGCTTCCTTTTATTAAAATAATGTTTAGAGTTTCAGTACAAATAAAAAAAAATTAATAAAAGAGTCAAAAGAGAACATTAACATTATTTCACAGTGTAGTTACAAATGAATAGGTTTTACTTTTGGTTGTATTAACCTAGCAAAAATGTATTTTACACCACATTGGACCAACTACTACGACTCTGTAGCCAGTTGGTAGCGACCCTGCCTGCAAAGCGAGGGGTCCCGGGTTTGATTCCCGGCCAGGGCAGATATTTATGTGACAGATAAATATTTGTACTCAGGTCACGGGTGTTATTGTGATAATTATGTTATATATTGTGTAGTCCATGCCACCCGTGACGCAGGTAAATTATAACCTATTGTATGAGTGTGTTTAAGCATTTATAATTAGAATTTTATTAGTTCATAAATACTATTATTACTATTGTTATTTCTTCACCTGGATAGCTACCACCCTGTTGCTTAAGTCTGCAGCCGCCAAACGACTCATTGTAGGCTTAAAAGAGAGCCAGTTACTTCCTTTTCCCTTTCTTGGCTGGCAACGTATCCGTATCAGGGAAGCTTTTTCTGTCGCTGATGTCCATGGGCGACGATAGCCACTTACCATCAGGTGGATCTTCAACTCGTTTGGCGGCTATTTCTATAAAATAATATCTGCACGTTGCAGTTATCTTTGAGTCTGAAGTTCGGTTTAGACGTATTAAGTAGTTAAGTAGATAACTAAATTTTAATTACTTAAGTACGTGTAAACCGAACATCAGGGTTTATTTATCATACTTTACGTTTATTTATATAGGTGGCAAGTTGCTAAACAGCTCGAAGTACATCATATCTGAAGAAATATTCAACACGTACTCGTTGCGAATGAATCTTACCATCACGCGACTCAAGAAAAGCGACTTTGGGGACTATACGTGTTCAGCTGCAAACGCTTATGGAAGAGCTGACGGTTATATTACGCTAAAAGGTAAGGTTTATTTCCTTAACCTTAGAAGGATTTTATGGTTCTGTATATTGGCAAATAAAGTGATAATCGTATGATTTACTTATAAATTTACCACTTTTGACGAAAACAGTTTAAGATTATACAACCTTTAGTTCAGCGTTAAAATTCAGCGATTGTTTAAAATTCTTGTAGACATGATTCACAACATGAAAATATCATCAATATCAAGTAACAAGTTACAAGCCTCTTTGCTACATTATTTTACACCAACCCATTTAAACGGTTTTATTTTCATTTTCAACAGAGACGCCGGTCAAAACGACAACGACTACGACGACAACAACCACAACAACAACACGACGCCCGACAACAACGCTGGCGACCACCACGCGACCACCGAAACGACATCTCAAGAAGCAACTGGATCGAACCTACCAGAACGCATTAGACGGAGAGACCCGACAACTGGATCCTAACTACCCGTTAAATTTCTACGTCAACACACACGGAGCATCCAATAACACTCATAATGAATACGCGCAACGAACGGAGAGGCAAAAAATACGCCCTTCGGGACCGCCTCGACACTACGTCGTTTATAATAACAAAGCGGAGTGTATCGCACCCTTCGCTACCCTTTTCGTTGCCAATTTAATAATGAACGTTATATAGACTTTTTGATCTTTAAAACAGATTTTTTTACATTTTTATTAGCTGTGTAGTTAGTGATGGAATCATGGCTGTTAAATTTTTAATGACTTACGTATTTCGAGATTGTTGTGAACAATTTAGTCGACATTCTCGTGTTGATATTGTTATGTAAAGCATAATCATAACCATTTGGTTAAGAATAAAAATATCAGCTTTAAAATAAGGTATTGTTAGTAATAAAGACAATAACATAAAAATAAAACGTTGACTTACGACGTAATTTAAGACAATAATGTGAACTCGTATTGAATAAAAAACAAAAAAAAAAAAAACTAATTTACTCACAATTTTGAAATATCGATTATACCATATCAAAGAACTAAATTGTATTATGAAAACATTTTTAAAGTATACGTGTATTAAGAATTCGATATCATTGTTTCATGATGACTTGTGGTGTGTGTAGGTTTTTTTTCTCAAAATAAATAATATCAGAAGCCGCCAAACAAAATTGTAGTTAAGAAGTTTCCGCTAGAGGCGCTCTTAAAAGTTCGTAGATATTCAGGCCAATATAAATAACATGAACTACGTTACAAGTTATAATAATTACAATTATGAATTATGACGATGAAGTTGAATCGAGTAAAGTAAAATAAAATTGATTATGATTATATTGAGTTTTATCAGTTTGATGATTTATTACACATTTATTTTACGTGTTAATGTTACAAATGTTTAATCAATGAATGATTTTTTATTTATTTTTATTATTATCATTTTATTTTCAAGAGATAATTGGTATTTCTATGTATATAGGTATAGATATTAAAATTTACGTTCATCGAAAGGACATTATCATAAACTGAAGAAGTTGTGACATCAATTTGATAATAATTAATCAAAACTTAAAGCAGAACTTTACCGTTAACTATTGTTATAACCGTAAATTGGTTTAGTAAATAGTGTTAAGATTAAATTATTAATGATATTTTGTATGAGAATGTAAAATTAAAGGACAATAAAATAAACTAATGAGTAATGACAGACCAACATAAATTATGAATGTACTGAAACTATCATGTATGTAGATCATAATAACGCAGAGAATCGTGGCAAGATTATAAAAGAATAAGCTGTTTATAAAATCAGGATTTTTTTAAATCCGACAATATATTTTTAAAGATAATATTGAATTAACAAGTCTTAATATTTTGAGCTGGAATGCTACCACTTTATTGTATTGACAGTTTGAAGCTATCGTTATCTAAGGTTTAGACAAACGAATAATTTTACTATGATGTTATGATTTTTTATGTATGAAAGTTAAATTTAAAATAAATTGAATCTTTTACATGTACGCATATATACATGTACACATGAATTGTTATATTATCTAAATATTGGACACAATTTAAAAGTCATCAATAGTATTTTTTGTATAAATCTGTGCATGAATCTCGCCATGATTCTATAGTCATCGGAATGGTTTAATATTATTTTTTTGAATTGTATATTAAACTATTTAAAAATCTTAAAATACTAACTACTTTTGTAATTTTAAAAATATTGGTTTTAACTGTAGAAAGTTATTTTAGGTAATTTTACAATACTATGACAATAATGTCTTTACATGTAGTTTTAAAGGCCGTGTTACAAAACTTATGTAACAGTTTGAGCTTCTTTTACATTGTAAAATATGGTGTTACCAATGGAATACTACCTTGATTTATTAAGGTGATAAAATAAATTCTGATAATAATTGTAGTAATTAACTTTATTTTATATTTATATTACATTATTTGGGATACCATTCACTCTTGATATTGTTGTGAAAATGTCACACGTTGCAATAAAATCTAGGTATGTAGTTATATTTATTGGATTCATATTTATTTTGATAGAGATATTTTAAAACCAGATGTTTGTAGGCAAAAGCCATTTTCTATAAATCAATAACATTTTTGCAATACGGCCCTTGAATCATAATTAAATAAGTTTCATGACAATAAATAAAGTACGTTTATAAATGTCTCATTATAAACGTTATTTCATTACCAACGGATTTTGGGATACCATATTGAAAATAACACACTTAGAATAATAATAGATATTTGATATTTGAATAATAAATTTGTCTTCCGAATAGGTATACCGTAACATATTCGGCTCATTGAAGTTCATTTACGTGTTAAAGAATAAAATACGAAGTGTTGACTTCGAGAAGTCATAGTTGCGATATGTACGGTGTAAGTAACGAGAAAGAATTTATAGTAGTTATAGGATTATGTAATGTATAATTGTATAAAAAGCATTTTATAATCAATTGCTTAGTGAGGTGTTTCTATCATGACGCTATAGTATTTTTATTTTTATTCACTTAAAAATATATTTAAACTTTGCTTTATAATATTTTTCATGAATAATTTAATCGTAGTGACGCATCTCTCAAGTAATATTTTATTGTATAAAAGTAAATTAATCTTTTCAATGATTTGATGTGATGATTTAAAAATAACAACGGTAATAATAAAATACAATAATATTAATGTTGAAAAGCCTTCAGTGAGGCTTCAGTTATTAGTTGCATCTTAGATTTCTAAGCGTAGTTTTGTAGAAATGTTTTACTCATTGTATTTAGTAAATCATAACATATTGTTAGTAACCTAAATACGTTACTAAAAGATTTAGCTGCAATATGGATTACATACATAACAATAAGAATATGAAACTAATGACAATACGCATGACTGATTTGATTTACCTTTATCAGTAATTATTACCTAATTATTTACCTTACGATTTCTTTTATTGTTTACTTTGCTTAGCAAGTTTATAGAATTAACACGTACAATAATTTCATATATCTTTACTAATGTATATGGACAATAAGCTTTGACAATCGTATGTTTGTATATACATATTTAAATATCAGATTTAACCACTTACTAGCATGGCGTACTATTTATCAATGTTAATCTTAAGATGTTAATATCATTTTATGATATTTTAAAATAAAAAAGACATATTCAGAATATTATGTGTCTTTTATTTTATTTATTATAATCATAAGTAAGCCTTTGACTACGATTGCACCTGAAGGTAAATAGAGAATCATTCCAGAGCAGCGGACTCCAACTTACTAAGATGCTATTCAGTCTTTCTCAGGTCACGAATCTACTTTTTAGTAAAAAAATATTAGGCAAAGCTAACGGTCGTATCGGGGCGCAAGGTAATATTTGTCATACATCAGAGGTTAAGGCTACAAACGCAGGCTTAACGATCCCGATAGTGTTCACGACAATTTGCCAAAGCCAACTATTCAACGCGATTGAAATCGTAGTAGCCAAATTTAGTTTATTACTTACGTACTTTATATGTCGGGATTTAACCAAAGTTACTCTGATGAAGGATAATACCATGTGGAACCGTATACCAGAAACTTTATCCTAATGTTCATTGTATTTAATCGTTCATTGGCCTTTGAGAACATAACTCTCACCTGCACAAAAACATAAATCAGGTTTAACAACCAGTGATATCCCTAATGGATGAACTATGACTTCTTGCGATAACTCTTCTTGCGTTACAAGGGAATTCCTAGATATTTCGGTTTACAGTTCTGATTTTGATAGTGAATAGGTACACAATAACTTAAATACTTATTTCCAGTAGCAGTGATAGCTTGTCAGTAAGAAAACCTATTACTCTGTTGGGCTCTGGTTCAAATCTTGCATGCTCAAATTATTTTGTGACCATTAGAAATAAGATCACTTCGTTACTTCTGCAAAGGACAATACCTACTGAGAAAACTAGGAATAATATACTTACATAATTTTTTTTAAGGCCTAAAAGGATAATCTGCTAATGGAAGATACGTCTTTATATCTGTCCCTGGAACCTAGTAGGTGGCAGCGGTGTCTATAAAGTACATAGGGTTGCTACATAAACGTAACGGGCTACTTTTTCTAATTCTTTCTCAATTTCTAATACTTTTGCTATTAGTATTGTGTGCGACGTTGAATGAAGAAATTAAATTTGTGAGTAGGTAATCATTAAGTATTAACAAAAACGACACAATAGTACTTAAGAAGTAGTATTAACATATTCCTATAGCAAAGCAAAAAGCAAAGCAAAGCAACAACCCATAATTGTCCCACTGCTGGGTTCGGGGTCTCCTCTCACAATGTGAGGGGTATTAGGCCATAGTCTACCACGCTGGCCAAGTGCGGATTGGTAGACTTCACACACCTTCGAGAACTTTATAGAGAACTCTCCGGTGTGCAGGTTTCCTCACGATGTTTTCCTTCACCGAAGCAAGTGATAATTATCTTGTAATACGCACATAATATTTGAAAATTAGAGGTGCGTGCCAGGGTTTGAACTCGGGCCCCTTCGTTCGTGAGACCAACGTTCTACCGCTAGGCTATCACTGCCTATAATTCCTATTTAATCATATATTCCTATAATTCCTATTTAATCATATTAGTTACAAATAATTAATGAATATATTAATACATAATAACTTTATTATTATTGGAACGCAAATTGGGAATAATTAACTTTAATAATCTCTTGTTGAAAAAACTTAAGATCTTAAAATCTCTTGGAGATAGGTTTTTTATGGGAATAGTCGACAAATGAACTGACGATCCACGTGACTATCGTTGCTCATGGGCATCATCACACTCCGGCTTGCTTGAAGCATTAGGCTGACAGAAAAATTGTAGGCATTACAGATACGGATGGGTGTCATAAGAGGCGACTAAAACCGGCTTGCTGGTGGCCGTCAATGGCCTCTCATAATTTTTTCTCTCTTTCTTTGCCAGCAATGCATCAGTGATGCTTTGGTGTTGCTGAAACCAGGGCGGGGTTCTTGTTACATATAAATATACAGTTTATTTACCATAGAATTATAACAAGTTAAGACCCTCTCTTTGAATTTCTTACGGAACAGAAGACGAGCCGCGAAGCGTGGACTTATAATTAAATTACAAACAAACCCGATTGTTATTCAGCACATCTCGAGAATATCGTTCGAAGTATGGAACGTAAATCAACACATACCTGCTTACACACAAAGAGATTTATTTGAAGCATGAACTAAGATTTATTTACACAAATGTTACATCCCGACTCACCTGGTTCGAGATTTCATTATTTTATTTAATATGTAAATAAAATAAAGTAAATATATATGTAATATGTAAATAAAATAAAGTAAATATATATGTAATATGTAAATAAAATAAAGATAAACTATGATACAAAGTAATATCTTGTTAAAAATCAATCCGTATTTTGTCTATTTTAGGGTTCCGAAGTAAAATCGGAACCCTTATAATTTCGTCATGTCCGTTCGTCTGTCCGAAGCAAAGCGCCGAGACCTTTAGTGCTAGAAAGGTGTAATTTGGAATGGATAACATATTGCTCTCAAAACTCGAGCTCAAACTCGAACTCTGTCATAGAATAAAATATTGAAAAACATTTTTATTTCAGGGTACCTACTTCCCCTACAGGTAACGTGAGGATGAAGTTTTTATTCGACGCGTACCTTTAGTGTGGCATATCGTTGAAAAGGTCTTTCACATTATGGGTCTTCTAAGACCATTTTTGGAATTAGGGGTCCGTTTGCGAAAAATTTGGCTTTAAAGTGATAATTTTGGTTAGAGTCAAGTGTCTCCCCCTGCTGGCTAAACCGTTGGAGTTGGACAAGTGAAAAAATTCTCAAAAATAGGTTATATTATGATAAATTTTCTAGGCAAATATCATGGCTATGTTAGCGTAAGTAGTTAATGAATAATAGTCGAGAAACGTACTACCTACTTCTGAACCCTACATTGGCACGTGGCCTGCACGCACTTGCCCGGTTTTTATTAAATATTGTTTGTATAGCAATAACAAAATGTATTATTTACGGTCATATTAAGTTTACTGAACTCTTTAACCAGTAAGCCACCAACCAAATCCGATAATATAATGGACGCATCTAATAAATATCATATTTTCAATTCTTATTAGCATTCTGTGCCACAAAATAATATGAATGATGCGAATATTGAGTGACTACGTACGTGTAACAAGTTCAGCAGATTTATTCGAAAGTAATATTCGGTGAGCATCTGGCGCTGCGGTGTGAGAGATTCAGCTGATCAATATTCGGGAAGTCGCGGCGAAGAACTGTGAAATATGTCAGTCTCTTACTCACTCCGACTTGGAGTTATTTGTAAGAAACGAATTGCAGTTGCAGGATCGTGTTGCCGCTACAGATGTTGTCTTTGTTTACGACTTCCTGCGATGTCATTTTATATCTTGTAGTCGGAAACTTTGAATGGAAAGCAAGCTCAAGTTAACGTGGAATTTTTACGTGGCCGTAACATACCTATTGCAGTTCTATGCAGATGTTGCCACTACGGATATGGTTTTTCAACTCTGTAGTTGTCTTTTTTCTCCTTTCAAAAACTGTGGCGAGAATCCTGAATTTGGAATCTATGTTACACTTTATAAAATTGCGTTTTCAGACCATGTTCATTCAATCGAAAGGAACTATCAAATTGATAAGCATTCTTATCAAATTTTGAATGCTACTCTCATCGAACTAAGTTGGATATTTATTTAATATATGTAGATGTATTTTCAATTCAGAATCAAAATCATTATAATATTTTGCTTCTAGTACATTTTGCTTTCAAAAACGAAAAGAAGAAACAGTGAAAACAATTTCAAATAAGTTGTTGACAGTTGTAGCAAACTAATCGTGACCGTAATTTCTATGCACCGCTTCTCTCAACAAACAAACTTTTATATTGGTCACACATTCCTCTTAACGGCTTGCGTAATTTCAAAATATCTCACGGATGCGGCAGTCACGTGACTTTAGCCATACAATTTCATATATCACCGCGAAACAAAAGCGTAATTGGTGCCAAAACCGTGTTCCGTAGGCTACGTAAATGAAATTTCATGAATAGTTTAAATTTCGTTCATAAGGGTTTACATTGCGCATAACTATTATTGCTGTATTTAATAATATATCAGTATAATCGTTTTGTGCTAAATGACTTGGTATTAAAGACTGTCAAACTAAATGATAATTTGGACTGGGAAATATTGTGAAGCGTCGATAAATGAAAAATAAATTGCATTAATTTCTTCTCTCTTTTTTCTTATCTTATCTTATTTATTAGTCAGGTATTCACATAAAAAAATCTATTCAGATTTAACTTACAGGCATATTATTGGTTAGAGGAGAAGATAACCATCAATAACTATATTTAACTAGCTGCCCGGACAGACTTTGTTCTGTCAAAAGTTTTTTTTATTATTTTGAGATATAAGCTATCCTATCTTTCAAGTTGGATCAAACTGCACACGGTGTGCAAATTTGATTAAAATCGGTTCAGTAGTTTAGGAGTCCATCGCGGACAAACAACGTGACACGTAATTTATATATATTAAGATTAAAATATTTTTGTCCGTTACTTGATAATAACACGTCACAGATATATAACAATTTCTCTCCCCCACAGAACATATTATTAAGTTTCGAATTATATCTGTAAAGGCTGATTGATTGATTGTTCTGTGCATTCGTGCATACTATTCATAACCGGTAAAGGCTTACGGATCTTGCTCCAATAGCGTATTATGATTAAATCTATGAATATCCTCATGCCATATTCTACACAATCGGAGATAATGATCAGAAACTTGTATGGTATAATTGTTTTAATCATTAATTCAGTTCACAATATTGTACATTGTATAATACGGTGACAGTAAATGTTTTTATCTACAAAAGAAGGTACTTATGTTGCACTTAGCTCGCTTAGCTTATGAACTAGATTTTTTTAAACTTGTTTTCGTCCTCCTGTAAAGTGTCGATTTTTCACTCGTATCACTTATCACAGGAGACACAGGTTTAGTAACATGATAAGAATTCAATAGTACAATTTGCTACGGCGTAGCACTTTGCTACGTAAGTAGCACTGAACATAATTATTATCAAGTAGATTAAATTAAATCCATACTAATATACTATATACTTATACTAGTATACTATATACTAATATTATAAATGTGAAAGTGTGTTTGTTTGTTTGTCCGTCTTTCACGTCGCAACGAAGCTGTTATATGGTATGGTTTTTGTGCGTGGAGATAGTGAGAAGGGTGGAGAGTAATGTAGGCTACTTTTTACCGCGGTAAAACATCCCCATGGGAAGAACGATATTTTGTTAGCTGCTAGATATTTAGTTCCGGATGTTGTTAATAGATGGCGTTAGTAAAATTCACGTTAGTAAAAAAAATGATACATGTAAATTACTTAAGTCATAGGCAACTAAGTCTAACTAAGACGAATTTGTAAAAAATCGATCTCTACCGCGGGCGAAGCTGCGGGCAAAAGCTAGTAGTATCATAAGAAAATGTTGTAATGGTACATGACATGGTTGTATATCATAATAATTATCTACTAACAAAATATACGAATATAGTAAGAGATTAATCTTTAGTTGCTTACTTTTTATGTCAATTACTTCTTACAATAATGTGATTTAAGAACAACGTCAATTATTTCAGTAATCTAAATTAATTCAATACAGCATTATATTAAACCGTAAAACTTGGTTAAAGTTTGTATTTTGAACAATAATGTTTTCACGAGAAAACGTTAAAAGTTTTAACAAAAAGTGTAAACAAAACTGTTGCAAGTTATTGTTAGTTGGTTTGTGCCAACATTGCAAAAAGTTATGAGTGAAATTTAACCGCTGTACGGAAGACACAAAAGGTATAGTAGACAGATACATTACGTGATGATGAATAGTATCATTAAGTGAAATAGTAGGGTAAGCTCATCTCATTACGTTACTTATTTATGCGGTAATACTAAACTTTGGGCCCACGATGGAGCTCTGTGAGTGGAATATAAACGACAAAAATGAGTCCAATCTTACTCAAAGTAAATTGTCACACCGCCACCCATGGATACCATGTACCATGGTAGCATAGATATCAAAGATATCATGGATTAGCTAAACAATTGAATCACTAATGGTTGATAACAATAAAAAAATGTTGTTGCGTTTGAGTGCGTATTATTCAAAAGAGTGAATATTATTCAAAAGAGTGCGAATTATTCTAATTTCATATTTTTGGTTCCTAATGGCCACAGAGTTACAAAAATAGGTGAAAACGAATTATTTCAAACTTAGATAAAAAAAAAAACCGTAGTTTATGCAACTGAATAGGAGTACTTTTACTGTTACTTTTATTGTTCTGTAGGTGAAGAGACTAGAGTCCAGAAATTGAATATTTAAGAGTGTCGATGATGTTGTTTGCATGCTTCACTTTGAGGTATTAATTTTTCACAGATAATAAAGCATTTTAAAGTTTTTATATTTTACGTGATTTTTTTATTTAGCTCGAAAAAGATAACTTTAACAGAATTGACACACTTTACCGAGATATTGCGTTGGTCTTGTAATATGAAAATTTATCGCACTGTATGGCGTAGGAATATGAAGTTAACTCAGAAAAATATGTGGCCCATTCACTAATAACGGAAGACATTTTTCTTTAAGAAAGCTTCGAGATTTTATATCCAAGAAAAAGAAAAAATGTTTTGTTTTTTCGCATTACAAAAGCATTTTTTCACTTTGATCTATAACCAGTCAGTACATATTTCAATATTCATGACATTGTGCTTATTTGAGATATTTTACAAGGTTTTATTTATCTTGCAATGAATCTATGTTTTTCTGGGTGGAATCTTGAAACTGGATTTTAAATCAGTTGATATTGTTATTGATTTAAAAACCACACCACGAAACGAGTCATTTCCTCACCCCAGCTTTTTGTACCATGAACGGACATAAAAATCTGATGGAATCGTTTGAATCACGGAGAAAGCATGTGGTGTATTGTGTCACTCGATACACAATTACGATATGATATTATGATAATAGGGTGAGTCGGTAACGTGAATCACAGGGCTCTTCGAGGCAAGGCTTTTGTATTCAGTTTGGCGGATGACGATAACCTTAATGTAAGCGTCGTCACGGCTGGTGGTCCAAAGAAGGATAGCCTTTGTCGCAGTCCCTTACCCGCGCTCAATTCTTTTCTCTTTATACCGTTTCTCACTTGAGTAATTCGAGGACAATAAACATCGTCTATTTGACAGACGATGGAGAAACATCGAATGTTCGAACTCACTGTATCAGGGTTTTGGTTCTTTTAACATTGTTGGTCGGGCCATTGAAGATTGGGCCATCGATTGTATTTAAGCGAAATAAAGGATTACTATTCAAATAAATGCACAATTAATCTCCAATGTTACTTATTAGCAGCGCGTTAAGCAACTGTGGGCGTTGCCGGTAGATGGATGGGTGACCGCTAGTGGCAACAAATTCTTGATCGTTTCCGTGCTTCCGAGAGCACGTAACGTTCGTTAACAGATTTCTACTACTAAAGTAACATTTGTGCTACGAATGAACCTACAACAAATATGTATTTATTTCTCCCACTTTCTTTACCTTAACCAGGAATCAAACATGTGACTTGATGTTACTTCTTTGATAAGTACAATAATTACCGTTAGTAAAGTAAGCGTGATTTATCATTTACGTCATAATGTTATTAATCTATATTAGTAGGTACTAAATTAATTACATTGTTAGGAGAGCTCGTTAATAATATACTTATCACATTTGACGGTAATCAACCTTTTTGTTACGATTACTTTCATCTCTACTTTAGCTAGTCATGTTCGCAATTTGTTAAAACTACTTAAGCTCGCAAAAGGTATATCTTTTTTGTATGCCGACATCGATTCGTTACAGTTTCATCTAAAAGTCGCAGAGGAATGAACCGGTCACCTTACAAACCCTATCATGAATTTGCAAAACGTTCAAGAGGCGGCATCTCTCGAGGGAACTTCGTGCGGACTTGCACGTTCGTTTTTGCCCCGTAATTGCTGCAGAAGAATGTTTTTTACGAATCTAGGAGTAACTTGTAGGTAAGGAATATATTGCATAGCGCCAGCATAGTATTACATTTACGCATAGAAATATTATATCAAAACTACGAGTAATAAGACTTCATGGATTGCGATTAAAGTTTTACCGATATATTCCTATCATTAAAGTGATGACTCATTCACTTTCATTCTAATCAAATCAAATCAAAATATTTTATTCATATAGGTATCACTGATACACTTATGCATGGTCCATAGTGGTCCATAGAAGGCTAATTTGAAAACACATTTCTTTTTTCTTTTTTTTTTGTGATTATTAACAATTAGAATGTGACGACTAAAAAATACTTGACTAAATAAATGTAGGCCAGATCCATGAAGTTTTCCACGTTTTACATTTTTAAAGGTCAATTTATTCCTGCAAATTAGATGTATACTGTTTACTGTTTACCAAACTATCATCACCGATCGTGGATAAAACTCCCAAAGGTAACAATCGCTTTGATTTGAAGAACGAACTCAGTTTACGAATGGATTTTATGACTCATGTTTAGTGATTTGCTTTTTCAGTTTTTTCTTTAAATCGTTCCACTTTGATATTGAGGGAAGTAGCTTTATAATAATTCAAACAAGAGCTATTTCCTTATAAGCATTTCTTTAAATACCATTGCCAATATGGTACTTTCTGCAACTATATAATTGAATATGTATATAAAATTTATTACAGAGCTTTTTACAATTATTCTTTTAAAAAATCACAGAGGTAGTTAGAGAAAGAAGTAAAAATATTTCATTGATATAATTCAATGATACACATAATTTACTCGTTCAATACAAGTAGGTAATAGTAATAATATACCCATTAAGAAGTTTTTTTTTCTATAATATTACAACCACTACTCTAATGACACGTTTATAATTTATGGTAGTGTGAAATTATAGCGTTTCATCCGAGTTAAATTCAAATGTAAAAAGTTCTATAATATCTTCCACTAATATATTTTTATGACATTATAATTTGAAGTATAAAAACCCATGAGCCAAAAGCCAAACACTGTTTGTGTATCAATATCGCACTCTTCGCAAAGTATACAAGCAAGCTCCTGCATTTTGTATTCAGTTTGGCAGACTACGATAACTTTAATCCGGGTAAAGTGTCACCTTGAGTGGCTTACAGTGAAAGAACCTTTGTCTGGAGAAGGGTATAACCTTCTTATTTTTTTCGTCAGGTTTTCCTCTATTGTCACGGAGTAAGTTAAAGTCCTACCATTTTTTCCAACATGCTCTATTGCACGCGGTATGCTATACTAAGCGATATTAATAACAAAACAAGAATGGACATTAGCGGTTATACTGATAGCTTTCCAGAAATCTATCTCTTTCCACGAAATCGAAATGGCACGAGTAGAAAGTAAGTAAGACACTTGGATGGAATGGGATTGGATAGGACTAATTCTTCACTTCAATCACGGGAAGAACACGTCGGGACATTTTATCGTAATAAAGAAACACGGGGCCTCATAGCGTGTGATCATCTGTGTCATTGAGGGAGGTTCCTTGCAGAAATGGCAAAGAGAAATGGTATGAGCCCATTGCCATAAGCAGGAACGGTACCGACCAAATTAATTTGGTGGGTGCATACTCTCATAGAACCATTAAAAACTATTGTGAGTACATTAAATACATTAAATATTTCATGATTTTTTTGATTGATGACAACGTATTGATTCACTTGAAATAATTAGTAGAAGTGAAAAATAAATACAATTTTGCAGGTTTGAAAATGTCTTTGTGCTTCAGTGATCAGTTAAGTTTAAAATCAAATTGATGCGACATCGTGACTTCCTCATTAGCGAGCATAGAGCGAGGCACCATAATAGGACACCAAAGTTTGTTGTGGGCTGTGGCTCGTATCGAACAATTTGTCAATATAATTTTCAAAATAAATAAAGAAAGAAGCACAATATACGCACCCGTAATAGAATTCCCATTTGCCAATGGTGTTTATTTATTGGCTTTATTAATTTATTAGTGCATCGCGGAGTGTGCTCCTACGCAAAATATTTTTGTATGGAAAAAGTTGAAAATCGAAAATGCATTGTTTCAGTGGTTCCATTTTGAGGCATATCGGTTAGACAGTTCAAAAGTCTATAAAACACATGCGTACAAATTAGTTTTTTATATATTATATAGATTAACAAAATCCCTAGCTCTTCATGGATATACAAATAACAAACCACAATCACACTAAAACAAAACCGGAAACAAGGCTAAATGTTTGCCCCAGTCACAAACAGAACCTTTTTATTAGCTGGGTGAATACTGAACTAATATTTATTTCATTTGTCTTAATTTTATCATTATAATATTATTATCATCATTGACAATTTGGTTTTGTATAGCACTCCACTCATCGTTCGCAAGTCGACTTGTTTCTTGGGAAGATCTTATGAAACTTTTATCACAACTTTTACCTCAAGATGACAATAACATAAAAGTGACAGCACTGCTCTGGGACATGTCAGATCTTTCTGTCATATCAGAAAGCTGCCTCCCAGCGCGGTCAACTCATCAGAATAAGAAACTAAGGTCAACTCTCTCAAATACATTTTTGCTCACGTCAGTAAAATACCTTAATGACTTTATTACTAGTAACTATTTGTAAATTAAATTGAATCGGCTGATCTATCATTATTTCACATTAGACACCCAGACTTCATAAAAAGACTACTTTTTTTTCTCCAAGGGACAATGTATGTATATACCAAAACACACAGCGGTGAGAGAGAGTTAAGGTTAATTCGATGAGTTATGTGAGAATGGTAATAAAGGAGCATACACATTTTCGCATTTATTACATTTTAGTTTTGGCAAATCAATAATTCAGCAAAGGATCTCCCCTTTGCTTTTCTTTATACAATGTTCCTGAGGATATGCATTATAACAGAACTACAACATCACTACTACGGAACTCAAAAAATCTCGGAGCAGTTAGTTGAGTTTCAATGAACAATCCTAAGTTTGCTTTAACACGTCGCTATATGCTTTGTTTGGGGACCTATGTATTTTATTATCAATTGTTCAATTTGTTCAATGTCAACTGTTCATACAACTAACTTATGATTTTCAGAGTGAAATTAAGAAAATGCTTAATTTATATTGGAGGCCATAAATAGGCAATTCATGATAAAAAAAACTGAATAAAAGCATAGAATTAGATATTAAGTTAATTATAGGTATTTGAATTATTGTAAAATAATACTTCAGTGCCACACTCTGGCTCGATCTTGCAAAATAGAAAAGGCTTTTGTAAGTTTAAAACAATTCGCCTCTTTTTTTTCTTTTCCCATAAAAACATTCTTTAACATTATGATTTTGCATTTTAGCCCCTAAACATAGGACTCATCGAGATATAGATTTCTGAGTTATAGATTTTCACATGTCGTCTTGGTACTGAATCTGCTTAATTACAATTGTCATTAGACCGTTTTTGCTATTATTAATATAACTACTGCGCATTACAGATTTCTACGAACGACGGATTGCTACGAACCTAAGCTGAGACGGTGCCGCGGTGCCGAACACCGACTGAACTTGATGGATTGTGATCGAAGGCCTCGTTGATCATATTGCACGCTGGTCATTTAGTTTTGCGATAGATTGCTCGCCGTTTCGGTCCCTCGAAAATGTATTAGTTTGGAAGCGGTGCACTGTACCTTATTTCGTTTTACAAGTTACCGAGTTATCGTTTAGGAACTAAAATTGCAATTTATAAACTGTAGTCATATTCTCTAATGATTTTATTAATGTACATACAGTAATAATAAAAAATCAAATAATGTACAACATTTAGTTTTAAGTATAATTTTAATGTCAGTTGCATGCTTGCAAAATAATTAAAAAATTTAATAATTAACATTCATAACTGATAGTTACATGTTTGTGATTTCTGTTTTGCAGCGTGATTGCATAATTATTTTCTCTTGCACAAAACTGACGGCGAGTGAAGTCTTTTCAAAAAATAAATATTTTATCAAAATAAGAACCCGCCTTAGTCGAAACCTCTTTAAGTACTCTTTAAAGAAAACGTATTTTATTTTGTAATTTATCACAAACTCTCTAAGCCAGAGATCGAAGTACTTAGTAACAAACGAGCTTCAGTGTTTGCTTGTAGAGGTCAGGGTGTATGTGCCCGGTTTTTAAACTTTTATTAAGCAGTAAGTAATCTGTGTCTTTGGCTTAACTGCAAACACGGTTGGATAATGAAGATCCCGTCCCTCGTGAGCCACCCATCACTTTTTGGAACGAAACGTTTTTGCTAAAGAGGGATTAGTGTACCCTCTTCGGGCTCGATTTTGCTGAGATGCTTTATCATTGGGGTTTCCAACTAACATGAGGTTAACTTGTAATCTTAGCTTTATTTGGTCGTTGTAGCATCTTCATACATTCGGGTACTGTAATAAAACGGTTTTGTGGACTTTTTCAGGATCATAATATTCATTATCGATTTTTTTTCTAAAAGACGGGAGGATGAGATATTAATACTTTATATACGTACAGCAAGATAAAGAGGTATAAGGACTGTCACTGCTTTTATAACGACCCTGTAGCCTAGTTGGTAGCGACCCTACCTGCGAAGCGAGGGGTCCCGGATTCGATTCTCGGCCGGGGCAGATATTTATGTGACAGATTATTTGTACGCGGGTCATGGGTGTTATTGTGATGTGTTACATGTGTCGTCCATGCCACCCGCGACACAGGTGTATGAGTATAGGGGTATGAGTTTGTTGGCGTATATTTATTTAGTTATAATAGACATATTGTTATCATTTCCTCATCATTTTATAATGATTTTTTATGCACGTTATGAAATTCTTCGCTGCATCGACTTTAAAGCAATTTAATATACATAATTATGCAAAAAATCATATTGTGTATTACCTATTATTACGTCTTAGAATAATTGAGAGCTATTGAGCAGTTACTTTGCTTAATCTGCTTAAAAGTATAAAATATACATTATTAGTCTCACATATAAGTATTTATAATATTTATATTTTGTTTGTTCAAAGCGATAATTGAAATATAGGTATATTTTTTTTTAATTTCTAAGTAAGTTGTGATTTAAATTACTATATTACGTAGATTGAAGAAGTATTATTTTGTATTTATCACAAATAGTGAAAAATATTGCACTAAGACTCCGCGATGGATATCTTTGAATTAATCTCCCATGACATAACGAGTTTAGTGTCATTCGATTGGCTACATCTATTCAATATTCATTAACTATCGATGAGGGTAATGGAGATCATTACCATTATGGTAATGATAACCTCATTATGGATAATTTATAGATCTCCAAGCTGCATGGAATATAAAATATTATAAATATTTTGTCACGGTTATATTGATTTCAGGCTACAGTTCACACATTTCATATATTTCATATTCATATCATTCGTTTTCACATATTTCATATTTTAGAGCATTTTAAGAACTTTCAGGTAACTAATAACTAAAACAGATAACTAAGCAAATTATGTGTTAATTTTAACACGCAAACAAATGTAAAAACATCGAAGATAGTGTAACCTTCGAGTGCGGATTCCCCGTGAACGGGTAACACATTGATAGTAAAGAAGGAAACAGGTTTGTCTATAGATATAAACTAGAATAAATTAAAAAATTAAAAAAAACCGGCCTGCTATCAAAAAAGCTATTAAGATATAACTTTTTGAAATCCTTATGTTGAGCTCTTTAATTAACCTTATTGCATTATTCACTTTAATATTTTTAAGATACGCGCGAAAAACATAACTTCTTTGGCAGACGGGTGAAAATAAAGATGGAGTATAATATATTTTATTTATCTTTACATATAATAGTTACTAGTTGCAGGAAAAATTAGTTTGCAAATAAAATCAAAGTTCGCTTTGCTTTACGAGCATGTTAGACCCTTACCTTCTTCAAAAGCACCGAGCGCCCGGAGGTCCGATTATATGTAAGTATTCAGCTCAAAATAAATTAAGTTCCGGCTAATATTGCTGGGCACGTCCTCATCAAATAGGCTTCTCCTTACCTAAAAATATGGAATACTGTGAAAAACGTCGAGTCAATTTGCGAGCATTTGTCTGGTCGCCTTTATTTGCCGGCTGAACGGGCACGAGAGGCCCCTTGCCCGGCCACGGTAAATCAGCTTACATTTTTTCAAAGGTTTTCTGTGTTTGGCGGTCCTCGCTTCAGTGGAACATTTACAGCGTAAAAAACCATTTCATCTTCTCCAACTAACTCGCTAACATGATATATGACTGAGACTAGTTCAGTTAATAGGATGATTTATGTGTTTACTGTATGAATATATTTTGCAGGGTAAAGAGGTATCTACTAAATTGCCATACGGGTCATTCCATTGGAAATGATGTAGTGTGTACTTCGTTGTAGCATGTCGAGAGATGAAAATTCAATAAGTTCATTATGATTGTTATTCAAATAAAATCTCTTGAAAGTAAATGAATTAATCTCAGGATGTTATGGACGTCTAAGTCAGGTACTCCCGAGCTTCAATATGAAAGGTCCTCGTCAGACCTACGGTATATTAGACCTTCACTTTTGCCCGCACTTTTGGTAAATGCTCTAGTTTATACATATGTACTTGGGCCGACATTATTTCTTATCTATATTAACGACCTTTGCAGTTTGGCTATAAATAAATGTAAAATAGTGACTTACGTGGATGATACTGCACTTCTTGTTCACGGTATCACTTGGGCTGAAGCCTGTTTCAATGCCGAAATAGCTTTGCGAACGGTCGTAGATTGGTTAGATAAAAATTTGCTCACCATAAATTTAAATAAATCTACTTTTATAACCTTTTCTGTTAGTACATCTTCCTTACCTGCTGAAGCATTTACTATTAAAGCCCATCGTTGTAAAGATGAAAGTAATTGTTCCTGTACAAAACTAACGCCGACTCATACAGTTAAGTACCTTGGAGTTCAAATAGATCGTTTTATGACCTGGAAGGAACAAATTGAACAAACAGTATCCAGAGTTAGAAAATTAATTTATATATTTAAAACGCTGAGCCGCATTATTGATGAGGAAACTCTCAAGATGGTATATTACTCATTGACTCAATCTGTATTGCTATACTGCCTTCCAGTCTGGGGTGGAGCTGGCAAAACCAGCCTACTTCGTTTAGAGAGAGCGCAACGTGCAGTGTTAAAGGTAATTCACTCAAAACCAATCCGTTTTCCTACATCCGAGCTTTACTCGATTGCTAATGTTCTGACAGTTCGACAGTTATATATCCGGCAGACTGTACTACGTAAACATTTAAGTGTCCCTTATGTCAATATAAATGCAAACTCTCGACGGGCAGCTCGGATATTCGATATAACAAGATGTAGTACTGAATTAGCTAAGCGTCATTTTGATTATCTTGCAACACGAATATATAATAAAGTAAATGGAATCTTACATCTATACCCACTTAGGTACCATGAATGCAAATTAAAACTGACAGAATTTTTACAAAAGTTAACGTATGATGAGACCGAATTATTTATTTCTAATAATATTTTATAATTATCCCTTGTAAACACACACGCAACAACACACACACACACACACACACACACACACACACACACACATGCACACTCACACACTTACTTAAGTCATTATTGTAATAGATTTAAGGTATTTTTTTGTATTCCTTGCTTCTCCGAGGTGGCGTAAATAGCGGCGACACAGTTTAATACTATTGTCGATGTTTACGATCATTTAAATTGTGAAACTGTTTTTTGTTGACAAATAAATCTTTAAATCTTTTAGTTTGGCTGTTTTTGTTTGCGTAACCACCATCTTTGGACTATCACAAATATTTTGATATAAAAAACATCCAAAGCGGTTTTTGCATAACAAAAAGTAATAAAATACTATACATTTTATTTAAATAAGTTTGAAAAACATTAATTAAAATAAAGCCAATAATAATAATGTTTAACTAATAATAATTCATGATCTCGATTATTACTATTAACTTCTGCGATAGTGTCATTATTTCATTGTTTTGTGTGTAGATTATGAGTACAAACGGAATAAAATGGCTACGCTAATTTACAGCAAACTAAGGTCATTAATTTTATGAATTCTTTTATTATAAAATCAAGTGAAAGTACAGAATTCGAGTGAATTTTTTTAATTCAGATTCGATTAATAGTTCATACTCGACTAGTCACTTTGATTCTCGAGTACAGACTTGAGAAGTAAATTGGTAATAAGAATAACTTGCAATTATTTCTCGAGTACAGACTTGAGAAGTAAATTGGTAATAAAAATAACTTGCAATTTTTTTCATTACAAAACTATTCTTTGTGAGAACTCCGACTATTTCATTGTTTCAAATATCTTTGCAGTTTTTTTTCATTTCCTAAATATTATGTTAAATGCAATACTGTATCAAACACATTTATGTAACAAAGTTACGGCGTAGGTGTTAAATAAAATAAACCCATTTCTAATACACGCCCATAGAGGCGAAGTCCTACTCTTAAATGCGAAACTAATAATAAATTCGTAGCACGTCTTCTCCAGTCTATCGTAGTTTTCAATCCGGACTGAGAAACTAGGAGATTTGTCACGTACACCGAAACTTTTACAAAGGAACCGTATCATTTCGTCACCTTTTGTTGGAATTCCGCCGTTTCGTTATTCGATTTAAAATTTGAATGTCGCCTTGTTATACCTACCGATAACTTTTAGATCTGAAACTGGATTATGGTCATGCCTTACCAAACCATTGTCCATTGTCCATTACTAGGAACTATTATTAAACAGAGTATTTGTAAAAAAAATAAGGTTTTGACTATGTTAAATTATTTTGAAGTAATATGACTTACATAACATAAAATATAGCCATTTGATCGTGGGTGTTAACGGTCTGTAGACATTCATAATCAGTCCTGGCAAAGACGCGGAAGTCCCACTTATTTTTAAATTTCTGATAATTTTATAAATGCGAGAGTAATTCGAATTATAAATGTGAACTATTTAAAAGTCAATTTGTGTTGGCGTTGGCATTAGTGGTCGTTGCGTTACTTTGATATGGGCGATTGAAACCATTTAACATCAGGATGCCAGACTTTTTTTGCTTGTTTGGTTCAATAAAAAATAGTTTCATAGTGATAGTGACATGCCATCTTTTAAGTAAATGTGAGATTTACCTATATAACATTACCCTTTCACTTTACAATTTCAAAAGTACTTTATATTGCAACCTCTTACTTAGTATTTTAAAAGGTATGTAATTTACAAACGATAACAGAAAATTCATGCGGTATTAGGTGGCCACTGACTCAAAATTCCCACCAGAACACCTATTATAAAGACTAGAGGCTCACCTGATTACCAATTAGTTGTTGCCTCCTATAAATAATTGATTTATTAACTAAATTTTACTACTTGTCAAATCTCGTTCAAATTTATGTGGGACCACAGAACAAGCATCTGCTTTCGATTAAAATAAGAATCATCAAAATCTGTTCACCCAGTCGAAAGTTCTGAGGTAACAA
Source organism: Thymelicus sylvestris (assembly GCA_911387775.1). Taxonomy (NCBI): domain Eukaryota; kingdom Metazoa; phylum Arthropoda; class Insecta; order Lepidoptera; family Hesperiidae; genus Thymelicus; species Thymelicus sylvestris. The sequence goes on along the minus strand of OU426896.1, from coordinate 7,760,212 downwards.
ACATAAAAAAATACAGTCGTATTGAGAAATTCCTCCTTTTTTTGAAGTCGGCTAAAAATAAGGAGCTTTTAATATAATTTGTTAAAGTTGAAGACCCGCATATATGTAGACCTCCTTTATTTTACCTAACCGTATCAAATCATCGATCAAATAATATGAGATTAAGCTAGTTCTTAAAATAAAAGTATCTCGTAGCATTTCTTAGAAGCAACAAGAGACATCAACACAACGATTTTACCTGCTCAAGAAAAACATAAAATATTTAAAAAGCAGACACTCCGTATCAAATCTACCTTCTACATTTACAACATTAAGAGATTACGGACAATACCTTTAGCGCCTTTTGCGTATTTACATCTGAAAATTTATTTATACTCCCGCGGGAGGTTGCCCCGAGACCGCCCGATACAGAGAGAGCGTTCGCATTATCATATCGTTATATGCGGAACTACAGATATTTGTTTTCTGGCGTTATTGTGTTGTTAGGTATGTTGGGTTTTATTATATTTTGTAAGGTTGATTTTAAAATTAGTTACAAGTTAATATTATTTATGAAAATACCTAACAAATGAGCAGTCGTACTACCTGATGATAAGTGATCGCTATGGTTTATGAACATGAGAAACATCAGTCTTCACTAAAGTTATATCGAGGACTTTTTACGCAAAAATATTTTACTTTTTTATTATTTTATTAGATAGTATTTGCATTGGCCCATATACTACCTACAATCAAACTCATATACGAGCGATACAGTGTTTAACGAAATTATTTTCAATTGCATTTTGAATCTAAAATCATAAGAACTAAACTTACTTAACTAAGAGCAGATTTGTAATTGATTTTGTAACTCCCTTGACGGTTAGTTCAGTCAGTATTACGCCGGCACTAATTAGTCGGTAAGTGAGCTGACGATGATTCTGATAGTGATCTGATAGATAGTAAGTGTCTACCGTAGCTGTAGGTACATCAGTAACAACAAAGGTATCGCAGGTCCCAACCGAGAAAAAAGATAGAGAATGAAAGAACAGCAAGTATCTACTACGGTAAAGGCAACACTTTTGGTCATTTGCATCTGAAAATATTTATATTCCCGTAGGAACGAGACCAAAGTGAGTCGATACAGAGCGAGCTGTCGCATTATCATACCGCTGTAGCTACAACAGCGAACAGTTTGTCCTATAAAAGTGGTTGTCTTTTTAACTGGATGCACGCTGGATACGCATCATTTATTCGTAAATTAGCTTATATTTTCATATGCTTCTGATGATTTTACTTTAATTTTATTAGTTACGATACAATAGAAGATAGTGCAGAGCGCCATCTAGTTCATATATAACTAAAATGCACAGAACACTTACTTGAGGTTAAAGAGTGAACAAAAGTTGTTTGAGGTCTTTACGTAGAAGTTAAACATTATTCTTAAAAATATTTAATTGCTTTACATATAACCGCTTTTAAACGGATACGAACTCACACTTTAACAATCAACGATTGCGTTATTAAATACAATCATAATTAGATTTCCGATATTTCCGTAATCAATACCAATAATAGTTTTACTTAAACATCTTCCACGTATAGAAATCCCTCAGTTAGTTATATTACAATTATGTTATAACGCCCATAATTGCGTCTCAAACTCGAAGTTTACAGTTGTGTGTTTACAGCGAAAAATTTTTTTGTATTAGTTAGCGCAGGAAAAACACGACCGAGAGCGTACAATAGGAACAAACCACGCAATCGCATTCTGCTATAGAAGTTACCGATAGTCTGACGTATGTATTGTGTAACGGAGCGTGTATTTTCTTCTTATATTGCGGTTCGTGATATTCACTCGACAACGGAACCGATGGAGGGTTATAAATTTAGCAGGCTATAGTTTTTTATCAACAATACCCATACAGCACGGACTTGCTGGTTAAAATAATTTATTGCTTCGGAAAATGATTCCATTTTAAAATAATTATATTTTGAAAAGTTTTAAATGTTATGGAACTTAGATTGTATAATAAAAGCAAAGCTGGATAATATAGAATGTAGGATATTCAAGTTAATCATAGTCTTTTCAGCTTTTATTTTATACTCAACGTTACCTATTAATTATATTTGCCCTACATACGACCAAGATACTGAAGCAATATCATTAACCTACACGTATTTTAAATAACCGCGCAAACAGTATCACAGTATAGAAACCACTTTTCAAATACCGCGTCATAAGAGGCTGATATCCTTTACGTATTTACATTTGACAATTTATATTCCCTGGAGACGGGGGCGAAACCGACCGATACACCGGGGGCCGGGGGCAATTAAATTATCATATCGTTGGAGGTGGAGCGTCCATAATACAATAGGTTAAGGTATATTGTAGTGAAAAGACATTCATGGCGTTTTCTTTTTGAAAAATATTTTTAAGCTATTGCAAAGGTTTTATCGAGGGCTTTGAGCGCGGCGACCGAATCAAGATTTTTTATATAATTTGGGGACTAGAACAATATTATGAATAAAATATAAAAGTCACAAAACTGCTAAATAGATCAGTTATTTACTTGTAAGTAAATCTGTTATGAAAAGTCTTATTATTCCAGACTCCAAATTTGCTATTTATTATTATAGACCGTATGAAACTAACTCCCAAGTATACTCCCATATAACTCCCAATGCATAAATCAAAACTTTGATAAAGTCTGTGCAGGAGTTTTGGTTACAGTTTATGCAGGAAATTGTAATACTCAAATCTATAAAATTGCTTTCAAATCTTAATAAATACCTTTATAAACAAAAACACGCCTCACTGATTTGAATTAAGTAGGTAATTAAGTAGCATGGAATACGGTATTCAATTAACATGAAGTAAAAAAAATATGAGTGGGTAAGACATGAAGTAACATAAAAATATACTATCGCTTGTAGTAGATATTAATTTATAATCTTTGAATCACTTTTCAGAAAGCTAAAATGTTTTTTTTTGTTGGACAGTACGGCAAGTACCTACACACGACGAGTATTTTTTGCGAACTTGACTAATATTTTTATTCCTTAATAGCTTTTTATCTAGCTATATTTTTTCATCTCTGGCTTGTTAAATACTGTTGTTATTCCAGTAAAAATAATATAAAAGTTCTAGTGAGATATCACAAAGAAATAAAAACGAATTTGTGGTTCGTGGAAAGGCAAGGTCAGTCTTCGGATTCGGTCGACTGATCAAAACTGCGAGATACGTCAAACACAGATTGGTTTCAAAAAAGACTTAGGTACGAGTATATCCTTTATAATAACACAACGTAAAAACGAAACGAAAAGAAAATATAGTTCTCTTTGTAGTTCATTTAAAAGGTAAAAATTAAGGCGAACATTATTAGCCACAGTATAATCCAAATCAACATTGCCAGCTCTAGTGCTGTGGTGCTCTCAGCAAAAAGCAAGTCTCTATCAAATATTCATTCCGCAATAGATGTTTGTAATAATATCTGCTACAATTAGTACATTTTTCAAAGACAGGGTATATAAACCGCAGAAATAAAATCACCATTAACATCACGTAGACACTGATAGTTACAGCCAGTAGTATGTTTTTCGTTTTGAATTGTGGTTTTCAACCACATCATGCAGCCCTTTTACTTTTATACATTTTTGACATTACTGGTAATAAGCATTTTAAAAATACAATATTTCTTTAAAAATATACTCCGGTAAAAATTTCAAACCCAATTACTTACACATCAATAAATCAACGCCAAAATAGCCATTGAAGCCAAGTTTGTTTTATTGTATTCAATTTGGCCGTGATAACTCACACGAGACTCACTCCGATCAATTGTCACGTCGGGCAAAATTAAATAAACTCGGAATTTTCAATGGCGACATTTTCCCCCTGAAGTCATTGTCACCCATTTCCATGCGTTCTTTGCCGTGTAATTGAACGAGACGATTGCTATGCCAAGAAAAAGAATTTAATAACAGCATAAAGTACCTACAATACATCGCTCTCTCGTTCGAGCACGTCTTTGTATGCCACATTCCAAGCAGTACATTTACGATTCAATAGTTTTTTGTTTAAATAAAATTCCAATAACTCTGACACCCATCTACGTTCAGAGCATATCTTTAAAAACACAAAATTTTTAATTATTTTTATCTACTCGTAAGCCCATAGATGAACGTCTCACTGATCAAACGTAAAATGCTGAAAGAAAATTGAATAATTATCATGTTATGAATTTTTTTACATATTTTTCTTTGCAAGTCTTTGGACTATCACATAATTTAAACGAACGCAAAGTTGCTATCTTAATATATATAAATTACGTGTCACGTTGTTTGTCCGCGATGGACTCCTAAACTACTTAACCGATTTTAATCAAATTTGCACACCGTGTGCAGTTTGATCTAACTTGAAAGATAGGATAGCTTACATATCAAAATAATATAAAAAACTTTTGACAGAACGAAGTCTGTCCGGGCAGCTAGTATTATGATAAAAAACGTTAATGGCAGTAGTGTTGTACTATTTTCTCTCGTAAACACGCTGTAAATATACATATGTTTGTTCCATTGCAATAATCAGGTAGGTCAGGTAGGTATTACAGGATAGATAATATACGTAGATTCTCAGTTCTGCAGTTAAATAACTATTGACTGTATTTTTATTTCTCTGCGCCTTTATTCATGGGCAATGGGGCTTAAGTGCCCCATAAATTGTATATTATGACTTTTTCAGTGCCATATATTCTGATGCAAGGCAACATTTAAAATCGTCCAAGTTTACCTTACTTTTTGCGCATAACTTACTATTGTCATGCAAGGCGTTTCTTCTTCAGTGTTTTTAATAAACTTTATCATTAAGTGTTGTAATCTTGTTCCTATATACTTCTCTCTAATTCTATACATATTTCATCTTAAGTTCTGTACTGTTCAGAGTGTGTATTATGTTAGAGTTTTTTACTTATTCGATTTCGATATAGATTAAAGCTTTAGCTTTTTAAAATGAGAGTCAAATTTAGTACAAGTAGGTATCTTCTTTTCATACAAGTTCAAGGAAGAGGCCGAGAGCTTTCTCCTCCATGCTGTTCCAGTGCGGATTGGAGGAGGTAGCATTTATCCTGTTGAATTTTTGGATGGGTAAGTTATAGCTAGTGTTTGATTTGACTGAAAAATTCTTGGATCTGGTTTAATGATTTAAAAGTTTTTATAGTTCCAAATTCCATAGGGGGCTTACCATGAACTCTTAAAACAGGTCAATATTAGCCTATAATTGGCCTGTCCTGCTATATCCTACCATGATCTGGCTAAAACACAGGGCAGCCAGCGACCACGTCACCGTAACAGGACAGCGGTCACGTGACTTCAAAAATTATCTTCTGCCCTGCAATTCGTGTACCATGATGCGATTGTTGACGTATTGACATCAGAAAGTGGCATATGTTAACGTCAAAATATTACAGCTCACCGAAAGTAACATTTATTGTCCTGTTTCGGCTATTTCGTTGATGATGATGAAACACGACGGGATGCAGCCATGGCGAATTTCAAATACACCATCATCACAAAATAAATACATTTCATTTGTTTGGAAAATTTTAAAAACATTCATTGTACTTATGCTTTTTAAATTATCGCTCCTAAACCCGGTCACTCACGTGCGCGCAAATGTTTGACATTTTTACGAATGTTTGCACATATGTGAAGGGTGGTCAGGCAAATGGGTTTGCATATGAGTATACAATACGAGCCCATTTCCGCTTCCTTCTACACTTTGTTCACGAATGTTCAATCTTGCTGTTGTTATTATGTTGTTGTCATTAAAATGCATTTTCAACACAGAAAATAAATGGTAGTACGATTAGACGCCACGAACCACGAAAAATTAAGAGATACATCACCTTTTTAGTCGTGTGCGCAACTGGTCGCACGAATGTGTGGGAGACTACACGAAGGTTTGAGGTTCGCGCGCTGTCATGTGCGACAAAAAACCGATACAGCTTGGAAAACCCCGAATGCCTCGAAAACTTCGCATAATCATTCGCGAATGTCGTCCCACACTTGTGGGTTCGCGTATTCGCACGAATGTGAGTGACCGGCATTATAAATCACACATTTTAATAGACATTTAGACATGTCACTGTGTCAAGTGTCAAGTGGTGTAAGATTACGTTCAAAAATGTAAGCATCACTTAGCGATAATTTTTTTGGTAATTTTAGAGAATGAAAGGTTAATAAATCACAACACTTAAGTATTTATAACAAATCTCAAAATCTTCAATTGAGATTGTTATTTTAAACTTTTAAAAACATCAATATTACGCATTCAATTGAAAACCGGTAAACCGATAAAACGCTCTATTTCAGAACATAATTAGTACAAATCAAGTGTCATAAGTCTATGACCTGCATCTTAGTCAGATGCAGGACAGAAGTAGAGGCACTGCAGGTCATCGGTAAACGTTCATGGTACAAAATACACTCCTGTCAGGTTTTAGCTACAAGCTGACCTGTCCTGAACATGACACATTTTATTAGAGTTCATGGTAAGGCACCAGTTGCGATTAAACCGCTGTCATTGACGGCCACTAACGTCACAAAAGATATTCGCGTTTGACATAAACATTATACGTCAATCTTATGGCAATGTGATATTTTGTGATTGAAATATCAATTTACCATTCCATTCCAATTTGGTTAACAATTACATTGGAGTTTATTTACGAATCTTGCTAGCGTTAAAATACGTGGTAATGGGCGTAATAATAAATACATAAGTTAATTTTAAAGAGCCCTTGACATCAAAGTTGCAACAGGCCTTTCATCGAAAGGTGTTCGTAGCTTATGCTGCTCCTTTTTTTTGGATTTGTTCGATTGACTTAATATAATTATCATATTTTATTGTGATATTAATAGTAATATACACATAGTAATATACACCTACTTAAATTACTGGAATTATTATCCTAAAATATTATATTGTACATAGGTACAATATAATATTTTAGGATAATAATTCCAGTAATTTAAGTAGGTGCAATAAATAAAATGTTAAAATGAAATTATAAAATACATTTGTAAGATTGGTCTATATAGCATAAAAAAGTGTTGAATTGTGAAACATAAAATAAATAAATACAGGTATTATGATTATTACTTGTTAGTATTAACTAATCCTATTCGTAACTTATCTCAAGAAAGTTAGCATCCGCACGTTTTTACAGATAACTAATTCAAACCCAAAACAAGTCTTCAGGTAAACGTAGGTCAAGGGATAACAAAATAAGCAATTCTTTTGTTACGATGGTCTCGCAACAGTTCACTGTTAGCGACGTGGGAGTTCATTTAACTTTGCAGCGATTCTCGGCGCGCTCAATTTTGGTAAAAGCTTTGTGGAAAACAATTTGTAACCTATAAAAATATTCTTAATAATATGCTGTTTCCGTATTTATCTCTATGAAAACCTATCATGTAGTTTTCAGTAAAATATACTGACATTGCAATTGTTCGCGTTGTAGTATTAAATGCAATGTTATTTAACTCCTTTTAATTATCTACATCATATTAAAAGATAATATGATTCATGGTAATGATGGCATTATACGGGTATCTTAATAAGTCAGCTCGTTTGCGGGCTATATCCATAAAAAAAGTTTTTACAACGTCATAAATTAATCAAATTTCAATCGATTCAATTATCAAAATCTTGAATATTAATAAGCTAATCAGTCAACTATTAGCAAACCTGTATTTCAGAACCTCAGTCTTATTTTAGTGACGATATTTTAATTTTGTTTTTAAGCGTCATGTAATTTTCATAATCAGCATCAGTCTGTCAAGTCAAAATGCAAGGTAAGTTGCTCTTTTCAAAAATTATTCTTTGATAATTACCCATTTAAATTGGACTTATAAACTTCTGGTAGAGGTCATTTCCATTTATCTATATGTATAGATTCTCGTATCTAACATATTACGTTCAAAATTATTTTAAAAAAGCTATCAAAATAATCTGTTTGATTTATTGAACATCAATTTTGAAATTACAAGATCGAAAATCAATAATAAATCAGAAGGCAATGAAAGAAACAAGAAACATTTCCCTTCCTTGCAACCAACCGCGTATCTTATAAAAGGTATAAGCTAATTAGCAGTGACATCTTTTTAAAGTAGGTAAAAGATTTCTTCTGTGGTAAAAGCTGTAAAAACTTTAAACATGATCTCCGACAAATACCGTTGGTAATATTACGGCATCATTTTAAAAATATTATGGTACCTACTCACCTTATTTAAGTTATAACATCGTGAAGAGTTCTAAAGTCCCTACGTGTTGTGAAGCAGGCGATATTATGCCAGCGGTAACGTGAGTACCAGTACTTTGAATATTATTCCGAAGACGTCTACTGAGTAAGCACTTTACACGTTATGTGAATCTCAACTAAAGATTTTCTAAACAGGTGTATAACTAAAACTTTTTAATAATATTAAAGTTTCATCATATCTTATATAGAGTTTTGTTTATTTATGGTACAATTATGTACCAATTTTATTTTTACTCGTGCAAATAAATACAAGAAACTGTTTTATGTAAAATCCGATGTACCTACAAGAAAAATCTCGTGCATAATATTACTATGATACCAACCTAACAATGCGGATTCAATATACCTAATGTAGGTAAATCCAATGTAAAAATGTTAAAATCCGACAAAAAAATTACTGTTGGAGAATGTTTTGAAACTTAATTTTTTTTTAATTAGTTATAAGATCGTCTGTAATTTGTTATTATTATAAATAATCTTAAATTAAAATTTAAAAAACGCGACAGTTTATTTACACTAAACATAGCTAAGGACACTCTTGATTAAGTCACCTGTCCACCAGTCGGTTCAAAAGACAGACATACAGATACACAGATACACAGACACGTCAAACTCATAACATCCTTCTTTTTCGTCAGGGGTTAATCAACATTGTCGCGTAGCATCTCAAATATCGTAAGTACGAAAATATCGAAGACACTATAGGTGAAGCAAAACAGCAATATATCTGCAGAAGTGACAGCGGAAGTGTTAACAGAGGATCGTTCCGCGAGGATATTAGATATTAGTCGGATCCTGTCGCCCTCTCGTGACAATAACTTCAACACTAATGTTTATACGTTGTTCTCCGTTTTTGTAATACACAATTTTGTAATACACAAACTACTTACGAAGTAAAAACTACTTATTTGTTTACGACACCTAAAAAGAACAGATATTTTTGGGGAGTTATGTGTGTGATTCATTATCATTTTCTATTTTATATAAAATGTTCAACCAGTTCGTGTGGTAAGTGTAAGATTCTCCGAAAACTACCAAAACTCCAAAAACTCCGTCAAAAGATCTACAATACTTTGCCATCAAATCTTTAAAAGTGCTCAAATTCTCCCCATCTCCATCATTATCGGACTAAAAAATAATACACGCGCAAATACGGATGTGTGCTCTTACGCACATCTACAGCCCCGTTAAGACAAGTCAATCGGAAACAAATGTATAGCTTGGCTCACAGTGGGAATAGCTAAAGTTTAAATAGATGTGGAATATCTGTCGGCATCAAAAAGCTTGGCTTTCTCTAGCTAGATGGTGGTGAACAGCTTTGAGATTGGAATAGATTCCACTGATCTCCCCATCTTTACATTAAATCCGGTAATGGTACCTACCTCGTAGAGATTGGCTCTGTGTCAGCGGATGAAGGCTTACCTTCTGGTAAGGAGACGCTGAAAGTTAAGTTTCCAATCGGGATATGACGAATTTTTGGTGGCTAACACAAACATGAGGGGTGGTAGTTATTCAGCTGTTGCATGAGTCAGCGGCGGCTGACGTACGGCGTTACGACTCGTCGTGTTGTAGTTGGGAGCTTGAAAGCCAGTCAAGCCGTCCAAGAATGTCTTTCTTTCTTTACTTCTCTCTTTCTTGGGCGGCAACGAATAAGTGAGGCCTTTGGTGACGCTGATGTCCATGGACGACGATAACCACTTACTATTGGATCGTCATTTCGTTTGTCGGCGATTTCTATAAACAAAAAAACAATTTGAAAATCGTTAATAATGAAAATTGTATCAGGCTGCTGCAACTGATCGATCACTTATATCACGAGTAAGCTAAGCAAGAAAATTATCCCAAATAGTTATTAGCTCATTCTTAGTCATCAATTTCAAAAATTTCGAAACATTTTCTATATGTTATATTTTAGTAAAAGCTTTAGAAAATAAAAGCGGCCAAGTGCGAGTTGGACTCGCCCATGAAGGGTTCCGTAGCAGCAAGTAACATAATATAAAAGTTTTTGTAGTTCGTTGTAACTTTGATCGATGTTTTTTGCGGTTTACGATTTATGACGTATTAAAAAAAATACTTACTAGATCTCGTTCAAATCAATTTTCGTTGGAAGTTTGCATGGTAATGTACATCATATATATTTTTTAGTTTTATCATTCTCTTATTTTAGAAGTTACAGGTGGGGGGACACACATTTTACCACTTTGGAAGTGTCTCTCGCGCAAACTATTCAGTTTAGAAAAAAATGATATTAGAAACCTCAATATCATTTTTGAAGACCTATACATAGATACCCCACACGTATGGGTTTGATGAAAAAAATATTTTTGAGTTTCAGGTCTATGTATGGAACCCCAAAATTTATTGTTTTTTTTTCTATTTTTGTGTAAAAATCTTAACGCGGTTTACAGAATACATCTACTTACCAAGTTTCAACAGTATAGTTCTTATAGTTTCGGAGAAAAGTGTCTGTGACATACGGACGGACAGACAGACAGACAGACAGACAGACAGACAGACAGACAGACAGACATGACGAATCCATAAGGGTTCCGTTTTTTGCCATTTGGCTACGGAACCCTAAAAACGAAACATTTCGAATGTACATTTGTACATTTAACGTAACATTTAGATATATCTAAAGTTATTAAGTTAAAAAACGTTTCTTTAATCTATTCTAGACCTAATACGTATGTTTGTTTTTTAATTTATAACAAATAGTTATATTATTGATGGAGAAATGTCTCTAGAGATTACTTCAATATTTTATAGATAGGTAATGCTCTTAATTTTACGTATTGAGTAGGTTACGTTCTACGAATAATACAGTCAAGAAAATATCAACTGAATATTAAAATACGTATGATGTTTATTAATGTTATGATTTGATATAATATTTTGTAGATATACGTTGGTATGAGCCCGAAGAAAAGGCCGATGTCTTTTCAATCGTATAATTTATGTTCCTAGTTTACAAATTCCTTTGACGATCAAGGATAAAGGCTAAATAAACATAAGTAGATAAGTACCTAAATAAGGTACCTAAACTAAATTGAAAAATTATATTAATGATTAACTTCAAAGTTACTCAAACGAAAACTGACTTTCAAAATACTGATATCACATTTATAACAGAAAGGGCGGATCCCTTTCACCTATCCTTTTCTAGTTTCCGACCCGAACGGTGGTTTTCCGTGTCGCTCTGACTCTAATTGGCTCTTATTATGTGTAGCCGGTAGCCGAGTATAATGTAATTAGACGTTTTCTTATTATGAGTCGGTTTATTTACATGAATACTACGGTTAACTCTTATCTCGTCTCAAATATTGTTTTGCTTATTTTACATCATCATACAGATCATCACACAGATCATAAACACAGACATATAACATTATGTGCAAAGGACCCCTGAAAATTTATTTGTCTGTTCGTATATTATGCTAAAGTTTGATCAACGAAATAAATATAAGTAGGTATATACCTACAGTTCTTTAGGGCAATGATGGATGTATGTATTGTGGACAATACATTACATTAAAATAATAGTAATTTAAAAGCAGTGATAGCCTAGCGGTAGAACGTTGGTCTCCCGATCGAAGGGGCCCGGGTTCAAATCTTGGCACGCACCTCTAATTTTCAAATATTATGTGCGTATTACATGTTAATTATCACTTGCTTCGGTGAAGGAAAACATCGTGAGGAAACCTGCACACCGGAGAGTTCTCCATAAAAGTTCTCGAAGGTGTGTGAAGTCTACCAATCCGCACTCGGCCAGCGTGGTAGACTATGGCCTAACCCTCACATTCTGAGAGGAGACCCCGAGCCCAGCAGTGGGACAATTATGGGTTGTTGCTTTGCTTTAAAGCAAAACTAAGATATTTAATAAACCTGTTGTTGAGTATATCATGTGACGTCAATAAATAGAGCTCGTCGTAAGGAACAAAGAGTTAAGTATTAAATTTTGATATAACATTACCCTTTCCCCTTCATTTCCTAAATTTCTAAGATTAAAATAGTTATTGTATAGATTTTGTTTCTTTTCCGTTGTTTTATGGTTTATGAAATAAGGAATCATTGTGACCATAATCCTAATTGCTGTGTTATATTTCCATGAAATATGATATTTTTGATGTAAACCGATTATTCTGTAATGCACAGACTTCTAAAAAGGAGGAGTTGTACCTATTGTTCGTGTGTAATGTGTATCAATTTTTTTATGTAAAGCTTCAATTTATTCCTGCTTCATATTCATAGCCTTGTTAATGTTAAATTGTCCTACTTTTGTAGGTGTATTTTTTGTACCAGACCCCAGACCCATTTAAATTACTTGCCATACCTCATATTTTATAACCTGTAATTAATGAACGGAATGATTTTTATGAAATCTTTTTTTTTCTGCCCCATGTATATCTACAACACCAAAGGTATAGCCTATGCTTTGGCAGCCAAGAAAGAACAGAGAGGAAAAGGAAGAAGGAAATCATTGTTGTTTTGTGTAAGATTTCCTTCATGTACATAAAGAAATAAATAAATAAAAGAACTGGCTTTAAGCCCTCTAACATATTTAAATACGCTGTAATTAATGAACGGAATGATTTTTATGAAATCTTAATATTGTCGACATAGTAAGGTAAACAAAAGTTCTACATCATGTCGGAATAATTAGATCCCTTTTACAATGAGACTGGCATTGAGAGAAACTTGTAGCAGAATCTCGATTGGAAGAATTCTCTAGAAGTTTGTAATGTTCTAACGGAGGTAATTGATTTTAATTCCGCTGGCAGTACGTTGAAACTCAGTCGAGCGTTAATGAAAAATAATTTTCCCATTTGAAGTTGTAAGTTAAAGAGTGCAAGCGGAGATTTGTAGGGTTAGCACAAATACATTTCTGTCGAATCATCGCTTTATCGTATCGTTATACATTATATAATTACTCGTTTAGAATTGATTTTATTATATAAAATCGTTATGAAAAAAATGTAAGTAGGGTGTAAAATAAAAGATTAAAAGCGTTAACAAAATAAGTAAAGATATACGTCAGTGCAGCCCGCGTCGGTGAAACATCGAATGTCAGTATAAGAATAAGTGTAAATTCTAAAATTTAAAAAACCCCCGACAGTTATATTTATACTGCACAATTGCACATAGCTAAGAACCACCTCAATCACTTCAACTTTAAAACAAAAACAAAACGCCGTATCAAGGGTCCTGGGTTCGATTCCCAATGCGGCGGAAAGAATGATGACTTTGAATTTCTGTTCTCGGTCTGGGTGTGAGTGTTCTTGTCTCTGTGTGTTGTCCATGGCACCCATGACACAGGGAATCCTAGTGTGGGGCTAGGCTAGTGAAGCGTTATTATTATTATAATCGGAGCTATGATTTTACGAGCTACGAGCTTATTGGAGCTACGATGCCACAGTCGACAGGCGTCGGAGGTTAAAAATCGCTGACAGTCAGAATAACAATTCAAAAGCCTACCTGGACGTTGCGCTACATATTTGAGCAATTCTTACCTGTCAATGTGAAATCATTAATCAAGTTTAATAATTTATCAAAAACCAAATTTCATTATTATAGACATATTTTTGTACTTATTCAGCATAGATACACATATACAGCATAGATTCAGCACAGATACTAAAACACACACAGATACAAATGTTTCAATACAGTTAACCTATAAATTTTATTTGTGCAAACATTTGTTTAACCAAGTACCTACAGTAATAAATGTTGAGTCGCTTATCTTGGTGTAGAAACTTTTCTATAGTGCGATACTTCGAAACGAGATGGAGCTACTATATTTATAGATGATGCTATTGAAGTTTTATTTATTACTCATATGTAAACGAGTTCTGATATTGCACAACATGAGCAAAATCGCTTCCCAGACATGAATATGAGTTAGCAAAATATTGTAACAATTTTGTTTCAAAATAAATCAAGTATACCTCGGTGTTTCATTCAACGTTATTCATCAAAGTAATAAGTATTGACTTATGATTCATTGGAGTATTATTCAGTTTGCCCTAGTTGACTATTATTTTACGAATCTTTATTTTGGTTTACCTCATTAGTGTCATTGAAATCATATTCATTATTTGCACGTACCCCATGGTAGCTAATTTAAAATAAATATTTTTGGCTTGTAAAGGAGAACCCCGATTTCCGGCCACGAATTATATGTGTTCTGTGGTAGGCATAAAAAAAGACAAGCGTAAACTATATACCAAAATATTCGTCTTATTTACTAGATAAACACGTTTAAATCTGAGCCTCATCTGCATTTGCTAAATTAACAAAAAATACAAAAAAGTTTTCATAGTATTTACCTCATTACAAACGATTTTATAATCGATTAAATCGATTACATATATCGATTAGGGAACTTAATAATATATTTTATGCATTATTTATTATTCATTGTAAGTACAAGATTAATTCCTTTTTTCCTTTTTTACATGTTTTCTTATTCATTGTATAACTAAACTATGTAATATATTTATAATTACCATTAAATCATTACGCTAATTAAAAGACAATTCTAGTATTTTGACATCGATTTCGAGACATTTGAATCGATTGACAACAAAGATCTCTGTCGTAATCTAACCTATCTAATGTCATTTTGGTTACCATAGCAATTATAAATAACACCATTGTCAATAATCTTGCATCTTTTGTGTATTTTTACTATTAAATTAATATTTTCATCGTATTTGCAGTCCTATTTACTATTGAAACATATCGAAACGCACACAGTTATTTTAATTTTCTATTGCATTCGCTTTCGTACTAGTGTTTTGGTGAATGTGTTTTCGCTATAACTTCTGGATTTGTTGTTGTTGTTTTTTAAACAAATATTGCATGAATATTGGACTCCGAGATCGCCTGTTTTGTGACTGACCTTTTTCTGAACACTGGATGACGTACCCTATATACCTCTAGAAGAACAGTAGGATGCAGACGTTGCAGTACCCATACAATACGTATACCTATTGCACAATTTCTAGACGAAATATTAATATAATATTATGATGTGATGATAACTAATAAAATCCCTTTAAAACATGAAATAGCTTTTATTAATAATAATATTCACCCACCTACTTGGTTTCAACCATTACCTACTGTTTAAGTAGTTGTATTTTTTTAGTGTTTATATGTAACTTTAATTTTTACTACGTCTTATGATCATAATTATTCCTAATACTGTCAATATTAGAGTAGGTGTTTGGTTTGAGGTAGTAAGTCCCTAGTAACAGGCATAATATATTGCTGTGAGTGACATGAGTGTGACATAACCATATTTAGGTGGAAATTCTAGGATTTCATTAGTTGGCCATTGCTAGCAGACGTGAAAATTGGAGAAATTAAAGCTTTTACAATGATCTAATTGACCACCAATTTTCATTCTTGTCTAATCTGGGCCGGTGTCTCTATGGAAGATGGGGTTCTCCTTTTTACTTTACGATAGTTAATAAGTTACCTCTATTTACAGAAAAGGTTGTCAAATATCTACCTACAAAATATATAAATTAAGATTAAAATCCACATGAAATTAAATGAAAAACAACTCATTTTCGACTGAGTTTCGTGCTAGCCCTATTGGCTTTAGCATGCAGCTTTGAAATAATGTCCATTAAGAATTCCCTTTAGCTATGGATTTAATAGACTTGTAAATGAACAGCTCACCTAATTTGCTACTTTTTGAATTAATCCCCGTTAACTATTTATGCTTGAATAGTTTTCAGTACACGATTTATTATTTTCCTTTCTGAGTTTTGCCAGCTGTAGTTTGGTTTTAAAATAATGGTATTACTGCACAAGTTACTCTATGATTAAATTAGTATTGTATTAATTGTATTAATAAGTTTAATCGTTATGTAAGGAGACGTCAATAACCGTAACTACTCGTTTTGCAGTTGGTCAGGACTGTCGTATCCTACTTACGCCCTAACTCAGAGTCACTAACGGTCACTTAAATCGTGAGTTGGGGCGTTAATATTATAAATTTGAAAGTTTTTATGGATGTTTGTTATTCTTTCACATAAATTTAGCGTAAAATACAATACAATACCAAAACTTTTATTGCACACCAATATAAAAATATACATGCAGATAACATAATATACAATGTATAGTACACAATAGGCGATCTTCTTCTCTTTCAGATGACCCAAAGTGAAAACTTATCTAATTAGATAAATAAATGGTAAAGCACAACTAACATACGTATGATGTTCATGAGGTCTGCGAAACTAACAGTAAATGAAAAAAGAAAAGGATGGAGTAAAATTTAAAATAAGAAAGGATAGAGGGACAATGAGTAGAGCTAGAAGGTTTTAATTAGAAGCAGGTCAAAGCGACATAGGTATAATGCGCTTTAAGCCGTCTTTTAAAGGAATAATTCGACTGGGCATATCTAATGGAAACTGGTAGTGTTCACGAGATGAGCTAAGGAAGCGAAAAAGGAGTTTTTATAGAAATTACAAGAATAGCTGGGAGTAGTTATGGCGAGGTTATAGTTAGAGCGAAGAGAGCGATTGCTGTAGAGTGTGTACTCGTCCGACGATCGGAATAACGAGTAGAATTAGTGGGAACAAAGCGGTAGATATACAGGTTCATTCCCACTAGTTCTACTGGTTAGTTCTATCGTAGAACTAGACTAATCAGTAGAACTAGTGGGAACAAAACGTAGATACGGTTTTTGTTCCCACTAGTTCTACGGTAGAACTAGTGAGAAAAAAAAATTCCACTAGTTCTACGATAGAACTAAGCAGTAGAACTAGTGGGAATGAACGTGTAGAGGTAGGGTAGGTACTTAGTATCTCTGAAAACGCGGGTGAAATCACGGGCAGAGCACTAGTTATAAATATTACACTGATTATAATTAATGAGTTTCACCCCTCTATCCACCCTGGATATATTTATTTGATTCAGGGTTGGTATATAAAAAAATCAATTGAATGAGTTTATAATAGTCCTACTAAATAATATTTTCTGTTTTCAGGTAATTAGTGTAAATAGTAGTAACTCTACGACATTTTGTAACTTAAATAAAAGACATGAGAATTAAAATGAACAAATAGTAGGTACTTGTAAGCTCCATATTGTACCTTTTCGACAAAAACACCGTTCCCTTATTACTTTTATTATTTCTAAGTGGAGTCCGCCTGGATAGCTACCATCTTGTTTGAGTCAGCCGCCAAATGACTCGTTGTGTTCCGGCTGGGGGATTGAGCTAGTTCCTTATTTCTGTTTCTACTCTCTTTCTTGGCTAGCGACGCATCAGTGATGCCTTTGCAGTCAATGGGCGATGATAGTCACTTACCATCATGTGGATTCCCGTGTATTTACGTTAAAAATACATACCTACTGCAAAGAGCAAAAATGCCAAAAACCATTGCAACCAAATTAAAAGTCAGTTAGCCAATGTAAATACATGGATAAAATTATTTTTACCTGCTACAACAGTTGAAGTAAGTTGGATCCAAAATAAAAGAGAAAAACTGAATGATTGCCCTGCAGTCAATAAAAAAGTTTATTCTGAAATTTGAATATTTGAAATCCAGTACAAAAATTGAAAACAGGAGAGAGAACAGTTTTGTTTAAATCACAATGGGTTGTTTCAGCCATCCTAAACATTTTTCGTTCAAATTTTAAACAGTAAAGTTGAATTTCAAAGTTATAACAACAAAGGTTCTTTAGGACTTTTACGAGTCGATAAAATATTTATTTTGTTTATAGAAAATATTGAATATTTTCATTATTCAATAAAAACATCATTTTATCCTGCAAAACTGCGGCGAATTTTTTTTATGAGCTTTATTATTAATTTGTTAACTTTAGTTATCCTAGCAACCCGCCCCATCTTTTGAATGTTTTGTCCGCTCAATGTAATGACTAGCATTTCTGCTTACTAACAACCACCCTTTATAGAGCCGTTTACGCTGAATCTCTTAATACTTGTGGACGAACGTCCTTTTTGCTCTCCGAATATCCAATTATTATTACTAAACTCATTTTATACGTTAAGTTTTTTTTAGAAGAGTGAAAGTTTGTTGTAGAAGAGTGTTGGAAAAACGTAATATAAAATTTAAAGCAAAGGTACCTAGTCATAAAACTAAATGTCAATATATTTATTTGAACAGTAGCATATAAATGGACGTGTGTGGGTGCGTATCTGTGTGTGAAGGTAAACAATTTTAATTGATCTATGTTCCAGACCAACCGATATAATTGAGCTGAACGTTTCGTTCCTTCAACCTAATGATTGGCAATTTTGTTTACTGACCGGCCGGTCGTATTTACCTGGGTTGTTTGCACTGAATCCTAAATATTTACAATTGAACGGCTTTTTACTTGTCGTGTGTGCTTTTATCTTTCCTATTTAACTAAGAATTAAGAATTAAGGGTCTTCTTGCTTTTTATATTTACCGGTTAACGAGGAAACAAGATATCTGCTTAAGATAAATGATGAAATGCTTTCCATTTGTAGCCTAAACGTGCCAATAATATTATCTTAAAGGCCTTAAAAGAAGGGACAAACCGGTTCCTAAGTAAGGTTTTCAGCATTGAAACTTAGGAAACACATTTCGCTAGTATTATTTAGAAATATATTCAAGTTATGTGTTTCTATCGAATAGATGATACAAGGCATTCTGGTTAACCACGGATAAAGCCTGGTCTTTTGGAGATTTTATGGAGTTCATGTCTAAATTGTCCAGGCTACCTTATATAGCCAAACTTCTAAGGTCAATCGTGTATTTTAAACATTCTGGATGTTCAAGAGCATATTGTACTACTATCTATACAATTGCGTCATCCAGCATTATTTAAAAATATATTATTTGTTTAGGAAATATTAATGTCATTTAGTTTTAGGCTTGTAACAGATTGATGAGTCACACTGACATCGTCATTAGGTTTGGGCCGTCTGACGTTTTTCCCGAGCGCCCGAGATAATTGAGCCAAATGTTTCGTCTGCGCCGTGTAATGACTGGCAGTTCTGTTTTAGTAACGGGACCACCGCTTTTTATAAAGCCGTTTACATGGAGCCCCTAAATACTTTCAGCATTTTACTCTTTGACCTTTGAACGGTTTCTTGTTAGACATTTATTGGCAATAAATTGACAAGAAGAATGGAGAGGATACTATTACCTCAGATAAATGAAATCAATAAATAGAGCGTGAAATGGAATAAATTCAAATTATACGAGC
Organism: Thymelicus sylvestris; assembly: GCA_911387775.1. NCBI lineage: Eukaryota > Metazoa > Arthropoda > Insecta > Lepidoptera > Hesperiidae > Thymelicus > Thymelicus sylvestris. The sequence continues at coordinate 7,740,686 of OU426896.1, read as the reverse complement.
CAAGGGTAAAAACGGAATGCTTGTATCGCTATTGAAAATCAGAATATTTTGTCAACTGCTCCAAATGTTGGAGGTCAAAGTGAAATAAGTGACGTGCCTTTAGTATGACATCAAAGAATCAACAAGGAAATGAAACCCAATTAAGGGAATTTTTTAATTTACCATACTAAAATTATATACTGCAAGGCTATTCACTTTTGTAACTTGACAGCGGAGTTTCAAAATTGACGTTCGAGTTCTAGGATCACTTCACTTCGCAATGCGTAATAGATGATTAGATAATGACATGTCAATATGATGCAAGTTCGCTTTTGTTTTGTAACTTGACAGCGGAATACACGATGAGTTTCTAAATTGAAGTTAGAGTTCGAGACTCCCTTCACCTCGCAAGTGCGTGCCAGATGAGTAGAGAATCACATATCAAGATCTCGGACTCGAACTTCAATTTTGAAACTCATCGCGGATTCCGCTGTCAAGTTACAAAACTGAACAGCCCTCCTGATCTGATACAAAACGTTACAAAACTAGGTATTAATTGTTATAGTATTATAAGCAGATGAAAACTCAACAACAACAATGAAAATGATAACAATATTATCATAATACCAATAGCTGGAAAACGAGCAGGAAAACTGTATCATATTTCCGTGTCTATTGAAATTAGTAGCATTGGCCTATTTATTCCTATTCTTTACATTTTACTGAATGAATGAAATGATTAATGATCATATTTTTTCAAGTATGAGTAAGTACCTGATGAAGTTCGACACAAAGAATAGACATTCTAGGACGTTTTGCCGGCAGAACCAGCGCGAAAGTTTTTTATAAAACTATGCTACAATAAAATTATCCATCTTAATTCATATAAAGTACTAATATTCACTCAATGACAACACAAAACATTAAGCAGCATAATATTTTCGCTATGAATGGAAAAATAATCACGTTTACTTACTAACATTTAAACTTGGGTCATCGATATAATATCGCTTCGTCCATAGATACGTCACTTCGGGGCGCTCGACAGATTGATCACCGCTGAAAGGACATCCATTTGCTCTTTTAGAAATATGCTATTCGCAATTTAGAAGTGATATATTAAAGAGTATAATTATTATGCAATATTAATTTATACTTCGTACTAGACGACCTTGAAGCAGGCCCTTAGTCATTTATAAAATGGCATTTATAGGTATCAAAATGCAATAGTTTTAGTTCCTAACGTTTATTCAGTATCCTGTAAAAGACGATGTGATCGCATAACAACGAGGTCGTTAATTCAAAAAATTAAAGTAAAACAGAAGTTTTTGGACTTGTACTGCATTATGTTGGTTAAAATTGGATTAAAGTTATTACTTACGCCACAATGACGCTTTCGGCACTCGGCAAACTACTGTTCTAAAACTACAGATTTAATCTTGAAATATTTTATTAAAAAGTCTTTATAATATTAAGTTTCAAAGCGAGACCGGAATATCTGTTCTCTACAAATTATTTTGAGGAGCAGAGGAAACTTTGAGAATTACTAAAACGCACAAGGATTATTTATAACTAGCTGACCCGGCAATCTTCGTATCGCCTAACAATGAATGCAGTGTTACTTTTATGTCAACTTTTATAGTTTTGGTAGTATCTGTCTCCATCTCCGTCTCCGTCTCCCTCGCCCTCTGTCTTTCAGCTAAAATGGGAATTTTCATGTTTCAAACATCAAAAATGAAGAAGCTTAAACTAAATTTACTTCCCCTTATTGGATGAATTTCCAAAATCCCATGATACAGATATCGTTTAATTTTTACCTTGAGCTAATAAATTTCACTCTTTTAACTTCAAAACGGACGAAGTTGCCATACTAATTTGCACTACTTAATTAACCCTTTAGGGGATAATTTTCCAAAAAACGTAATTTTTCCAAAAAACTTAATACTTCCAAACTTGGTTTCTAATCGGGAGTAATATATAAAATTTATGTTTTTAACTTTAAAAATGACGAAGTTGCGTACTAAGTTCCATCCCCTAAATTAACCCTTTAAGTGGTGATTTTCAAAACAATTAATAATTTATTAGCTGAAGTTTCCTCAGCATAAACTACCTCCCTGCAAAATTTCATCTTAATTGGTTCGGTAGTTAATCTGAGATTTGGAACCGTTGTTGTTATGTCATGGGAACAATGTTCAGCGATAATTTTATTGCCGCTTTTCAAAGACTTATTGAAGTTATATTTTTGGTGAAATTTTGATTTTTATTCCTTTTGAATAAGTAGAATTACGTTGGGTTCGTCACCCACATTTAAAGCTACCGATAATAATTACAGCGGTGTCCGTCGATGCGTCACTTCAGGCAGCGGAGATTGATCACCGTGCGGAAAGCGAAGGCCCACCCACTTTACTTTTCCAAAACCTATTTATTTTATTACTTTTTATATATATTATTGATTTCGAGTTGACAGTAAAGTAAATAACAAACAAAGACAAGCACACACACAGACCAAGAACAGAATCTATGACTGCGGAGTTGGAGAGTGATTAAATATAGTCCTTAGCCATTGTTTATCACAATTTCAATTACAGATTATTTCTGTAATATTAAAATTGTCAGTGTAATAGCCGTCTCTATCGCCTCTGACCCGCTATTTATCTATCTGGTCACAGATGGTTCTCGATGTTTATTGGTGCTTTGCCACCTAAAATCTCAGCTGGAGATGACAAATAGGGGTTGTTTACTATTTTTGTATCGAAACAATGTTACAGAAACATAATAGCAGTAAGTTATATCTTGTTAATATCCTTTTATAACTGCATATGTGTCACGGTAACTCAGAGCCAAATATACTACCATATTTAATTTAAAACAAATAGCTATTTTTAAAGTAACTTGTGTCTATTATTATAAAATAGAATATAATATTTAAGAAGTCGAGACGATCAGGTATTAGTCAATCAAAATAGATTATTTATTGATAGGTATCTAAAGAGATATTCTTGATAAATATGTTCTTTATAATGGTGGCGCCAAATTCTTCCCATTGGAGGTAGAATCTTCCTATTAGTGGAGAACTGACCCTGTACCACCCAGTTTAATCCACACTGCATTCTTACTTGGCATTCTTCATCCCTTACTCTACTTCTAGAAGTATTCTAGAGTCAACCATAATCTTACCGAATGTATTTCATTACCATTTTGGTCGCCGATGCGTTTGTGATGGCCGTACATATGAGATGGCGATCACTTACAGTCAAGTATCCCGTCTGATTGCACAATAGGGCAATCTTGTTTTTTAACCAGTTTCTTAACAGGCTGAACATTTGTATTTGATAATTTTTTTAAAAGGCAGTTGGTACTTACCACCCAATAATGAACCTAGTACTCATTATTGTTTGTTACATTTATCGAAATGGTTTAGATATTGTATTAAATACACAATATTAGGAAGATAAATAGGAACAGAGAGTTTTCGCAAAGTTCCAATTATAAAACAATGCAAAACTCTCGTAACATCAATTTCGAAGTTACAATTTGCAAAATTTAAGTTCTTGCGGAATTTTAGTTCAAATAGACTTAACGAAATCCCGTCGACGTTTGTATGACTCCATTAATCCCATTCAGTGAGTTGACTGTTAGAAGCGTTTGTACGAATTATTGCCGCCTGACTTCACAGACAGACAGACGTATGTTATAAAATTCTGCAAAGAAAAGTTTCAGAACTAAAAAGTTGTTTGCTTTTATAATTCTTGTTCAGGGTTTTCTTCTGTTTAAATTTAATAACAAAGTAGTTATTTAATTTATACCGAAGAAATGAAATTGTTTTTGACTTTAAGCCTACATTCCCAGTTTTTCTAAACAGCTGAGGAAATCTCACCATCACTTTTGCTTGAATATTGGCTATTTGTTACATAAAAAATACTAGCGCTCTGCACGTGACTTTCCCTGCGTTTTGCTAGATAATAAGTATACCCTATATGTTATCCTAGGTCATGATCTTATTGTAACATCCGTTCGGTAGTTTTTGCGTTAAAGAGTGACATACAGTCGCTGTATATTATGTGTGTTTTTGTGATTTAATTGACGCAATTGCTAATTAAGTGGCATATAACTTTATCCTTTACATATTATTTAAGAAAATTTTATGACTTAGGTACTTACATGAGTCTTTTTTCAGATAAATGTTTTCTATCCAACCGAAATCAATATTGACAAAGTCAGCATTCTAGTTGAAAATTTCTCGGCTTATTTATTTGTGTGTTCCGTGACTAAAGTTATTCATAGCCTGTCATTGTCGCGTACTGTCGCCGAGTTCAGTATCACGTATAAAGTTAGAAAGTGAAATAGAATGTTTGTTCTATTTGCAGATTGATTTTCATAAAAATACTTTGGATGAGGTGTTAAGTAACAAATATAATGTTCTCATAATTTAAAAGCAAGTGGGGAGATAGGTTTTTCTGTAAAGAAACTGAGCAAAAACTCGTTTGATGAAAGAAAGCTTCAGTCTTCGCCATTCTGCTCCTGTGTTCTTCATTCATCCTCCTGCCGCCTTTGTTTGATCCATCCCTCACTGATTCTTCTCTATTTCTCTCCCTTTCTACAATTTGCTGGGCACCTTACATAAAAGTTACTTAACTGACGTTGTAAAAGTGCACCGATATGTTTATTTCTGCTGTTTTTTCAGTTGCAATAAATAAGTAGATATCATTCAAGTACATATAAACCGTATAAGCCGGTATCAATTTCCATTGTAACTCGGAAGAGTATGTTATTTAAATAAAGAATAAAAATCCAATTTCAAACAAAGCTCTTATCGCCTCACATTGGATAAGATCTACCTCAATTCTCTTGGCCATAAGAACGTAGGGTGGATGCCTATGACATTATTAAACTCAAGCGCATCTTTGCCGGAGTGACTGTAAAAAACTACGTGACTGCGTTGCACAATTGAAGTTTTCCCCTGAAAAATCGTCCATACCGAAATTCAGCCCGTATCTCTGGAGAATAAAGAAAAAAATTGGCATCCACACGAGCCACTTTGCGAGTGTTCCGCATAAATTATGCTGATGAAACTTTTAGGTGGAGTATTATTATCGCGTGCGTTGTGACCGTTCGGGCGCGTATCGATTCAAAATATAACTATTTATTTTAAAGATGCGATAAATATCGGTGCTTTGCGTATTGGCGATGAGTATTTAATGACATATAAATAACGCAGTTGCAAAGCTTTTAATACAAATAATTTTATAATTAGTATACGGTTTATTTGAATGGTTATTGGGGTTTATTGGGGCGGCTAAGAATTCGACTCAATCCCATTATGTCATAGTATGGTGTCATAAGGGGATCGTTTGGAGGTAAAGCTACCTATCTTCTTCTTCTTTATTTCTTTACTAGCTTTTGCCCGCAGCTTCGCCCACGGTAGAGATCGATTTTTTACAAATCCTACTTACTTTTACTTAGTTAGATTTAGTTGCCTATGACTTAGGTAAACATGTTATCATTTGATAGCGTGTTTCAGAACTTGCAAGTTAATTTAACTAACGCCAACTATTAACAACATCCGGAACTAAATATCTAGCGACTAACAAAATATCGATCTTCCCATGGCCGCATGGGGATGTTTTACCGCGGTAAAAAGTAGCCTACGTTACTCTCCACCCTCCTCACTATCTCCAAACACAAAAACCATATAACAGATTCGTTGCGACGTGAAAGACGGACAAACAAACTAACAAACAAACACACTTTCACATTTATAATATTAGTATGGATAGTATGGATGTCTCTATTTTTCTTGGTCGGCAACGCATTAATGATGACTTTCGTGGTACATGTCCATGGGCGACGGTGGCCACTTACCATCAGATGGATCGTCAGCCGGCAAACACTATTTCCATAAAAAAAAATAGGTCGCCGTTTATAGAATATATACATATATTTCGCGATGGATAACAATCCCAAATAAATAAACTGTTTGTCAAAACCCATATAATTGTCAGTACTAAGCTCAGCCCTTTGAAATAACAGGTATTTTGGGAATACACCGCATTACCAGCCCCTATAGACCGAAGGCTTGTGTCAATCTAAATTGATCGATCGAGTTGAGCAATTTAGAGCGTGATTGGTGGTTAGATGGGTAACCGCTGTAATGACAATATATCGCGCTTGCATGTTAACACCGACCTAAAACACACTAAGTACACTTATTAGTCCCAAAATGTACTCGAGTAGCATCAGTAGTAGAGTACTGTACCAATCTTTGAGACGCCTCAGTTCTGACGATAAACTAGTCTGATGCTCTGTGGTGGCCGCTTTTGTTGAAGCTACGCCCATTCTCCATCAGACTGCCTAAGAACAGATTATAATTCTCAGTACTTTTGGGAACACTGTAGAGAATAATAAAGCTTTAAGTCCATTTTACAGTATCGTACTAAACCATGATCGTGATAGGAATGTGTCAGATTTTTTTGTATTGATAATTATACTTAATTGTTTAACTTCAACAAACATTTAAAAAATTAGAGGTGTGAATGACATCCCATTGAAGGTCCAGCTTTCAGAAGACAAACGTTCAAAGCGCCAGACTGTCACTAATTATTATCATTTACTACAACTATTGCATAAACCCTATTTGTTTGAAACAAAGCTTCCTTCTGTATGCCTTATATTATAGGTTAAATCGTTCGAAATTTATATAAAACTTAAAATCTTATTTCAAAGATAAAGTGACCGTTTATCTGATGTGAATATATTTTCTCAGCAAATGTGGCCCGTTCGCTCGTTCGCTTCGATTCCGAGAGATAAGAAACCAAGGGTGGAGATTGGTGACCGCTAGTTTAAATGAACGGTTTTGCGATTCAGATAACTATAATAACTTGAAGCCACTAGTTGTGTTCGGCAGGGTATGGATTTGTCTTCTTTATTCTTTTTAGTAAGAGATTTTCACCATGTGTTGAGCGAAAAACGGAGGAGATAATTCGCACCAAAATTTCTGTTTTTGCTATAAACTTACCTTAAAATGCGTACCCTAAAACCCTGTGATGAAAAAGAGCTCGAATTATGAGTAAGAAAAGGACAATCTAATAATCGGTCACTTTTATTGATCGCTCTATTCATCGACATATACTTTTTTGAAAACTTTCTTGCTCATTTCCCACAACTTGCAATTTTTGAGTTAGGTCACTCTCATTCTAAGGGTGCCTATCTTGATTTTGTCATCCAAACGTCAAAAACATTTTGGTAAGGCTTACTGTCCACGGCACTTCATTGGACGATTGCATGCAAGCTACTTATTGAAACATAGGCAATAGGAATATGGACATTATAGTGGAAAGGTTTCATAGTTTTACAACGTAATCTCTTGCATTAAGCGACATCGTGCGTTAACGTGGCGTAGACGCATCCACGTGGACAGAAGGCCTAAGAGTGTCGTTGAAATTGCACAGATAATTACATAAATACTTAACTTAAAAGAACAGAATGCTGTTGTTAATTCCGTTGAAGCAAGGTGGTTCATGTTGAGAAAAATTTACTTCGAAGGTGGACATGATATTATCACACCTTCTGTCGTCCGAAAAACGATTAACGCTATACGATTTCAGTCTTATTAAGTCATTTCAACTCAGAAGCTGAGACGCATTAATTCAAGTGCAACACGAAAAATGCATTAGCGGACCGCCTCGCTCGTTTATCATCGTCCTGTAATGTCGCATTTGGGGAGCGGTTGTCCAAGCGCTTCGAATTGACTTGAACGTTAAATTCAGAAATGAGGATATAAAAATTCCATTGTTTAACAAATGAACTAGCGTTAGTTTAAACCTATTATTCGTTTTCATTGTTTGGATTATTGTTTATAATTTGTTAAAACGTTAATTCAAATGCGAAAGTAAGTTAAAAACAATTTAATTTTTCTTCCAGATATCAAATTCGTTAAACATTTGTGTTTTGATAGAAATTCTGCCTTGATGTTATCTATGAGATGTTCAATTTTGTATTACTTACGATAATACCGCGTAGTAGAAATAAAAAATGTAATCCTTATTAATTTTATTTTCACAACGCGTAACGTAATGTATAATTTATCATTCTTCATAATTAATATAGATATGTTTATTTTATTTTTATACAAATTCAATTGACTTTCTGTTCAAGAGTCGTAGTCGCTAGCGTTTTTATGTGAGATCGTATACAATATTTAATATTAATAATATATCAATTTAAGGGTATAAAGTATTAACATTCTTGCTAGATCCATAATGCTGGAGCTTTTCCACGTCGAGCTAACCAACAGGGGCAACTTCCCCTGCTCACGGATAGTGATCGATGATGCCTTTCGTATTACTGATATCCATGGGCGGTTACCATCAGGTGGCTCGCCAGCTCATTTGTCTCCTACTTACATAAAAAATATTTCTCACACCTATAGCCAATACTACGAGCGGCTGACACTGTCAAAACATTGTTAGACGATGAAAGCGAGGTCTACAAAAAATATACATAAAAGTTAATAAACAAATAAACACTCACACAGGTTTTTACCGGTGTCGTAAGTGGCATGGACGACACAATATAGCACATTAGCACATCACATTAACACCCATGACCCGAGTACAAATATTTATCTGACACATAAATATCTGCCCCGGCCGGGAATCGAACCCGGGACCCCTCTCCACCAAGGGTCGTCACCAAGTCTATCAGTTACCAAGTCTTTTAAGTTTTCTTACACTAAAGGTAGGCAAACTAAAAGAAAATTTTCAATCTTTGTAAACTTTACATTTATTGTCAAAGTCAACATAACGTATTATAATATAAACGTTATTAGCATAATGTTGGAGACGACCTGAAGAACTACAACCATTTACAAGTAGTTATGTAGTGTAACTATGTTAGCTTATATTATCAGATATAGACATATAGTTATTACTGTTACCTGAGTTACGATTACGAATTAACATGCTATGATAATGTGTACTAAAAACCAGAATATTTGATAACTAGAAAAAAGGAATTACCTTACAACGATGTAAGGTAAAATATGTACCTAACTATGTAGCCAAATACTTGTTATGTAGCATGTTAATTTTAGACTAAAGATTTGATTTATTCAAATATTTTTGAAGTTTAAATCCTCACATTACATTTTATAGAATATAAAATATTTATAAACTCAACATGTACGTTAATGGACACGATCAAATAAAATACACGATCAAGTGTACTTGTCAAGTTTGCAGTTTGACTTGTCGTTGCAGTTTGACTTGACGCGGCATCCAATGTTCATGACATAACTATATGGCCAGACAGCTATACCATGGCCATACACGATCAAGTTTACTGGATGCCGCGTCAAGTCCACTGCAATCTTGACAAGTTTACTTGATCGTGTATGGCCTCCATAAGTTAGGTACAATAACTATTTCGCAGAACATAAAAAAATATGTGTACTCAATTATCTTTCATGTTCTATGTCAATATTTACCTTTACTCGTATTGTTCTTTATCAATGCTTACCTTAAAGTAAATAAATGGATTTAAAAAATCTAACAGAAGCATAATTATTATAATAAGGTAAAAATTAAGTAAAAAGGTAAAGTAAAAAAAGGAAATTTACGAGCAGTTTTTTGCTATAAAATAATTTACTACAACATCCATAAACATATTTTTCCGTTTACAATTTATCGTTTCCTAGTCCAACAACAAAAGTTACATACTGATTATATTTTACGGATTTTTTCTAGAAATACACGACAAGAATACAATATGGACAATGATGATATACCAAATTACAAAAAGTACATACATGTACATGAAGCACGTCATATCACGTTGTTGTTATCAAATGAGGTAAAAATTTATTGAATTCCAGATGCTTTTATTTCAATTACTATGACATTCGCATTTCCACAAATTAAATTACTTACCACATTATTAAAATATCGTTAAAGTGTATGTACAATTTCTGTTCCTTTTTTGGAACTTTATTGGTGAGAAACATTGGTATGGAAATACATACTTCGTCCGCCGAATAATTATTTAAAGAGTGAATAAATCATATCTTAGTAACTGACAGTAGCTAGTTCAACAAAAAGCAATCACAATTGATATGTAGGATTCAAATCCATTGAAAACCTACATATAAAAACGAGATGTGACGTACACAGTTTTTGTTTTATAATTATAATTTCATATTTTATAGTTTTTTATTTATAATTTTATTATGTATAATATATTTTTTTAGAATCAATATTTAAAATCCTAGACCTTTTCTATAACATTCAGAACACGTTTAAGTATCTAAGTACAGTCAGCAACAAAGCATACAGCTGTGGTGATAGGTGGTGAGTGATGTACTGATGCGCGTGCGACGCTGCAGGTCGTTCGCGTGTTAGAAGATTCCGTGCGCGCTGCCAAGCCGCTCCTGACACCATTGGCTCCTCTTTACTGAGCTTTAGTCCTATTAGAACAAATAATTAACTGGTTGAAAGAAAGTAAATACTAATGGAAAAAAACTCCAATAAATAAACGTTCACATACTAAGACCTGATCATGAAGAAATGGCACACAGAAATCGCGACTCGAGAAGGTTTTATAAATGTGTATAGCTAAAAATAGAGCCACCCCCCCTCATTAGGAGTATTGTCATTGCCAAATGGACCTCTGTGGTCGTCAATTTAACCAGACCAACAGACATTCAATTAGTGTCTACATGTAGAGTTTTGCAACCTTATATCAAACGGTATATCCGTTTACAATTTCAACACAACAACAACACAATAGATATAGCGATCGAATTAGTAATGTGAATAATTTTGCAAACTATGAAATAGCGTGTCTCAAAATAACATTCACAGATAATAAATTGCCGTACTTAGATGATAATAAGGACTTTTGTCTAAAAATATATTTCAAAGAATGATATATATCTACTGTCTCAGACTAAAAGCTGTAGCTAATAATAAAATGCAGACATAATCAATTTGTCTGTTTTAAAGGTAAATTCAAATGGTACGTAATTGCCATGTAACACGAAACGTTTGTATTGTATTTATTGAAGCGCTAATGTTCGTTGTGGTGATAAATATTTCAACTATAGTTACTAAAAACAATATATTTACTATTGATCAAAGATAAAACATCATTTAAATTGTGATATTTATACGAAAAATAAATTCAAAGAAAAATCATTGATACTAGGAATGATCATTTTAACTACAAACACATCCAGTGTTTGTAGAAATTGTAAAAGTTATTTTGGACAATCTATATTGTAGATACTCAATAGTAAACTCGCAAGCAATTATTTAGCTCAGTTATCAGTGACTTTGCCCGACGATAAAAGACTCTCGGATTCGATTCTCGGTCGAAGCAAACATTTATTTAACAGGTCTAGACATGTGTTTATTTTAAAATGCATAGATTAAATAAGGGTTAATTTAAAAAATCTCTGACTAGGTATCTTACACTTAATATCTAATAATAATACCTTTACTAAATGTAAGTTTACTGAAAGTATATTAGCTTAGTAAACATAAATATTATTATGATTAATACATCGACCCCAAATATCCATGTTAAAAATATTCGTATTAAAGTTATTATAACCGAACAATAGTTTCCATTTTCCTATTCATATTAAATAAAGAAAACTTACTATGCAAGCTGACTTGGCTCTCCATTTTCCCCAACGCATTGACGGAAGCGCACACGTAAGTCCCACAATCGCTTGGCGCCAGCGATTTTATCGTCAAATTCATCCATAAAGAGTAATCGTTCGTCGCCGTTTCTGTTATACGGAACTTCGGGTTCTCCATTAGTTTGTCGCTTACCAGGGCTGTGAATAGTTTAACATAGAGTATAATTGATTTCTAAGTGGTAGTATTGTTTTCGATATCATGTTCTAATATTATTTACCAAAAGAAAAATAACGTCAAATAGAAATTTTAATCATAGTCTTCACCTACAGTCATCAATACCTTGGATGTCGTCTATGCATTGCCAGTAAAGTAAAAAGGAAAGAAAGAACCTTTCAAATAGAGGCTGATTTTGGTTTCAGGATGGTAAAAAGCAATGTAGGTGAACAACGTTACTATCGTAAAGAAGTACTCTTTACTTTTATATGCTACATAATGTTTATTTTAATAATTATATAATATAATAATATAATATGTTTGTAATACTTTGAGTGCTACAAATACTCTGTGCTGGCTGCTTGTCTCGCGAATGATAGTGATTTTTGAGGTAAGTTAATTACAATTTTTGACTTACAATCTTCTCGGTACCAGGAGTTCATGGCTTTGGGTGATGCTTCTATATAACATTGGAGTTCCACATCACTTCCAAGCGGTGCACTGACCAGCTGTGTGACAACTTTCACTTGAGGTATGACTGTGGATAAAAACATTAATAAGATTCTGAGTGCGCAGTTATACGCAGTAAGTTTACCATCAGAAAAAATATAAAAACTTAACTTATAAAATATAAAAAAAACAGTAATACAAAAATGTTATTCACTGAAACGATAACACCCATTATTACTAGATGTTTCGACATACGATCGTCAAAGTTTAAGTTTCTTTTAAGCAACTAGTCGACAACCGAGCTATCTTACGCCCCAACTCAGAGTCACTAACGGTTACTTAAATCACTTCTCAGTAAAGAATCACCCTACAAATTCTGTACTAAGGAGCGATTTAAGTAACTATTAGTGACACTGAGCGGTAGACTCCTGATGGTAATCACTTACTAATAAATTAAGAAGGTATTGGCAGTTGGTCAGGTAAGTTAACCGTAAAATGTCTTACCACCGTATAATAAATAACTTAGTACGGTCGGTAGTTGGATAGGTGTGCCATGACGGAGGCCCTCGAGCGTGAAAATTTCCGATGCTTGGGTTGGCCACTAAACCCTCCAACCAACAACAACAACAAAACTCTTTATTGTACACCAATATACAGTAATAACTTAATTTAAGTTATAGCTAGAAAGGTACAACAGGCGGCCTTATCGCTAAAGAAGCAATTTCTTCCAAGCAACCTTAGGGAAGAGGACAAATTAATATAGAGACAGTGTAAGGGCCCGGCCACAGCTACTAGCGGCGCGGATTGCGGCGCGGTGAGCGGCGCGGCGGGCGGCGCGATTTGCGGTGGTATGCCACAGCTAGATTAGTTGCGACCGCGGCGGCGTCAGCGGTGGACGTACTTAGACTAGTACATAATAATATTTTATATAATAATATTGATAAATAATCTGTAGGTAAATAATAAGATTGTTTTGTGTTCCTTCCTTGTGCTCTTTATGTATATTATGTTTTGGTGTACAAACAATAAAGTGTTAAATGTAATAAATAAATAAATAACAATGTAAGTAGGTAATAAAGATACCTACCGGCCATGTTTTTCATTATAAGAAAAATGAATACAAAAGGGTATGATGGAATGAGCTGTCACATTATTAAGAAATTATGATGAGAACTAGTCTTTGAAGCAACTGATTGTTTTACTATTATTCATGAAATAAAGATAAATATAATACATCAAGAATAAAAAATAATAAATAATAAGATAAATATAATACATGCTGAGTTCGTCCACCGATACGGCTGCGCGCGGCATTTGTTTCACTCGTGCACCGCGCAGTCCGCTGCCGCCGCGACTCTCACCGCGCCGCTCACCGCGCCGCTAAACGCGCCGCTGTAGCTGTGGCATACTCCATACATTGTCTACCATTTGTTCTCGCCGCTCACCGCTTGCCGCGCCGCAATCCGCGCCGCTAGTAGCTGTGGCCGGGCGGTAATGGTGTACGAGTGCTTATTGAAAGAAACCCTCCAACCAATCAATAAAGCAGCGTGGTGGAGTCTGTAGTGTGCTCTAGGCCTCCTCAAGTGGAGAGACCCGTACTCTATAGTCGACCATTAATGGATTGAAGCTATTATTGAAGTCAAGATTAATAAAAGAAATATCGCTTACAATGCACTTGCACATGGTATCGGCGACTGACGGAAGGGGGCACGCCGTTACTAGCTATGCATAGGTAAGCGCCCATATCACTCCGCTGCACGTGCGATAACTCTAGACTTTCTCCTCCGTAACTATCCACAACTGGAACAAAAACATGACAGTTATAGAAATTAGAAAATGTGTCAGTGATTTAAGGAAGATGTAAAATTATGACTTATTCATTATCGCTGTGTTAACTGTAGTCTTCATTCGATCAGATCGATCAGATTCGATTCGATCAGAGGCTTCATACACTTTATTGTAAAAAATATGTCAATAAAGTATTATTATTATAACTGTGATACCGTAAAATAGATATCGTAGAGACTGGAAATTAACACTAGCTTAAATTGTATTGAAAAAAATATAAGCAATGACTGTAAATTTAAGAAGTAAATATCGATCGATAATTGATTCGAATATTTTAAAATTGAAAATACAGTAATAAAAACTTTACATACAATAAGAATAACTAAGGATATGCATTTAATGTAAGTCCCAAACTTTAAATACAACAAGAATATATCAAAGTTCTGAAGGAATAAGTTCTTGAGTAATTTTATTGGCAGTAGTAGTAACGATAGAATCTTTGCAGAATTTAATGTAGGATCAACCATTAGTATGTTATCAGAAAGCGTTCATAGCCAAACTGCAATATGTTCGATCAAAAGTGATCGACTGAGATCAATTTCAGGCACAGTCGTGAGTTGACCGGGTAATAATGAGTGTCAAAAATTTTGTAATGTAACCGTGACTTGCTTTTCAGTGAGTTACTTTAAAATTTAATTGCATTAAAACTAACACATAAAGGTACAAGTCTATTAGATCGAATACAGGTAGGTATGTACAGATAACAAGATATCTCTTCAGTCACTAACCTCTCAGAGGTTCTACGATATAAGTGGTGAATTTATTAATATTATTCAGGGTAAAATCGCACTAGATGTAAAATTGGGTTGAAGAGGTCGTTGATCTCCAGTGAGATCCGTTAGAGCAAATATGAGTAGCTACGGAACACTGCGTTTCGACTCAAAGTTGTATGAGGATCAAAGTACATCTAATGCTTTATGGCAAAGCAGATTCTTGCGAGCTTTTCACATGTCAAAGCCGTAAAATAATGAGACTTTTTGGTGTTCTGACGAAAGATGCGATTGTTTGTATGATGCGGCACAGGATTTGTTGCAGCCTAAATAATGATGTTAAGATTTGAAGTCTGACAAAGAAAAAATATTGTTGTTGGTTATTTTTTTACTTACTATAAGTTTAATCACAATCTCACGTACAATTTACATAGGTAAGTGGACGTGTAGTCTAAGAAGGTGGAGTACACTAACTTAGTAGAAGCCTCTCTTTTCTTGAAGATTCTGTCATAGATGGGCGGGAAGTGTAGGAACGCAGACGCAAGAAAACTATTCTAGTCCCTTACGCACGCATAACTAATGATGAGCCAAACCGCGCACTCAAGTCGGTGGGATGTCCATAACAAAAAGATGGATTAACTGCGTTGTTACTTATACAATTTATATTTGATTATTTTACTATTTTTATTTGAACATGAACGTTCAGACGTAAGTAAGTCTTAAGTCGGTTAGACTTCAAAAAAGAAGGAGGTTTTCAATTAGTTGCGTGTATTTTTTTTACTTAACTTTATCCAGAGAACGTTGGTAGAGGAAATAATCAAATCCGATTAGTACTAGAGTTAAGCAATTTAAACCTTCAAAATGACGTAATAATACCTATTTAATGTGATATTGACCATCTTATTAATTAAGATAAGAGAAAAAGGATAAGTCAAAGATCGTCCAGTTTTGGTTCAGCACGCAGCACGCACTGTATTGATAAATTTTCCTTAAAATAGATTTACCTACATGCCGAAACTGTTCAATCATTCATCTTAACCGATCCGTCCTAAAAAAAGTTACGTAAATAAAACGCCAGAATATTCAATGTTAATGGAGGCTATTGGGCTCATTGTCGAAACAACGGAATGCACTTACCGGAACCAAACAGTCTAAAATAGAGCCATTACCTTATATAAGACCCAAGACGTCCTTTGATACATTTCTTACTTACGTTCATAAAATATGTCCGTAAGTTTGATCACGGCAGAATAGTAAAATTATGTGTGTTTTTGTATAATGTAAGTGTGATAAAATTGTGTGTAAAATTAAGTGTGATAAATACTTAAAATTATTTATTGATAAAAATATTTTTTCTCGTTATTATTGTTAATTAATTTGAAGTCTATAAATAATAGGTTTGAGCGTTTTCAAATCAATGCGATGAGGTCATTCTATTAGATCGCCAGATGTTTCATTAGTAGCATTAGGCAGTCATTCAGTACCTACTTAGTGTCATTTTGATATAATTATATTTTTTTTAGATTATTCATTCATGTTAATTATATTATTTGTCTTTTTTTAATGAACCCATAAAAATGTGTAAGCGTTTTCAGTGAAACATTTTCTCAATAATTAAAATTTTAGCTACACGAGATTTTCTACTTATTAATTAGTCGTCTATACGTATTAGGGATACATTTTGTTACGTTACGCGAAGCTTTTTAACAACTAACAAGGCACATATTAGCAGTAATAAAAGACCGGCCGGGGTTTGTTTGTGTGGCTTAGAAGTCCAGTGCTTGGAATTCGTACTCATTCGAGCACGAAAAAGTATTCCGGCGCAAGACGGGATGAAGCTTCAACGTCGAGTGCAAGTTCTCGTTCCACGGAAATATCGTCCATTCTGAAATCGCTTTTGAGTATAAAATCTTTTATTATGCGAACACGGTTCATTTAACGCGGCATTAAGTGAATTTGTCGAACAACGTATTTTAAAAAATGAACGGGTAAAAGACCTATGAAATGATGAAAGGGAGCGAAATTACGAGTTTTCACGACGAGTGGTTTGGTATTGAAATTCATTTTCATAATTTTATAGGTACGTTCTTTCAGAAGTGACAGTCCCAAGTCCATTTAAAAGCATAAAATTTTCAATCTGTCATATTAAATTCTTTGAAATGCATTTAATTTCGAAAAAAAAATGTTATTCAAAAATTATAGTTATCTAGGAGCCTTGCTCAATGTGCAATATAATAAATATAGTGCAATAATAGTCAATGTACAGTTCGATTCCCGACCGGGGCAAATATTTATGTGACAGATAAATATTTGTACTCGGGTGTGATTGTGTCGTCCATGCCACCCGCGACACAGGTAATAACCTACTGCGGGGGTATGAGTGTGTTAGTGTTTATTTATTTATGTATGATTATTCACGTGCATTTAGTAGGGTTGGCTTATCACTTTATTTTTTTAATATTGTACGATTGATGTGTATAATACCCTACTTCTCTTAGAATTATTCTGTTACTGACATTTTAATCCGAAAAAAGAGGCGCCCCCGCTGGCTATAAAGTCGTACGTGACTGAAATAAAAGAACATAACCTAATTCTGAGCTTTCTTCGGGTAACTACGAATATAATTTCAACGAAAATACATTTTCACTTCGATTTAAGTTTTCCTTATCAACAATAAATTGATTGCTTTTTAAGTTGCTCTCGTAAAGTTAATCTAGTTATAGAGCTTGGAACTATTTCTTCGTAGCTCAGCTTCTGTTTCAATTTACTTCTTTATGGCTCTTTTACATTCCCCGAAGTCCGAACAAAAAGTAATTAAGGTTGGTTTCTGTTGCGACATTAAATGAACTGAAACGTCTCAATGAAAAAAGGGGCCTTCGTAAAAGATATTTTCAATTGTAGTACCTAATATATCGCCTTGGAAATTGTATTCAATAATATAAATAAATACACTTGTTCACGGTGTTGTTTATTTAAGGCTTAATACTTTAGATTCATTGCTTCGAAGTGACATAAATTAACATTTAATGCATTAAGGTTTGATGAAAAATATATAACCTACTAAACGTTAAATACTAATAATATTGGAAGTGATTGAATTGATGGAACTACGCAATTAAAGCACAAGCTTGCTACGTCGCACATTATTTTGAGGTTTTTTAAATTTTAAACATAACAGCAACGATGTTTACATACGAATGCTAACTTAGTCTTGCTTTTTACTCGTATTTACATTTTATTAAGAAGATATTTCTAAATTAACGAAGTAGGATCTTTCTACCAATATTCCTATGCTTTATTTTATTTTTTGGATGTACACAGTGTATACCTACTCGTACTACAATGAAAACGCAGAACCACCATAAATACTTTATTTGATTAAGTAAATATTTTTTACTTTTGAATACCATATTTTTCATATCCATACTTCGAAGCTGTAACTGGTTACTATTACCAGTATTTGTTAGTAATTGACATCCGCATTTCTACTTAATTTACTGGAGGTGCGTGGCTAACTTAACATACCCATTCGAGGGCCCGTCCGTCTCCGCTTTAAATATGAATATGCAATTGACAGAGGGAGAAAGACAAATATGGTAGACAAATACTGATATAAGGGAATATAGGTAGCATTCTTGAAGCCAAACCAACCCGTCCTTCAAGACTCTTTTCAAAATTCTTCAATATCACTGTGTGTGTTTATCGGCTTATCATTTACAAGGTATTTTATTATAATAGTAACGAATTATTGATCAAATACTGTATGGTTTGGTTGAGTGAATACGTCATCAAAGTTTATGATATTAAGCATTATATTAATATAAATACATCAGCATTATTTACTAAAAAACTCAGTTTTAAATATACCTATTAACTATCCAATGCCACTTCATCGCGCTACACAATCTGTTCATGTTATACAAGCTAGGTTCATTTAAGTACGTACAGATTTTATTTATTTCGTAGAAAAGTAAAGAAGCTTATTCCTCTCTGGATGAATTCTAGGAATATCGTTGCAGAAAGGTATCCCTAAATGATAACATAGTAATCTTCTAGGTAGCCTATTAGAGTTGGATATAGGTATAGGAGTACAGGCCGTCGCTGCAAGCCGGACTTATTATATCCAACATCAGATGATACGGTAATATATATATCACTGCATAGCCGACCGTAATCCAGTGTTATTGGCGGGTTGGAATAAAATTTCTGCTCACGTCTGCTATCGTGTGCGCTCTAACTTGCTACGGGGGATCACTCAATTAAAATAAGATTGTTGGATTAATTTAAAACGCCACACACTGTTTTTTTTTGTCTGTACAATTTTGTTTAACAAAAAATACATATCGATTTTTTATAAGTTTGACTAAATGATAACTTAAATATACTTCGCAGAACTAATTAACACGCTTTTATTAGCTTGATCTGTACTTAAGTATGTATCCGAATCTTTCGACGTAATTTTCAGCAATTTCTAGACCTCTGATCAGCTTGAAAATACCGCATACAATAATTATTTCATAGTTTCGGTGTGTTTTTTTTTTTTACTTTTTTAAACTATAATTTTATATATTACTAAGTCACACAGTAAATAATAGTTTATAACAAGATACCTAACATGGTGGTAGTAACATCTAGTATAACTTCCCAAACATAAGAATGCTGTTATAATGCTAGAGTTATATTTGGTAGAACCAAGCTACAATACAAGCTTAGATTTAATAGATTTGTATAATGATAACTGGGTAGAAATTATCTACAGTTTCGCTATAAGAAGGAAGATCATATTGCAGATCATAATATATAATAATAGACGTAAGCATCAACTTCAAACAGGATTTCGGTCCTATCTAAGATAAGAGATAACGTAGGTAAGAGATAGGTGGGTTGCTTATTTTGTAGAGTGTTTGCACGAAGTTGCTTTTCCGGAACGGTGAATCTACCTTGTAACAATATAACTAATAAGTCTATCAACTCAACATAGCTTCGCTTTGGGAACCAAAATCTTTAAAATTAAGAAGAGCTTTCGTGTAAAATCAGTAATAATAAATTACAAACAGTGAAAGTGCGGCCACACTTCATTCTTCCAAATCATCACCATCCATTGCGTTCACCAAAAAGCAAATAAATGTTCTAAAAGTAAATAAATGTTCACTGTAATGCAAATAAGCGACACACGAGCAAACGCCCAACCTGATGATAAGTCACCGTCGCCCGTTTCTGAAATTCACGGTGAATTTCAGAAAGGATGGCTGCCTAAATAAATATGATTCCGGGCTAGAATTTATTTTATTCCCCTACTTTTGGAGAAATCATTAAAAATTAACTTATTATCTCTGAAACTGTACACCTTAAGAAAAAACTCTACTGGGATATTATGTAGTACCTACATGAAGTACCTATCCCTACTACCCTTTCACGGGATCGTGGCCAATAACTAATAATATCTCCTCAGCGGCCCACAGCATTATGAAAATTTTTAAAAGGTTGCTTTTAAAGTATTTTTAAAATATTATTTAGTTATTTACTCATAATATATTATCACTGCCTTTGCGTCATACGCGCTTAAAGTTTGAATCCTAAATTATACTATAAAACAGTTAAATAACAATTAATATTTCAATAATTGGAGTTGTTTGTTTATTTTACATATTATTATATTTTTTACATTTATGTTAGTTTGAAAAAACAATGTCAAAGAAAATAAAAGACTTTTTTATAACAAAAATGCGTACCTACAACAAAGAAAGAATCATACACGAAAACTATAAAAAACAAATATTTCTCTTAAATCAATATAAGTGATTTCGTTTAATATGTTACGCGATAATAGAGCCGCAAAGCATAATGTACTGTTATTGGCGAGACGGGATAAAATTTCCGCTCACGTCTGCCATCGTGTGCGCTGTGAGTTGCTACTGACAAAATCTCTCAATTAGACAGAGATTGTTGTTCGTCCGTTAAAGGTAGAAAGGAGGTGGCCAACATCTGTATGGGCATTTGCCCCATTTGTGAAGTATAATGTACACATATAATTTTTACCTTACATTAAAGCTTACAATATCTACTTTGATAATTTTATCAATAAAAATCTCTAGAACTCGGGATTCTCCTTTTACGGGCAGTTTTAGCTTTTGTAGTTTGACATTCTGCAAAACATATGTAATCGTGAAAAAGTGTTTTAAAGAGCGATTTTTGTATTAAATAAATACTATTTATATTTTGGATAATTAATTAATATATGTCTTTTACTTTAAATATGACCTTATGACCTTATTCCTACAAAAAGAAGTACCAGCAGTACTAAATAAAATATACGTATTAAGTTGTCACCTACCTATCTGTAAATATTCACAAGCAAACGTAATATAAATAAAACTGCATATTGATATTATTAAGTGTTTCATTATATATATTTAGGTACACATATGTAAAAATTAAGGAATAAAATATAACAATAGTACCAAATAAGGCAATAATATTTTACAAAAATGAAACTGAAAAAGATTATTTTGGCAAATGACAATATAGTAGACATTCGCACTTTTGTCAGCCAATTGTCAACCTCCAGTGATGCCGGTCACTCACATTCGCGCGAATACGCGAACCCACAAGTGTGGGACGACCTTCGCGAATGATTATGCGAAGTTTTGGAGGCATTCGGGGTTTTCCAAGCTGTGTCGGTTTTTTGTCGCACATCAAAGCGCGCGAACCTCGAACCTTCGTGTAGTCTCCCACACATTCGTGCGACTAGTTGCGCACACGACTAAAAAGGTGATGTATCTCCTAATTTTTCGTGGTTCGTGGCGTCTAATCGTACTACCATTTATTTTCTGTATTGAAAATGGATTTGAATGACAACAACATAATTACAACAGCAAGATTGAACATTCGTGAACAAAGTGTAGGAGGAAGCGGAAATGGGCTTGTATACTCATACGCGAACAATTTGCCTGACCGCCCTTCACATATGTGCAAACATTCGTAAAAATGTCAAACATTTGCGCGCATGTGAGTGACCGGGGTGATAGCAATGGAGGTAGTAAAAGTATATTTGTATACAATACAACTTATTATTATTGTTAATTTATTATAACTACTCACGGCGGAGTTTAGAAGAAAATTAAAATTCTAGTTGTGTTTTAATAAATGGAAAATATGTCTTTTCAGAGGACTAAAACCTTGTACAAAAAAACGTATTTTAACCATTTCCGGGGTAAATATTGGCCACCTCCTTTGTGGTTGCAAGAATATAGTTATTACAGCTCTAGATAATTTGAATTGTAACAAAGCTTTAGTTAAATTAAAGTAAACATTAGGTAACCTTAGGTAAGCCAATAGTTAATATTTTAATGGGCTTGGAAAAATGTAAATGGCGGGGCTCTATATAATGTTGTTATGTAAAAAAAACTAATTATCAGATCTCGCTCTTTAAGTGGGACCACATGACAACCACCAGCTTTCGAATAAAAAAGAATCATCAAAATTGGTTCACCCAGTCGGAAGTTCTGAGGTAACAAACATAAAAAATCAATCGAATTGAATACCTCCTCCTTTTTTGAAGTCGGTTAAAAAGGAGAAGGTATAGTCCGTGAGCCAGATAGTATTTTTTGTCAGTCATTTCCTCTCAAGCGATAACTCGTGAAATACTTCAGAGAGTTGCATTATATAGCATGGTGAACGTCAGCTGCCGCTCCAAGGGTGGGTAGGGGGGCGGCAGCCTTTCAATCATGTAAAAAAAATTGTTTTCAGTCATTTCCTCCGGACTGTAAATTTGTTAGATGATAGATAACGTAATTATTTAAAGGTAAAAAAAAGTCAGCTGGCCATACCGTGGTGGATTATATTTATACGTCAGCTGGGCACGCGAACATGCAAAAAAAAATTTTTTGTTCAGTGATATCCTCTCACTTGAAAATGCGTCAGATGATACTTTACATGTTATTTTGAGTAAATAAAAACGTCAGCTGGCTGTATGTTGGTGGAAAGGTCGTCAGCTGATGCAGTGAATGGTGGAGCTCAGAAGCCACCAATTTTCAAAATAACTGTAGTTACGTAATTTCCTCTCACTTGAAAATGTGTCAGGTGATAGTTTACGTGCTATTTTGAATAAACAAAAACATCAGCTGGCTCTAAGTTGGTGGAAAACCCGTCAGCTGACGAATGTAAATAAGCGATCGGCGCTCACGCCTGGCTTCTGAGCTCCACCATTCACTGCATCAGCTGACGACCTTTCCACCAACATACAGCCAGCTGACGTTTTTATTTACTCAAAATAACATGTAAAGTATCATCTGACGCATTTTCAAGTGAGAGGATATCACTGAACAAAAAATTTTTTTTGCATGTTCGCGTGCCCAGCTGACGTATAATCCACCACGGTATGGCCAGCTGACTTTTTTTTACCTTTGAATAATTACGTTATCTATCATCTAACAAATTTTCAGTCGGGAGGAAATGACTGAAAACAATTTTTTTACATGATTGAAAGGCTGCCGCCCCTTAGAGCGGCAGCTGACGTTCACCATGCTATATAATGCAACTGACGTATAATCCACCACGGTATGGCCAGCTGACTTTTTTTTACCTTTAAATAATTACGTTATCTATCATCTAACAAATTTTCAGTCGGTAGGAAATGACTGAAAACAATTTTTTTTTACATGATTGAAAGGCTGCCGCCCCCCTACCCACCCTTGGAGTGGCAGCTGACGTTCACCATGCTATATAATGCAACTCTCTGAAGTATTTCACGAGTTATCGCTTGAGAGGAAATTGGTCAGGAATATCTGTCGCTAGCTCACGGACCAGTAATTCATTTTCTTTTTGTGAAATAATTATGCCTTTTTAATTTTAATCTAAACCATCGCGACATCGTTACTTTGTTTGTATTTTATTGACGATATTGGCATAGCCTAGCGAGATTTTCTGTACAATCGTCCAAATAAAAGGATTAGGCAAGCTAATTAAACGGCGTATGCGGGGTAATCAGCATTCGCTGATCTCTAACAGCATTCAGGTAAAGGCAAAGGCATTGTAACTTCATCCAAACTGGATTATACAAATTCTGTCATCATCTTACGAGTAAATTAAAAGTGGCAACCCTGATGATATTGTTCAACGGTTTGAGCTGGTTTCGGCTAAAGCAAAAAAAAATTTTTTTAAAGTACATTGTCCTGTGGCTAGTAATAAGCATAAAATATTATAAAAGTACTGTTTTATTCACAGCTATTCTAAGAGGCTATATGAACTATTTTTCAAGTGAAACTACAATTGTGTAAAGTAGAAAAACGTTATCCTACTATTTTAGATGTGAGGAAAACATTTTAATTATGACCGTGGAAGCAATATTTATGGACCTGCAAGTAATTACTGCACAAAACTTAGCAAAATTTTGTGCACGTTTTAATACTGCCAACGTTGCAAAAACGTTTCGTGGTGTACTCTATTGGAATTATTTAACTGCAGATAAATTGGACACTCGTATATTTAATCGGAAAATGATAGGAAGCTCGATCTGTAATATTGCGTTTGTATCTGGTTTTTAAAAATCAAATACAGTTTTATTTTTCTGCAAAATACGATTTAAGGTATATTTATTATATCCACTTGTAAAACCTATAAAACGATAGTGTATAGCTACACTATTTTAATACTTTCAAGAGCCGTTTTACTGTAAAACAAAACTGGTGTTTAAATTTTACATGAATGTTGTTTATGTTAAAACAGCGCCTGACAATTTTATTGAAAACATTAAATATTCACGCTACGAAAGAACCGTGTACCTAAGTAGTTAATAATAATGTACATAAAATGAAGACACGTTGCATGAAAGTTCCAACTGAAATCTTGAGCGCAAAGTAAATTATCGCTGAGAATCCGAGCGGCGATGTATGTGCGATCTTATCGCGCGGTATCACGGTTATGACATTATTAAACTCGACCGCACGGATCCACTGACGGTAAAAAATACGTGACCGTTTTACACAATTTTTCACCGTTGAAAAACAGCCCTCTACAAATTTAAGACCGGTACTGACAGCGGGAATAAATTATGTTAATGAACGCTTTGGAAGCGCATCCGTTGATTCGTCCGATAGAACCGTGCTTTTTCTTCAATCTACATAATAACCTACAACGCGCCCCTCGCTTCCAGTTGCACGTGTTATTCGGCTATTATTTTACGAAATTCATGCTCGCATGAAATGCACACGGACCCATTATTACGTTCAACGTAAAGGTGGATTAGTTTTAATAAAATGATGTTTTTGCTTCGTTTCATACATATTTAATGCTAAATAGCTTCATAAATGGCTGCATTGCTGATAAAGAATAGTAAGAAAATATAAACAGCGAGAGATTCATACTTCCTCTTAAGTGAAGTGAAAGTAGGAACGAGTAATAAGTAAATGATTATGAAACGTCCTAAGTACAACTTACACGTTAAATCCATTAGCGTTATACTCATAGGTGTAAAATGTTTTCATCCGTGAAAAAATAATAAAAAATAAATTACCTTTCCTACACAGCTGATGTGGCGGTGTGAGCCTCAAAATATCTTTATAAGTCATAGAGCTAAAAGTGTGAATGTGCAAGTCTCAGGTATTCTGTTTTTGTAAAATAAATCTACATCTTGTAGTATGTTTGGTATTCATACATAAGCTTTTGCAGGTTTTATTGAATTTTAACAAGCGGTAACGCGTAGGTTCAAAATAAGCCTATTTGCATACAAGCGTTTGGAAATTCATATTGCATCATTGCTGCTTCGCTTCTTAGGGTGTTGTTTTAATTCTGCGCTTATTTCTAATGTTCTCTAAGTTATATTGGGTTTAGTAATTCGTTAGTATAAAATATAAATACTTGGTATTATGTTCGTATCTTCCAAAATGTTAGTACCTAAATGTCTGCAAATGTCTATAATCCGTCCAGTAATAAAGAAAAGATCGCAACCCATAATAGTCAAATGAGGTGGCCTAGAATATAGACCGCTACCCCATAGCGGAAAGACAGGGTGTCGTAAGAGGTTACAGAAGTCGGCCTCCCTGCTTGGTGGTAGGGTATTGTGTATCAATATAATTGCGGGTATTATTATCTTTTCGTGAAGTCCTTGCTAGCTTTTCCACCCCACCTTACTTGAGGTGCGCTAAACAACTGACATGTTTCGGTCCGGCTGGGAGCTTGAGAGCCAGTTCCGTCTTTCTTCCCTCTTCTTTCTTAGCCGGCAGCGCATCAGTGTTATCTTTGATGCTACTAATATCCATGAGCGATTATGTACTAACATGGTGTCAGCTATTCACATAAAAAAGTCAATATTGGCACTTCTGTACATGGTATACAATGTGTACATTTCTGTAGGTACGAGTACTTTTCTGACTATACTGTATTTTCCATCTTAGATCGTTCAACACTATTATTATTATTTGCTATCTTTGCCGGACGAATGCCTTAAGATTTTATACCTACCAACCTTTTAGTCAGTATTTAATAAATCAAGAACTTACTTGATCCTATTACTCGTTCAAAACAAATACGTAACTTAAATAATTAAAAATATTTTCTGAACAACAATTCGCTAAATTACTTTATCATATACGGTACACGTAATATCTATAAGGAACAGTGACAGGACTCAGATTGTGAGCTCATATTATTAAACTTGGTCGTAAGTGACACATACGTTATTATACATTATTACATTCTTGTCACATCGTAAGTGTTACAGCCGCGCCCTGTTGTCAAATGATATGTGTATATCTTATTTTGTACGTCGTAACACGTCATATTAGAGCTTGATATGGATTTGATCACGGTTGCGTGGGACTAGGATGACATTTTCGCATATTATTATACCTAGCTGGAATTATGAATTTAAATTTAAAGAAACTGCACAAATAATTATAATACGATTAATTGCTTGAAATAATATTTTTTACATGTATCGATTCTTCAATTTAGAGAAGATTCCGTGGTACTGGTAATACTAATATTTTAATGACTTTTATTTCTATAGCTAACGAGATAGACCCAAAATACCTGTATCTACTAGGAGAGTATGTACCTATTACTCTATAATAAGAAAGAGTATCTAATGAACTCTCTTGAGGACTGTAGCTGGTGAAAAAAAATGTAATGTCTGTCGTTTATATAACAAGAGCAAGGTAACAAGGACATGGCTTAGTCGCAGAGGACCGCTTTTCTTCATCATAATAACCTCGCACAATTTCTTTATGTGTGTCAACAACTGATTTCTGTGACAGATAGAGCTGTATTTTACATGACTTAGTTTAATGTCTGCAAGAAAGATTTTTGTCAACTTTGCCTTGATATGCCTCTGTGCCATTGTTAGATCCACGGTTCACAACACAAAGTAATAATAAATGATACAAACTAATTTGATCAAATGGTGTGTTGCAGGAGGTATTATTATGATGATTTAGATTAGATGGTATTATGTAATATCACATAATGTATATTATAATAATATTACAAAGCTGAAAATTTTGTTTGTTTGGTTGAACGCGCTAATCTCAGGAACTACTGGTTTGAATTGAAAAATTCTTTTTGTGTTGGATAGTTCATTTATCAGGGGGAGGGAGAGGGAGAGGGAATTTAATGGTCTCTGATTTATTAAACCTGCCAAAAGTATAAAAGTTATAATCTAAATTTTACTAACAAAAAATAACCGACTTCAAATTCTCAAAAACTACTTGTCAGATCTCGTTCAAATTTATGTGGGACCACATGACAGCCTCCAGCTTTCGATTAAAAAAAGAATCATCAAAATCTGTTCGCCCAGTCCAAAGTTCTGCGGTAACAAACATAAAAAAAAAATACAGTCGAATTGAGAACCTCCTCCTTTTTTGAAGTCGGTTAAAAAGTAACAACAAAGTAGGTACATTCACTGATTGTTAGGCGATACGAAGTTGTCCGAGACAGCTAATCTTATATAATCTTACTTTACCAATAATTAAAAACCATGACATTATACTACTTTAAAGATATAATTCAATAAAAATCCTTTTGTTTGCTATGAAAAGTAATTGTATGAGCGAATACGTGATTCTTATGTTTGTTTGCACTATTATTTTATGTAGGTACTCTAACGACAAATCTAGACACGCGGAGCGTGTCAAGTCAATTTCTTAGCTAACAAAATTGACGAGCAGCACCGTGTGGAACATTTACACGAACCATTTGGAGCCACTTTTGACCACCTCATAACTCAAAAACTATGCAACATAAACCTGTCAAATTTGGCTTATTTATTAAGACTTGCGAAATACATACGTCTTCCAAATTTCATAAACACATCTCAAACGGTTATTTAGATATTAACGTCCAAAAATCGAGAAATTTAACACTGACTGACCTATAGATCAAAACTATATCCAACTTCCAGGTGACCTAGAAAGTTAAAATTTGGCATGCAGATAGGTAGTCGGGTGAATACAAAGGAATAAATCTGAAAGTAGTAAATTTTAATCAATTTATGAAAATTTTTCAAAAAATTGATTCTATTAGGAACACTTACTTAAAATGCTTGAAATTTAAGAGTAGCAATCAAAATTGATGACATCTGGTCATTATGTGGATTCCAAGTTGAATATATAACGAAACATATCAGTTTTAGTACTTTCTGAAGCTTTCAACGGGAGGAAGATGTTCAGTGTCCCAAGTGCCTGTGAGAAGTGCACAGCACATATACATTTACGTGAAGATTAGTGGTTCGTCAGGAGACGTTATTTCCAGTGTATTACGTCGTTTTATTTTTAATGTGTGGAAAATTATTTTTCTCTAATCTTACATTACATTTTATTACATTTGATTACACCACAAAATTTTGTATTATTTCCGTAATTATACCAGTTTAAAGTAATTCGAAGTATTGTTTCAAAATTTATTCTTGCACGATGTCATCGAACATAAACAACTTATCTGTACTAATAGTATAAAGAGGAAAGATTTGATTGTTTGTTTGCATTGAATAGGCTCCGAAACTACTAAACCGATTTTAAAAATTACTTCACTGTTGGAAAGCTACACTATCCCCGAGTGACATAGGCTATATTATATTTTCAATAAATTAGGGATCCTTAATAAAACTCCAATAACGTAACCCAAGGTGTAAAAAAATAAGAAAACCAAAGCAAAGCGAGGGCGGTCACTCGTAACTAATAAGAGTATAGTCGACTTTCGTATTTATTACGATATTATAATTGGGATTTAGTATTAATTATTATTTCAATATTTAGCGGACATCAATAGTGGAAGATCATTACTTATAAATAATGAAATAATAGGTACCGTATTTCGGACCACGGCGCACTAACTACAGATTAAGTTGAAGAGCACTATAAAAGTTCATGTATTAAAATTAATCAGTAACGTTATGAATAAGTACTTACTAATAATTTCTATACAAAAAGTAATGATATCCCATCAAAAACATAAATGTAAAGTGAGAGTCAATTTAAAAAAAAAAAAGAATTGAGATCTAAATGGGTGCCAATTTCTGTGTAGAAAAGCCTAAAATTTTAGTCACAAGAACATGTAATTCAAGTTTTACATTTGAATTGGCTAGTTTTCTTTAGTTAGCAACCAACAAACCAAATTAGAGAAGAGTGTCATAAGCCATCAACCTAACAGATTTGACGAAGCTAATTACATAGATATAGTATAGCTTAGGTAGGTACGTGAAAACTAACCAAGTCAAATGTGGAGCTTGAATTACATGTTCTTGTGACTAAAATTTTAGGCTTTTCTACACAGAAATTGGCACCCATTTAGATCTCAATTCTTTTTTTTTTTGAAATTGACTCTCACTTTACATTTATGTTTTTGATGGGATAATTATATAGGTAGGTACATTTTGCGCTCAACAAGCAATAAAACTATTCTTCTATTACAATAGTAAGTAATTGCAACGGACGCACTAATTACTCCATTAAAAATGGAAAATTTAGACGACATTTCTTAATTAAACGGCTCTTTATTAGATATTTTAAAATGTTTATGTGACCATCTATATAAAACACAAATAAAACAGTACAATAAGTCTTCCAACGAGTATCAAATAAGTAATCCTTTGATATAATGTTACGGGCAGTGCGCTTGGCGGTTGCATCATTTTGGCCATTTTTAATATAAATTTATGTTCTGCACACACTGAGAACGACCATTACAGCTAAAACACATGGTCGTGTCTGTTTTTATGTTTTACGAAGAACTGAATAATTCCCCAGCTGCATGTTTATTTTATTCTCATATTTATTATTATAACACAATAAAAGTCTTTAGAGGATTTAATGCTAAAAGCATTCTGTAGTAGTTGTACTTCTGTTAGAATTTTATTGTACTTTAAATAAACATTAAAACTGGACTTAAAACCCATGTGTTGCAATGAATTTAAATAGCCATTAACAAAACGGCCATCCACATAAAGATCACCATATAGTACCATTACTAATACATATAAGACCAGAAATTTATGTTTAGCACCAAAGCCTCATTTGATTTTCAGCTGGGTTGACCAGTAGAGGCGATTGGTTTGCAATCAAGGATTGATGGAACCTCCTAATTCCAAATCGGTTTCGGTGATTTACGGACGACATTTTTAATTCTTGAATTTATGTTAAAAATGGAAACTTTAGCTATTTTGCTAATGATTTGTATTAATTCAACTGAACTTTAAAATAATGTTATTTAAGGTATCACTTGGCATGCTGATCTTCAAATCAAGTCAAGTCAAGAAAAAAGTCAGAATTTCAAAGTTTGTTATTATAATTTACTTTTAACTTATCCAGAGATTCATGGATAGATGGAGTATTGAAAACAACCGTAAGAAACACCAATATACACTGTATTAAGATTAAGGATAAGAAGCATCATGTAGCTGGCCGCCCAGTCGTTCACAAGAAGAAACTTAAACGTGAAGAATGATACAATATAAAAAGTTGCCAGGCTTACTCGATATTCCGAGAGCTATTCACCGAAAGTTTTTTTTATTCGGAATCATAAAATAAACACGAAACTCTCTGCTTTTATTATCATCTGGAAGTATATTTGATGGCTTCTAGGTTCGTTGTATAAAAGAAACCCAGCAGGTGTGAAATGATCATTGCTCAATTTTTACTTGCATCAATAAAATTCACTCGAATGAAAATAAGTAGTAAAAAACCATTTCAAGAACGCTGAACGCTCAACCTGTCAATTCATTGAAAAACAGAGGAGGCTATGTTGCATAATCACGAAGGTATAAAGGTGATAAAATATAATACCCGACTGGCGCAATTAATCTTTAAATGCACAGTAAATGTTATTCAATACATTTTGTTTGTGGAGGTGGTATATACGTACCTTTAATGAGAAGGTAAGGTATATGTATAATGGTAAGGTAAGCATTCATCGTTTTTTCTTAGCTAACAAAGCGAATAAATGTGCGTCGTAAATAACCATGTATAAAACCACGTCTAAAATTTGCCAGTTGCTAGTTTAAAAATTACAGTCATCACTTGTGTTTTTAATCGACTTCAAAGTAAACAAAGAAAATCATTCTGAATTCGTTGATTGCTTTCCTTTTATTGTTTGTTCTCGGAACGGAATTTATTAACCAATTGGAAAATTATTTTATTTTAAGGGTATTCCAGATTGATCCTATATTGATTGATCCTGATGATGGGACCCAAGGATTATTGAAGGAACTCAAATACTACGTTTCTTTAAAGTTGGTTATTTTTTGATAATTTTTTTAACCTTATAAACCTTGTCATTACTCATTTTATTGGTGGTTGACAATAGATATTATTAGAACTCACCATTTGTTAAGCAAAACTTGTAAAATATACGCACGCAAGAACCTACCTGCATATAATAATTCATTTCAGTAATATATGATTTAAAACTATAAATATCAACCCAAAATAAAACATTTTATTTTATTATGTTTGTGTCAAGCCAAAAAAACAATCATGAATAAGTTAGTGTAGTTAAGCTACATTTTACTTAAAAACTCATCTTATTCAAACTAGTTTAAAGGTCTCTTTCTAAGAATAAAATAAATACATCCAAGTGGACTTTTCGTTTGTATTTATAAAACATTTTAAAACATTTCCCAACCGCAAATAACTATCCGTTACAATAGAACCAATCTAATACCTACTTTATAGCACCACAATTACATTTTTTTCTCGCACGCCATAACGCTCGGACTCTCTTTAAGAAGTGGTGATATTTTCTCTAGAGAAATAGGAATTGTTAGAATAGCTTTAGTATTATTCTCGCAATTATTGAGTTGCTCCGCCAGTTCTATTTTAAATCACATGAGCGAGTCACTGGGCTGTTTTCTAACTTAAATATTAACTATTGAACATGTTGGTATACCATGATTTCTTGGTTTAATTTTTATTTAAACTGAACTTATGTTTTATTTTTGTCACCATTTGCTGTTTGGAATTACGTATCTTCTATACTATAACAAAGCTATGATTGTATAATTAGCTTGTATTGATGAATTGAAAATCCTACATACATTCCTAAATAAATAAACTTGACAAGTGTGAGTTAAATTCGCTTGGAGAGGGTTCTGTACGTTGATTATGTATTCATTATTTATGTTTCTATTTTATTTATTTTTGCCGTTTTTTTTAATAGGCTCTAGGAAATAAAATTTCTTATAGGTTTTCCTGTAGTACTGAAGTAAGAAACTATTTTTAGTATATTTTTTTAACCGACTTCAAAAAAAGGAGGAGTTTCTCAATTCGACTGTATTTTTTTATGTCTCTTATGTTTCTTTTTTTAATCGAAAGCTGGTGCCTATCATGTGGTCCCACATAATTTTTTTTGAGATCTGACAATGGCATTCATGAGAAAATCAAGTCTTTTTGTATCAAGTATGTGCGCGACAAATGGATGAATAACTCAATATCACGCCAACCGATTTCGATGATTCTTCTTTTAATCGAAAGCAGGTGCTTGTCATGTGTTCCCACATAAATTTGAACGAGATCTGACACGTAGTTTTTGAGTAACTTTGAAGTCGGTTATTTTTTGTAAGTAAAATTTAGATTATTCAAAATTCTAGCTTCAGTAGTTTCGGAGAAAGGGAATGGAATGGTCAATTTTTGGCTTTAATTAGTTCTTTCTTGAATAATTTTAAAACTATCCATTGTAGAACTATAACAGAAATATATTTGAGATTTTTACAACAAGCCCTTTCATTTGACATTACACTCGATACGGTTTGCAAAACAATTTATGTTAATTTGTTTACCTTTATTATATTACTAGCTATTGCCCGCAGCTCCGCATACGGAAATTATGTTTTACCTTATTTGTACCTCTTGCAGAAGGAAATTTAAAAAACGGTGAATTTACATTGAAGTACTTATATTTAGTAATTTATATACTGAAACCCATGATAAAATCACAAAGGATTCCTCCAGGAAGCGGGTTTTGAAAAATTAGCAATATTCACATTAATTTGTATTTTATTTCTATTTTTTTGCAAAATTTTGAAAAATTTAAAAATATATGTTCCACAAATTTAAGCAAGGAACATTTGTTGTTTTGAAGCAAATCGGTTGATGTTTTAAAAATATTCCATACAAACTTTCATCCCGTGCCCTGGGGAAACCTTTTAATTTTCCGGGATAAAAAGTATCCTATAATATGACCCGGAGTATCAGTAACAACTTCACCAATTTTCATCGAAATCCGTTCAAGGGTTTTCATGTGATACCCGGACAGACAAACAGACAGACAGACAATAATTCAAAAAAAAATATTTTTGTGCTCTAACACGTTATTGAAGTGCCCCCTAATCAAAATTTTTAAAAAATATTCAATGTACAGAAAATTTGCCTTTTGAGTTTTATTATAGTATAGATTAATAATTATAATATTAAAATTTTCGTTCATAAATGTAAGAAGCGGATCCTTATTACGATTTTTCAATATTGGCACTTATTTTATAATAAGTAAAATCATTAACTTATATGAATGATTGACTACAATCCCACCTGATAGTAAGTAGCGATGGAATCCAGAATAGTACACTAACTATTAAAAACGCCGATTTAATCGAACTTTTGGTTACGTTTAAAAGAGTCCGTTTGGCTTGTCGGAATTCCAACTCAAAGATGAAATCGCTCATGAGATCGGACTTGAGATTTATTGAGGAGCATCTACTGAAGTGCAACTTTGTTTGTGGCCGACTTCAAAAAAGGAGGAGGTTCTCAATACGATTGTATTTTTTTTATGTTCGTTACAAGGTATACATACTCGTATTATCGCGATTTACATAATATAATATGTTACTCTATGGCTAGTTATTTGAAGTCGGTTGTTTTTTCTTTTTGTAACATTTTGGTTATATCTTAATATATATAAATTACGTGTCACGTTGTTTGTCCGCGATGGACTCCTAAACTACTTAACCGATTTTAATCAAATTTGCACACCGTGTGCAGTTTGATCCAACTTGAAAGATAGGATAGCATAAATCTCAAAAAAAGAATTGACAGAACGAAGTCTGTCCGGGCAGCTAGTATTATACAGGGTTATTTGTAACTCGACGTATTCCTGGCGGGAGCTGATGAAGGAGTCAAAATGCAATATATTTGATGTTCATTTGTATGAGCAAAAAAAAAATTCTTGCTACTTGTGGAGATATTTGCAATTTAAACTTTTTTCGTTATTTACCCGGATTTTTGCATTTAGGTACAAATTGAAAAAAAAATACGTATGGTATGGTTATTATTTAAAATTATTTTTCTAACTAACACTTCAATAAAGCCCACCTTACCTTATTAAGATGAAAATTCCTTCTGAATGAAAAACTACGAGCTACAACAAAAACAAAATTATTTAAAAAATACATGTTACAAAATATGTTGTCTGGTTGAAAAAATTACCATGACACTAGGCGTACAAGTTATTAAAAAAACTTGCCCATTTAATCAGCTTTTTAAAAAGGTTTTAATGTTAATCCAAAAACATGTAATTCTTAACAAAAACGGCGTTTCACTCGTCGTAGGTAGAGCATATTTCAGGGTTAAAAAGTATAAAGCATAAAAGTAATGCACAAACTATTATTTTTTGTTCATACGTTCAGGATTCGGACCTGTATAAGAAATAGAGGGGCTCATATCGAGCAAGATGTATGAACAAAAAAATAATAGTTTGTGCATTACCATTATGCTTTATACTTTTTAACCCTGAAATATGCTCTACCTACGACGAGTGAAACGCCGTTTTTGTTAAGAATTACATGTTTTTGGATTAACATTAATACCTTTTTAAAAAGCTGATTAAATGGGCAAGTTTTTTTAATAACTTGTACGCCTAGTGTCATGGTAATTTTTTCAACCAGACAACATATTTTGTCAAGTAACATGTATTTTTTAAATAATTTTGTTTTTGTTGTAGCTCGTAGTTTTTCATTCAGAAGGAATTTTCATCTTAATAAGGTAAGGTGGGCTTTATTGAAGTGTTAGTTAGAAAAATAATTTTAAATAATAACCATACCATACGTATTTTTTTTTCAATTTGTACCTAAATGCAAAAATCCGGGTAAATAACGAAAAAAGTTTAAATTGCAAATATCTCCACAAGTAGCAAGAATTTTTTTTTTTGCTCATACAAATGAACATCAAATATATTGCATTTTGACTCCTTCATCAGCTCCCGCCAGGAATACGTCGAGTTACAAATAACCCTGTATAAAGTACTATTACTTCTGCTGTGGTTATACTGAATAAATTCTTATATTTTCAGGTAAAACTCGTAAATGAATCAGTAATATAGATACGTGGCATAATATTTTTATTTATTCTATTTAAATTCGTTAAAAGAGCGATTTTTATGCCCAAAAGCTTTCAGTCTGCCCCTAGGTGATACTGGCAAACAAATTGATTCTAGTAAATTGGTAGTCAAAAATACCATCGATCTATTACTGCCTTTAAGGTAATCCAAAATGTATTCAAGTTAATAAAGTTCGTTAAAATAAATTTTTATTTAGAATCCGCTAACTCAGACCAGACACTAATAAGAAATACTGTGGAAGCAAAAGCATTTGCAATTAATTAAATTAGAGAGTTGAACGGCACTTTGAAATTTCTACTGAGGTTGTTTAGTTTAGAATTCAGAGGAGGAGGATGAAATTGCTACGAATTATTATATTATACAACTTAATGTTATGGTACAATTATATTGTAACATCCCTTATAAATATACACCTATATTTGAATTTAACTTTACGACTGAGCCTCTTCAGGCTTGCTCACCTGTCCGCATGAAGCTGTAAAGGCCAATAGCAACTATCCATTCGAAAAAAAAACTTAACAATTTAAATTTTTCAATAATTCAATTCATCAAATTCCTGAAATTGTATGTTTTACGGCAGCAGAGTAATGGGTGACGTTTCATTGCGAGCTTTTATCTAATTTATTTTTACTGTTACATGAGGTTTATGTCTCATTTTACATCCCTTGGAGTAGAAGAGTAAGAGTACTGAATATGTTCTATTAAATTGTTTCTATTTTAACGTCAAGGCAGTTGCACCACCTGATGGTAATAGTTTTTC
Organism: Thymelicus sylvestris; assembly: GCA_911387775.1. Taxonomy (NCBI): domain Eukaryota; kingdom Metazoa; phylum Arthropoda; class Insecta; order Lepidoptera; family Hesperiidae; genus Thymelicus; species Thymelicus sylvestris. The sequence goes on along the minus strand of OU426896.1, from coordinate 7,704,270 downwards.
GCGGCTCAATGACATCCGTGAAGGTGGCACATGGCACGTGGCAAGTGATCTGGCGTGCAGCTTGCCACTTATGGAGGCCATACACGATCAAGTGTACTTGACTTGTCTTTACAGTTTGACTTGACGCGCCATCTAGTGTGCATGAGATAGACATAGGTAGATAGATATGGCCAGATAGCTATACCAGTGCCATACACGATCGAGTATACTGGATGCCACGTCAAGTCCGCTGGACGCTTGATCAAGTACACTTGATCGTGTATGGTCTCTATTAGGTGTACCTATAATGTCTCAAGCTTCAATGTAACTGTATGGAGTAGTACCCATTCGCTTGGAATGTGGACACGTCTTGATGTCCCATTCAGCATACACTTTACAAAATACGTATACAGCATTTGTTGTGTAGTGACACAACAAAATCACGTTTCTGTCACGTTACTAGGTTGGCGCCAGGCCTTGCAAAAGAAAAATATTTTTATTATATTATCAACGTTTATAAAATTACGTATGTTATGTTGGTTGCATTGCAACATTGATAAAATAATGAAAAGATCTAAATGTTCAAAACCTTATTTAGTTTACGTGCAATTTTTTTTGTTCAATTGCTGTAGACGAGCAATTTTAGGAAATTATTTAATTTTATATTTTGGTAATTTCCTCTTTTGGAATTTTTAAGTAGGTACCTTATGTTTATACATCAATCCTCTTATTCAAAATTTTTCGTCTGTTTGACGAAAACAATGTTAACAATCCCTTAGTTCACAGAACATTTCAATCCAAATATTTCCAAAAGTGATAAATAGAACTTTGCGTTTTGTACATTTTGCGAATTGTACATTTTGCGACTTGTGTTCATTTTGCGTTTTGTACATTATGCTCCGAAGGGCTTTGAAGGAATGTTCGAAATTTAAACCTTTTGTTACGAGTAAGTACAATTTTATTGTTTAAAGCAATTTAATTTTTTAAATTGAAAATACCAAGGCTGAGCTCTCCACCATTTCTAGCTCGGCAAAACTATATTGCGTTTTTTATTAAAAATACGGAGTGTTCCAACGAGGAGTAAACTGCCACTAAAAGGTTATGGTTACTGCGGTGACATTTGCACGGATACCTAACTTATAAAATTGGTGATTCTCCACCAATGGTCGACCTTCTGGGGTAGGCGATAAATTATGTGTGATTATTATTAACGAAGGTCCTACTGCTAAACTTTTACCGTTTTACTAAAAGGGAACTTAGATTATCTGTGTTCAGCAGATAAGATAAAACCGCTGAAGGGATGTTTTATAAAATTTTATAGTATACTTTTATAATATTACGCTCCGGCTGACCTTAAGATTCGTGGTATAATTAAAATTATGTCTGTCTGTCCACCCGTCAAACGCGATTTTCTGGAAAATATTTTTTGGATCAAATAACATACGTAGATCATAAACAAACGTTCAGCATAAAACAGACGCTTGATTCCGTTACGCAAATACAAAAGAACCAAAAATATTAATTCGATTTAAAACAAAACCTCGACATTTAAACAAAAACAAACAACTAAATTAGAATTTACGCACACACATCGCGTTACACCACATTTACATTAAGGGAACCAATAGTACGTGGCTCAGCTGTAACGTGAAATTTCCATTAGTTTGCTGAGCGAAATTATTAGTCAATTGTTTGGTTAGCTCGCTATTGTCTAAACAACATCGTTATGTTCGCATTGACAAGATAACGAGTACCGTACACATTGCAGTGGCACGATCGACCGTTGGCGGCAATAAACGAACGAACAATCAACTTTTGTGAGTTAAATTAATTGAATTTTTCAATTTGTTGGACGTTGTTCAAATATATGTAGCAAATTTTAAGAGAAAGGTAGGGCATTTTTATGTGCTGCTATAAATTCTTCCACTTTTGATTTGGAATAACTTTTTTGTTTACTAAGCTAATGTTTGAGAGAGTTGTAGTTCTGAACGACAAGCGCAATAACTTAAACTTTGAGGTAAAAGTCAATTCACTCGTTTCTTAAAGACTTGTTTGCGTTTTTGTGGCTTTAAAACCACAAGATGTTTTCACATGTTTGATGTTTCCATGTGTTCAGTATGTTGACATTTTGTATACAAAAGTTCACAAGTTGCGGTTCTGTGTGTTAATTCGATAACAATAATTTATTTTGTACATTGTTTTAAAATCGAACTGATGCGACGTGATGCGACGTGGCGATGTGCATTAGGTAGGTATATTGTAAAACTCGCCCATAAAGAGAAGAGTTTACAGACTATTAATACGCATAAACTATTTATTTCTCAATATTTTTTGTTATGTGTAATTAAATAAGTTAATTTGTAGCTTTTTTATTCATTTTTCACTACGATTTTTGCCGATGCTCTTTTAAGTCGTCGCTCTTTCAAACTATGTGAGAGTCTTAAAACTTGTTCGCGGAAGTCGATTTAAGTTAGGATTAAGTTTTTAAAGACTCCGACAAAATATATCCACCTAGTTATTTTGATAGTTGGTCCAGGACTATTCTCAATCTTTAATAAAAAGCGGCCAAGTGCGAGTCGGACTCGCCCATGAAGGGTTCCGTAGTAGCAAATAACATAATATAAAAGTTCTTGAAGTTCGTTGCAACTTTGATCGAGATAAAATGGTGGTTTACGATTTATGACGTATTAAAAAAAACTACTTACTAGATCTCGTTCAAACCAATTTTCGTTGGAAGTTTGCATGGTAATGTACATCATATATTTTTTCTAGTTTTATCATTCTCTTATTTTAGAAGTTACAGGGGGGGGGACACACTTTTTACCACTTTGGAAGTGTCTCTCGCGCAAAATATTCAGTTTAGAAAAAAATGATATTAGAAACCTCTATATCATTTTTAAAGACCTATTCATAGATACCCCACAAGCATGGGTTTGATGAAAAAAAATTTTTTGAGTTTCAGTTCTAAGTATGGGGAACCCCCAAAATTTATTGTTTTTTTTCTATTTTTGTGTAAAAATCTTAATGCGGTTCACAGAATACATCTACTTACCAAGTTTCAACAGTATAGTTCCTATAGTTCCGGAAAAAAGTGGCTGTGACATACGGACGGACAGACAGACAGACAGACAGACAGACAGACAGACAGACAGACAGACAGACAGACAGACAGACAGACATGACGAATCTATAAGGGTTCCGTTTTTTGCCATTTGGCTACGGAACCCTAAAAAGCAGCAATTTTAATGTCAGAATAAAACGCAAATGGGTATGTAATGCATTTAATGTCTACATGACATACCATGCAAAGTGAAGTAAAATACCTACGTTAAAAACATAAAGTAACTGCTTTTAAGGTAACTAAAATATAATTCTGTGCCTCCTGTGATAAGTGATCTAAGTCGAGTTGTACCCTTTTTGTGATTTTAACATAGAAATGTATAAGAAAAAAATACAATTTTTTTTGGTCTAACTCACGTTCTTCTATCTGCTATAGATTTGGAGATAATTTTGTGCAAACTGATATAAGTGCACACTGTTTTGGCAAAAAAACCGTGAATACAGATATAACTATCTAAAGTTGTAACCCCTATAAATAATTGCTCTACAGATATTTTTTGTGCTTTGTACTATAACTGCTATTCATACTCATTTTCATATTTTATTTTTCAATAATTATATTTATCGTGAATATTGATTTATTTAGAGTTATATCACTATAAACCAATACTGATTAGGGTACAATTGGTACAATTCTATATGATTCTATATATCAGTTTACACAAAGACAATTTATAGGTGCAACATTATTTAACTCTACTTGTATAATTTATCACGTAATATTAGTACACATTTGAAATAAAAAAGTTACAACTCACAAGTTTTTGATGAATTACTTTAATATTATAATATTTACTACACAAAACTAAATGTACGGTGACAGTAAATGTTTTTATCTACAAAAGAAGGTACTCATGTTACTCCTAGCTCAGTTAGTTTATGAACAAGAATTTTTTTAAACTTGTTTTCGTCCTCCTGTAAAGTGTCGATTTTTCACTCGTATCACTTATCACAGGAGGCACAGAATTTAAATTGATAGTTAGGTTCCGATATAACATTATTTAACAGAATATATTAATGCTTCTATCATGAATATTAACATAGTTATCAAGCTTTGACATGTCAATTTAATACTAAAAATAAATTTCAGCTTTATCAGCTGAAGTGTAACAAATAGGTGTCGCGCAAACCGACGATCATTATTATCATACTTTTAACACAACATCCACAAATAAAAACGGGGGTATAAGCATAAAGTCCGCGAATTATTCGATTCATTTCAAAGGAATCCTACTAAAAGGAACGAGAGAGTAACTCAAAGCTTTTATATCTCGTTGCGAGGCGCCTTATTGTCTTCAGCGATATATGTATTAAAGCTTGCTTTCTCTTGCGTAAATAAAATCCATTGGAAAGAGAAGTGCTTGCTCGATGTGCAATGGGAGGGGTTGGGTCTAGGTGTAATGCTTCATGTGAGTGTCGGGCACAATGCAAAGTAGATTGAATTGGAAAGTCTCTTCACTCGAATAGCGGCTTTCGGTACTCCGGGGAAAAGGGAAACTCGCACTATAGGGTTAACAATAAGAACAACGTCCATGGAGGATACTTTTGTATTCCGATGCGAAATTCCTCTTCAATTTAGAGATAATTTTGTATTTGTTTATTTCGTGAGTGCCGTTTTTAGGGTTCCGAAGTAAAATCGGAAATATTGAAAAACATTTTTTTCACGGTACTTCCCCTTCAGGAAACGTGAGGATGTTTTTTTTTTGTAAATGACAGGTCTTTCAAAAATGTTATGTGTCTTTTAAGGCCATTTTTGGAATTAGGAGTCCATTTGCGAAATATTTGGCTTTAAAGTGTTAATTTTGGTTAGAGTCAAATGTCACCCCCCCCCCCCCCCCCCCACTGGCTAAACGGTTGGAGATGGACAAGTGAAAAAATTCTCAAAAATAGGTTGTATGATGAATTTACAAGGAAAACTATCACGGCTATGTTAGTAGTTAATGAGTAATAGTCGATAAACTTACTACTTCGGAACCTTAACATTGCGCGTGGCCTGACACGCACTTGCCTGGTCTTTACAATGATATGTTTCATTTGAAATTCAGTGAGTTTAACTGTTGGTATTGTAAAGAACACTCTGATTTACATCAGTTAAGGCTTTTTGAATACTCTTGTCTAAAACAAACTAGCAGGTGAAATATTGTTGTTTATCAGATACCTGTTGTTAAAACAATACATTTGTATTTAATCAACGTTGCTTTTTTGTATTCATGCATAAAATTAACGGCGGTTTAAAGACTCACCTCCACACGATTAGGTACATCCTGTTGTGCATAGTGTATGTGGAAGGTACCTAAAGATAAACGCAGCTTCCTTGCGCTCCTTAATAACGGATGAGACAATATCAGCGGTGAGGCAGGTCTTTCTGCTTCATGTAAACCAGCTGGTAAGGCTTCTCCAAAGATTAGAAATGTAGTATGATGGATTGGATTGTATATTTGATTATATTTGTACCGGGTGCGTGACAAAGAGCCTGCCCTATTTCGTTCAAAAGTTGCTTTAAAACATTTATGATTGTTTTTTAATTTCATTCAAACACTACCTTAAATTACGAATAACACTTTTGTAATAAAATAACACCAAATAAAACAAAATATGCTTTCTTATCCTTGTTTTTATACGATGGAAAAGCAATAACGTGATCAAAGTGACGCCGAGAAATGGTCGAAGACGGTTAAGTCATTATTTTTATTATAGCTTTGATGTTCCAGCATTTATCTCAGGACTTATTTGCGAAGTAAAATTTTTATTGAGCAGAGTGGAGCTTATTTTTTGTTCAGTTTCAACTCCTGGACAGTTTTTATGGAGTGCTTAGGAAATGAGTGAGAATTTTACAGTTTTATTTGTACATTCATGTAATGCCTTTGACTGAAATATGAGGTAAGCGAGACGTGTCCAGTTGCAGATTTTATAACGAGTTAACGTTTATTTTATATGTTTATAGAAATGTATGTCTTATAAAGAAGATGTCAAAGATCTGGAGATTATAATTATACGGACTCTAATACGTCTCTCAACTGCATCCAAAGATGGGTCAATAAGTCATGGGGTAATATATTTGAGAACCAAACGATTCGCATACCACCTATTAACGTAGCAATTTAAACATTAGTTACAGAACTAATTTACCGGTTGTAGACAGGCAGGTATAAAGTTCAGAAAGAAAAGAAATTTTAATTTCAGCCATCCAATGCGACATTTTAAATTACTTTAAAATACTCAGACAACTTCGAATGATCACTTATGCTTCTAACGAGATATTATCGCAAGTAAAAGAGTAGAAAGTGGGAAATGCTAAAATTTCCTTTATTTTTACCCGAGCATTTTCTCTGCGTAGTTTTTAAAAGGAAGGAAATAATTTAAGGTTGTTAAAGCATTTTAAGCAATAGTTATTGTTAGTAATAGCTGATTAATTAATTGATAAATAGTTTTGTCTGAAATATAAAGTTTATATGCAATCAGTTTTTATGATCGTAATTGTCAATACATTGTACATTTAGGTCCATAGCAATATTTTGTGCATCCTTGAGGTTCATAATTATTAAAATACTAGTGGATAGTAGCGTGTGCTACTCAAATTAAAAAAAATTAAAAAAAATGTATGGGAAAAGTCGAAAATCACTTTCACCGAAAACTTCATGAATGGACCAAATGGCTTATTGCATTTTGTGGTCACAAACCATCTTTACATTATTGCCTTTCAAATGAAACTAGTTTGGGGAACATCCGTTGCATGGTTTCAAAGTCTATAAAGGGCATCGCCACAAACATATATACATAATAATATTATGTATATACATATATAGTAAATAATATTAAATATAGAAATAACGTTTTTCTCTTATCTTCTTCATTCTTTCCGTATGAATTTCATCAGATATACGGCATCGCCCGAAATAATGGTGATATTGAATCTAATACCTATAGGTATACATATAAAAATCTCGCGTCATGTGTTTGTGGTTGAACTCCTCTGAAACAGCTCGACCGATTTTTATGTTTTTTTTTGTGTATATTCGATAATTATGAGAATAGGTCATAATGTATGTTATACCGCTAGGTGATTAGGGTGTCCCTATATCTAGTTATAATTTAAATACGGCAGAACAACATCTCAGCTAGTATTGTATAAAAGCAAAGCAAAGCAACAACCCATAATTGTCCCACTGCTGGGCTCGGGGTCTCCTCTCACAATGTGAGGGGTATTAGGCCATAGTCTACCACGCTGGCCAAGTGCGGATTGGTAGACTTCACACACCTTCGAGAACTTTATGGAGAACTCTCCGGTGTGCAGGTTTCCTCACGATGTTTTCCTTCACCGAAGCAAGTGATAATTAACTTGTAATACGCACATAATATTTGAAAATTAGAGGTGCGTGCCAGGGTTTGAACTCGGGCCCCTTCGTTCGGGAGACCAACGTTCTACCGCTAGGCTATCACTGCTTTTGTAGTAGCTGCGTTAGTATTGTATATTAATTTATAATTTCTAATCGTAACGATTTCAATTTAACAACATGTGAGAAGTAAGGTAATGGATGTATTATTATGAAGAATATCAATGAAATTATATTTTCTTATTATGTTTTGTTTTCAATAACACATATTTCATTCACATCTGCTGCGTTTAAAATTGTGTTAAGAATACCATTCAGACTAGATATTAACATGTTATTGTTTTAAATTTAACAATGTTTGGTTTCGGCAAATTGGACTGATTGTGGTGAGAGATCCGATTTCGAGTTATTGGTTGTTAAGCTCCGTATAGTATATGTAAGTAGAATATTCTAGATTGCGGTTTTGTTATTTGGTTTTATTATTGCCTCACCGTAGATTATGATATTATTATGTGCATTGTGCACAATTTGTTTATTCAAACACATGTGAACTTTAACAAATTCTAGACAGTATTAAATCTTCTATAATTATTTAATTTTAATGCTAACAACTTCGAGAAAGAACTCACTCGTAGAATCCAACTCGGATGGGCTGCGTTCGGGAAACTACGTCATATCTTGTCGTCCAAAAAATTACCTCAGTGCCTGAAGTCGAAGGTGTTCGAGCAGTGTGTGTTGCCAGTGATGACATACGGATCCGAGACGTGGTGCTTCACTATTGGCCTTATGAATAAGCTTAGAGTCGCCCAGCGGGCTATGGAACGAGCTATGCTCGGTATTTCTCTACGCGATTGAATCAGAAATGATGAAATCCGTAGACGAACGAGGGTGGCCGACATAGCTCAGAGAATTAGCAGGCTGAAGTGGCAATGGGCTGGCCACATAGTTCGAAGGACCGATAACCGTTGGGGAAGAAAGGTCCTCGAATGGAGACCACGCCTCGGTAAAAGGAGCACAGGACGCCCCCCGACCAGGTGGACAGACGACCTGAAGAGGACAGCGGGTATCCGCTGGATTCAGAAGGCTCAGGACCGGTCAGAGTGGCGGAAGTTAGGGGAGGCCTATGTCCAGCAGTGGACCTACAAAGGCTGATGGATGGATGGATGGAATGCTAACATCTAATGTTAGTCTAACATGTACTGTTACATCTAATGTCTAATAATAGTATGGATGGAACACTATGGATTGTTATATTATGATCTCCGAAATAAAGATTATTACTCGTATAAAGATCTGATTTTAAATAAGTGGTGAATATAAGAAAATAAATAGTACGGCTAATTTGTCTACCTAAATTGAATCTATTTTGTAGATCTTCATTTGGTGGTTCTTATCCCACACACACATTAATTCAATCGAAACTGTTACGAGTCATTCTTAGGATTTGTGGGGAGTAGTTCTTAATTTCTATTACTATATTTAGTTATAGTTATTTTACTATTACTTTAGTTACAGTTATTTACCTATTACTATATTTACATAGAGTTGACTATTTTTCTCCAGCTTTTCATTGGAAGCCAATCAAGTAGCTAAGAAAATCTTCCATACACTTCAGTGATATTGAGTCGAAAGTTTTTAAAGCTACTATTTTTTTTTTTGAAATCCAAAAGTTTCCCCTTCGAGATTAACTGTGATTGTTTCATTTGTCAAAATGCCTGGAGATGCTGATGGAATTTTGATATTGAAAATTGAGATGAATATCCATCCCAGTAAAAATTTTGTATCAATAAAAACCAAAATTGTATATAATAATCCTTTCTATGGGGAAATAGCTGACAAACGAGCTAACAATCTACATACCTGATGGTATTGATGGTCTTCTCCTATGGACATCAGCGCCACTAAAACCATCACGTGCGTCGCGTTGCCGTCAAGAAAGAAAGAAAGAAAGAACTGGCTTTCAATCCCACAGCTGGAACACGACGAGCCATTTGGCAGCTGACTCGAACAAAAGTACGTACGGAACCCCTCAATAAAGGAGTTTTTCAATAAATAATTTTAGTATCTTTCAAGCAAGAAACTAACAAAAATTATGGCGACGAATAAGCTGTCTTGATTTGGCAATCGAAATCGTGATGGAAATTGATTTTGAATAAGACAGAGTGAATACAATTCTAATCTGTTACACTCGACGCTCGATAGATCCCTTTGTCAGAGTGAAATGGATTAAATCGCCACTAGGTACTTTGCTGTAGGTGAATTCAAGACGATTTAGATTTTTTTTAACAAAACAGCAGTAAACATGATAGTGCCAGTGAATAATGTATTTAATAGCATACCCAATATTTATTTTATTTTGATGATTTTTTTTTTCATTTTGTCGACTTGCGGACAGAGGAAACTGTGTGGGTTACGAAACCATAAAAATGGAAAAAAACGAGAATTTAAACGTTAAGTGTAGCTCACAAAACAATATTTTATATCATATAGACAGATCAATATCATAATTATGTCAAAAGTTTCTTAAGTTTTGTAAATCCATCCATAAAACGGATTCGAAATTATATTCCTACAAAATAAGAGACTCGAAGATAATTATTAACAATGGAGTTTAAAATGATAAATATTTTGCTATCTTCTACTACATCTATCGATTTATCTACTACTATTGCATGTCTCCTCGAGGTGTTTCTATTCTTGACGTTTCAATGACAATCAATTTTCTCTATCTACTTGAATTGCTTTTATCACTTAAATGTTGCACTTTTAGGGTAATATGAGTTCACTTAAATCAAGATGAGCACCTTTTGAAGCGAAAACGAAAACTTTTTTAGGCGCGTTGGGCATTTTTGAGGTGGGGTATAACCAAGCAGTTCGCGACACCGTCATCATTTTAATTGACAGGTGTCTGTGGCGCCATCTCTGAGAGAAGTACAGAACTATAGTTACTACGCGTTTACTTCAAGTTTGCCCTCGTCGACCGTTACGATTTCACAGCTAACGGTACTGTAGACAAAAAAGAAATCAAATAATTTCACTAAGTTAAATAACAAATTACGTTTGCCACTGTGTAAAACATTTGCTATTTTAGTCATTGAAGCGACAAAAATCAAGGAACGTAAAATAAATCAATAGAAAAATAATTTAACGAGAGTAACATCAAAATCAACAACAAACTCAAGAACGTACTCGCTGCCCGGGACCTCAAAAATACGCGGGTAGCCTTGCTGTCCGTACTAAATGAGGTGCGGTACGAGGAGTGGGACGGGAGGTAAGGGCAAACTTGAAGTGAACGCGTAGTACTTAATTTACAGCTCGTATTCTAGATTGTAGTTTACATATACCTAACGAGGCGTTGGCAGCCATTCACTAAAAATGTAATAAATAAACAAACAAATTAAAAGTATTTCCTGCACAATAAAATATTTCCTGGCGATTCAAAAAATACACACGTAATAATTGTTCAAGTTTTCACTTCTGTCGGCACTCCCGGAGTGCCTTTTTTATAATATTAGATACTCCTCAAAAATACTAAGATAATTATAATATCAAAAAATAATGATTAAATTTTTTTTCCTTGGCGTGCATCTGTATGTGCGGATCCTAGTATGTACCGTACAATAATAGATTACAGTAATTGATTCCTTTAAAAAAATTGTTTCGATTTTCCCTTTATAAACTACTTCCAGCAAGGAGACCTTGATTAAGTTGATAAACAAGTTTTTGAAAATCCACAGCGAGTTATTATATTCAATATATAAAAATATACCATAGGAGTCCCAAGAGGGAATGGTCAGATTAAAAGCGTTCACAGAATTATTATATTAGGTATACCTATTTTTTTTAATTAAACGAGTGTTATAACTTATGAGACGTGCACAAAGATTTTCCCAATTTTTATAAATTTTTTTTTACACGGTGGTTTTGATGGTTTATTATAATAGACCTGTGAATGTAAAACACTTGTATGTCGTAAGCAATTAATCAGTATTAGCTGCGTGCATGCCATCCACTAGATTGGGAGAGTGCAGCCTGTGTCGGACTCTAAAATATTCACTACCAAATACCAATCTACTCCGAATTGCTTCGACCACCTTTGCATACAATTCCTGGTTTCCACTACTTCTGATGGCAAAAAATCGGTAGTCTCTTTTTGAGTTAAATTTCAGCCTCCGGAAATAAAAATGAGTGAACATTTAACATCAGATGTATTATGTATGTAAACAAAAGTTGTAATGAAACTTTATAATCTATTAAAATTATAATCATCACATGCTTAACCGAACCAAACAACTCTATTCAAAATTCTAATGTTACATGGTTCCACAAATGCAGTCTTTTCATACTAAATCTGAATACAATAGCAGAGCGGCAGAAATTGCTAAAATGAAAATAGTTATCTAAGCCCTCCCTGGAGCATAATGCAAAGCCAACAAGAGCACGTTTAATATGTTCAGCGCATAATAATACTATATTATCGTGTGATATATTATTTCATAATAACCTTGTAAAAGTCCAAACGGCTTGGACTTGTAAATATTACGTAGATAGCATAGAAGAATGAAATGCCCTCGTTAAATTAAATTTTTAAACATTACGCCATCATAAAATGAATAAATTATCGTACTTGTATTTTGTAATAATTATGTAGGCTTGTGGGAAATCGCATTTCTATATCGTAGTAGATATCAGTTCGAGCAATGTATCTATTGCTTTGTGTTTCTTTACATTGTATGTTCACACGTTTACAATTTTCTAACCTTATTCGCTTCTATGCTGAATATTGGATGATTTCGGCCTCATGATGAAATGGTCAATATGCCGTATCATACAAAAGTATAAAGAAAACTTCGTAACCGCATGGTAACCGCGTATCATCACACATGGATGTAATTTTATTATGACATGCGTTTATGATAGCATAACATCCCAAATGGCACGCGTATATTAACGTCACTACCCCATTGTAATTTCGACCGATATTCCCTTTGGTGTTGAGAATGGCCAGTAATTCTTGCCACTTCGCTGTCTGCCCGCTATTATTCCTGAGCCTCCGCCCACCTTTGTCGAAGGCTTGCACTCGCATGCCGTAAAGCATTTTACGTTTCAACTGACGTATTTAAATGCGTACTTGAGTGCAATTTACGACTGCCATATTAACTTATAATGCTATCTCTTTTATTGAAAATAAGAAGTCAAGAGCCTGCGATAATGAATGATTTTAATGAGTTGTTTCCTCGTAAAAACATATCATATGAATAATAATTAATAAGACATAAAGGGAGTGATTAATATAAGAGTACCTATACAACGCTAGCAGAGCCGCCAACGATTACAAAATAATTTGATGGAAATGTTTCATTTTGATAATCAAATATTGATACATTATAGCTCCAGGAGAATTCAATTACTTTTCAATATAGGTACATTATAGAATATTGTGAAGCTCTTTTATTTTTACAAAAAGTAATTTATAATATTTTTTAATTATAAAAGATGCTGTATTATATTTTTAATTACGTTACTTTTATATAATAGCATTATATTACAAGATCTTCCGTTCATTGAATAGGTTATTCACTTCTAGTCTTTCCTTAAGAAACAGGTGGGCTTTAAGAATTTCCACGGGCAAAAATATTACCGTCTTTACGTTTCCTAGAAATATATAATGAGGACGATAAATTTCACAAGTCATAGATCAAGCTGAATTTATTCTATGGCATATATTTCGGCTTTTAGTTAAAGATAAAAATTGGAATAATTTTAGAACATTAATTCATTTTTGTATATAAAGTGTTTTTATTTTGTTTTGTTGGGCAACGAGTAGATGAATCATCTGATAAGTTAAAAGGATGTATTCCTTTACGTCATTATAACCATAACAACAAAGCTATGTTGTCATATAAGAAGGAAATGTAGCAGTACTTGAATTGTTCACTATGAGATCTATCAGGGCCACGTGTGGTCATAGCTTACGTACATAAATACTTACAATAAGAATTATTCCTAAATTATCGAAGACTAAAAATTTTCATTGCAACAGGTTCTCCCTATTTCTAAGTAGGTATATCTGTTAAGAAACTATAAACCAAACATTACATTGTGCAAATTGAGAAAGATTTGACTTTAATTTCAATGTTGTGAATAGTACTATCAACGAAATAAAATTAAAAATTAAAAAAAAACCCCGCTTGCTATCAAAAAAGCGGTCATGATATACCTTTTTGAAATCCTTATGATAAGCTCTTTAATTTGATACCCATATTGCGTTATTCAATTCATTTTTATTTTTTGATACTTAAAACAATGGCATCTCACAGCCACCTTTTTTCTTTTTTTTTAATTACACTATCTAAGAACACTTGGATTATCAATACGAATATAACGATATCTTAATAATATAAATCGGTTCAGCTATTTGGAAGATTCGCGGTAATAAAGAATATTTCATGCATACATACATACATACATACAAACATACATACAAGATACGCGCGAAAAACTTCTTGGCGGTTTGGTAAGAATATAATGAAATTCAATTCTCATTTCTCACTACGAACGTGTTATACCAACCAAAAAATTAAATTTATGAATAAGACTAAGAATAAATCATTTTCGAAATACCAGGTGAGATTTCTTTCTAATCTCTATAATCTCTAAGTATTTGATTACTTGGCTTACCTTTTCTTTCCCTTCCTCCTTCGTACCTGAACACAATTGATTTATTGTGTTCCCGTCGCCACCGGACGGTAGGTGGTGGAACTCCAGTCGCGCTGCAAGTGAGTCTTATATTACCACCTTCTCTCGCAGAACTGCCTTCAGTCACCGTGTCCACAATATCCGGTGGTATCGTCACTGATAGGTGGCCCATCTAAAAAATAAACGGGAAATATCTCTATATATCGGGATATATTATATATGTATATAACTATGTATGTATTCCAATGATGTTGTATGTATTCATAACAGGAAATTACTTGACATGTTTTCGATGTAATGCCGTAAAACTATGAACTTATGTTGTCAATTATTGTCATACTGCATATCACAACTTACCTGACTTTTCATGGGGTCTGTGTTGATTTGACACATGTATGTTCCAGAGTCGTTCGCCTGAACATTGCTAACGTGTAGTTTCCACGTGTTGTGGTTGTTGTAAGTGACTGAAAGCCGCGGGTTCAAGGCCACCATGTTGGTATGGATTGCCAGAATAGCTTTTGAGTCTGATTTAATCCACGCCACCTAAACAAATGAGAAAATTATGTTAACATAAGCATATAAATACTGAATATAAATACAACATATACAATAACTTATACATATATGTATATCTGCATAATCGCTTACGCACTAGAATTTATTATTTCTTACAAAAAAAGAAATAAACACAGATAATGTTAACAAAAGTTTCATAAATTACTTTTGTTCGCTTTGTCTCATAGATTATACTTTTATCTGTCTTTGGTATTAAAAAAAATTGGGCCTTGGACGAAAATTCAATGTCAAAATAATTATTATCATTGACAGATTTACTTACTACAACTATTCTAGCTTAGAAATAGTAAAACAGTAACACAGCATTAGCATCGTCATTTAGGAAAACATTTAGGTACTTGAATAGTTTTGCTGTGCGACCATCTTATTACCCTTAGAAATTTCCCTGCGGTACATACGAAAATAGACGCAAGCCATCACAAATAAATTGTAGCATTATATTTTTTTCTTTTTGTATTAATTTGATTGCTACTTGGTATCCTTGACAAAAGTAATGAGATTGAATATGATTCAATGAGTAAAATGACTTGTTTTAATGATAAATCAATGTATAGTTTATTCGGTTCAGTTTTTATCCCAAGCACTCGGAATAGTAAACTCAGTGATTGAGTTAATTGCATTATAAAGAAAAGTATAAAAATGAATATTTGACAACGACCTATAAGACATCTGAGGGACTATGATTCGATTTGTATTGCAACTTGAATTTCAAATAGAAATCTTTCTCTTACTTTGGTAAAGTGAGAAATTATGTTACAGATTTTAAACTAGCTTACTCTTATTTCATTCCACTGCCGTCTGGCAAGGCTATGCATAGTAGTAGTTAAATTTTATATTTTCTAAAGTGGCATTAAAATATAGCCCATAAAACATGAAGCCCATGAAAAGTGCAGTTTTTCTATATTCTTAAGCCGATACTATCTTTGTTATTTAGTGATTAATAAACACACCTGGTTATTTGGACTGTGTTAGTAGATATTTATCTATCTATCTAATACCGTTAATTGAGCAATTCTTGTATATGTACATATATATTCTGGGAGTCTCGAAAACGGCTCCAACGATTTTAATGAAATTTAGTAAGTAGGGGTTTTCGGGGGCGATAAATCGATCTAGCTAGGATTCATTTTTAGAAAATGTCGATTTATTCGTGTTCTCAGACAATGAAAAGCTGCTACAATAGACTCTTCCTGACATCTATTGGCGAGTAACATTGCTAAAGCTACTTCAGTAGATGGCGTTGTTAAGCAACACTAAACTGAACAAAGTTCGGTCTTCCGGGTAGTTTAATTTATGTAAAAAGGAATAATTGTTATGAATGATGGTAATCGCTGATAGTACTAATTATGACAATGGTTTCGCTCAATAATAACGAGTTGATGTTTAAAATATTTATATGTATTTCTAATGCTATTTATATAAATCATAAGAAAAACAGTATTTACGAACCGACAACGACAAAATTAATCAAAAATCATTGGCGTGCTAATTAAGGCAAAAAAGTTAAAACAGATTGTGTAAAATATATATTTTACTGGAAATCTGTACATTTCGGTATTCTACACAATACCTGGTAATAATAATGTGTAAAATATCCAAAACTTTCGGGTGATGTATGAAATATTACTTAATTAATACTTCGCCGGGCATTCTATACTTCTCTCTACTCCATGAGTAGTCGGTAATGTGTGTGAAAGACAAAAACAAGGAAGTGGGAGAGGAGCGAGACGTGAGGGCAGGCAGCAAAAGTTTTATGGAAATAGCCGGCAAACGAGCTGACGATCCACCATGGTAAGTGGCTATCGTCGCCCATGAAGAACCATCGATACAATTTCGAAGATGATTCATTTAATAGAACTACAGACTATCGCAGAGTATTAAGTTTATAAATCCACTTATAATCCGTTCAAAAATCTTAGAGACTAAATTGACGTTTCATGGGTGACCAGTTTCGGGTGCAAATTAAATAGTGATGACCATAAACCGAAAAGTAAATCGGAAAAATTTTCACAGCTTTTAAGGAAGGTCGACTATTTGTGTGATTATTGATTGAGTCCCTAAAACTAGTATAAAAACAAGTTTAAGCAACCATTATCATTCATATATCCATAATATATTTGCCCTTACTTACTAAATTTATAAGTTATTTTGCTTACAAAAACGAGTATTTGGCTATGGTTACATTCGGTATACAGTTAATTTTATACTATTTAGCCAAATACTAAATATCTAGGTAGATATGAGTGTCGCTACTAATATGTCACTATTCTTACGACATAGTTTACGATTCAAAAAACCGGAAAAGTAGATCGCACAAATTTAGCTGGTATCATTATTTCGAACTTTGACATTTGTGGTTGTCATTTTAGTCTCTAAGATTTGTGAACAAGGTATAAGTATATTATTCCTGAGTACCCTCATGACTAATTTAAGTTAGTTACTTAAAATTTAATACAATAATGGACTTCATAACATAAAGTATTGATGTTAATTGATGAAATACCTTAGTGAAATATATTCGTGATTTTACTAGCAAATCGTTTGCCTTACTTTTGCTAGAAACTCGTCCATTTTCGCCAATTAAGATATGTTTTTATGATATATCTTTTGTTTATTCTAATAATAAATAATATTTTGTGTAAATTGTATTTTAATAATTATTTAAATTAGTGGCAAAGACTGAGGCAGTAACTGAAACACTTTGTATTGGAGGTACTGGGCACATTAGGGGAAGGTTGGAGTGCTTTGAATTTTCAGTGAGATGGGCGTTACGTGAGAGGTGGTAGCGAGCAGTCCACATGTGGTATATTAAACAGAAATAAGAAAGAAGATAACATTTTCAACGTTGATATATTATTTCAGAAAATATAAAAATAGCTTCGTCGAGTATTGCTGTATTTAGGTAAACATAAGAAATTCAGCACTGGCGTAGTCAGGAATCGAATGGGTGACTCAGTGTTCAGTACCACTAAGAGCAAATTATAGCTATGGTTAATTTTAATATTTTACTTTATGCACATTATTGATATCTTTAGATAATTACAACTATTAATTTTTGCCCCTAAGACCAAAGACTTCTTATAAGTTTTCCTGTAATATATAGTAAAGAACTATTTTATGTATACGTATTTTACTCTATACCTCTAGTCTAGATCGGTCAATTTTCGTCTTCAGTTTTTCTTCTTTCATGGAAAATATTAAAACTATTCATTGTAGAACTATAAAAAATACATATATTTGAGATTAAGTCCTTTCATTTCACATGCCACACATACGGATTGCTAAACTGTTTATTTTATTTCGATTTCTTTTAAAAAAAATCTAAATTCATTTGTTTTTTATACCTTCGTCTTTGAGTCACAAAAAAGCACACGAGAATTTCAACTGATTTGGTCCAGTAGTTTCGGAGAAAGTTGGCTGTAAAGGGCGGTCACCCAGGCCCTCGAGTGATCCTACGAGGGTTCCGTTTTTCGTTTGTTCATTCGGAACCCTAAAAAAGACAACTAGATCGATGTATTTTATGCGGGCTGTTGATTATATGAAACCATGGAGTTTTAGACTTAATGTAAAGGAGTTTAAATTATGTCACTATATTTTACTTAGATGATATGATTAAACAAAACTTCACTGCTATACCATATGTGTAAAGTAAACCTTGCTTGACTTAACAAACATGTCTTTTCATATAGGTATATAGATAGATAAGTACTAAAGTTTTCCCTAATCCCAAAGGCATATAATAAAGAACACACTAATATCAATAATTAAGTACAAAGGCAAATCCCGGCAACTTGCCGCAGACTCGGGAACGCGGGTTTAATTTAAGAAAGCAATTAGGTAGCGTATCAACAAAACAAAACACTCTCATGGCGAATTGCATACGAGCGTGAAATTTCATTTTATGTCCTGGATTAATGTCATAAATTGCTCGCCATTTCCCCGGCGCTCCTCCAAGTTTTAAATCGTTTGTATTGTTCACTGCGGAGACGAAACTTAATGTGACTTAAACGCTGTAACTGTGGTGAATGTAGGTAAAACTGGGTACGACACGTTAAATTGTAGGGAGTTTTACCCGAGGAATGTACCAAGTCTCATCCGTACCGCGCTCGCGCATTTTTCATGTGACATCTCGCTTTGTTGTGGTTGGAAAATAAATTAGTAACAATTTCATTGTTTGCAAGAATTATTTCCATTGCAAGAGAACGGAGCTTACATTTCTAGCAGAAAGCAAGGATGTCATGCGCGCCAAGATTGTTGTACGAGTCGAGTACTACGATGTCAGGAGGTTTTGTAGACACAAGCTCTTACAATCTGTTACTCACGATTCTCAAAATCTACTTTGTAAGATGGAACGTAATATTTGAGAAGCAACTCAGCGTTGAAGGTCATACAAATGTATGAGTAGGAAAACCTGTAGTTGTGATATATTTTTATTTATTGTTGTATCATATTTAAAATGCACACTTTAAGTATCTGAAAAAGTGTGTTTTCATATTTTTTTTACACTTTACTAATAAATCTGAGAACCTCCTCCTTTTTTTGATGTCGGTTAAAATAACTTATGCTTTTAATTAATTTTCCTCATCTGCCAGTTTTATTTGTGTCGCAAGTACTACTTATTGTTTATCACAGAAATTACATTTAAGATGTCATTTAAAATAATTAGCCGTCTTAAATAAGAACGGCACAAGTTATATAAAGTTCAAGTCATGAGACGAGACAACATTGGCGCTTCCGAGAGGCAATAACATTTTACGCTCCGCACTCCGACTTGGAGCTACCTCTGCTGGAAATGTAATGAGTTTTGTACTCTTTTGCGTATTATATTCATGTTTTTTAGAAATAAAGTATAAAGAAGTTTTAATTAAAATTATAGTTCTATTCAATGTACCGTTTTACACCTCATAGCACGAGCGCAGTAACTGAAGCGACGTCAGCTAAGAACGGATATTTGGAAATTCATCCCCTAAGGGGTAAAAATAGGGATTGGAGGCCATTTTCATACAAACCAACTTCGTCAGTTTTAGAGTTATAAATATGAAATTTTTATTGTAAGTTTATAGTAATAAACAAAAGTTAACTTTAACATTTTTTTTTTGGAAAATCATCCCTTAAAGGGTTAATTTCTTGGATGGAACTTAGTAGGCAACTTCGTCATTTTTGAAGTTAAGAACATGAAAATTTACGTATCAGCGCCAGATCAGAAACAAAATTTGAAAGTATTATGGTTTTTTTTTGGAAAATCATCCCCTAAAGGGTTAATTAAAAGGGCGCAAGTTAGTATGGAAATTTCGTCAGTTTTGAAGTAAGAAGGATGAAAAGCTTATACATAGTTAGACACAAAAAATAACGGTATCGCTGTTTTCTCGAAATTCATTCCCTACAAATAGGAGTTGGAGGCCATTTACATACAAATCAACTTCGTCAGATTTAGAGTTGTAAAAATGAAATTTTTATGTAAGTTTATTGTAATAAACAAAAGTTAATTTTAACACGTAAGGGGTACAAATATGATAATAATAATTTCCGCATGCGAAGCTGCGGGCAACAGCTAGTATAATTATATGGGTAATTATGTGTGTGAAGCAGGATTTATTTAATTTGATACATGAGTACATGACACAATTTAGTAGTAAACTTTTGATAAGTCCTCAAATAATTAGTTCTAGAAGAATCTTTAGTGTACCACAGAAGATATAATAGTTCTTATTGAGTGTACAAAGAAATGCTTAGAGATAGAATAAATATTTGAATTTACCATCGTAGCCGATGCCGTAGGCGAGCCGTAGGCGATCGTAGTTGAGTGGAGCGGAGTGGGGTGGAGCGGAGTGGGGTGGGGCGGAGCGGAGCGGGGCAGAGCGGGGCAGAGCGGAGCGGAGCTTTGTCATGACGTTGTCACGTTAAACTACCGTCCGTAAATTGACTTTGCAGACAACCATTTTTTTAAGTATAAATAAAACTTAATGATCCAAGACCCTCAAGTAATTAATAGGGAAATTTTCGTAGATACATAATATTTATAAAAGTGTTATCATTACGCTTGAATAAATTACAAACCAAGTTAATTTGGTAAATTAACTTGCAGAATTATTTGTTCGATGACAGTAGGCAATTGGAAATATAATTTATTAAACGTTACTTTAGTGTTAATAAAAATATTTTTAATTAGATCGTATGGAAATACAGTTCAACTGTTTTAAAGTCAACATTTAACAAGTAAGTTTACTATAACAGCAAAAACTATTAATTAATTAAATTACTCAAAATATTTGCAGAAAAAATGTAGAAACATGTACGTACCTAATATAAATTATTTATTACCTAAGTGCCAATTCAGACCGCTTTAGCGACATAGCGCAAGCAGCACACATATCGACGGTTAAAAGGCGACTTGATTCAAGCGCCATTTTGCGAACTTTACAGGAGAGCGTTTTAAAGTTTATTTTTTGAGAAAAAAAATCATTGTTCCTAAAGTATACAATAAAAATTGACGAGTCTCCCCAATCATAAAGCGGCATATTTTGTGCTATTTTTTGATATATATATAACAAATAAAAGGTGTTTTTTAACGGAGTTAGATGTAACTTGAGCCATTTTGCACAATTCTTTGATCAGGGCAGAAGGAATCAAAGTACACGATTACTATTTATCTGTTCAAAGCAAAATAATTCAAGTGTACAATGACTTCTTTAACAGATCAAGGATAAATGATTTAAATCACTCACCTATTTGTAAACTGTTCATGGATAAATGAGTTAAACCGCTCACCTAGTTATAAACTGTTCATGGATAAATGATTTAAACCGCTCACCTAGTTGTAAACTGTTCAAGGAGTAATGACTCAAATTACACAGTGATGTAATAAGATTTGAAGCAAATTGTTTTAATCGCAAGATTTATTAAAATTTGACTTGGAGAAAATAGCTCAAAGGTAATAAAATAAATTTCACGATGTAGGGAAAACGAATGAAAGGACATTGTCAATTCAAAGAAAAATAACTTAAATGGCATACTTTTAAGAACTTAGACTTTAAAGTAAATTTTATACAACGAAAGAATTAAAATTTAATAAAACAATGCTTTTCATGAATCAACTTTTGTTTTAATTATTCATTTACTTAAATTTAAGTATATTTAAACGCTGGTAACATTTGTAATAATCCTTCGAATATAGGCACTACTCGTAATTTTTATAATTGTTATCTAGGAAAAAATCTCAGAAACTGCCGAACCGATTAAGATGAAATTTGGCAGGGAGATAGTTTATGCTAAGGAGACGTCCACTAAGAACGGATTTTTGGAAATTCATCCCTTAAGGGGTACAAATAAGGGTTAGAAGACACTTTCATACAAACCAACTTTGTTAGTTTTAGATTTATAAATTTGAAATTTTTTATGTAAGTTTATAGTTAAAAACAAAACTTAACTTTAATATATTTTTTTGTAAAATCATCCCTTAAAGGGTTAATTTACTGAATGGAACTTAGTAGGCAACTTCGTCATTGTTGAAGTTAAAAACATGAAAATTTACACATTAGCTCCACACTAGAAACAAAATTTGTAAGTATTATGTTTTTTTGGAAAATCATCCCCTAAATGGTTAATTAAGATGGCGAAAGTTAGTATGGCAACTTCGTCAGTTTTGAAGTAAGAAGGGTGAAAATTTGTTTATAAGCTTATAGTTAGACCGGAAAAATAACTGTATCACTGTTTTCTCGAAATTCATCCCCTAAAAATAGGGGTTGGTAGCCAACTACATACAAATCAACTTCACCAGTTTTAGAGTTATAAATATGAAATTTTTTATGTAAGTTTATAGTAATAAACAAAAGTAAACTTTAACAATTTTTTTCGGAAAATCATCCCTTAAAGGGTTAATTTAGTGGAATTTATTTAGTATGCAACTTCGTAATTTTTAAAGTTAAAAACATGAAATTTTATATATTAGCTCCAGATTAGAAAATAAATTTGGAAGTATTACGTTTTTTTGGAAAATCATCCCCTAAAGGGTTTAGTAAGACTGTGCAAATTAGTATGGCAACTTCGTCAGTTTTAAAGTAAGAAGGCTGAAATTTTGTGTATAAGCTTATAGTTAGACACAAAAAATAACTGTATTACTGTTTTCTCAAAATTCATCCCCTAAAAATAGAGGTTGGACGTCATTTACGTATGCATCAGCTTTGTCAGTTTTAGAGTTATAAATACGAAAATTTTTATGTAAGTTTATAGTTGTGGACAAAAGTTAATTTTAACACGTTGTTTTGGAAAATCATCCCTTAAGGGGTTAATTTAGAACATGGAACTTAGTATGCAACTTCGTCATTTTTGAAGTTAAAAACACGAAAATTCATTTAATAACTCCAGATTAAAATTTAAAAGTTGTGTTTTTTTTGGAAAATCAACCCCTAAACGGTTAAATAAGGGTGTGCAAGTGTAAACTTCGTCAGTTTTGAAGTAAAAAGGGTGAAAATTTGTATATAAGCTTATAGTTAGACACAAATAATAACTTTACCACGGTTTTCTCGAAATTCATCCCCATAAGGGGTTAAACAAAGGGGTTGTAAATATTTAAGAAACTACGTCATTTTTGAACTCAGTAATGTGAAAATTTATATGAAATCTGTATACTGAGAAACAAAAAATTTGTGTAGAGAACTTTACGGACGGGAGGGGGACGGGAGAAGGACAGGAAGTGAGAGAGGGACTGGGATCGGGAGAAGAAGCAGGAGAGGGAGCGGAAGAGAGTGAGGGAGAGGGAGTGAGAGCGGGACAGAAAGCAGGAGAGGGACCGGGTTCGAGCGGGAGAGATTATGATTGGGAGAGGGAGAGGGACATGAAGCGTGAGAAGGACCTCGAGCGGGAAAGGGAGAGGGACACGGAGTGGGAGAAGGAGAGAGAGTGGGACTGGAAGAGGGAGAGGGACAAGGAGTGGGAGAGGAAGAGGGACAAGGAGTGGGAGAGGAAGAGGGAGAGGGGGAGAGGAATAGGGGAGAGAGAGGAGATGGAGAGGGAGAGAGAGAAGGAGAGGGAGAGGGGAGGGAGAGAGAGTATATGTAACTCTTGAACGGAAGGAAACCACAGAACCGTTTTAAAGATATTTTTTACCGTTTAAAATTATTATCATCACATTTAAACCTTTGAAATGATTTGACGGAAATTACTTAAGTTGTTCCTTATACCTACTTTGGGTCATATTTTAGAAAACTTTTCGTTACGAAAAAATTAAATGTTTTCCCCGGAAACAAAAGGAAGCTTTGTATGGTATATTTTTTAAATATCAACGATTTGCTTTAAATTTGCAATGCAGCAAACGTTCCTCCTTTAATTGATGAAATACATGATTTCGAGTTTTACAAAATTTTTCATGATTAATGTTAATGTTGTTAATTATTCAAAACCCGCTCCCGGAGGAGTGATCTGTGATTGTATCGTAGGTTTCAGTATGTAAATTCCTAAATATAAGTACTTCAATAGTTATAAATGAACCTGTTTTAAAATTTTCTTCTGTAAGGGGTACAAATAATATAAACATAATTCCCGCGTGCGAAGCTGCGGGCAACAGCTAGTATTAAGATAAAGCTGAAAGAATGTTTTCATATAGAAAATTTGTGTGAAACCTCGAGCGACTACGCGTGTCGTGGATTCAAATACCTACCCGCGTTGTTTCGTGTTCTTTTGCTTTTGATTTAAACGCCATTTTTAATGCAAGGTGAAAGGAGTAAACTGATTGAAGTACTATATTAGTTTAATTAATAAACTAACATAAAGGAATCAAGCGTGCAGACATTTATTTTTTGCAAAAAGAAAATGGTTCTAAAACATATAAAGACTTAAAACTGGTCAAGGAAAATTAGCACAAGTCATATTCTTCAATATACTAGTTCAGGTAAGATTGATTCAAGCGACAGAGATAATGTTTGAATGTTTAAGGCAAAATGATTTAAGTAACATACACTAATAAATCTGGTTCAAGCAAAAAGGAATTAACATCCTTTGTTTAATTATTTAAGATCAAGTAAAAAGAAATCAAATGCCGATACCCTTTCATTCTATCCGAGGAAAAATGGCTTAAACAACAAATAGTAAGAAAAACCCTTTTTTGTCGTGGGTCTATATACATGCTTTGAAAAAAACAACCAAATTCGCTACACTTGATACCGCGTAAGCAAAAATGATACCCAAATTGGTCATGGAGCCAAGCGCCAAAAAAGTGCTCAGATTAACCTCAAACCCGGCTCCATCGACGCGCAAAAATTCGCCGATTCCAATGATGTATATAACTCAATATCGCCCAGGATGGCGCTTGAATCAATTCGCCTTTTAACCGTCGATATGAATAATGTCGCTACAAAATACGTCATTTTGACGTGATATTGACGCTTAATGTATTCACAGGTGCATTGAATTAAAATTATTGTACATTAATGTGGAATATCATTCAAAGGAGTAGGTTAAACATAACGTTGAGGACTCAATATATTAATCTGTTGTGCGTTTTTTGTAATTTCAAATGTTTTCAAGTATTCAAAAACTGTAGTTATTACTTAATTCAAAACATATTAATAATTATTATATTTGTAAATAGTTCACAAGTTTCGCAACTATGGGGAGTTGCGAATACACACAAGTGTTTGCAGATGCCGGTATTGGAGTAGTCGGATATGATAAAAATACATGGAAGCCATTACTGCGACAGGTAAATGAAGCCCACAAAAGGGCACTTCACTCTCATGAAATTTTGGACTCCATTTATCAGTAGATATTTTTATAGAGATAGACTACACACGAGCTGACTATCCACATGATGGTAAGTGGCTATCGTCACTCATAGACATTGGTGCCACAAAGGTATCACAGATGTGTTCCCGGCCAAGAAAGAGATATGAAAAAGAAAGAAAGAACTGGATCTCAAGCAAGAGGGTGGTGGCTATTCAGACGGACCCCACTCAGAAATAATCATAGTAATAATGGTATTAATGAATTATTATATTCGATATCAACAAAACAATTCCTCCGCGGGGCCCTACGCAGCAGGATGGATTTATTCGCCTCTAACGACATCAATCCGACGTGGGGTTGGGTTTAGTATTCTAAGCCCCCCCTAAACGGCTGACACCTCTAGCACCGTTAATGCTTTTAAATTAGCTTTTGCAGTTTTAACTTTCACGGGTTAAAACTGTATAGTATAAGTTATACAAAATATTTTCTTTGTATAAACTTGACATCTATATCACAATTATTGATATAGGTAGATATGTCATATTATGTATGTCAATAATAACGACATTATTATCTATATATATAAAATTGAAAAGAGATACACTGATTAAACAAAAAATCTCCGAAACTACCGAACCGATTATGATGAAATTTGGCAGGGAGATATTTTATGCTAAGGAGACGTCAGCTAAGAACGGATTTTTAGAAATTCATCCCCTAAGGGGTAAAAATACTGGTTGGAGTTCATTTTCATACAAACCAACTTTCTTAGTTTTAGATTTATAAATTTGAAATTTTTTATGTAGGCTTATAGTAATAAACAAAAGTTAACTTTAATATATTTTTTTGGAAAATCATCCCTTAAAGGGTTAATTTACTGAATTGAACTTAGTAGGCAACTTCGTCATTTTTGAAGTTAAAAACATGAAAATTTACATATTAGCTCCAGACTAGAAACAAAATTTGTAAGTATTATGTTTTTTTGGAAAATCATCCCCTAAAGGGTTAATTAAGAGTGCGAAAGTTAGTATGGACACTTCGTCAGTTTTGAAGTACGAAGGGCGAAAATTTGTATATAAGCTTATAGTTAGACACAAAAAATAACAGTATCATTGTTTTCTCGAAATTCATCCCCTAAAAATAGGGGTTGGTAGTCAACTACATACAAATCAACTTCGCCAATTTTAGAGTTATAAATATGAATTTTTTTATGTAAGTTTATAGTAATAAACAAAAGTTAACTTTAACAATTTTTTTCGGAAAATCATCCCTTAAAGGGTTAATTTAGTGAATTTAGTTTAGTATGCAACTACGTCATTTTTAAAGTAAGAAGGGTGAAATTTTGTTTATAAGCTTATAGTTAGACACAAAAAATAACTGTATCACTATTTTCTCGAAATTCATCCCCTAAAAGTAGGGGTAGGAAGCCATTTACGTATAAATCAACTTCGTCAGTTTTAGACTTATAAATATGAAAATTTTTATGTAAGTTTATAGTTGTGAACAAAAATTAATTTTAACACGGTTTTTTGGAAAATCATCCCTTAAAGGGTAAATTTAGAGGATTTCATTTAGTACGCAACTTCGTCATTTTTAAAGTTAAAAACATGAAAATTTATATATTAGCTCCAGATTAGAAACAAAATTTGGAAGTACATATTACGTTTTTTTTGGAAAGTCATCCCCTAAAGGGTTAAATAAGAGTGCGAAAGTTAGTATGGACACTTCGTCAGTTTTGAAGTACGAAGGGCGAAAATTTGTATATAAGCTTATAGTTAGACACAAAAAATAACTGTATCACTGATTTCTCGAAATTCATCCCTTAAAAATAGGGGTTGGTAGTCAACTACATACAAATCAACTTCGCCAGTTTTAGAGTTATAAAATATATGAATTGTTTTATGTAAGTTTATAGTAATAAACAAAAGTTAACTTAGATTTAATTTTTTTCGGAAAATCATCCCTTAAAGAGTTAATTTAGGGGAATGAACTTAGTAAGCAACTTCGTCATTTTTTAAGTTAAGAATGGACAGGGAGCAGGAGAGGGAGAAGGAGCGGAAGAGGAAGATAGAGAGGGACAGGGAGCGGGAGAGGGAGTGGGAGCGGGACAGAAATCGGGAGAGGGCACGAGTGTGGGCGGGAGAGGGACTGGGAGCGTTAGAGGGAGAGGGAGAGGGAGAGGGATATGTGGTGGGAGAAGGACCTCGAGCGGGAAAGGGACAGGGAGTGGAACAGGAAGAGGGAGAGCGATGGGAGTGAGACAGGGAGCGGGAGAGTAAAAGGGACAGGGAGCGAGAGAGGAAGAGGGCAAGGGGAGAGAGGGAGATGGAGAGGGAGAGGGAAAAGAAAAAATTAATGTTGTTTACTATTCCAAACCCGCTCCCGGAGGAATAATCTGTGATTGTATCGTAAGTTTCAGTATGTAAATTCCTAAATATAAGTACTTCAATATAAATGAACCTGTTTTTAAATTTTCTTTTGTAAGGGATAATAAATAATATGATACGCATAATTTCCGGGTGCGAAGCTGCGGGCAACAGCTAGTATTCTATAAATCTATAGACATTATCTACAATCTCTAGAAACTCCTTCCGATATTGTTAGCGATAATTTTAAATTAATTATAAAAAATATAAATTATAAATACTTTAAAAAATCTTCGACAGATTGACTTACACTAAACATAGCTAATATAAGAACACTCTCGAATAAGTGACCTTCCATACAAAAAAAACCAAATCAAAATCGGTTCGTCACATAGACAGGACAGACATACAGATATATAATACTCCTCTTTTTTAATCGGAGGTTAAAAATTGTTATTACTTTGGTTGTCCGATATAACTAAATACCTTTACATCCTCAAGCCCAACGGTAAAAGTTATCTTATATGTAAGATATATACATAAATACTTATATCTGTGTTTTAATCGTATTTCAGACTATAATATGTGTTGGAGTTTGCTGCGCCTATTTTATGCTTGGGATATCTATGGGAGCTCCAACAGTAATTTTAGCACAAATACGTAAAGATGTAAATTCTACAGAAATCGTCACAGACGAAATGTTATTATGGCTAAGTAAGTATTATTTAGCAAAACAATACAAACAAAATATTTCTAAGAACCTTATTATAGCAGCAATTTTCAACGAACTTCAATCTCTAAAGAAATGTCAAATATCCCACTACAAAATTGCTGTTATCATCACTATTCATAAAAAAAAATTGGAGTACCATTACTGCCAATAATAATAACAGCCAACACAACAATATAAAGATAATTTTATTTGCCTATAACATTAATTGAACTACACTTAATGTAAATATGCAAACTGTACCGAATAATTTGTCCAGTACAATACGTGTGTACGTGTAACACACGTATAAACCTAGTGGAGGCGTTGTAAGAAGTTTGTTTGAAAATTTTTTTTTCAGCTTCAAGCGTAACGATCTCCTCCGTCCCATTTGTGATATTACTGCCGTTGTTAAGTAACAGAACTGGACGAAAACAAACTTTTTTATTTGTGTGGCTATCCTCATTCATTGGATTTATAATTTTCTACACTAGCACAAAACTATATTACATAATTCTAAGTGAAGTATTTGTAAGTGTAACCTATGCTTCTGCGATTACAATTACACCACTTTTAGTTGCAGAATATACATCACCAAAATATAGAGGAATATTTCTTTCCTTAAAATCTGCTTCAGTTTTTTGGGGTATATGGGTTTCTAATGCAATAGGAACATTCTTCCCGTGGAAGAATATTGCTATAGTTCCCTTAGTATGTAGTGTTTATATGATATCAATGTTTCTATGGCCCGAATCACCATATTGGTTAGCAATGAAGGGTCGTTATGTAGAATGTGCTAAGACCCACAGATGGTTAAAAGGTGTCAATGAAAATTCAGAAAAAGAATTAGCCCAACTTATCATTTCTCAAAAAGTAAGTCGCAACTCACCTTTACCTTCGTCAAATAGTATTTATTACTATGTAAGAAATATATGGCCAGTAGTAAAATCACGTCCATTTTACAAACCTGTTTTATTGTCTATTATACTTTTTTTACAATATCAATACACCGGTAAATTAGTTATTAGTTTGTATGCCATCGACGTACTCAAACGTTTAACTCAAGATGAAAGTTTTGTTTACATAGAAATGCTTATATTAGATGGTGTAACTGTATTCAGCATGTATGTGGGCTGTGTTTTGTCTCGATATTATAAAAGAAGAACACTGTTATTATTATTTGCTGTGACTGGAATTTCGTTACTGTATTTATTATCTTTATACACGTATTTAGTGTCTTTGTCTATTCTTAACGAAAATCATTTTATAATACTTATATTGTTAACTACTTTTTCTATATCAATTGGGTGTGGTCCAATAATACTACCAACGACAATCTTTGGCGAAATAATACCTATTAGATACGAAAGAGTTGCTTTAATATTCGTTGGCTTAGCTTCCTGTACGACTTTGTCTCTATTGCTTACATTATCTCCTTACATGTTTACCGCATGGAAAATGCATGGATCTTTTCTTTTTTTTGCGATTTCTTCGACAATTTTCTTGACCGTTATTTACATTTATTTACCAGAAACAAAGGATAAAACTATTCAAGAAATAGAGGAGTATTTCTCTGAAACTAAACAGTCAGTAAAATCAAATATAAATACAACTAGGAAGTTGATAGCTAATGAATCTGTGCAATGTAGTACGACGTAAGAGTTGTACGTATGCAGTATCATAATGCCATTGACATTTAATTTAATTGAAAAAAGTATAAAATAGATAAAAAAATAGTATAAAGCGAACCAAAAACCATTGATTATACTGTTCAAATACCTATACTATTACTATACATATTGGTTAAACATATAAATAGGATAGGGCCAAAATAATAGTCCACATTTGACATAGATTACCCCCAATAGATACCGCATAAGGGTAATTTTCTTAGAGTTTGAACTCACAAAATTTGGCGAAAGGCACGGCTTCGGAGGACAAAACAATGCGCTGTCATTGGATATTTCTAATTCATACTTGGACTTGACGCGTCAGTATTGGTCGACACTATTGTCGTCGACTTGCAAATGCACGTACTTGTTGGCGCGCGTCAGTTGCCTTGTATGGGGTATCTATTGGAGGTAATCTATGACATTTGACAACCGCACGGCTATTTTTGATAATAAAATTATAGACAAGCAAACAAAGATAAAAATACAATACTTCATGAATGTTTGGTTATCTTGTCAATAGTGAAGTGACATGTCTAATAAAATAATAATGTGGCATGTGAGGGGTATAAAAGCAAAGGCGCTTCAGTCCAAAATTTAATTTTTTTAGCTGGTTATACCAAATTGTAGCGTTTGAAAGAGGCAACATTATAGCAGAAACATCAAATTGCAAATCCACTTCAATCTGTCGTAAAAAGCACTGCAAAATAAGCATTCATGTGCAAAACCGCTTCGATCCTAAATTTGTCAAAAGCAAATCCGCCTCAGTCACAATCGACCAATCAGAAGTCACCATTTCAAAATTTCGAAGATAGCGAATCTTTTAATTTTCATAGTAAGTCGATTGTTGATAGCATCCGTGTTTTTTGTGTTTTATATATCATTTTATTATGTAATGGAAGAAAATATTCCACCTGCTCATGCAGGATGAGGTAGGAAACGACCCAAAAATTAAAATCAATGGCGGCGGGTGCATGAAAAAAGAAGAAACGTAACAAATAATTCACAAGTGTTTTGCCCCTTATAGGCGGTCTGCAGAAGCATTTTATAATAGCTTAAATCTAGCATTTATTTTTTGCAAACTATCGTATTTATTATGAATCGCAGTTAAATTAATAACTTCTAACATTTTTTATAGTACTTTAACAATTGTTTTGTTGTGTTTTGTGAGTTGGCTATTTGGATATTTAATGTTGTTTCAGTTTGTTTTTTAAGCAGAAAATCGTAGTAAGTTTAACGCCCCAACTCAGAGTCGCTAAGGGTTATTATAATCGCTCGTAAAGCATTTCCTGATGATATACAACTATTTTGAGATCAAGTAAGTTAACTTAAACGTGGCGATGACACTCAAATGTTTCCTTTGTTGTCTAATTTAATTTTTAATATTTTATCACTGCCTCATTCATCCGCCAACGTTGAACGCATATTTTCGCATATTAATCTTATTAAAACAAAACAGCGAAATACTGAGACTGTCTACCGAGTCCATCGTCGGTCTATTACATGCAAAAGGCTTTTTTTATGACTTTGAAAAGAATTCAAAGATGACCGCGGTTATGGCCAAAGAATATTGGTATGGTCCTAAAGATCGAAAAAAATATTTATTTTATATTGCATATCGTCAAATATTTTTTCTGTTTATTATGTGTTTATCTAGGCTGTATAAGTGTTTTGTAATTTTACCGATGGTTTAAATAGCTTTTAATCATTATCTGTTTGTTAATTAAGTGTATTTGATGTACAGAAATTATTCTGGATGTTTATTTTTTGATAATAAAACGAA
This sequence comes from Thymelicus sylvestris, assembly GCA_911387775.1. Classification (NCBI taxonomy): domain Eukaryota; kingdom Metazoa; phylum Arthropoda; class Insecta; order Lepidoptera; family Hesperiidae; genus Thymelicus; species Thymelicus sylvestris. Next base: position 7,672,315 of record OU426896.1, on the reverse strand, counting down.
TTTGATTAAATATTGTATATTTTTTGACATCTACCGATTTCGGGTACAAATCTACCGATATTTGTGGGCAAGTCTACCGATTTCGCACTTTGTCGTTCGAGAACACTGTCAGCGACATAATGCAAGCAGCACACGTGTCAGTAAGGTCGCTATAACATGCGTCACTTTGACGTGATATTAACTCATGTAGACACGCGGTCGCGTGTCAAGTCAATTTCTAGCTAATAGAATTGGCGAGCAGCACCGTGTGTAATATAACACGAACCATTTGGAGCTACTTTTGACCACCTCATAACTCAAAAACTATTCAACATAAACCTGTCAAATTTGGCTCATTTCATGAGACTTGCGGAATACATATGTGTTCTAAATTTCATACACGCATCTCAAACGGTTATTTAGATATTAACGTCCAAAAATCGACATTTTTATCACTGACTGACCTATAGATCAAAACTCTAACCCACTTCCAGATGACCTAGAAAGTTAAAATTTGGCATCCAGATAGGTAGTTGGGTGAATACAAAGGAATAAATCTGAAAGTAGTAAATTTTTATCATTTTATTATAATTTTTTTTAAAAATGATTCTATTAGAAAACTTATAATGCCTGTTTAAGAGTAACAATCAAAATTGATGACATCTGGTCATTATGTGGATTCCAAGGTGAATATATAACGAAACATATCAGTTTTAGTACTTTCTGAAGCTTTCAACGGGGGGAAGATGTTCAGTGTCCCAAGTGCCTGTGGGAAAGTGCACAGCACGTGTACGTATATTGACGTAAAGATTAGTGGTTCGTCAGGAGACGTTATTTCCAGTGTATTAAGTCGTTTCATTTTTAATATGTGAAAAATTATTATTCTCTAATCTTGTATGACGTGTACACCACTAAATTTTGAATTATTTCCGTAATTATACCAGTTTAAAGTGATTCGAAGTATTGTTTCAAAATTTATTGTTGCACGTTATGTCATCGAACACAAGCTACTTAAAATAAATAATAAAAATAAAAAAGCCTTTTATTTCTTACTAATACACAAAAAAATCGAAACTAATACATGTTATCTAGTATTACCTACACTACGAATAGAAAATTAAATTTTATAAAACAATTAAACGTTAAGTTTTTATTCTGCTTATCATTTATTTTACTGTATTGTATTGTAACCTAAAATTTAAATTAAATTAAAACTAAGTTATCTTATCTTATATTGTCTATTTTAGTAAAAACCCCTCATTGGTCGAAGGTAAAGGCCTCCTCTAGAGATTTCCATGTGTGGCTAGTTTTCATTAGTTAGCAACCAACAAACCAAATTTTAGAAGAGTATCATAGGTCATCAACCTAACAGATTTAACGAATATAATTATATAAATATAATATAGCCTAGGTAGGTACGTGAAAACTAACCAAGTCAAATGTGTAGCTTGAATTACATGTTCTTGTGACTAAAATTTAAGGCTTTTCTACACAGAAATTGGCACCCATTTAGATCTCAATTCTTTTTTTTTTAATTGACTCTCACTTTACATTTATGTTTTTGATGGGATAATGTTTTAACAGGTGCATTGAATTAAAACAATTTGTACATTAATGTGGAATATCATTCAAAGGAGTAGGTTAAACCATACGTTGAGAATTCAACATATTAATTTGTTGTGCGTTACAAGTAATTTCGAATGTTTCGAAATATTCAAGAACTTCAGTTAGTACGTAAATTAAAACATATTAATAATTATTATATTTTAAATAGTTCACAATTCTGCAACTATGGAGAGTTGCGAATACACGCAAGTGTTTGCAGATGCCGGTATTGGAGTACTCGGATATGATAAAAATACATGGAAGCCATTACTGCGACAGGTAAATAAAGCCCGTAAAAGGGCACTTCCTTCTGATGATATTTCGGACTCCATTTTTCAGTGGAGTATTACACAGTAAGTTAAAATCTCCGGTAATAATATCATTAAGAAAATCTTTACGTGCTACTGACATCAATTCTATAAACAGTTGCATTTGTGCCGGAAGATCGGTTTTGGAGGTATAAGCAACTGCAACGTGAAGATCTTTTGAGGATTCGAGCGCTTGAGCAGGAACAGTAATCCAGATACTTTCTAGGTTGGTACTGCGCCATTTGTGTCTCAAGCGGGCTTGTAAGCGAGAACCACACAATATCATCACTCCACCAACCAATGATCCCCTGTCTTTGCGAAATACAACGAATTTGTAATCGCATAGTTCAGCATCTAAAATTTCATCACAGAGCCATGTTTCAGTTATCATTATTATATCTGAATCGAGTAGCAAGAGGTTATTATAAAATTCATTTGTTTTTCTACGTAATCCCTGGGTATTTTCATAGAAAATTTGAGGTGTTTTAATATTAAATTAAAACATCTATAATATTAAATAAAATTAAACAGTAATGAAGCTGAAGGAACCCGCAATAAGTAAGTGTATAATGTGAATTTAGGTTATTATATAAATTTAATAAAATTAGAGCACTATCCATCTTTCGTATAACTGTAAGAACTCGCTGTTTGATATAAAAATTTAATATTTCATTTAAAGTGTTCCTTGAGACGAGGATTTTTTTTTAACCCAAAAGTATGTGCGCTGAAGTGCGATGCTAGTAGGTATTAAACGTCTGATAATCTAAATTTTACTAACAAAAAAAACCGACTTCAAAGTCTCAAAAAGTACATTGTTGTCAGATCTCGTTCAAATTTATGTGAGACCACATGACAAGCGCCTGCTTTCGATTAAAAAAAGAATCTTCGAAATCGGTTGGCATGATATTGAGTTATTCGTCAATTAGTCGCGCACATCTTAACAGAAATTTACGACTTATGTAGTTTTCTCATGGATGCCATTGTCAGATCTCAATAAAATTTATGTGGGACCACATGACAACTACCAGCTTTCGATTAAAAAAAGAATCATCAAAATCGGTTCGCCCAGTCCAAAAGTTCTGAGGTAACAAACATAAAAAAAAAAAAAAAACAGTCGAACTGAGAACCTCCTCCGTTTTTGAAGTCGGTTAAAAATGTACATTATCAGCGATGGAGAGATGCAGCGAGCGAATAAGAGTGTTGTTGTCTGGGTCAGTTAGGTCGAATGACCCACATAAAAATCAATTCAATTCTTTCTCACTGAATAACACTATAATTATGAATTTTGAAATAAACACTTCATGAAAGGGCACAATTTGCTTCACAGTGATGTACAACATATACCTATAGCTTGCGCAACTATAGATACTTGGTTTTGAACAAAACTAGGGAGCAACGAGCAATAGCGTGCACATTTAGCGACTGTCGTGGGTTGTGCTTGTAAGCGTAATCTTAAAGTTAAATTTAAAAAAAAAACACCAACAGTTAGATTTACACTAAACATAGCTAAGAACACTCTCAAATAAGTCACCTTTCATACAAAAAAAAACTAGATTAAAATCGGTTCATCCGTTTTGGAGCTACGATGCCACAGACAGACAAACAGATACACAGATACACAAACACGTCAAACTTATAACACCCCTCTTTCTTTAGTGGAGGTTAAAAATTGTTTTTATTTTGCGTGCCTGATACTACTAAATACATTTAAATCCTCAAGCCCAACGATAAAAGTTATCTTACAAGTAAGTTAAGACAAATATATATCCGTATTTTAATCTTATTTCAGACTATAATATGTGTTGGAGTTTGCTGCACCTATTTTATGCTCGGGATGTCTATGGGAGCTCCAACAGTAATTTTGGCACAAATACGTAAAGATGTAAATTCTACAGAAATCGTCACAGATGAAATGTTATCATGGCTAAGTGAGTATTATTTAGCAAATTAACTAATACGCACAAAATATTTCTAAGAACCTTATTTCAGCAGCAATTTTCAACGAACTTCAATCTTTAAAGTCAAATCACCATTCAGAAACAAAATTGTAGTATCATTACTACCAATAATACTACCAGGCAACACAACCATTATACAAATTTTATTTGCCTATAATATTAAATGAACTACACTTAATGCAAACAACCTAAAAATTAATAAAATTTGTCCAGGTACTGTGAGTACGAGTAACACACATGTTGGAGGCGTATTTAAGAAATTTGTTTGAATTTTTTTTTCAGCTTCAAGCATAACGATCTCCTCCATCCCATTTGTGATATTACTGCCGTTGTTAAGTAACAGGATTGGACGAAAACTAACTTTTTTATTTGTGTGGCTATCCTCATCTACTGGATTTCTGATTTTCTACAATAGTACAAAACTTTATTACATAATTCTAAGTGAAGTGTTTGTAGGTGTAAGCTCTGCTGCTGTGGTTACAATTATACCTCGTTTAGTTGCGGAATATACATCACCTAAATATAGAGGATTATTTCTAACCTTGAACTGTGCTTCAGTTTTTTGGGGTATATGGGTTTCTAATGTAGTAGGAACATTCTTCCCATGGAAGAATATTGCTATAGTTCCCTTAGTATGTAGTGTTTATATGATATCAATGTTTCAGTGGCCCGAATCACCATATTGGTTAGCAATGAAGGGTCGTTACGTAGAAAGTGCTAAGACCCACAGATGGTTAAAAGGTGTCAATGAAAATTCAGAAAAAGAATTAGCACAACTCATCATTTCTCAAAAAAAAATTCGCAACTCACCTTTACCTTTGTCAAATAATGTTTTTCACTATGTAAGAAATATATGGCCAGTAGTTAATTCAGGTCCATTTTACAAACCCGTTTTATTGTGTTATACACTTTTTTTACAATATCAAGTTACTGGTAAATTAGTTATTAGTTTGTATGCCATCGACGTACTCAAACATTTAACTCGAGATGAAAGTTTTGTTTACATAGAAATGCTTATCTTAGACGGTGTAACTGTATTCAGCATGTATATGGGCTGTGTTTTAGCTCGATATTATAAAAGAAAAACACTGCTGTTATTATTTGCTGTGACTGGAATTTTGTTACTGTTTATATTATCATTATACACATATTTAGTATCTTTGTCTATTCTTATCGAAAATCATTTTATAATACTTATATTGTTAACTACTTTTTCTATATCAATTGGGTGTGGTCCAATGATACTACCATCGACAATTTCCGGTGAAATAATACCCATTAGATATGAAAGAATTGCTTTAATATTAGTTGGCTTAGTTTGCAGTATGACTGTTTCGTTATTGCTTACATTATCACCTTACATGTTTACCACACTGAAGATGCATGGATGTTTTCTTTTTTTTGCTGTTTGTTCGACAATTTTCTTGGCCGTTAATTACATTTATTTACCAGAAACAAAGGATAAAACTATTCAAGAAATCGAGGAGTATTTCACTGAAACTAAACAGTCAGTAAAATCAAATATAAATACAACTAGGAAGTTGATTAGGTAGCTATTAAATCTATGCAATGGAGGATAATGAGTGGCAGTTGTAAGTAGTATCACAGAAGACATAATAGTACTTATGTAGTATTATAACACCATTAAAAGGGGTTCGAACATTTTTGTATGGATCGTGGCATAACTAATAAGTTCGCCATTTTGAAAAAAAAACGTTTCGGCGGCCAGTTATGAAACATATGCCAATAGATGGAGTAAGTGATTACAATCAAAAAGTATTCAGTGATGAAGTGTCGTAAATGATATACTTTCTGGGATATTTGAGTTCAAAATAAAAATAATTATTAATTAACTCAAATATCTCAGAAAGTATATCACTTACGACATTTCATCACTGAATACTTTTTGATTGTAATCGCGTAATCTATCGATTGAAACATATTTAATTTAATCCATGTCCGCCGAAACTATGATTTTTGCTTTATTTGCTTTGAACTCAAATATCTTAGAAAGTATATCACTTACGACATTTCATCACCAAGTACTTTTTGATTGTAATCATACTTCGTCGATTGACAGTTGATATATGACAAGACTAGAGAGGTTCATTTATTAAACTTTTCAAATGTGAATGTAAGTTTGTTTGTTACGCTTTCACGCGAAAATTACTTAACCGATCATCATGAAACTTTTTACTCATATTCTTGGAGATATTAGAAGTAACATAGGATACTTTTTATCCCGGAAAATTCAGGGTTCCCGTGGGATTTGTAAAAAATCGATCTCTACCGTGGGCGGATTATTATAAATGTGAAAGTTTGTGAAGATGTTTGGATGTTTGTTCCTCAATCACGCCACAACTACTTAACAGATTTGGCTAAAATATGTAATGTAGATAGCCTATACCATAGATTAACACATAGCCTACTTTTTATCCCGGAATAAGTTCCCGCGGGAAATGTGAAAAATATAAAATATATATCCACGCGCGTGAAGCCACGGGTATATAAATCTGAATTAATGAATTAAAATTTTTGTTTCGAAACCATTCTACCGCAGGCGAAGCCGCGGGCAAAAGCTTGTATTAGATAGTAACTTAGGACACCAACATTTTATGTATTAAATATGATGCTAAATGTTGATAAAGTGAATTTATGATTGTTTTATTTACCATTGCGTTTGTACTAACAACCAATATTCGTTATGTGTACTGGACATACATGTACCTTAACAGATTTAGCTGCTTAAGGGTTCCGTAGACAATGTAATATCGTCCGTCCGCCTATCCTCCATCCGCCAAGTTGCCATTTAGCATGGATATGTTACCGGATATCTGTATAATGCAGGTATTCAGCACAATCCCTAGGCAATGTGTATAATACCTGGGTCGTTTTGGCAATGTATTAAATGATATTAATATTATTCACCATTCATACTTTACCTAGGTAATGTATACGTTTGCAGGTCCACCGGCAATGAATAAAATTAATAGATTTGGGTATGTGTAGTCAACTTGGATGGAGGTTGGAATTAAGAATTTACTTAAAAACACACTCAAAACAAATTGTATTAACCTGCATGAATGGATATTTTTTTATACATTTTAAATTAATGCTCGACCGAAATCCCACTTGATGATAAGGGGAGATGCAGTCTAATCCCGCGCGGTATGAAGCCATGGCGACATAATTTTGCGGATATCTTGCTGGCGCCATGTGCCGCAGAAATCAGCACAATGCCGGATAGCAACATCAGTCTTGTAGAACACATGGTGATGATGATACATGTGCATGTTGTGTTTGTTTAACTCACTATACTTTAATAAAATGAATATTTTTCAAAGTTTCGATTAGGGAGCACTAAATTGATAAATCTGAAAGGGATTGTTTTCTGTACATTTAATATTATTTTTAAATTTCGAATAGGGGGCACTCAAACAACCAGTTAGAACTCAAAAATAAATTTTTAAATTATTATCCATACTTCCATACTAATATTATAAATGCGAAAGTGTGTTTGTTTGTTTGTTTGTTTGTTTGTCCGTCTTTCACGTCGTAACGGAGCGATGTTATGGTAAGATTTTTTGTGTGGAGATAGGTAGGAGGCTGGAGAGTAACGTAGGCTACTTTTTACCGCAGTAAAACAACTCATTCCCATGGAAAGATCCATTATGATGCGTATTTGTCCATACTTCTATACTTCCATATCCATCCATACTATCCATACTTCCAAACTTCCATACTTAATTTGATTTTGGATCTGTTACTTATTTATGAATTATTATTATTAATTATTATGTTATTATATCTAGGAAAGAGTCATGCATGTTAAACAACTCATTGTTACTTCCCTTTGAACACGCGGGCGAAGCCGCGGGTAATAGCTAGTTTGTAACTATGTCTGTTTGTCTCTCCGGGCATCGATGTAGGTAATTGGGTAGGTATATAAATTACATCATGTCATATTATATTAGAAAACTTTATATCCCGAGAAATTTAAAGGCCCTTGGAAAAAATTCAATTACCAGCAATGCTTCTTTTTAGTTATTAAATGATATTTAATATTCCTTTTTCGTGCCAGGAACGAACTGATATTAGGCTTGTGGCTTTTTTATGCTTTTTTATGCCAACGGCATAATGTGTAAGAGCCATAAGATTCACTCTTTTCTTGAAGACCAGATGAGTACTTAAATGACAAAGACGCATGGAAATGACCAACTCTACAACCAGTTCCGTTCAAGTTAGTGATATTTTTTTGTAATATATACCAATGTATTTTTATTTTTAAAATTTTTAAAAGATTTGCTAAGGAGTTTCTCGACGGCCTCCATCCTCCTCCACGACAAAACACCTTTCCGAAAACCTGGTAGATTAAAAAATGTGTCAGTGATACCTATATGAAAAAAAAATTTTGAATTTTTACTCTCTCCACGTCATTGGCGGGTGGGTGAAGTGTTTGCGCAACTTTGCAAGAATTCCATGTATCGTTGCAGCAGCTTTAGCCTTTGGTTCAATGCACCACCAAAAGTTGGGGTATTTACCTTAACTCATAAGAACTGAAGGCGATCGGTATATTCTTAATGTACTTTATGAAAAGTAGGGCTCGGGTGAGCGGGCTCCTGGTACGTGCGGTAAATATACCTACACGTATCTTAGTCTTAGAATTCTACAAGATTGACCGTGCCCCACTCGGATACAGCCCAAATTGTGATATTTATACGTTCCACCACCACTCTGCTATCGTCTGCGTACCTATAGATAACAGGCATGAGCAGTTCATTACTATGTATCAAGAAGAAATCCCAAACCTAGCCGGTAAGGCCAGAGGATATGTCGGAGCTGGAAGCTTGCTTAAATGTAAGAATGCCAAAGTTTGGGTTTGGCAGCCAAAACCCTTTGTGGCAAGTAAACTTTTACTGCCTGCCCTCACGTCTCGCCCCTCTCCCACTTGCTTGTTTTTTGTCTTTTACACACATTACCAACTACGCATGGAGTATTGTATAGAATCCCTGGGCGAAGTATGAAATAAATAATATTCAAAACGTTACCTGAACGTTTTAGATATTCTATACATTGCTAGGTATTGTATAGAATGCTGAATTATACAGATATCCGGTAACAGATATATTTTTTTACAAACATTTTAGATAAAATATATAACAGCAAAGTACACTAAAATAATTAAAACATTTATTTCAGGGGCTCTACCATTAGTATTTTTGAAAAGTTCTTTCATATATTATGAGTCTCGTAAGATTTTTTTTTACCCAACGTCCAACGTTTTTCGCGCGTAGGTATCTTGTATGTATATAACGGGAGAAGGGGTATTCTACGGTGTTGGTTATTCAATAATATTCCTTTTACTTTGCTCCATGTTATTATATTTCTAGTTCTCCTAACGTTCACATCAATAACAATCTGTACTAGTCCGTGATCACTATTCGAATCCCCATAGAATGTCCCACACATATTATTCTAAATAGATTGACACATTCCTAATTCTAAACATTTGGTTTTTCTTCATGACTTCTCGTATGACAGACCAAAGAGGTCGCTCGCCGTCACGGCTATCCTGACGGGCGCTCGTCCTCGAGCGCTTCCGCTCCCATGTCTCCAGTGGACCCCTTTGTTCGCTGGGTGCTCGTCATGGACTCCACCGAACGCCTTTACTTCTGCTGTGGCTGCACACCGACACGGCCTCACGTGTCGTTACTCTGCAAGGAAATATCTTACGGCAGTACTTGTTCGCTCGGCCGTTCCTGACCTCGACAGGGCAATACTTTACAAGTTTATGATGTTATTACCTTGAGCCATGTACCATAGTCGTTTCATTTCATTTTCGACGTAACAACAACAACAAATCTTGAGTAAGTCTCTTAAACCAAAGGAGTGCACCGCTACTAAGAAGCCTGATTACACTCCCCTTCAATTCATTCGACGTCATTTCACCACAACAAGTTTCTTACTCAAGTTCTCATCTCCAACCCAATTCAACACAAATCACATCTTTTCACAGTTAATATCCGCTTCGACTGGTACATGACTTACAGGCATTCATGAAAACTTCAACCACATTATACTGACCCTTAAATATCTTTTTCATTTGGAAACTCAATTCAACATTTGCAAAAGCTCACTATTATTTCTATCACTCAAGACAGTAATTACAGCTCTCAAACGTTTCTTTATCATTTAACAAATTCACAAAATCACCTCTCTAAATACGCCTGAAGATGTTTGTACACCGAAAACATCAGCACGTCGCTCTCTCCCGGCCGCGTTCATGCTGCCGTCACCTGGACTGCCACCCCTTGAATGCTGGTTCGCTTGTTTTGTGATGGCACGTCATTATATCGTTTTCCACAACTGAAAAACACAAGGAAAGTTACACGTACGATGTCACAATGTACATTTCAAACTACACTACTCGTAGAGCTACTTATCTGCGATCCGCACTCCTTCGGCCATCGTGACGTGATCAACACGACCTCGTGTTGTGTAGGTAGTCAAACCCAGACGCGACATTGTGCATCTCAAGACTGCACATCTTACTCCGCAATGGTTTTGCATTTTCCACGTTGATCATATTATAAACTTCCATTATTCTCGCTTCATCGCGCTTTGGATTGTTCCTTTTATTCCATCTGAGATTGTTTCATTTCTCATTGCAAAATTTTCTTCAAATGTCATCCGAACTAGTGTCATTCCTCATTTATTTTCCGACTTTTCCGATGTTTTGGCCTTTTATTCCTTCATCTGAGATGGGCGCTTCAGTTCTTCCAACACTTCTGATAACGGGAGAAGGGGTATTCTACGGTGTTGGTTATTCAATAATATTCCTTTTACTTTGCTCCATGTTATTATATTTCTAGTTCTCCTAACGTTCCCATCAATAACAATCTGTACTAGTCCGTGATCACTATTCGAATCCCCATAGAATGTCCCACACATATTATTCTAAATAGATTGACACATTCCTAATTCTAAACATTTGGTTTTTCTTCATGACTTCTCGTATGACAGACCAAAGAGGTCGCTCGCCGTCATATATTTTGTAAATTCCGAGTTAGTAACTCGTATCTTTCAAACGGCTGGATATAATTAGAAAGTTAAGGTATCGTTATATTCCTCTTTAAAACTCAAGTGTCCTTAGACAGGTGTTTGAAAATAATAAAAAATGGCGGATTATGGGGCGAAATCGAGTAGGCTATCAAAATCAAGGAAATTAATAGGGGATTACAAAAATATACATAAGTTATATGTTTAAATTTAATTTAATTACTTTTAAAAATTAAACTGGATACAAAAATTTGTCAACATTTTTTTTATAATTACGAGTATAAGTTAATGCTTGACTACAATCCCACCTGATGGTAATTGGCGATGTAGTCATGGGTGGTAAAAACCTAATAAAAATAAAGCTTAATAAAAACCTATTCACTCTTGCTTTGAAGACACTTACATTATAATCGAGCGGAAACACCGACGCCGGCAATTTATTCTAATCCTTCGCTGTACGCATAAAAATGATGAAGCAAAGCGAAGGGATAGATACCCGCCGTGCGTTTTGCACAGTGTTATAAAATCATTTAAACTATAACTTTTAAGCTAGAAAATGTATTTATTTACCTTTTTACTGTTTCTGTTAAAGAATGTCGGCGTATTTTATAATTACTTTTATTGATACCAAAGAGCTCTTTATAACTTGGTTGTAAACTGAAAGCACTTTAAACATGAGGCTTTAAACATTTGGAAACAATTTCCGAAGTCGTATGATGTCTGCGAAAAATAAATTACGAATTTATATTTGCAAACCCGCGGGTTGTTTTCAAGTTTCGAGTGCGTGATTTCCTTAACCGGTAAAATAAATAAAATGAGATATTTATAAAATTGTAAATAATATTTTTTCAACTTATATGTACTTTATAATGAAAAATATGTTAAAGGTAGAAAAAGCTTACTGTAGTACACTGGGAGCTGGGGGCTTGAGAGCCAGTTCTTTCTTTCTTTTTCTTTTCTCTTTCTTGACCGGCAGCGCATTAGTGATGCCTTTGACATATAATGTCCATGGGCGACGATTGCTACTTAGCCGCTTACCATCAATTGGATCGTCATCTCGTTTGCCTGGTATTTCCATAAAAAACTAATAATATTGAACTAACTACTGAAAAATAAAAACACAAGGCAAAGATCCTCACCCTATAATTTGAGAGGTGGTTGACGACGCAAGTGAAATGCACGTCCCGACCCTGCGTGACCGTGTGATTCTCCAGCGCTTGCAGAAATTCCGGCTCGGCCTCCGTTTGTATCGGCATTTCACCTGAAATTGTAATGATGTTAAAGGTTCGAAAGGACTGCGTGAACCGGACCTACGAGTATATCCCTGTAAATTGGGCCGTTCCCATCGATTAATCGAACGATTGACGAATACGTTAACCGTATTTATTTGATTCTATTGAATGTCGTAAAAATGAAGCTGAAGCAATAATTCATTATTAAGGACTAGATTCAGACTTTTTTCTACATTAAATAAAATCGTTTGCCTGACTTCTTTGGTAATGTTAAATTTTAAGATCAATAGTAAGAAAATGTGATTAACGTCAACTGTGTAAACACGAATTCTGAATTATTTCAAACACATTGTTATATAGAGACATTCCTTACATGTTGTCCAAGGCCAAATGGAAGGCAAGCGATCATTACGTGGTCCGACACCTGCGCGTTAGACGGACATGATAAAAACTGTCACACAAACTTCTTCAATGAACTTCTATATTTCTACAAGGTGAAGGTGCCAGGGCTGCATTGTCTGGTCTGAGAAGCAGTCAATGCCAATCACTTTGATAATTAAATATCTCATCAAAAACATAAATGTGAAATGAGAGCCAAGTTCTGTGTAGAAAAGCCAAAAATTTTAGTCACAAGAGCATGACATATATTTCAAGCTCTATATTTCACTTGGTTAGTTTTCACGTACCTTGGCTATAACGTATATTTGTATAATAATTATCCGGGCAAGTGAGCGGCTATGTAACTTTTCTAAAATTTTGTTTTATGGTAGCTAACTATTGAAAAGTACAGTAAAGTTACGATGTAAGAGGGGTTAAGAAGTGTGTACAACAATACAAAGAAAAAATAAAAAACTAACATACAAAAAATCAAATCAAAAAAAAATGAAAATTAACAGAAAATTAAGAATCACCTATCATTTACCTGTGACAAAAACACTTAGGAACGTCGCCAGCCACCAGGCCGCACTTGTCGACGGTGAAAACATGTGTTTATCAATGTTCCGTCTGAAACAAAATACAAAAAAGTAAGTATAATTATGTAGAATCATGTTATTTGATTTATTATCTACACAAAAAAAAAGTGGCTGTGACATACGGACGGACGGACAGACAGACAGACAGACAGACAGACAGACATGACGAATCTATAAGGGTTCCGTTTTTTGCCATTTGGCTACGGAACCCTAAAAATTGAGTAAGTGGCTAAACTAAATTCACTTCTTGCCAAGAAGTTGCATGAAAGTTTATGGGTCAAAACTCAACTCCTAATTCCGAGTTACTGACTATACATAGTAGAAAATGTTTATTTTTACTTGGCTTCAACCCAATTATGAGCCACTACTGAGCACTACTGGTCTTTCTTTTTTTGGAGATTAAATCCGGCCCGCTGGTGGTAGGGCCCCTCGAGGGATTATATTGGTAATATTGATTTTAATTGTTAATTAATACCATTATTACTATAATTATTTCTCCATGGGGTTCTGGATAGCCCTTGAGCATGAGTCAGCCGCCAAACGACTCGTCGTGTTCCGGCTGGGGGCTTGAGAGCCAGTTCTTTCTTTCTTTTTCTTCTCTCTTTCTTAGCCGTCAACGCATCAGTGATGCCTTTGGTGTTGCTGATGTCCATGGGCGACGATAGCCACTTATATATCATCAGGTGGATCGTCAGCTCGTTTGCCGGCTATTTCCATAAAAAAAGACTTAGAGGATACTCCACCACGCTGCTCCAGTGTTATGTCGTAGTCGTAATACTATTAAGATACCACTGGACTAATATTAAGTAAGAGATAAAATTATCAGTGAATACTTATAAGTACAAGTAAGTACTTGACTTGCTTATTAGCGGACCCATTCACAGCTGTCGGTATTTACATACAAAAACTGTATAGTACCTTTATATTACGTTAGCTGTAACTTATTCGCTGTAATTACCTACGACACCAGCGCCGTACGCGCCGCGTAATTCATGAACACTTTAAAATAAAATGCAAGTATAATTTATTCAAATTAAACAATAAACTCAAGCATCTGGTGAAGTTTTCATGTTCTGGTGAAGTGTTCATGTTCTGGTGAAGTGTTCATGTTCTGGTGAAGTGTTCATGTTCTGGTGAAGTGTTCAAGCGTGTGTTATTTTTTATTAACATAATTTTTCAAGTTAGTGATTGTTGATTGTCGATGTTGATTTTCATTATTTTTTCTTTTTTTGTAACCTAAGTGTAATATTCCTGGTTTAGGGCTTATTAAGGGATATTTATAGAAATGCGTATTTAACTTTCCAGCATTTAATCATAGAATGGCAATGTCTTCTTGACATATCTAAAAATACAGTTCCCTCTCTATATGGCCATATACTACACTCCCTCACACTAAATTTTTACAAAATTATAACATAACTAAACTAATAAAATAAAACTTTCTAGTGTTCATAATAAGTAAAGTAAACAAAAACAGTAAAATTTATCCTTATATCGTGGAGGTTTAAATATACGGCATCTTCGTACTGGACGAGATTGAGTCGGTACAGGGGTGACCATTTGAGTCTGCTCATTTGAAGGCGTAGAAAATTGCTCGCCATCTATATCTCCTCCTGCCAAAACCCTGGCTGGTGACCCACCTGGCTCGTACGCCGTCGACGTTCCCGCAGACGGTTCCGACTGGTTTTTCGTGTCAGTTGGACATACAATAAAATTTTTGTTCCTGCGTATAAGTTGGTCGACGTGTCTGTGGATTTGGTTACCGTCTGAATCAGCTAATTTATAATCAGTCATACCCAATGACTCTATTACCTTCCCAGGGAGCCATTTCTCGCCTTTAGAATATTGACGATACCAAACGTCATCCCCTATTTGGAAATTTCTATTAGATCCTCCCGCAGCGTCAACCTGACGCTGTTGGCTTTTTACTACTTTAGACATTATGTCTGGTTTTAAAATATCCAAATGTGTACGTAAACGTCTACCCATTAATAACATAGCCGGACATTCTCCGGTTGAGCAATGTTCGGTATTCCTATAATATAACAAAAACTTATTAATCGAATGTTGAATATTTGACTTTTCAATAGTCGCTTTCCTAATAACGTTCTTAATAATTTTGACCGCATTTTCCGCTGCCCCGTTAGAAGCAGGATGATAAGGAGCCGTAAAAATGTGTTCCACCCCGTATAACATCGCTATAGAGCCCACAAATAAACTGATCTCTCATATCCTCATTTAAATTTGCCCCAAACTTACAAAATTTTGACAGCCGTTTTAATTCCGCTACGTACGTTGAAATGCTTTCGCCCATCTTTTGCCTCCTCTGTCTAAACCGGTATCTCTCTGCCAAGGCGGACGGAGCCGGTTGTAAATGTTGGCTCATTAGCTCATCTGCCTTTTTAAAAGTTAGGTCCGCCGGTTTATTGGGACTAGCCAAATTTCCTAAAAGTTCATATGCCTCGTCCCCCATGGTGGCAATTAAAGTGGGTAATTTCATTACCTCCTCCACTTTATTTACCTTAAAATACATGTTAAGGCGATCGATGTACGATGACCATGTTCCCGTCATCACATTAAACTCATTCAATTTTCCGATCGACATTATTATTGATCAATATGAATACGTACGTGAGTTTTTCTTTTCTTTTTATCTCGTCGCCACTGTAATATTCCTGGTTTAGGGCTTATTAAGGGATATTTATAGAAATGCGTATTTAACTTTCCAGCATTTAATCATAGAATGGCAATGTCTTCTTGACATATCTAAAAATACAGTTCCCTCTCTATATGGCCATATACTACACTAAGCTAGTGCTAATGCAATAGCAACGGTAAGTGGTCACCGTCACCTATGGGCATGAGCAACACGAGTAGTGCCAATGCAATGCCGCCCCGAAGGAGAACTCTTTTACACAATTTTAAGGGTTCCACTGACAAAAGGGAACCCTTTTAAAATGCTAAGATTGATACGAGTCAAGTTTCTTCCTCTGCCAGGTACCTAAATAACAGGTGTTGAACATGTGACAAAACTCACGGCTACGTTACTGTAAGTAGTTAGTGAGTACTCGAAGAACATAAAATTACGAAACCTTATATTACGCGTGGTCTGACATGTACTTAGCCGGTTTTATGAAGAACCCTATGTCGTAGCGCTCCAGACATACCTTAGACGGAAGCTCTTTCCACAGTTTGCACGTGCGTGATAAAAAGGATCGTGAGAATCGGAATGTAGAGGATTTCACCTTCAATCTTCGGCAAGTGGTGCAATGATTATTACATGATATATCTTTTAAGCAAAAAAAATATTGTAGGTACTATGTAGCCCATATGGTACTGAAACGAGCAGGATAGCTACCTAAAGATAAGTAGTACCTAACCAATTCCCAAAGATGTACCACACTGTACAATATTAAGAACCTAATCCTAGACAAAATATTTTTGGACGGACTAGAATTCAAGGACCTTCAACGTAATGGACCTGGTATTAGGGTGGCCCCTTAGTTTAGTAGGATACGCATGCAGAGGATGACATACACTCAAGTAAAAGAACTCCTCCCTTGTTCAGCAGAGGACACAAGGTAGGAATACTCCTAACAAACCTAACTTAGTGTTCGTAAACTTCAATTTATGTTACCCAAAGCGTCGCCTGATGCAAATACGATAGTTTCTCTTACAGAAACCGTCCAGTTTGTTACTTAGTATATCAATACAAATAAAGAGTGATCACTCAAAGTCTTCAACTTCAATATGCTATCACTATAATTGTAGGCGCTAGAGCGAATTGTTATAAGTATACCTAATTTTGGATGAAACAAGTAATCTATTAGTAATAAAATTTTCACGTTTTTGTTGCAACACTCACAACTTGAGGGCATTTATTACTTTGATTGGGGATTATATTTTTTCTCGTGTGCGCCCCAAATTATGCATTATTGTCCTTTTGAAAATATAATATATCTATACTAGAAGATTTAATCTTAAGATAGGTATATTTATTTGCATTAAAAATAATAAAAGTGTCTGTTTAATCTAAGTAATAAATAATGACTGTGATTGGCAATATGTGTTTACTAAACTCTGCCACCCTGGCCAAGTTCAAATCTACCATATTGTGAGGAAATCTATATTTTAATCTATACTGTACACGTAATTATGCGGAAATCTACATCTGAGAGTTTTCCATGAATTTCTTTTGGATATGTTATGTTTGTTGAGTGTCATGCCTACTCAACTTGATGAGAACCAACCTTATCTAATACAATATGTACCTGCCCTGTCCAATATTTTGCCTAAGATTTCTGAGAATAGACTCAAAATGTACTATAAAGGTAAACCAATAATAAATATTACCTACAATATATTAGTTCTTCTATGAAGTAGGACCGGGCAGACGGTCCGTTAAAGTTCTGACGCCATGTCAGCGTTGCCATAATTGAATCTTGTGGGTCAGTCAGGGTTGCTGGCAATTTTATTATAATCTCCATTTACTTTATTTAATAGCTATAAGCAAAGGTGTTTATTTTCCATCTACAATTTATATTAAAATTATGTGTACCAATAAACGTTTATAATAATTGAAAACTCTCAAAACATTTTAAGTTCTAAAATTTATCTTCATTCCGGCAAAATTAATAAACAAAATCGGCCAAAAAATTTGTGAACTTTTTATCTATAAATTGTCTATAATTCATGATAGAAAAGGTTTCGTCTAAATACATTCAAAGTAATTGGATCCTGGGTAACAGGACTGCAATATAACATCAAATACATACATATATTGTAATTTCATGATCAGTATCATATTCATATTGCTATTGCTCAACAGATTTTTTGTATTTGGCTATCAACACAAAGGTTTCCACTATTTTTTTGTCAATAAGCTCCCATATTAAATATTGTGAAAATACCTACAATATATTAGTTCTTCTATGAAGTAGGACCGGGCAGACGGTCCGTTAAAGTTCTGACGCCATGTCAGCGTTGCCATAATTGAATCTTGTGGGTCAGTCAGGGTTGCTGGCAATTTTATTATAATCTCCATTTACTTTATTTAATAGCTATAAGCAAAGGTGTTTATTTTCCATCTACAATTTATATTAAAATTATGTGTACCAATAAACGTTTATAATAATTGAAAACTCTCAAAACATTTTAAGTTCTAAAATTTATCTTCATTCCGGCAAAATTAATAAACAAAATCGGCCAAAAAATTTGTGAACTTTTTATCTATAAATTGTCTATAATTCATGATAGAAAAGGTTTCGTCTAAATACATTCAAAGTAATTGGATCCTGGGTAACAGGACTGCAATATAACATCAAATACATACATATATTGTAATTTCATGATCAGTATCATATTCATATTGCTATTGCTCAACAGATTTTTTGTATTTGGCTATCAACACAAAGGTTTCCACTATTTTTTTGTCAATAAGCTCCCATATTAAATATTGTGAAAATCTATGTATATCATAAAAATATACAATAAACAAGTTTAATAATACTGTATTATTGACAACCCTGGCCAGTTGCCCTTCTCGCCGTTTTCCTTCTACGATTGCTTTTGAAAACTGCACGCTCGGAGTTTATTTGTGAAAATGAATAAGATTATAGTCAATTTCTCACTGCAATGTCATAGTATGGTCAGCGGGTTTTATTAGATTTTGTAAAGTTATGAATGCTATTTTCTACTAGCACCTTTTGTCTTCAGTTTGGGGACGTAAGATAATGCTTTTCCATTTCTGAGTTGGGCTTAAAATAAAATATATGGATGTTTCATATACATACGTTATCGTATGACACTTGCAAAAGGGTGTTTTTACTCCCTACAATTATTTACAATACGAAACACAAGTGTGATTCGTACTTGACTGTTCTTAAATTATCAATAGTTATTTGCTGGACTCACTTCACAATTGTACGTATACATTTACGTTTCAGGATTATGTAGGCCGACCATCAGCCGTGCACCAGTTCTTCACTGCGGTATTTTATCCCCAGTAGATACACACGGATTCAATCCCTCTCTGAATAATACAAACGGTGATACAAAATTTACGCGTTCTTTGCAGGGTTCTCTTTATCGTTCGAAAAAACCAGATATTAAAAGCATCAGGGTTAATTTTTTTATACACATTATTAGGGTTTATACAGTATTAAGGTTCATATCATATCATAATCTATCTAGTTTATTTCATTTATTATTTCAAGTTCGATCTCTTACATCGGGTTTAGAACACTAATTGAAGCATCGACATAAGGATGCTTCTGATTTCGGAATTAATTTGAAAGAAAGGAGATTCTAAAATAACGTTAAGTCAATTGGATGTATTTACTACCTTCGCAGCTTAGCGATAAAAATATTTAGGCAAATTAACATATTTGTCTCCGAACAATGGTGAATAATTATTATGGAATACTAGCGCATTGCCGTCGTTTTCCGGGATAAAATAAATGATAGTTAAAAAAAAAACTAAAAAAATACACTTCTATAGAAAATCCAACTAAAAAAAATGGAAAAGAAAATTGAATTAAGAATCGTGTAATTGTAATAAAAGCGTGGGGTGCTTTTAAAGATATTATCCCTTCTACTCATTGTCACCATGCACTCCACGCTTTTATTACAATTACACGATTCTTAATTCAATTTTATTTTCCATTTTTTTTTAGTTGGATTTTCTATAAAAGCGTATTTTTTTAGTTTTTTTATACTATTATTTATTTTTTCATTTTTAGTTAAATTTTTTGAAATGTTTAGGTTTTCTTTCTTTCTTTCTTTCTTTTTTTTAAATATTGAATTGTCATCGATCCTCGATAAGTATACGAAGTTTGAAAGAAATCTGACCGTTTAAAGCTAATATAAAGCGTGTAATTAGGTTTCTTTCTTTCTTTTTTTATTTAAATATTGAATTGTCATCGGTGTTTAATTAGTATGCCAAATTTCGAGTTAATCCGACGTTTTGAAGGGGGTCAAAATCATGTTCAAAGATTCCGTTACATTAGTTACATACATACTAACATACGTCTGAAGCTAATAAAAGCGTATTAATTAGCACGCTTTATCTTATTCCAGATCATGATCTAAAATCTAAATGGTCATGGTCTGTGTGCTAAACATGAAAATCGGTTCACTAGTTTCTGAGTGAAAGAGTTACAAACATAAATACATCCTTACAAATTTTCACAAAGTAAGATAATAAAACTGTAATGAAAATAGTATATTAACTCTTAAAGAGTTTCAGTATCTGATTGTACGGAATAATATGATTAACAACGGAACAATAACACTGGGAGTCCAATTTAGACTTGACTGGTTTTTATTTATCTCAACAAATTACAGTTTGTCAGTTCACGGTGAGCCCGTCTGATATCGCTTCCGTCGAAATTGTGCCCGATCGTTTATTAAACTTCGTAGTTGTTTTTCATTACGATGGCCTACGCGATATGATTCAATCGATTGCAGCGATTTTTTTAACCAAACCGAAAACTTGTTAAGCAAATATAGATTTCGAACAAATTTTATCGTAACGTACGTGACGTATTGTTATATCCGCTTATCTTCTCGGCTAATAATTACGTCTTAATCACATATTATTTATTTATTTATTTATTTATTTATTTAATACTTGTATTCACAGCAGTTATCACAAGTTTATGTTACTCGTTACATATAACTTAATCTTATGGCAGATTGAATTTTATGTAAATAACAAACAAATAAGGCACCTGATGGTAAAATTGAAGGCTGTTTTTTGATGCATTTAAATTTCAGATACCTTAGAATAATTATTTAGATATAATTTTATCTTCATTGATCTTTGAAATTTTCGTTTACTACGGAATTAAAAGTTAATATTTATTGCTTCCAATTGTTCGGTCCTGAACATTATGATAGAACTTAGTTAACGTCCACGTAAGTTCGTTTTATCAGTTGCTATAATAATCATGATATTATAACATCAGCCAAAGTGAAATTCTCCGTCGTGATCATAGGCATAACATGTACCTAATAATATTATTCTAGCGTGAAGTAACAAATATGATACACAATTTGTGGTAATTAATTACACATTAATCTTGGTTATGATTATCTAACACAGTCATAGCTCATAGAATAATTGGATTATAGATGATTGTAGAGAAAATTAATTGTTTGTTGATGTTAAAGAACTGTGGATGTTTTCAAAAAAATAAAAAGACATTCTTTTATATTGCTATAATAACTGTATTTTTTTATAATTTATTCATAATGTATCGGCCTTTCTAGCCTAGTTGGCAGTAACCCTGTGTGTGAGTAATCCTGTGTAAAATTTATAATAAAATCCCGTTAGGATTAACAGAAATGCCATTTTAAATTTAAAACTCATGTCAAGGTATTCTCATGGAGAAAGCCTATTACAAACTTGATGAGTTATTAAATGTGAAGACTGCTTGGAAATGAGTTTATTTTTTTATTTAAGTTGTATTAGGTGCTATTTGTAACTGTGAGTAGGAAAAATAATAAAATCAGTAGTTTCTTGCCACTACTTCTCCCGGGACCACTTACGGTAGGGATTTTATTAAGCGATGGCGTAAAGTGACTTTCGAAAAGAGTTTGTAAGCAAACCTAATTTGAATAAAAATATTAGAGTTTGAGTTTGTATAAAGCGATTATTATTATTATGATAATTTATAAAAATTATCATTTTTTTTTTAATTTTCGTTGCTACAATATTCTTTGTCTTGTAGCTGGTCGCGTTATTTTGTGACTGGCAATACATTAATACAGGTTGCTGGTGTCCATGGACGTTTATCGACCATTTACCATCTGACACTCACTCCGCAAAATCATTTAAATAAATAGCGACTTTTGCTCCGACGCAATAAAGTGTAATTCAGGTCGCACAGCGCTAATCAGAAACGCGTAATTAGTTGCCTTCCTTTCTAACGCTATCTCTTATCCTCTCTGGCAATGTCAGGGTTGTCATTTTTGAAAGAATAAAATTGAATGAATGGAATGGGTTTTTAAAATTAATCTAAAAGTTTAATTACCTATCTAGTGACGTTAGCTCGTTTGTTGGCTTGTTAGGTACATAAATCACTTCTATATTCCTATAGTTTAACGAGTAAAGAAACATTGTTATTTCCCTGAAACTGTGCAGAAGAAACACCGGGTATTATAATAAATCACAGTTCGCTAGTTTGACACATGAACTCGTTCGTTATCGCTCTTCTACGAGTTGCAGTTTTACAGTGTAATTTAAAACTCGTACATTTCATTTTTTTTAATAATTTGTAACAGATAAAAAGAAAACATTGACATTTATATAACAAAGGTAAACGTATTAATGTGTTTCACAGTTACAAATATATTTTGCTTTCATTCTGACAGTTTTCATAATATTATAAGGGTAGGATTTTTTTACCTGTATACCTCTTTCGGAAATCAACAATAAATTGAAATAAAATGTGTTTCTTTACTACGCTTTTATTAGCGTACCTACTTAGGTACAAATTATATAATTATTTATATTCATAATATTATTCATATTTAATATAGGCTTGATAGGATGTAATTTCGTGCTACTAGAGTGACTTTGCAGAGGTATAGGGCATATGATTATAAATTTTATGATAATAATATCTTTGGTATAAATATTAGCAAAAATAATAATTACAGGGAAATCTACAACGAACTTATGCTCAACGGATTATGTTTATCGTAAGTGATCTATCGAGCCTTGGGTTAGATGGTAATTATAGACAAGTATTTATGAGTGCTGCAGCTATGTGAGGCATTATACATAGTCTAATAGACACTAGTTAAGTAGTTAAGCTTTACTAGAGGCCTGAGACATTACAACTTTTGACACTTGGGTCGGCCACTAACTCTTTCACTAATCCGCACTGGATCAATGGTTGAGTACGGTCTACAACAAAATACTCATACTCCATAGTAGGTCTAGTATTTAACAAACATGACTTGCTGGAGTTTAGCCTCTGTTTACAACGACAGAGTAAGGGGTTAAGGTCAAAGCCAAATGGGCAAGTAATAAAATGTGGATTTGATCATGAAACTTTGACTTCAAAACGAAGAAAAATCACAACAAAAAGAAAAATAATAAAATTATAATTCGTGGAAGCAAAAATGATTTATAAAGGTACAAATATGTCGTTACAGAATGCAGAATGATAGAAGTAGAAATAATACCTATAAGTAATAAAAACAATTCTAAAGCAAAGAAAATAATCCCAAACGTACAAAACAAACAATCCCACAGCGAGGCTCGGGTCTTCTCATACAATGTGGGTACACGAAGACGATTGTGCACCTCGAAGGCCAAGTGCCCATCAACAGTGACAAAACTTTGAGAACATTATGGAAACCTCCTAAGTACTATGGTTTACTAAATAATGTTTCCTTTATCGAAGGAAGGTAACCAATAATGGCGAATTTGGCTGATCCCAAGTAAATAAATACAAAATAAACAGCACAAAGCTACGACTAAGCAAGAGCAAGTTATAAACGTTCGGCAGAAATTCATCGTGAATGGAATCCAATTTATTTGTTTCCGCCCGAATATCTGAGAAGCCAGAAATACTTAAAATAATTGACATTTCTCTTTGTTTGTTTCATGTTACTTTCTTCGATTTCTAACCTACATGATTTATGCAGTAGGCCCATTATATAAATAACTTACAGGAAGTTTTATTTATGAGAGCAATAAGAATGTAGGTATAGTTAATATAGAGTATGCGACACATAAAGTATGCGATAATCTGAGATGGAAATTTTTCAGTGACGTTACCCTACACATCAAGTAGTCGTAGTTATATTGAAGTTTTTTCAATATCGAATTTTGGTATGCATAAATGAAAATTAATACTCAAAAAGTCTTCTTCTATAATAAAATGCACTCCGGGAGTACCGACAGAAGTGAAAATTTGAACAATTACGTTTGTATTTTTTCAATCTTCAGGAAATATTTTATTGTGCAGAAAATACTTTTAATTTATGTGTTTTTTTATTCATTTTATTTTAAGTGAATGGCTGCCAACATCTCTTAAGGTGTCTTTGAGGACCACAGAGGCAGAGCGGTAACTGTAACTTCTGCGTGCTATATCCATATGATACGCAATTTATTTGCTCCTCAACTACAGCAATGTGAGTACTACAATCAGCTCACATGGTTTCAGCAACACGGAGCCACCTCGCATACCATTAATAACTCCTTAGTGGCATTGCACGAGCTGGAGGGCTATTCAGTTTTGTAACTTGACATCGGAATCCGCGATGAGTTTCAAAATTGAAGTTTGAGTCCGAGATCTTGATATGTGAGTACGCACTTGCGAGGTGAAGGGAGTCTCGAACTCTAACTTCAATTTAGAAACTCATCGTATATTCCGCTGTCAAGTTACAAAACAAAAGCGAACTTGCATCATATTGACATGTCATTATCTAATAATCTAATAAGCACTTGCGAAGTGAAGTGATCCTAGAACTCGAACGTCCATTTTGAAACTCCGCTGTCAAGTTACAAAACTGAATAGCCTTCCAGTTCCCCGAAAAGGTGATTACACGAAGTGGTGACATTCAGTGGCTGCCTCGGAGCCCCGATTTAACACCATTAGATTTTTTCTTTCTTAAGAGCATCGTCTACAATAACAATCCTCGTTTGGGAGATTTAAGAAGGAATATTGAAGAAAATATCACATTGATTCCTCAACAACTTAGAAAAGTTTTTGATAATGTTCCCGAAAGTTTTCGAGAATGTCGCCAACGAAGTGAAAAAGTTTTTTTTTATTTTTATTGGAACCAATAAATACATAATATTTAATAAGCTGTAATATTTGGATTGTTCTGATTTTTTATCGGAATTCTATTGTTTATATTTATATTTCCTTACGAAATACGGCAGGATATTTAAACCCTTTCTATTGACTGTTCTAAATAAAATTTACTCCTATTAATCGAAGCGACCGTAAACGAATCAATTGTTGGATACCGCAAATGGATACAGGGTCTTAGTTTCATTTGATTTGTACAGAAACTGGTAAACATGGGGCAAGAAATAAATATCCCATGTTAGATCCCCCGGGAACTAATTGCAGCCCTATCAGTATTGATGGGCGCTACCGCCACGGGATCGATATAACTTATCCATCCTTAATCCGCAAATATCGATTATCGTATATCACTGTTGCGTTTTGTATTTTAAAATGCTTGATAGGATATTCGCGTGCAATCTGTCGATGCTCTCTTTCTTTTCTTTCGATTATCTTGAAGATACATACCTCATACCATACGCTGCAATGCTTTTGTTCATTAAAGAAATAGACATACACTCTACACTCGAAAAAAATATACTTACTCCCATCTGACGCTATTGTGGAAAAACAACGAGCAATATAATTTAACTGAAATGCTAGAATTCTGATTATAAACAATACCTCCTAGCTGAGATTTACACTATACCCTTTGGAAACTAATTGCACCCCTTTTAAACTAATGTGTGCCATCACAAGATCAATGTAAACTATCTACCTTTATCCTTGATCCTTGATATGCTAGGATAGGATTGTACACACATTACCCCATGCATTGTTTTGTACAACTACCGAAAATAACAGGAGTAGGTAACATTTTTATATTATATGAAGATCAATAATTAATTTTATTGTTCGTTTCTCGCGATTTATAATCCTTAAAAACATTAATATAAAGTTTTAATCCAATAATTTAAAGCAATTTACACAGCGCTAAAATATTCAATTCAATTAAAGGATTTAAAATAGTGGAAACGATCGCCACTCGCGCTGAGAACTGCAATTAAAACTTTGTTACCTAAACTCTGTTTAAAAGTCAGCCCTGAAACCCTTGAATGTACTGAATTTGCCATCGCACAGAGTCTGCTATTATCTAATGTTATATATTTTCCCTTTTTGGGCTGCTTTTATTTATGTACCTAATCTATTTATAATTTTTAAAATATACATATATTTAGATCAACTATGTAAAGACATTGTATTGTAGTTGATCATTGTATGGTAGTTGGCAAGGTCGATGGGAAAAGACCACGCGGTCGCTCACCTACCCGCTGGTCCGACCTAGTTAAGACGAGTGACTAACACTTCAAACTAGACACGACCTTCAGCAATGAAGACACCGACTAAGAAGAAGAAGATGTAAAGACCACATCAACACTCAGCAGTATAAGAGATAAAGTCTATATCGTCCTATTACTGCAAATACCGCCAATGTGACTTTCTGTCAAAATCGTTTTTTTTAGGCCTTAAGAATAAGCTTTTTAATACCTACAAACTGGTAAAACCAATATTTCGTTACGATCCTCCATTACAAAGATAGCTTTTACGTAACGTAACATATCACTAATTTAATAACATTTACGTACAGGCAAAAACTGAAATGTGTGTTATAATGCAACGATTCATATTTTTATGTCCATGTAAAAACTATAACTAGCCTATTATGGTTTTTTGCATATTTAATATAATACAGATATAAATCTTAATATATATAAATTACGTGTCACGTTGTTTGTCCGCGATGGACTCCTAAACTACTTACCCGATTTTAATCAAATTTGCAAAGATAGGATAGCTTACATCTCATGATTTAAAAAAAAACCTTTTGACAGAACGAAGTCTGTCCGGGCAGCTAGTATAATATAAATATAATACAGTAAAAAACTTCTACGTTCATTTTAATCAACCACTAACTGACTATTATTGCCCTTTTAGCCAGTAAATAACTAACGGTTAGTCTACTTTAACATCATGCAACAAGTTATATTTTTATTTGTATTAATTAATATACAAACTAATAAATTTAAAAATACCCCTGAAATCATTCATATTCAGCGGGGTTAAAGCACCATATGTAAGGAATCCCGAAATGTTGTGCAGGTAAAACCGTATATCTTTTCAATAAAATAAAAATAACTCGAAAACTTGCTATTTTTTTTAATTGTCCTGTTGCTTGTAGGTAAATTATATATCTAATAAATTCGTTTTAAGTTGGTTTTTAGATATTGATGCCTTTGGACAAGAAATAAACAAGATTATATTTGTACAGGAAAAAACAGTTATATGGCAGACTATATTTTTTTAACGTTATTTTAATGTATTTTAAACACAGTCTACATGCATTGTGCAATAAAATAGCAAACAAGATAACATAGGTTTTAGCTTTTTTTAAAATACAATGCATCTTTTTAACATCGTAAAATATAAAAAAGTATTCAAACTTTCAATTGTCGATTTCTCAGAACGCGTTTTTTGCAGATTGTCGGTATTTGCAGTAATAGGACATTATTTCATCACTAAGGAAAATTATACATTTTTTGCAGACTTCTGACATTTCAGACATCAAACATTATGGACTTGACTTTAAATACCATGATTACCTATCAGAACCGTTATTCTAAAACTGAAAAACTTATGACTTTATACAATTCTATACTTTATACAACACTGTAAAAACTAATATTAACTCTTAACTAACTTCCAATAAGTTAAGTGTACTGAAAGAGTAATATTTCCTCTGCAAAATAATTGTGTTTCTCGACCAAGCAACAACGGTTACATCGCGGTGGCGCCAAGTGCACTGCTCGGAACGAATCTGTTCCTCTTATTTCATTCGGTTTCATGTTAACTATACAGCACTCGTAATTTTGTTGGTAGCACTTAAAAGTTCTTTTATCAGTTTCAATGATTACTTCCTCCGATTTTACTTACTTGACTTTCATTCAATAAATTAAGTTTAGTATGGGACTTTTTACATTATTCATATTTTGATTTTTTTTTTGATATTCGGTTTCGCTTAACAACGAGTACCTATAATCTAGATCACCGTTATCATTAAAATGGATTGTCATCGGAACCACATCAACATGTGAAAACTGAAAAGAGATCGCCAAAATTGTATCAGTTTCATTCTTCATTACAGAAACCGTAATACCTCCAAAAAAAATGTTTGCCTGATGAAATGAAACGAAACGAAACGAAACGAAATGAAATGATTTATTAGAAAAATGAGTTTCACAAATTATTCCGTTGTTGGGACATCCTTTTAAGTAAGAAATTTTTCCTGTGCCAGGATGTCCCGCTCTTCCGTAGAAAATTTATACAGTTTAACTCAGGTTATTCAGAAATCTTTAACTTAAATTAACATGAGAAATGTGTATCTGTGCGTGCGCATATGTGTGTGTGTATGTGTGTTTGTACGTGTGTACGCTCGCGCACGTGTGTGTGTATGTGTGGTGTATGTGAATGTGGTGTGTGTATGTAAATATATCAAAGAATAATATTATAAAGTTACAAATTGGAATGTGTTTTAAAAGTTAAATTTAGTTTATTCGAATGAATCATTTCAACGATCTATTTTTATTATAAAACTATCTATTTTGTGAAAAAGGATATTTAGTGAAAAATCTAAATATTTTATCGTCCGTCATCACATTCATAATTTTATTATGTTGTTATGGTAAGCAAACGAGGAACTATCAAATAACAGGAATAGCAATCTCCTTTCAACTCTAGGGTAAGTAGAAATGGTCGTAATTTAGCTTACAAGATTTGACGCATACATAATATAAGGTACATGCTAACATACAAACAAATCAATTTGAATCAAAGCTTGTAAAAATGTGCCTCTACCATACTAAAATATTTATGGTATTAAAACAAAACTTCAAATCTATAAAACACCACATTTCACAATTAGGTTCTACACGGATAGCTACTGTAATATTAATCAAGTTTTAATTGACAGCAGAGGTAGTAAATTCGCGTTTATTCCGGAAAATTGGTTTATTTACAAAATAATTTATAACAAATGATGATCTAACAAGACAATTAAATACAGTGGCGCGTACTCGATTTCTTTACAAGTAGCTTAAGCTTAATAAATTGTTCCAGAGTTAACCTTAATAAATCCAGTTCGACTCAGATTCTCGAGCCGCCATAAATTGTTAAATAAATCGTTCGAACAACAAGCCTTGGACATATTGTACCGTTACCGACAAGGAGTTATTATTTGAGCTGCTCTCCACAAAATAATTTGTACATTGTTGCCATTACTTAGATATTAAGTACTTAGTTATTTTGTTTGTCTTTTATTTCCATTTCATTTTTAAAACCTACCTAATGATTACTCAGTTTTTTGTTAAATTATAATACGTAGGGTATGTACCTACTACCTACCTAATAAGTTATGTTACACCTCCAATTGATAGAGCTAACTAAGTAGACGTCGTATATTTTTCGAATATTTAGAAATTATATTATTTTAACAACTGATGTGTATTAGATACTGGATTGAAACTCAATTTGAATTAAACTGGAAGTTTAAAATCATTTTAAGTTAGTTTTTTTTAATAATCATGTTGATGAGTTTGTGGTAATTTCGTGCCTCACAGTCACACCACATTGTCCACTTCACTTTGTTACTTATTTCCCATTTTTCACAGCAAGAACATTTTACGTATTAGGTTCTTAGTTATAATTACAAATATTCCATCATTCATTTCAGGATGTGTAATCGTTCAACGCGCTGCAATTTCAGGTTTAACAAGCACCATATCGATACCTGGCATTCGTCCACGGTAAGATTTACATAGGTAACATTTCCTACCGCGTACGTGTAAACTGTGGAACGAACTACTACCGACGGTATTCTCACAATGCTACAATATAACACTTCCGTAGATTAATATTGTATGATAACTTCCTTCTTAGCCGGCATCGCATTGGTGGCGCCTCTGGTGTTGCGAGTGTCCACGGGCGACGGTGACTGCTAGATGCTTACCATCAGCACGTCTGCTAGTCTGCCTGCATATTGCCTATCAAAAGAATCGTGACTAAATTTTTTTTGAGTATGTACACTTGTACAGACTTACAGATGCATTCTTTTTTCGAAGCAAAGCGAGGCCAATTTAGCAATCGTGCCTACTAGTTTAATAGTATACTAGTAATACCTATACATAGTTTATGTGAAATCGTACCAAAAGTCAAGTCGTCAAAAGACACACCGGTCACAGAACACATCACAGCCACAGCGCTTCGCCCGCAGCATGTCAACTGACTCCATTAGTCACGGCAACAATTTTCCACGTGTCACTAACATTCTAGCGTGATATGATAAATACGGTCCTAACCCGCTGACTGATGCGTTACAAGCCAACAGAATTTAATCATCCCGCTTCTTCATACTAGAATAGATGACGTACAGAATATTGTAGTCGAATAATATGGAGAAGGATTACGTTGTTCGGAATGAATGAAATAAGATACATTATACAGATATTATGAGTTCAGCAGTCAGTAAAATTGTAGTATAAATAAAGCTTTGCTGGCATCGACCTGAAAAAAATTAATGTCTTAGTTTATTGTTTCTTTTTTTACGTTAATAGTTTTGAAGTCGGTTTAACTTTTTTAAAGTATTTTTTTATTAAAGAAACTTAAAAAGACAATTTATGCTAGATATGTTTTTTTTCAAATTCTGAAATCATGCAGTTTGGCTTTCGTAGAAGTACTCTAATTAGAATTTTGTTCAGTAATCTTGTCTACTTCTACTTTTGTTTACAAATTAGTATACTGTAATTTTCGGAAACTATTATGTATGTATGTGACCACAAACTAGCTTACCCTACTTATAGAGTTCCCTTAAACTTGATGTTTTCTGCAAGTTAATGTCATTAGTATATCTTTATACTCGTGCGTCTCTTAATTAACCGTAAATGGAGCATAATTATTATAAGTGTTCTAACATTTAGGTAAGGACGTTGTGAATAACACTTTACTGAACTGTTTATTAGAAAATAATCATCGGTGTTCGGAATTTCGGATCTCATCTCACTCGGCTTCGGCTCGGATCGTCGTATGTCGCATCGCCGCGACTCGGGAGTCGCGGGTCGCGGCGAATGAACTCGGAATCATTTTTAACCCTAGAGTAGGCGCGCTATTTTCTGTACCGTCGGTGGGCGCGTCTGGAGCATTTTGCCGCTCATATTCAATTATATTCAATATTATATTTAATATTAATTTGAAATATGAACCCTATTATTTAATTAATATCTATTTTCGGGATTCAATAAATGATGATTTTCGGGATATAATAAATGAAATTAATGTAAAGCCACAGAAAATCAACATATTTACTAAAAATTCTTTAAGGACCCATTTATATCAGTAATATTTGGATAAAGTATCATTCATTTTAACATTTTTAGTAGTTTTAATCTAGGGTAGGTTAAAACTACAAAAATACTGAAAAAAATTACATAATGACTTCCTTATTTATAGGGTCTACTAGGGTCTTTTATCCAAATATTACTGATTTAAATGGGCCAATGGTAGGGCTTTCAGCTTTAGCATAACAACGTTCAAAAAAGTAGACACCATGCTCGTTGTACAGCAACTTTACGTATTTATATCACCATTTTTTGCTCGCTTCCTCAAAGCCAAATTCCTCTTCTAGTCATGAAAAATTTGAACTTTTTTGTGGACCATTTAATGTCTTTTTTAAACCTAAAAATAAAAAAATACCTGAATAATATTACAATTTCACATTACAGTATCAAAAAGAACAAAATTAAGTTATCATAATTATAAACTATTTACAGTTTAAAACAACGACAAAAAAATGTACACATTATGCAGTCATAATAAGATACCTATCTCAAGCACAAAACACTAAAAAATAGGCAAATATATCATTATTTCAAAAAATTATTTGTGCATCAGAGTATGAAAAAATTTGTACATACCTACGTGAGTAGGAGCGCGTAAAGCAAATTGCCGCTGGGCGACATCTGACGGTAACAACCTTCCTGGGGCATCCCGCGCGCTGATCTGGTTAAAATTTTTGGCAAGTGTCGAGTACAAAAATAAGGCAGCTACTCAAAAGAGCGAACTTCTAGTTCCAATATTTTAAAAATACTTTACTATTAATGGTGGCAAAATGCTCCAAACGCGCGCACTCTAGGGTTAATGATCCAATGGATGGCGCAGAATTAAAGACCCGGTTCTTTTGATTCGTTCAATCGCGAACGACACATACGTATACATGAATTAAAATTTATTTAAATGTTAATGTGGATATCATACAAAGGAGTGCCTAGGTAGGTACTATTAAACCGTTGAGGATTCAACATACTGATTTGTTGTGCGTTACAAGTAATTTCGAATGTTTTCAAGTGTTCAAGAACTGTAGTTATTGCGTAAATTAAAACATAATTAATTTTATTACTATATTAACTCATAATGTTTTAACAGGTGCGTTGAATCAAAACAATTTGTACATTAATGCGGAATATCATTCAAAGGAGTAGGTTAAACCATACGCTGAGGATTCGGCATATTAATTTGTTGTGCGTTACAAGTAATTCCGAATATTTCCAAGTATTCAAGAACTGTAGATATTACGTAAATTAAAACATATTAATAATAATTATATTTGTAAATAGTTCCACAACTATAATACAAGTTCCGCAACTATGGAGAGTTGCGAATACACGCAAGTGTTTGCAGATGTCGGTATTGGAGTACTCGGATATGATAAAAATACATGGAAGCCATTACTGCGACAGGTAAATAAAACCTATAAAAGTGCGCTTTATTCTCATGAAATTTCGGACTCCATTTTTCAGTGGATAGTTAGTATTCTACGCCCCCCTAAAGGGCTGAAACCTCTAGCACCGTTAATGCTTCTATTTTACCTTTTGTGGTTTTAACTATCACGGATTAAAACTGTATACTTAGTATAGGTTATGCGAAATATTTTCTTTGTACATACTTGACATCTATGTTATCTATATCAATAAAAACCACATTATCTATATCTCTAGAAACTGCTTTTGATATTTTAAGCAATAATCTTAAATTAAAATTTAAAAAATCCCCGACAGTTTGATTTACAATAAACATAGCTCAGAATACTCTCGATTAAGTTACCTTACATACAAAAAAGCTAGATCAAAATCGGTTCATCCATTTGGAAGCTACGATACCACAGACAGACATACAGATACACAGGCACGTCAAACTTATAACACACCTGTTTTTTACGGGGGTTAAAAATTGTTTTTATTTTGATTGTCCGATACTAAATACCTTTACATCTTTAAGCCCGACGCGCTTGTCCAATGACAACAAGCCCAAAAGTAAGGCTTGAGGAGGTAAAAGTAATTTTACGAGTAAGTTAAGACATACATATAAAATATCCGTATTTTGATCTTATTTCAGACTACAATATGTATTGGAGTCTGCTGCATCTATTTTATGCTCGGAATGTCTCTGGGAGCTCCAACAGTAATTTTAGCACAAATACGTAAAGATGTAAATTCTACAGAAATCGTCACAGACGAAATGTTATCATGGCTAAGTAAGTATCATTTAGCAAAATAATACACACAAAATATTTCAAAGAACCTTATTGCAGCAGCAATTTTCAACGAACTTCAGTCTTTAAAGAAATGTCAAATATCCCGCCAAATACCTAATTGCTGTTATCATCACTATTCAGAAACAAAATTGTAGTACCATTACTACTTATAATAATACCAGGCAACACAACCATATTATAAAGATAATTTTATTTGCATATAACATTAATTGAACTACACTTAATGTAGATATGCAAACAACCTATTAATTAATTTGTCCAGGTACTGTGAGTACGAGTTACACAGATATTATTGGGGGCGTAAGAAAATTGTTTGATGTTTTTCAGCTTCAAGCATAACGATCTCCGGCGTCCCATTTGTGATATTGCTGCCGTTATTAAGTAACAGGATTGGACGAAAACTAACTTTTTTATTCGTGTGGCTATCCTCATTCACTGGATTTTTAATTTTCTACAATAGCACAAAACTATACTACATAATTCTAAGTGAAGTATTTGTAGGTGTATCCTCTGCTTCTACGCTTACAATTGCACCTCTTTTAGTTGCGGAATATACATCACCAAAATATAGAGGAATATTTCTTACCTTGAAATCTGCTTCACTTTTTTGGGGTATATGGGTTTCTAATGCAATAGGAATATTCTTCCCATGGAATAATATAGCTATAGTTCCCTTAGTATTTAGTGTTTATATGATATCAATGTTTCTATGGCCCGAATCACCATATTGGTTAGCAATAAAGGGTCGCTACGTAGAAAGTGCTAAGACCCACAGATGGTTAAAAGGTGTCAATGAAAATTCGGAAAAAGAATTAGCACAACTCATCATTTCTCAAAAAATAAATCGCAACTCACCCTTACTTTCGTCAAATAATATTTATAACTATGTAAGAAATATATGGCCGGTATTAAAATCACGTCCATTTTACAAACCCGTTTTATTGTCTTTTACACTTTTTTTACAATATCAATACACTGGTAAATTTGTTATTAGTTTGTATGCCATCGACGTACTCAAACGTTTAACACAAGATGAAAGTTTTGTTTACATAGAAATGCTTATCTTAGACGGTGTAACTGTATTCAGCATGTATGTGGGCTGTGTTTTGTCTCGATATTATAAAAGAAGAACACTGTTATTAATATTTGCTGTGACTGGAATTTCGTTACTGTATATATTATCTTTATACACGTATTTAGTGTCTTTGTCTATTCTTAACGAAAATCATTTTATAATACTTATATTGTTAACTACTTTTTCTATATCAATAGGGTGTGGTCCAATAATACTACCATCGACAATCTTTGGCGAAATAATACCCATTAGATATGAAAGAATTGCTTTAATATTCGTTGGCTTAGCTTCCACTACGACTATATCGTTATTGCTTACATTATCACCTTACATGTTTACCGCATGGAAAATGCATGGAACTTTTCTTTTTTTTGCGATTTCTTCGACAATTTTCTTGACCGTTATTTACATTTATTTACCAGAAACAAAGGATAAAACTATTCAAGAAATCGAGGAGTATTTCGCTGAAACTAAACAGTCAGTAAAACCAAATATAAATACAACTAGGAAGTTGATTAGGTAGCAAATAAATCTGTGCAATGTAGGATGATGAGAGACAGTTGTAAGTAGTACCTATCATAATGCATTTGACATATTTTGACAGTTGATACGTGACATGACTAGAGCGATCTAGTTAATTTAAAAAAATATATAAAATAGAACAATTAATTTGAAGAGAACAAAAAACATGTATCAAACTATTCAAGTACCTATATTCAACCAAACTAATTAAACATAAAAATATTATAGTTTATAATAATAGATCTTCTTATTTCACCCAATCAATGTATCTTCTGTATAATAATTGTTTATTCAGAACAGAGATATTAGGGTACAAGCTATATTCATATTTTATTAATTCTATTATAAGATAATAACGACACTAACATATTTTAATATAATAAATATAATGACAAATGTTGATAAAGATGAACTATGATTGTTTTATTTACCATTGTGTTTACCATTATTGGTTATTTTGTGTATTTTACATATATGAACATTCACAGATTTAGCTCCTTTGTAGGGTTCCGTAGTCAAAACGGAACGTCGTCCGTCCGTCCGTCCGTCCGTCCGTCCGTCTGTCC
Organism: Thymelicus sylvestris; assembly: GCA_911387775.1. Classification (NCBI taxonomy): domain Eukaryota; kingdom Metazoa; phylum Arthropoda; class Insecta; order Lepidoptera; family Hesperiidae; genus Thymelicus; species Thymelicus sylvestris. The sequence continues at coordinate 7,636,628 of OU426896.1, read as the reverse complement.
GTCCGTCCACAGTATAGCGCAGCTGTTATTTAGCATGGATATATAATTTTTGACAAACGTTTTAATTTGAATAAATATAAACTACAAAGTGGTACAATGATCTCTATAAAATATTTTATGGGTACTTTTTCTAATAGCTAAAATGTTGAATTTTTTTCTCGTCTACCCCACAATGTGGGGTATCGTTGAAACTTCCTTTCATAATAACACAGTATAAATATTAATCCTTATATTGTGATAATAATAAGAGTCTGCAAAGACCATTTTTCGATTCAGGGGGTATGAACACATTATTTGTATGAGGTATCATACACAAATACCATTTTGTGGATCTTTAGGTATAAAAAATTTCTGCTTTTACTGTGTCAGGTATCTACTGAAATTTGGTACATTTACTTTAAGTAAGTATAATTATTAAGTATTATTATTATTAGTAAATATTGTAAGTATTATTATTATTAGTAGAGCACCAATTATATTAATGGTACAAATACGAAGCGATTTATATAGCAGCCGTTGCAGTTAAATTAATATCTAAATAGGTAAGTTAGTAGGTATAAGTCTTCTTCTATCAACTGACAATTATCTACTGTAATGTTACAGATCAAGTTTGATATTCATGGAGGAGTATATATTTTAAAACCATTGACAAATAAAATGACAATATTTTAGTTTTGAACTAAACATATTACGCACAAAATGTCAATAAATGAAATATCAATATATTCATTTATATCTAATTTATTTTCAGCACACCTACACCGAATTAGGTCTTTACCATTGATATTCATACTATCGTGGCTTTTTCATCGAATTAAAAATAAATTTAAAAGTCTAATCGTGTGAGTAATTACATGCCTTGTAAGTTAATTGATTAAACATTTTATGTAGTATGTAGTGAAATATCCAAAATTATTTGAGAATGTATACGGATGGTGAATAATTTACTGTACTCACTCGAGCTTAACCTTAATTTGAATGCGGTTTTTGTCGATATATTGTGATAACCTTGGACTATCATTTGGTTATTTATTTCTAATCTGTTTATAAATTAATTTAATGAAAATTTGAAGCAAGTTTTTCCGCATTCTTCTGAATGCGGTAAAACTTGTTTTCAACAAGTTATTTTGACAGGGTCGATGTGCCAGTATGCGACCTGGTGAAGCACTACTGCTTCAATTCTTAAACTATTTATTTTACAACATTTAAATGGCAAGAAGGCGACTGAGTACAGAGCTCATTCTTTAGAATGCTAGAGGTAGCATTCTAAAGAATGAGCCATCTAGCGGTGCTAAGGGTCCTAATTTCGTCAATGAGCAATAATCGCCTCAATAAGTGACGTAAGAATTAACCTAAAATTAAAAAAAATTAAACAAAGTCACTAGTAGTATTTTTCAAGTGTCTAATTTCATGATTTAAAGGAGTCAAATTTATTAAACTATTAACTAGACTTTTTATTTCTAAAATATCAAGCTCATGAATACATAACTGCAGATTTAATGAGAGCTTTAAACCTCGGCATAGATTCATATAATTAATGAGTATTTGGATTTCAAATCCACTGCGGGATGCATGCCATCTAATAGGTTACTCAATGCACTTCGATGTAAATCAAATGTGTAAGTCTCATTATTAATTAATTTTATCATTAACATACTGTTTTTCCTCTATGTAACTCGTGCATGGTTGTACCTTTAACAATATAAACTAAATTTTACTAACAAAAAATAACAGACTTCAAAGTTACTCAAAAACTACTTGTCAGATCTCGTTCAAAATGTGGGATTACATGACAAGCACCTGCTTTTGACTAAAAAAAGAATCATCGAAATCGGTTAGCGTGATATTGAGTTATTCGTCCATTTGTCGCGCACATACTTAATACTAATTTAAGACTTATATGGTTTCATCATGGATGCCATTGTCAGATCTCAATAAAATTTATATGGGACTACATGACAGCCACCAGCTTTCGATTAAAAAAAGAATCATCAAAATCGGTTCGCCCAGTCCAAAGTTCTGAGGTAACGAACATAAAAAAATACAGTCGAATTGAGAACCTCCTCTTTTTTTTGAAGTCGGTTAAAAATCTCATAAAGAACCATTTTGTAAGATGTTACGGTGGCCACTTTTTATGAAGTTGTTCGTCTGTTCGTACTTTAGCTATTGTCTCTTTAATATTTTTGCGTAGGTGACATAATGTGGATGAGTTCAGATACTGCCTTCAATATTATCTTGCCTTCAATATTCAATTACACAAATCTAGTTCATTTAATTAACATATTCTTTGTAACGAAGCCCGTGTTTAATTCAAATTTATTTTCTAATGAAAACCTCAAGCCCCGTTAGTGCTACTTAAGTCAATTATGTCTTGATTTAAAGTGACATTTATTCGCAAAAATGTTTACAATTTGTCGAAAATTAACAAACAAATAAACACGAAAATTACGACACCTCGGCGGGGAGGACTTAATTAACCGAGTAACAAACAAGATGAATGAACTGTCAGAGTCGCTAATGCGCCTCTGGGTGGTCTGACATACGGACACGGACAACAAAGAATACATTTTATTCAATTCAATACTAGTAGCCGCCCTCGCTTTGCTTCGGTTTTCGTATAGATGTCGTAATTTTTCAAATATTATTGAATAAAATATAGCCTTATGTTACTCAGAAAGAAAAGAGATTTCTATTAGTGACAGAATTTTTAAAATCAGTCCAGTAGTTTTTGAGTTTATCCATTACAAACAAAAAACAAAAATCAAAACTTTTCTCTTTTTAATATTACGAGTAATCGCCCTCGCCTTGCTTCGGTTTTCTTATTTTTAACCGACTTCAAAAAAGGAGGAGGTTCTCAATTCGACTGTATTTTTTTTTTTTTTTTTTTTTTTTATGTTTGTTACCTCAGAACTTTGGACTGGGCGAACCGATTTTGATGATTCTTTTTTTAATCGAAAGCTGGTGGCTGTCATGTGGTCCCATATAAATTTTATTGAGATCTGACAATGGAAACCATAAGAAAACCACATAAGTCGTAAATTTGTGTTAAGATGTGCGCGACAAATTGACGAATAACTCAATATCACGCCAACCGATTTCGATGATTCTTTTTTTAATCGAAAGCAGGTGCTTGTCATGTGGTCTCACATAAATTTGAACGAGATCTGACAACTATGTAGTTTTTGAGACTTTGAAGTCGGTTATTTTTTGTTAGTAAAATTTTATTATTTAAACCTTGGGTTACATTATTGGAGTATTACTAAGGATCCCTATTTTTTTTGAAAATATAATATAGCCTATGTTACCCGGGTTTAGTGTAGCTTCCCAACAGTGAAAGAATTTTAAAAATCGGTTCAGTAGTTTCGGTGCCTATGCAATGCAAACAAAAAATGAAATCTTTCCTCTTTATATATTAGTATAGACTAGATTTTGCCTGCGGCTTTGCACGCGGTAGAGATCGATTTTTTACAAATTCCATAGGAACCCTGAATTTTTCCGGGATAAAAAGTAGCCTATGTTTTAATCCAGGGTATAGGCTATCTCCATTACAAATTTTAGTTATATCGATTAAATAGTTTTCGCGTGAAAGCGTAACAAGCAAACTTACATTCACATTTATAATATTAAGTATGGAGTATGATTAGAACGCAATCCGATTAAACAGAATTCTATGAAGACTTAACGTTAATATTATGTTAAAGAAAATGTATTGGTCTAAGATGTTGTCTTACTATTTTTTATTTCGTGATTTTTATGAGTTAAAAAAAATTATTAAGTATAACTACTTATTATAAGTACTATTATTTCTTCTGTGGTATAACTAGATAAGCATAAATTATATTATTATTTTATATTAAACCTTACTTTATAGTGTGTAATTTAATTATTCTGCATAATTAATTAATAATGGAAAACAACAAACTTATAAGAATTAGCTAAATTATTGTGGAATTGATTTTAATACATAGTAAATACCATGATTAGCTTTTGAACGCCTCAGTAATGTGTGTTGACTCGAGTCACGTTATGTATAACAATTATCCGTAAACAGAGTTGTGCAGTACTCAGTTAGATTTGAAATAGGAAAACTCATTTATCACTCATGTTAAAAGGTGAAATACTTAAGCTTATGGTGATTATATTGAGTGTGGTGTATCAACCCATATTATAGTTTGAATAGATTGTAAAATACAAGATACTATTATATATAATAGTAAATTAATACATCAACATATGTAAATGTATAAAATTCTAAAATCTATGTAATAAACTAATTTTAAAACTGTACCGACACCATCATCGTACTACTGCCACTAGACCATGAATTGTATCAGAATATGTTTTATTTCCAAAGATATTTAGTAGATGTTAGTGATAGACGGGACGGATTTATAAATCCAATATATCTAGTGTCGTGTGTACGTCAGTCACATATTTGTATTCGTAAAAGAAGAATGGTTTTAAAGAAAATATGACGAGCTTTGCAGGATTGCAAATCTCATTTTGGAAATTGACTGAACGTAACTAGAATTTATTTTCGGTAACCATGTTGTATTTTTGTATAATATTTTTATGACTTCTGTTTTGTGCTAGTACTTTTCAGATACCGCAGTAAGATTTCCGAATTCCTCTTAACTCCGTAACAATTAAACACAAAAAAAAATATTCATGTGGGAAATCATCATGAATATTTTAACAAATCCTCCTATGTGATCGATGAAGTTACACAACAGTCAGTGCGGTATTTGGATGGATAAACGCTAGTGGCAAAAATCTTGAGTGTTTTCGTGCTTCGGAGGCCTCCTCAATAGGAGAGTTCAGTAGTGGGCCATTAATGGGTTGAAGACAGACAAGCCATCCTTATTTGACCTCTACGAGTATATCGATGACAAGGCTTATAGAATTAAGTGTATTAAAGAGCTATAAAAATTAACGTACTTATTCTGTCCCGTCTTATAATTAGTGCCTACAGAAGATTATGATTTAATACATAAATTATTGTAGCTGACAGCGTAATCTTTTGTAAAAACAGACATTGTCTAAAATATGCATGCAGCAAGATGAAACTGAGACTCCTGTTATTATGAGTAGCTCCCTCGAGTAAGATAAGTCCCAATTTTCTTCGTTGTCATTTTAGCGCACAATTTTGAGCAAGCTCTATCTACTCATGCCAAGGGCCTAAAATTATGCAAAAAGTATGGACCCTGTACTTAAAATACACCAAATTTTAAAACTTAAAAATATAAAAACTGCAAGTTACACAACATTAACTATAATAATAAAGAAATCGCAGTAAGGAACCTTAGACTTGGCACGACTTTGTCTAGATTTCATTACTTTTTAGAGATAAAAAAGCAGCTCCATCAAGACTTGGCTAGTTTTTTACAGAATGTTTTTGGTGGGATTAGATATTAAAGCTCCTCGAATGATTGTACGACTTCGCAGTTTGCAATTTTGTTATTTGATAGAAAGGCAAAAGTAATGACTGAATTTGAAATTAATTTCACACATGGCTTTCGAAATTTATTTGAATTTGCAATTGCACGTCAATCCACAGATAATTAAATCTGAAAATGCTGGTTATTTCATAGGTAAAAACCTATTATAATATTAGAAACGCTCAATAGTGTGCCAGAAACGGCTCAACCGATTCGAACGCGGTTTTCAGTGATGTATTGTTGTAAAACATTTGGTGTTTGTTGTATTTCATCGATTCATAAATATAATTAAATATATATTTTATTATTATATTATATTCACCATGATTTGTGCTCTGTTACTGTTCTTTAAAAATCAATAAAACATTAAAGTAAATTGATTGACATTGGTAAGAAATGTAGAGTCGTATAATTGAAGAGAATTTTAATGATTTTACGGCATTTGAGTGGAAAAAAACAATATACATACATGTCATAGTATCGTTTTTACAATGAGTTCCATTTATATTCAATCAAATCCAAGAAACGCAAAAAGGCTTTTCTGTGTCACTTTGTCAGACTACACCCGATTTTATTTTCTTGTATGTATGTATATAAATCTCTTTTTACAGCCCGGTAATACTCAGTAGGTTCTTTGAGACTCGCTATGAGATAGCAACGTTTATCTAAAGTATTTTTCTAATACATCGACTGACATCGAGTAAATTATTTATATAGTCGTAGTATCTATACTAATATTTTTTTACCAATTACTATTCTCTATGCTCATTAATTGTTCTATATTTAAATAGCATGACATTTCAATGGAGCATATTTTTTAAAACAGAACGAATGCGTGCATGAAAAATTACAAGCAATATCCATCTAAAAGTGATAGTTCTTATAATTCCGTACGATATTTCGAGGGCAAATTGCCTGATACAACAAAACGAAATGGCCGGAATTAATAAATTCATTGTACTAACAACGCAATTACTGAAGTAAATTTTGTTTCTGTGCGATTTATTTTCTTGGATAAAAGTGAATTATGAAAAATATTTTTGGTGAAATACAATAACAACTTTTAATTCTCTGAAATTGTTGTTTTTAGTTAAATACCAAATCGATTTGCTCTAGAATTTAAGGTCCTTTTGAGTACCCGTTTTGCTCGAACAAACACGATTGGATTCAGATATACCTGCTCGTAAACTAAGCTCATAACTATGAACATCATGCCAAATCTGTTCCATAAACATGACGTAATCTATAGATGCAACAATAGATATATTAATTTAAAGATAAATATATTAATTATGTATTAACTAGTACCTAATAAAACTGTAACTAAATAATTAATGTCTGTATAATATGGAAGATATTTGAGAAAAACCTTTAATTTTTGTTTTGTCTGTTTGTTCCGGCTAATCTTAACGACGGCTTAACAGATTCTGATACGGTTGATATTGATGTTAGCTTGGGTTAACATTTAGTGTATTTTTTATTTCAGTAGATTCACAAATAAAAAAATTAAAATGTGTGCAATTCACACGTGGTAGAAGTGAAACCTTCAAAATTTTTGTTTTCAAGATAATGAGACGAATGTAAAATTTCGGGAAGATGATAAATGAAGGTTTCACTAATCTACTTCACTCCGCTTCGCTCCGCGCCGCTCCGCCCCGCTCCGCTCCGCTCCGTTCACCCCGCCCCGCCCCGCTCCTCTACCCCTCACTCCCCTACCCTATCCCTGTACAATGCTTCCTATCTCACTTTAGAATTAATGTGTTTGTCTCTTTTTACTGGACAGTTTCGTTTCATAAAATATCAAGTCACCCCCGTACTAGTGAAGTTTTCACTTCAAAAAGTTATGTCAATTAAAAAAAACCGTCCATATATTTATTCGATGGTGGGATTATCGAATGGTTCACTGGAGTGAAACGAGGGCATTGACTCGTAATTACATATATTGTTATTATCACCTAATTCTAAAAGTACCTACTAACAGTTCTAACCGACTACAATCACGAAGTAACCTCTTATCGAAGTTTTTCACAGATATCAATTTGCGGCATTTACTATCCTCATTACGTAAAACATAAATAAACAACAAACATTCCACATCAAAGTAAATACATAAAATGATAGAAACGTAAAGAATTCTCAAAAATTTCCTTTTAAGTTCATCGTTCCGATACGTCACGTATACGATCGTGCTTCACATTCCCTAAAACAAATCAAAACGTATTCACTCGCTCGTATTCGCATATATATTTGAATTCCTTCTCATGACTACTGTGGCTTAAGGAATCACTTTACAATAATGGATAGCCATGTTGGTTCAGATATAGATTCTAGACGTAGACTTTACAGACGCTTAAAATACTTTTTGAAATTAACGAGCCGCATAGTTCTGTGAGTATGGATTTTTTTAGCAAACTTTGGTCACAGACTTGTCAGTTCTTTGGTCAATACAAACTAATAAAAAACATACATAATAATATACATAAACATAATAATCATATCCCAAAGATTTTACAGTAATAAAATGGACTACATTGTATACTTCTCAAAATCGTCTATCTCTATGGCTCTCCAAGACCGAAATTATTATTCCATTCATAACACTTACATCATAATGGTCGAATAGTCTGCACTTCGGTTCTATAGCTTCAATGGATGGCCATCTACTGTTGTAATAGCTTAGAATACAGATTCGGAATAATATTATACAGACTGCGTATTTGAATAGATGCTCTGAATATTACAAAGGGATTAGCTACTATTTATTATATTATGATGTTCACTATAATACCTATCTCGTTTTTAATGTTTCAGTTTAAGTTGTCGAAGGCGGAAAATTGTGTAATAATTTTGGTTGTAATTCTCCGTCTGTACTTCAGTCCAAGCAAACTATTTTAGCCCTGGGTTCACCATACAGTATAACAGTAGGGCAATGTTGTCAGCCCTTTGGAGTCGCTGGGCACTGTACTACCACGTCTATGATATCCCTAGTATAATCATTAATTAATATCCATAGATTCAAGGCGACTACCACAGCACTTTGTTATAGTGAGAATTGGTGCTAGATCTTAAGTCCTACATTTCTGATAGGTTTCACTATCGTAGTAGGCTGTAGTGCAATTTAATCGTATTTAGTTTCGGCGTTTGTCCAAGATAGGCTCACCTAGGATTAGACATAAATTCGTCAGAGATGGACACGACCAAAGACATAAGACCAAACCAATATTCTCGCGACTTTTTGCAGATCTGACGTTGGCCTAGTAAAACCTAGAAATACTAGAGTTTTACTATGAATATAATGCCTCAATAATATACGAATCGTGTGGCGCAATGGTTAACATGTCGGACTACCGTGCCAAGGGTTCTGGATTCGATTTTCTGCGAGGAATTTTGAATGATGAGTTTCAATGAGTTTGAATTTCTTTTCTCGGTCTGGGTTTGTGTTCTTGTTAGTGTCTTGTTCCTAATGTGGAGCTATGAGTTTTTTTTATACATTTACATCAAAATGTGACTACTTTGCGAAAAGATGAATCACTCCTTAATTGTAACCTTTATTATACTCATGTACATTCGTATTACCACAAGAGGGAATGTGACATTCGGCTGCTAACGATTTATTTGAATTTCACTACACGTAGACAAGAGCTCCGAGAATTTCGTTTGATGAGAAACAAATACCATTGAGGTTTTTTGTATTTGTTTTTGTACGTGTACATTCAAAGGGTTTATTCTCTATGCACATACAACTCTCCTCGTAATACAAATTAATTCAGCGTAGCATATACATAAGTTTTTTTAACTAGTCCAGCCATAAGTTCTGTTACAAATGAAAATGCTTCTCTTTTAAATGAAGTAATGTAATATTAATAAAATTTATACCTACATATTTATTAAAGTCTCAGCAAAAAATAAAAAATATATTCTATTCGAAATGGCCACATTTGACTTTTATACAGGCCTTTAAACTGTTTGGCCACGAATCTATGGATTTACGCACTGTTTCCAAGGGAAATTTCGCCACTGCTTGCTCCAAAGATTTTTTAAGAGACTCAATATCGCCGTGTCGTTTAGAGCAGGCCATGTCCTCTAAAACTGACCATAATTTGAAGTCTAAAGGGTTGAGGTCTGGGCTAGATGAGGGCCAGTCTTCAGCTCTTTTAAAGTCCGGAACATTGGTTTCAAGCCAGGCTTGGGTAGTTCGTGCCTTGTGACCAGGTGCAGAGTCCTGTTGGAAAGTCCACGGTATATTTTTAAAAAGAGTATTGCTGAGAGGTTTCACAACATGATCCAAGACTGTATCTTGATACACTTTGGCTGAAGTTTTCACTCCTTTTTCACAAAAATGCAGTTTTGTGACTCCTTGATAAGACACGCCCCACCAAACCATCACTGACGCAGGATGATGACCACGTTGTACTTTCCCGACCACTTGAGCAGCTTCTTTAGAACTGTGAGCGTACACTTTATCATTTTGCTTATTGTAGTGTTCTTCAGTCGTGAAAATTTTTTCATCGGTAAAGAGGATATTTCTGTGCCTTTCACCTGCGTTTCGCGACAGAAGGCGTTTTGATCGATCCACTCTCTTTAATTGTAAAGATTGATTTAGGGCATGTCCTGTATATTGACGATAAGCACCGAGCTTCAGGTCTTGTTTTATAATACGCGACAGAGTCTTAGCGGGAATCTTCATTTCTCGCGATAAGATTTTTTGCTTCCTAATGGGGTTTCGACGAATTCTGGCTTTAACAGCATTAACAGCCTTTGTAGTTCTAACAGCACGCGGCCGCCCCGATCTTTTCTGGTCTTCGACAGACGAAGTGTTGTTGTATCTGTTGATTGTACGATATACGAACATACGGCTGATACCAAGCTTTTGAAGTGTCTGGAATATGACCGACGGCTCCATACCCACTTTGTGCAAGGCGATCACAATGCAATCCTATTTTCTTTAACACCCCATTCCATATTGTAATTTGATAATGGACACGAAAAAGTATGTGAAATGGCGCGAAATCGAAAGAAGTTTTTAAAATAATATACGTGTTCCAAATTCAAAATAATTAAAAAGCTGAAAAAAAGAAAAGTTTTTATGTAACAGTATTTATGGCCAGACTAGGTATATAATATACCAATGCCACTCAAATGATGATATTATACGCCTCTGCTGGTTTTTAATTTTAATTAAAAACAGCTTATTGTAAAGGAGATGTGTTTTTTTGGGCGGGGCTTTTGTACATTCCAGCATAAAAAGAGAAAAATATACTGATTCACAGAAAAATATTAAAAAAAATATTCAATGAACAGTTCTCTGCAGAGAAATTATTTTCAATAAATTATTTTTACACACGACAACAATGGCGGTTCCATGGCTCCGAAATAGGGAACTGTCAAAATAAATATATAGTCTATATAGACTTGTCTGTTGTCTGTGATTAGTTATCTGTATTGTAGATATGAACATTGAAGTGACATTTTTTTTCGGCATTCCGACTCGTGCTTTTATTTTGACTACCTACGTATTTGACATTGACACTCATAAGTCATAATTAAAACAACTGTCATTCATATGCAGTGGATGTGTCCACCATATTGTCTCAGTATTACGATTAAATAACTATTTAATGAATTATTGTCACCAAACCAAGGTGAAAATTAGAATTTGGATAGTAAGGAAAGCTTTCAAATAATATGAGCTACTTTCTACTGAATGTACAGTGTACCCGCCCAGGTGCCATACATTTCTAAGACATCTCCTTTAGAACAAGCTTCATTCATCTTGCGGTCTGTTCGGCATCAAGAAATGAAAACACAATTTTTCAAAATATTTTTATTATTATCTCTGAATAAAAAAATTGGTCTTATCTAGAATGTGCTGAGCTTTCCCAAAATGCTCTGGAAACCCAAAATTCTGAGATAAAGGAAGATTTAATACGGACAGTAGAACACCTTCTCCTTAGTAAGCTAGTCAATTGTAAGTAAGTTCTATTGCATTTGATTCTTAGATTCCATGAGAGGTTCACTGCAGGACACAGCTCTATTCACTACGTACCTAATTATGAAGTTCTGGAGCTTTAACACGCTTCAGTGCTGATTCGTGGACGAGTAAATAGCCGACGCAATATTCGGAAGTTCTACAATCTAAAGTTATCTAACATGGCTTGACTGAAACTATAACGATAATAACAGGAACCGACGCGGCGACGGCTTAATATACCTTCCAAGAAATGTTGATTCTGATGGTTAACCGTCCAACAACTGATTGCACCCAAAGGTTATCCTTATAGTCTTATAGATCCGTATTAGAGGCGTTTCTGCACCCATCTGCTTACCGGATAAAAATTGTTTTATATCAAATATCACATGTAAAGAGAATATCGCGAATGGGTTGCCTAAAAAATATGATCAAGGCTATCATTAATCTATATGTATACAGGGTGGACAAAAAATGTGGTTGGAGGAAAAGTACCCTGAATATTTTCCTTTCATAATCGAAGAAATCCATTGAAAGTTGAAGCCCAATTCTTTGTGAATTGGCTAATTCATTGGGACATACATCGTGTTTGCGGTGTCGGTTCTATATGCTAGTAATAATAGTTCAATGTTTAATACGGTTAATAAAGATCCACGAAAAAAAATTATATAGTTACAAAATTTATACAAATACTGTCGACCACTTAATTTAGACTTTTTGTTCTATCAATCGGTACTCGATTAGGATTACAATCAACAAAACCATCGTTATCGAGCGCTTTAGTTCATGATACATCATTTCTTCATCATAAAGGATAATTTTACGGAATTTATTAAGCCATTTCAGCAAAACCGATACAGTAAGTATGGAAATAAAAGCGTCACAACGCATCGCTAGGTCACAGTTGATTTCTTGTTGATGCGTCACGCGGTACTGGAATGATTGATGAGGGGACAGCGGCGTTTGTCCGAGCTCCGAGCTCCCCGAGTATCGGTTAACCTCAGCTCGATAGGGCGTTTCTTGATTGGACGATACGACAACGACATTATTGTATAGCCACCTATACATATGCTGGCCAACGCTAGCCAAGTGATGGCAAGCGCCAACGTGTAGGGGTCGCTTGCGGTGACTTGCTGGTGCTTGGGATCGCTCGCCACGCTCGTCTCACTTCGGAGCCGTGTTGTTTTTTTGTGCACAAATCAAAGGCACTCGCTTCCACTCGACAAACGCCATCCACATGTTGGTTCATCACCCGCCATTACGCACATGCCGGTTCATTTTCGGCCAACATGTATGTATAGGCGGCATATGAAAATGTACACGCGCAAACTTCCGTTAGTTTTTAAAACTTAAAGGTGACATAATATACTAAATGGCATAGTTTATCTGCAGTGTGTCAGTGTATTGAATTGTTAAGTAGTGTCGTTAGTGTATCGTATCGTTTAATGAAGAAGTACCTGGCCATATTTTGCACCATATACCTAAAGTTTACACCATATCTTAATATACCTATATAAATTACGTGTCACGTTGTTTGTCCGCAATGGACCCGATTTTAATCAAATTTGCACATCTAAAAAAAACTTTCGACAGAACGAAGTCTGTCCGGGCAGCTACTATACTAAATAAAGTTATACATATAGGTACATATAACAAGGGATATCTACAAAAATATCACTTTATATCTTAATGTCTACACCTAGGTGTTGGCTTGTATAATCTTTCAGACGACATGTCTGAAAACTCAAATAAAAATTAAGACTTCTTTAACTTATCAGTAAGTTGTAAATTACATCATGGAGAATACTTTGTTATGCAGTTTGAGTTGTTAACCCCCGACGAAAAAAGAGGAGTGTTATATGTTTATGTGTATCTGTGGATGTGTATGTCTGTCTTTGGCATCGTAGGAAAGAACCGATTTTGGTTTAGCTTTTGTATAAAAGGTGACTTAATCGAGTGTTCTTAGCTATGTTTAATGTAAATCAATTTGAAGGGTGGTTTTAAATTTTAATTTAAAATTATTTCTATTCTTGAAGCAAATAATAATTGATTTCTAATAAGCAGAGGTTTTTAACCCCTGACATGCATTGGACATGAAATAAGAACTGCCGTGTGGCTGACATACAAACTATCACTGCAAAATAGTTACTTTTACCGTTATTAAAATGCTCAATGAAGCTCTGAAAGTTATTGCGGTCTCGTGAATGAGAATTGAATTTATATTGGCGGTTTAGGAGCAGATAGCAGAAGTAATATACGGATAGTAAGTTCATGAAAATGAAGGTTATTATTAAGATATTGCATTTAAGCAAATTACATTAAAAAACTTTTGACTCTAGATAGTATATTGCTCATAATTGATTGATTATAGATAAAAATAAATCCAGTAAAACAACCCTATCTTGCAAAAATATAAAATGCACTGAAAATTAGATTCAAACGTAGTCAGCGACATCTGTGAAACGAGAAGTAAACTCTTGAGTTGAATCGTACATTAATTAATAATCAAGGAATATGATTAATAATTACCACAGGTATTACCATAAATACATAAACAAGCGTACTTTCTTTTTAATTGTTTACAATCACATACGACAGTTGATTGCAGTGGTTACTGAAGACCAATAATTTCGCTTTATCACAAATTTTAGAATAGTTAAATCCTGCTCATTAATCAGATGAACACACACACATGATACACATTTATACTTAATAGCTTGCTAATACTAACAAAATCAACATTGGTAAATAATGTCCCTGTGAAATAATAGGTAACGGGATAATACGTTACACAACATTCCAGTGATTGATGAGAGGTCAGCAGTTTACACTATCCCGAATAACCGCAGCTTTGTTCATGTAAAACATACACTGGATTCTAGTCCAAACCATTTCAAACTTTCACATCTTCACAGCCTTTTCAATTACATAGTTATTTATTCATCATTAGCAACTTATAACTAACATAATTACAAGTCTCTGTCTGTAATCCCAGTGTAAATTGGCAGACTTCAACGAATGTTATGGTGCATTCTCACTTCTTATTGGCTTCAACTTCTTATTGAATATGTATTAATAGATATTATTTCTCAGCCTTAGGCCTGCTCAAGAGGGGAGATCCGTATTCAGTAGTGGGCCATTAATGGATTGAAGCCATTTCAGATGTAGGTACCTACGTTTCCTCGTAGCATTTTCTTTCAAGCTAGTATACCTGTTGGTGTCTATTAAATACATATCTTCATAATAATAAAGATTTTTGCAGGATCTTAATCATAAGGTATCATTTATTTTTAATCAAACTAGTTGACGAAGGAGCGGATGAGTCGCCCAACCATTTGGTCACCGATACCCAAGGACATCATTAATCTGGTATTCATTCACCGACACGTTGTCAACTGTAAGGAAGTGGGAGATCAGTAAATTATAACCGAAACTATGTACCTAGTATGTTTTCCGCTGCCAATTTTAGAAGGAGGATGATAGCCATGCCGGCAAAATAACCTACCACCTTTCAAGTGCTGTCTGAACTAAACTATAGAGCCTCATGGGCCAGGGCCTCATGGAAATTGGCTTAAAGGCAGGATCAATGGAGCTCATTACAATCCAATAGAGCTCATATTAGTCTTTTATGTGACTTCGACTCATTAATGGCCCACAATAGGGCACGGGCCTCTTCTCTAGTGCGGATTAGCAGTTCTACTCATTATAATTTATATTGTAGAAATAAATACGTTAAATAATGTAGATTTAATGTATTTAAGGCGTAGATTCGTATCGTATTCGTAGTAGTGCAGTACATTAAATTAAATGGGTGCTGAATAAGAGACTGAGGTGAGAGGTGATTTCATTCTCTTGCTTGCAAAACAACAGACTGTATAGTGAATACTTTCGTTAGTGGAATTTTTGTGTTCACCGGAAGTTCACCTGAACTTCATACCAGTTTGCTACGAGTAGTTTCTAGATAAATGCGTTATTGAACGTCAAAGTGATTGATGAGAGGTTAGCAAAGCGCTCCTAGGTCCTGGCTAACCGCAGCTTTGTTACACTAAATGTACTGTCCACATGGATTAGTGCCCTAGTAACCATTGCATTGATAATTGAACTTGCGAACAAACTAGCCTACAAGTAACATATGTGTTTACTAAGGCAATAAATAATCGATTACTAGCCGGTCATTGTAAAACATAGAAAATCAACAAGAGACAGAAGCCATGTAAATAGGGATTTACAGAACCCACATGATGCCAATATGAACATGATCAGTAGTATTTCGGTATACCGATGGTTTTGCTACTTATAAACCCATTAAAGCTGCTCTCAGAGATCAGAGATGGAACGATTGATTTGTTAGTGTAAATGGTCCACACTTTTCATACCGATAAAGTTAAATCCGAATGTCTTTCCAAATTACTACCTTCACGGTCTTCATGATTAACCAGGGAAATTGAGGAACTCAGCAGCATATTCCACGCTGCTCACATACGAATTAGGGCGGAAAGAATGTTGCACGTAACTGACCAAATAACTGAGAATTCTGTAATTTAGTATAATAGCGATTTCGCCTAACGAAGCTGCCCGACAGTACCCATTGCTAAGTTACAACTAAGTGTAATCATACAATCTAGATGGATTGAGGTGCAAGTTGTCACTATTAAGACAAAGTGAACGTCACTAACTAGACAACTAGCATTACTCAGCTAAACTTCCCTTGGTTTCAAATGTAATTTTAGAATTATTATGTCCCTACTTTAGCAAACTGTAGTTCAGTATCTAGACATGCAAATAATAATGTGACTGTTTTATGAATCCGATTAAAATGAAGTTATTTTAGGACCTGCTTCAATGTCACGCTATTTACTTATTTATTTCTGCGCAGCTTTAAATATTATCAACCAAAAAAAACTCACTACCTTGAAAATAATGCATCACAACCTAATTGAACAGACAACTGACCGATTTATATCACAATCATCACAAAAGTTTTTTCCACAGTTTTTTGTTCTTACACATCACAATCAATCAAACCTGCTATACATTACGAATTTCATGAATATTGCAGAAATCACACAAAAAGTATACGTATAACGGTATAACCCTTCGCTGTATCTGCCAACACAGTGTGCTAAGCAATATCGAATTGATTGATGAGAGTCACGCTTTTGGCCGTCGGTTGCGGCTTTGTGGAACGTTTATACACTGTCCACTCCAACCAGCCCTTAAGTGTCCGTTGCATTATGTCACCAATAAAAGGATATAACGAAGAAATATTGACAGAATGGAATACAATATTTGTTATAAGTATTTCATATTATATGAGTACAATATCTGACTCTTTGTTACAATTTTTTTAAATTTAACGTTTATTTAAATACTAGTAACTGAGGTTTCGGTAAACCTATATCAACTTATAGATTGACATATTTTCTTAATAAAATAGATACTGAATGTTACCTTTAGCTTACTACAGTACATGAGTATAAGCCGCATCCAAATCTGATAAGCTATGAGATAAGCGGGAAGAGTCAGAAACACAGACAAACCGCTATTCAATAAGGCTGTCAAGTCTACAGTTTTACATTTTTATAGGCATTGCTAGAGCATGCTACGTGAGTAAGGATATATAGTTATTCCTTAGGATATAACAATAATATCTTAATACATATAAACTACGTGTCACGTTGTTTATCCGCGATGGACTCCTAAACTACTTAACCGATTTGAATCAAATTTGCACACCGTGTGCAGTTTGATCCAACTTGAAAGATAGGATAGCTTACATTTCAAAATAAAAAAAACCTTTTGACAGAACGAAGTCTGTCAGAGCAGCTAGTAATTTTTAAATTTATACACCTAAACCTGCAATCCTACTTAATATTATACATAGTATGTGAATAATTGTGAGGATGTTTGTTATTCTTTCACGCAATAACTGCTGAACAGATTTTCATAAAATTTAGCACACAAGTAGCACAATATTTGGGATAGGATATAGGGTACTTATTATTCCGGAAAACGCGGGAAAAGCTGGGGACAGAGCGCTAGTAAAACTATAAAAAGGTCAAGGTGAAAGTTTTTGGCTACAGTTTCCAACGCGTTTACGTCACGAGCGCCTTACAATGTTTCTCTGAAATATTAATGGCAAGTAAGGCAGTATAGCATATTTTTTACTTAAAATCGAAAAATTATTACACTTTATGTAAAGACTATTCTAAATGCAAGTTTAAAACAAATAAATACATGTATGACAAATTTTATCTTTATGATATATTATGGCCAAATATTTTCACTCATGGAAAAATATGCCTGAGTGAGTTTAGACCATAAAATACGGTTTCATTCCGTGGACACGCAATAAAAATAAAGCTGATATCATGCATATTTTGTTATGACACTTGCATGTCAGTATCAAAAATAATTGTGTTTTACATTATACATATAGATCTTTACGCAATTTAAAGCCATGTTTACATATAGCCTAAGTTTAAGATTAACTGCGAGCTGATGCTAAGAGGAGCAAGATACATAACATTTCCATGAAAATACCCATTTCAAGGTACGAGCTGCCTTGATATCGATAATTTGTGGAGTTAACCGTATTCCCTAGTCTGTAGCTGGCATGTTCTCTCATAACGTATCGGCAACATTTGAATCTACTAATTTAGTCATACATTTTCAACGAGTTACAATGTGAGGGTTTAAGTTCTCAAGTAGAATAGCTAACTCAGATCTTCGATAAATTAAGTGGTTGATGATCAATGCAAGTTGTACGTATATTAGTAAAACGATGAATGCCGGGTGCACGCACGAAAAAGCATGACTCACTGTCACGTTCCGTGACGTCATGTCACGTTCCGCGAGCGAGAGCGCGGAACAAGCGATAGAGAGGCACGATCGGCTACGATCGGCCGAAGCGCTCGTCATGACGTTGTCACGTTAAACTACCGTCCGTAAACCGACTTTACAGACAACCAATTTTTTTTAAAGGATATAATATTGTACCCAGCAGCAATTATTCACAAGGAAATTTTATTGATGTCAAAAAAAGTAAATACTTTTAAAATGTTGCTTTGTTTATATGGTATGTACAAACAATATTGATTAGGGGCCTGGATGAGAGAAAAATAGTAGCACGTTTGCCAGTCAGGAATATCAAAATTGTTATTGCGTGGTATTCCTCGTTACGAGGTAATAAGAACGTCGTATTCCCGGTTGAATCAATGCATCTTTAATACGTTTCGTCGCAAGTACAGATTCATTTGAAGTTGCCTATAAATTCCCATTGCAGTCTATAGAGAAAAATCCATTCGTTTTCATATGTGAAAAATAACAGTTATTATCCGAGTTCAAAGAAAGGACTACGATTATAAAGTTTCAAAATGGAAATAGATTCGTTATGACCGTCCGTCCGCAGCATACAAAGACCCTTAGTCCAGCAAAATTATACATACTTATTTATTATTTATGGCATAGGATGCCCATGGCTTTCGATAGGTCTTTCATTCTTGTTGCTATAAAAGTTTTATTCTAAGCTTACCTGAAAAAAACTTTTAAGTACAATATTTTTTGACAAAATGGCACTTTTTCCAAACCGTTTTAGAAGCAAGAAATGACGTGCAGAAGTAAGGATATTGCGAAAATTCGTCATTGAATGATTTAGAATGAATTTTCAACTACGCACTTGGCCGTATTTACAATGCATTGTTGTTACCTGTCGTCTGAGGGTAAATGGCTACTTTCCATCACCTATTACCGCCTGTTTTTCGACAGCTGACACAAAAATATGATGCCTACTTTTATGTAATGACTGTTTCAAAGACAGTTCCGCAAGAAATATGAGAAAAATCTCATTCCAATTGTCACAAACTTCTTAGTACAGTAAAAGGTGCAAAAGCACTTTACCTAAAAATTCTGGCGCTAACAAAGCGAGAAATGGAGAATTGCGATTTATTCGACGTCATAAATGAAAGGAGACAATGTAGCTCTGTACAATGGCTATAGGTACGCATGAAAAGACTAGCGGTCCAGTTAGGAATAAGAGGAACGGAGGCGTCGCGTCGGTGTGGGAGTGTAATGGTGGTCACTCACGGTCATTCCATCGCGTCATTTTTGGAGCCACGCCAAATGACATATGTCAAAATGGCGCGATTGGACATACAAATTTTTTATATCACGCCATCAGTTTTTCACATTCACGATCAAATTTTGGCTGTATATCACGCCATTTGACGCGGTGGACTGACCGTGAGTGGCCACCATAACGTTTGTTGCTTAGTTAGATAGTTAAGTACTCGGTAACAGTCTCTTGTTAGTTTTTCTGTTGAAATAGCTTTATACCTATAGACCACTTTTAGACAGATTTTATTTGGTAAACAATCTTATAGGGTCTTTTTATCGTAATTTGTGAATAAATGAAAAGAATTTAAGCATAAAATACTCGTATAAGCATTTAATTCCCAAAAATATTTTCTGTTTATTATTAATTATTATTTGTTAAATTATATCTAAGTGACAAATAATGCAAAGCCTGATTCAATAAATCACAACTGGACAAATTGGGTGAAATTTTGCATACCTGAAGAATACCTTTAAAAGCTTTAGGGAAGACATTTTTGAGAATCTACTCTGAAAGTTTATATCGTAGCTAAAGTAAGATTTTTTTTGCGTTTGGTATTTGATTTTTATTGTTTTGTCATTATACGTATATCTTTATTGATGCCATTGCGTTGGAACTAAGGATATTTGAATAATGGATGAGAAAAATTTATTAACTATTAAAATTTGGTTTATAAAAATCGCTTTAACATTATAGAAACCAGGAATAAACCTCTTAAAATCTTCTCCTTTGCTTTTGCTAAAATTTCCGTTTAAACCGTTGCCACAAGAGTGAACACCGCTTAGAATGGAATAAATGAAACGAGACAATTCAACGCAATACAATTGCAGTGAAAAGATGGGCGCGGGCGTCCTGGCGTCCGTGTGTTACTGTGTTCCACTTCGGAACAAGGGGATTGGCGACGCAGGTGCATGGTTGTACCTCCGTTGTTTTGCTGTTCAACGTTTGTGTTGACAGCACGTCTGCAAACCGGAGTTTTGGATTGCGCTTTTGAAATCTCACTCCTATAAGTATCGGATTTCGATATCTACACTAATATTATAAAGAGGAAACATTTGATTGTTTGTTTGCATTGAATAGGCTCCGAAACTACTGAACCGATTTGAAAAATGATTTCACTGTTGGGAAGCTACACTATCCCTGGGTGACATAGGCTATATTATATTTAAAAAAAAATTAGGCATCTTTAATAAAACTCCAATAATGTAACACAAGGTGTAAAAAAATAAGAAAACCGAAGCAAAGCGAGGGTGGTTACTGGTTTCGTATACCTATTTCAATATAGAGCCACCAGCAGAAAAACCTGATTGGAAGTGGTCACTGTCATTTATAAGCTAATATACCAGGATATTAAAACCTTAATAATCATTAATATTATTATTTGCGACGCAGCTACAGGGTTAGGTATACCTAATACCGTTGTTTTGATTTTCATCGTTTGTGTTGACATCACGTTTGTAAACCGGATTGTGCTTATGGAATTTCACTCCTACATGATTTCGATATTTATAACAAATGGAACCAAAATCTCAGTAAATTTCAGGTTTTCACGCCCTTTTCATGTTTTCATTCATTATTCGTAGTTAAATGAAGTTCGGGGAATTATATTTCTGTTTAATTTCCGTGTATTTTTGTTGTTTCATTAATTTATAATTAATTTAAAAATTAGTACTGACTACGTTTTAACTAATTTCAGTATTCACTATGAAAAGTTTTCTGGATAGCCAGAAGTGACAAGCGATACCAAAATATTTTTAATTTATTTTTAATTTTAATAATTTAAGCAGAATTCTCGAACAAGCCAAACGAATACAATATAAATGCGATGAAAAGAAGTGCCGTTTCTATGTTCCACTTTGGAACAAGAGAAATGGAACGCTTGTGGTAGCATGTACCCTTTACATAGTGTCATTTGTGCTCAGTGGCCTACAAAATAAAATTTCATGGTTAAAACTTAAAATCTCTTGTCATAAGAAGTCCAATGAAATATTTGTTTGCAAATAGTTTATAACAAATAAACAACTATCAACCATCAAACTTACTGGAAGTCCAAACCTCGGAACGATTATATTGGTAATATTGATTTTAATATTTCATTAATAGCATTATTACTGTTATTATTTCTCCGTGGGGACCGTCTGGATAGCTACCTACCACCCTTTTGCTTGAGCCATACGACTCGTCCTGTTCCGGCTGGAAGAGCATTATTTCTTTCTTTTTCTTCTCTCATTCTTGGCCGGCAACGTATTGATGCTTTCTGTGTTGCTGATGTTCCACGGGCGACGATAGCCACTTACCATCAGGTGGATCGTCAGCTCGTTTCCCGGCTATTTACATAAAAAGCCTGAGCTTTAAGTAGTAATAAGTGGTTGTGAATAAATTGAACAATTCAAACACAACAATTGTCAAAAGATGAGCGGTTGGTGTGTCCCACGTCGCGGCGTCGGAACAAAAGAAATGGAAGCGCAGATGCAACGCGGAAACTAGCATTTGTGTAGCGCCTGTCGCACGTTTGTTTTGACAGCACTCACAAACGAAAATGCTGGTAACTTCAATGTTCGACGTTTAATTAATGATATCCTTTTAGATTCCCCTCTTCTTCGAAAATCTAGTTTCAAAGGTATTTCTGGTTGTGACTAAGAATTAACTATTTATTTACCTACCTACTTTTAATAACATTCTTAATTTTGTATAAATATTTGGTATTGTTTAATTGTGTTTTCCAATTCGGTTGCAATATTTTTTCTCTTTAATGTACCACTATGACATATTGTCGGCTTCAGTTGGCTAGTAAATATATATTTGAAATTTAAAATGGGACATTTCAACTGTCAAATGGATTGCGAGCATTTCGGGAGCATTGTTCGGTAGATTTCTTATGTTCAGATGTGAAATAATGCAATCGATTTTCACAAGGATCTAAGAAAGCTATAAGTTATGGCTTTCTTATACCTATTTATTATTATGGCCCATAACTACTAACATATTAGGTACATTATAATAATAATAATATCTTTATTTCATATATATAAATGTACAAAGTATAATTTGTTACAGACATAGTTATTAGGTATAGTAATAAGGACATTACAGTAACCAAGGATCTTCAGTTGCCTAAACTGGGTGGGAAACCTGTATTAATATTGCTTATGCATTGATTTATAAAATTTCGTTTTTATTGATTTAGCAATAGATTTTTTTATACTTTAACCAGTGCAATTTCTTCATACCTACTTCCAAATACAATCCAACGTTTATTCCGTTATATACAAATCGATGGAAAAATAAAATACGTTCACAGCATTTCACTTAGGTACATTCTTCCGACAACTAAAACATAAGTATAATTGGAAACATTGTTAAACTTTCTTATTTCAGCTACTGTAACTTAAATACTACTGGAACTTAAATTTAAGAAAGAGCTCCGAACTTTTATGAGAACGTTACTTCAGAGTGAATTTTTGAGCTCGATTCAACAAAGTTCAAATGTTTGGAAAACCAAAGTACTAGGACTAACTAAATCCAGTTAAAATATCCGTACAGCCAGAATTGTGTGTAGAGTTCAGAGCGAATAAGTTTCGAAACTTCATGTGAAACATTTAAGCCGAAATGTAAAATATATATTTAATTCATTGCTAAAGTCTATGTGCACAGATTACGCGATTAAATCTTTTGATGTAATTTGAATGGATGCAGATATGATTTTATTTTAGTATTCCATATTTTGTTTCCGTTCAAAAGCTAAATGAGTTTTTACCTTTACCGAAAAAGTCCTGTTTACAAAACCAGGAAATATTTACTTTATAAAATAAGCTAACGCTAGTATTTTAGAGTATTTATAACAACAGAGTTATCACTCTACATGCGGCTTCTATCGCGTTTCCCGGGGTGATAAGTGGATACACTGTATTATCTTATTCCAGTTTATGATCTACCTGTAATTGCTAAATTTCATGAAAATACGTTCAGTAATATTTGCGTGAAAGAGTAACAAACATTCATATTAATTTATAAGTAATATTATTAGGATTGACATGAAGATTTTGTAGTCATAAAAATAAATGTCTTGAACACATCGATTTTGATTTAAAGATCAAACGTGTAATTAGCTACTACGTAAGGTGAGGTAGTTCATTCGATGGCCCGATTTTTTTTCATTCAGAAGATCTGCAGAGTATTTTACCTAACTGCCCCAATGCTAATTTGGACTAATATTAGTGGCTAACTATACAGGTTTAAAATTCTAAAGCCCCCATAGAGCCTACGTAGAGCACAGTCTACAGTCTACGCCGTAAACCTTCGACAGAACTCACCGACTGCTATCGAAAACTATGAAGATTGTCGACTCAACATGAACTCTACATCAAAGAGGCACCATATTACTATCACATCGCATCGTGATTCCTTTTCACATGAGCGGTACACAGTGTAGCTAAATTATTTTTGTATTGAAAATATTTATTTAATAAAATATAATGTTGAAGTAAAGTAGAACTTTAATTATTTATTTTTAACAAATCCTTGACTAAGTTACTTAGCGTTCTTTAAAAAAAATCCTACAAATTTATGTGGTGTGGCTTTTTAATTTTTTATTCATTTTTCATTGCAGGTGTAATCATAACCATATTAAAAATTAAACATTAAATTGCCTACCAAAATACAAATTACACTTGATACATTATTATTATTGTATCATGACCTTAATAAACATAGTCTATTAAATTTATCTCTACTAATACATACAATGTGTTAGCTACAACTAAAGTTGAAATAGAAAAGCCAATTGGAAAAGTTCACCAATTAGATTACTCTAAAGTACTAAAGAACAGTCCCAAATTTTGGTACCAGTTGGATTCAGTAGTTTGGAATCTATTAAGACGGTACGATTAACCTTATTAGTGCATGTACTTGAGCTCAATATACGTTGGGATCTCGGGTGTTGCATAAATAGGGCTAAATTGGACTCCTACGAAATTCCGCCACATAGTGACCGGCAACGTCCTTTGGGAAAGTAAGGGTGAATGGGATAAAGTTCGGAACTTCAGAGTTAGCATTGTTGGTCTAGTTCACTGCGATTCACTGCGAATTCACATCGAGATTAAATTGGACGTAATGTTAGAGCTATCTGTGAATAAGATTGCTGTCATCTGCATATATCTAAGATATGATCTAATAAACATGACTGCAGTTTTGAAAACAGTTTTAAACGTTCGAGTTTCTGCTTTTGAATTTACTTCTATTTCGTATTTGTTTGGCAGTTTATGACAAGAACTAAATTCGACTGCTTCTGTATTAAACAAATTGGAATATCGAGTAAGCGATATTTTTGGGACGGATTCTACATCTCATCTCCACTGTGAGACGACCTCCTAGGTATAGTCATTTAAATGTTTTGTGTGATTGTTTGTTCGTCTATTTTCTTAACGAGGTTAAGGTATGCATATAAAACAAATGAGAGCTACAATACTAATGATAACAGTAGCTCGAGCACGAATATTTGCGAGAAAGTATTCGTATGGTTAACGTAAGCAATTTGTATGGCATTTTTTCAAAAGCGCCCCTATCGTGCGTAAATGGTACTAAAATGCCATACAAATTTGACAAATAATTGCTTACGTTAACCATACGAATACTTTCTCGCAAATATTCGTGCTCGAGCTACAGAAATTAAACGATAGTTTATAAACTAATCTCCAGCAAGGTCCATCGCTTTTATGTTAATGTATTATTGTAGTAATTACGATAGTATCAGTAACTTAATTAAGTATACCTATTAGATCTGAAACTGTGTCTATGGTATCGAAGTTTAATTTCAAAAGTTACCTAGTTAACGATTAAGGATAATTACAGTTGTTTAACATATAATTTACACTCTAAAATAAAGAGTTTTTGGTACTCGAATTTAATAATGGTTATAAGTGGAATTTTGGTAACAAAAGGCATTTTTATTATGCTGATACTGGTTTCCATTCGGGGCTTCACCAGCGAAATAGTGTTTCTTAAACGTTGAATGCATCCAAACGGAACGTATAGGTAAATGGAATAAATTCTATTTTATATTTTGAGTCTGGCCATGATCTGTCTGTGTTTCGTTTTATCTAAAGATGAAACTATCGCGCTCTTTCGTTCACTATATGATTTTTTTTTTTCAAAACAATCTAATCTATACTAATATTATAAAGAGGAAAGCTTTGTATTTTTGTATTTTTATATTTTTGTATGTTTGCAACGAATAAACTCAAAAACTACTGAACCGATTTTCAAAATTCTTTCACCATTAGAATGCTACATCATTCATGAGTAACATAGGCTACATTTATTACTAGAAAAAATTAGGGATCCTTGCTAAAACATCAGTAACGTGAACCAAAGTGTGAAAAATTTTGCTAGAACAAAAAAATGTTCTACAATATTATAGAACATATCAATATCTACAAAAAACCTCGCGATAGTATATGTCCAACTATTGTCGTTATGTCACTATAACCACTTTTTACATTTTAAAAGTTAATAAAAAAGATGACCAAAATCAGATCATGAAAACCATACCTTCGTATTAATCCTTATCCAAATAAATCATTTCATATTCAAAACTGTTTCAATACCTATAGATAACTTTTTGAATTACTCAAATCGGACATTCCATTCAGAAGATATTACATAGTAAAGGAACTACGTGACAACGTGATTGTACGAGTAGCAACAATCATCACCGGCCCCGCGGCCGGACAGCTCGCGCATGTTCCGCGGATCCCGATTATATAACACGGGGAAGGGAGGGGAGGGGAGGGAAGTGGAGCGGGAGCGGGAGCGGGAGCGGGAGAGGGAGAGGAAGAGAGAGAGGGAGAGGGAGCTGGAGAGGGAAAGGTGGAGGAGGTGGGGGATGGGGAAGGGGGAGGGAGAGGGAGAGGGGAGGGGAGGGGGAGGGGGAGGGGGAGTGGGAGAGGGAGAGGGAGCGGGAGAGGGAGGACACGGAAACTATAACGGCTAAGAACGGCTGTACCGATTTTAATGATCTCTGATTTGTTACATTTTTTGGCGATACGAAGTTCGCCGGGTCAGCTAGTTTGTTATATTTTAACCAAGTTCGTTGAAACTTTCATCAGCACTTTATAATTGAATAAGGCATCCATATGTATTATTTAATTTTTACTAATTATGTTTACTTTACGATATACTTATTGCCTTTGTCTGCATATACATTGCACTCTAAAATGTGGCAACTGTGTTACCACTTAGCCGTTTCTTCATTGAAATTTAATAATAACTATATAGAATTAATATAGATTAAGGAAAAAATTGTTGAAAACTTTCAGTAAATACTAAAATCAAGTCATTTACATAAAATTTAAAACTTTTGTTCGCAATGAATTCGAAATAATATTTTATAGTTTATTGGATTGGATGCAACAATTGCGATTGTGTTATGAGTAAAACACCATTCTTGGTTCCACCATTCCTGATAAAGTTGAGTGTATTTATTAATTTATTAACGAATCAGACCCGATGTGTGTTTTACATTACTCACACCTCTATAAAAATAGTGTAAGGAAAAGTTAAGTAACTTTATATGTCGGGCCGAAAAGAACTGTACGGGGCGAATTTATTTATGTCCATACAAATAAAATTCTCTAGAGAAGTTTATACCACCTCAATGAATAAAGTCGGGTTTAATTTATTAACGCGGAACCCAACATGTGACAGGGTACGTTTATATGTAAAAGAAACTTCAAACGATTCCGGCTTTCTGTAGCCATTATTTTCGTTCACACCAATCGTTATTAGGGTTCCGTAGCCAAATGGCAAAAAACGGAACCCTTATAGATTCGTCATGTCTGTCTGTCTGTCTGTCTGTCTGTCTGTCTGTCCGTCCGTATGTCACAGCCACTTTTCTCCGAAACTATAAGAACTACACTGTTGAAACTTGGTAAGTAGATGTATTCTGTGAACCGCATTAAGATTTTCACACAAAGATAGAAAAAAAACAGTAAATTTTGGGGGTTCCCCATACTTAGAACTGAAACTCAAAATTTTTTTTTTCATCAAACCCATACATGTGGGATATTTATGAATAGGTCTTCAAAAATGATATTGAGGTTTCTAATATCATTTTTTTCTAAACTGAATAGTTTGCGCGAGAGACACTTCCAAAGTGGAAAAATGTGTGTCCCCCCCCCCCCGTAACTTCTAAAATAAGAGAATGATAAAACTAGAAAAAATATATGATGTATATTACCATGCAAACTTCCAACGAAAATTGGTTTGAACGATATCTAGTAAGTAGTTTTTTTTTTAATACGTCATAAATCGTAAACCGCAATTTACCTCGATCAAAGTTACAACGAATTACAAAAACTTTTATATTATACGTAAAGCAAGCAAGTAAAGCAAGCATATTATACGTAAGCCTTACATGTAGGTACCCCAGTAATTGCGTGTTCTTTTATGCGAGAAAAAGTTGACATAATACCGACGACCCTAATAGCTCATTACGCATGCCTTTTAAGTTCTGTCGTTTCCATATTTCCCGGCAATTTTGAATTTGGAACTGTTGTATATTCGAATGTGTTTAAATTTTGAATCTCAAAACAGTTAAAAGTATTAGGATTAATGCTATTGTTTAGTCACAGCGTCGATTTGAATCTGTCAGGTTACGTACGAAAATGAATCTTTCTAAGGAAAATGTTCGTGCAATAATTTTCTACAACTTCAGAAGAGGCCTGACACGGCTTCAGTGTTTTGAAGAGCTAACATCTGTGTTCAGTGATGAAGCCCCATGTCTGCGGACTGTCGAGCGCTGGTATTTAGAATTCCAGCGTGGACATACTAGTTTTAGTGACAAATCTCGCGAAGGACGCCCAAAATCCGCCTTCACTGAAGATAACATTATTGCTGTGAAACAACTAATTCTCGAAGATCGTCATGTGACGTATCGAGAGATAGAGGCTCTATTAGGCATCTCAGGGACAACCATTCAGAAGATCTTGCATGAAGCGCTTGGTGTGAGAAAGCTAGTTTGCCGTTGGATACCGCATCTGCTTTCCGACGATCACAAGGCGGCCCGCGTCAGATGGTGTAAGAAAACTCTGCAAAGGTTCAACCGAGGAGAGTCAAATCACGTCTACGACATCATTAGTGGTGACGAATCTTGGATCTATGCCTACGATCCTGATTCCAAACAACAATCTACAATCTGGGTCTTTCAAGACGAGCCAAAGCCGACTAAAGTTGTTCGTTCTCGAAGCACTTCAAAGAAGATGGTGGCCACGTTCGTTGGAAAAACCGGCCATGTTGCGACTGTTGCACTTGAAGATCGTAGAACGGTTAACGCAGAGTGGTATACCACAGTTTGTTTACCACAAGTCATCGCCGAACTTCGAAAATCTAACTCAAAGCGACGCATCATCCTGCACCACGACAACGCAAGCTCACACAGCGCTCGTCAAACGATTGAGTATTTGAACCAGGAAAAAGTAGAAATTCTTGACCATCCTCCATACAGTCCTGACCTAAGCCCTAACGATTTCTTTACATTTCCTAAAATTAAGAAAAGTCTTCGTGGTCAAAGGTTCCAGTCCGGTGAAGAAGCAGTCGCCGCTTTCAAGTCAGCCATTTTGAACACCCCCACTTTAGAGTGGAATAAATGTTATAATAACTGGTTTGAGCGAATGGAAAAGTGTATTAAGCTACGTGGTGAATACTTTGAAAAACAATAAAAAGTACTATAAGGTTCTAGTTGTGTTTTTTTCTTCAAACGACAAAACTTAAAAGGCATGCCTCGAGAAGAAAACATTTCCTATTTATTTACTCACTAAGTAAACAGTGCGTACAAAACAAAAAAGATCTTATTGAAATTGAAGTAACACACTTATTCTAGTAAAAATATTGCAAACCATAACGTGTAGGTATCTATAATTAGAAGTCAATCATGGAACAATGGTATCATTAAAAGCTACTATGGAATGCTTTATTTGTCATTGTTACTGGCCCGAGCACAAAGTTGCTTGAAACATTGTAAGCACAGAACAATTTTCAGGTATTCTTTCAATCGTAAAACGTTTGACGGTCTACACCTATTGCATTTATAAACGCATTTTATTTAAAAGTAAGAAGTTTCTTTGTATCCTTAAATTCAAGCTGACGTCTCTTGGTGGCCCGGTGGTGCTGAACAATGGTCAAGGGTAAGATATCTACCTTCGTTAGGAGGGCACTGGATTGCTTTATCACGCTAGTGTCTGAACTTCAATGTGTCGTTCACTTCAAAACGATAAGTTTTTAATTACAATAAAATGTACATTTTAAATAAAGTTTTTTTTTTTATCTGAATCCTTTCAGGCTTATTTTCTATGCAAAACACTCACATTTTGTTAAGTAGAGAGTATGTTTACTGAAGTGAAATTCCTACCATCAATTCAAAATGACATAATTTTAACGGATCCAATTGAGTTTTATTCCTAAGACATATAAGGTATATTATGATTTTACTTAGTATTACGTATTTATTTATTTAGTTACTCGTATCAATGCATATTGATAAGTCAATGGTGTATCTAATAAAGATAGATAAATAAATATTCAAGTACAAATAGATAATTACTAGTTGTATGTATATTGTAAATCAGGAAGCAGTCCAATATGTACGGTATACCTAGGTACCTGTGTACCTGTTATAATAATTACAAATGAGTAATATTTTTCTCTTAACACCTAAATAATAAACATTATTACAATCAGAAGCTACAACGCTTTGGCTATACAAAGACGACAAAATTACTGTAATCATCATTAATCGATTAAAAGTTAACAATTGCAGTTCACATTGATTTCCATGTTTATTAATACAAGTAATCACAAGTCTAACAATTCAGGTTTAACAATTCTAGAATTTCTTGTTTGAAATCTTTAATCCAACGACTTACCGTTATCTTAAGACATTTCTAGAGCGATGCATCTACAATCCCGAAATGCATTGCTGGCTTAAAAGCCAATTGTCGTCCACAAATTTCGTCGACGTAAAGAATGGCGAACGTTTATCATCATTATCGAAAATTCTACTATGTGACATTTCATAAAAATTGTGCCAAAATTGAAGTAAAATGGTTTCAACTTTATTTATCATCTGATTTTTTAAAGCTATACGTGCGTTTTAATAATGAAGGTCGTTTCGATTAAAAGTTGTGAACATGTTTCACTAACAAAACTGAATTTTCATCAATGTTACAATACTTCTTATATACTATTGGTCGAATTTCTACAAGTAATCTGCAGGACACAGACTTTGAAGAGGTACCTGAAGACAGATCACATTGTCTACGCCCTGTCAATAGTCGAAGTTCCACACCTAAACCCCACGCCTATTTGCTACGACTCTTATGGTTATCATCAACGTCAGTCAGTCGAAGCTGTTCATCCAATGTCACGTGATTCATGTTCAAATACCTCTACTAAACGTGTCCTCCAGATAACAATAAGTTTCTTGATTTTTTATGGTTTGACGGATATTGACATGACTACAGTTTGTTCAATTTTTTTTTAATAATTACATAATGTTTCAATTTGCGACAAATTAAATACAAATAAGACATGAAATAGCAAATAAGAAAGTGACCTTGAAAATATTTTTTACATGTTTCTGGTGACAATACCTTTACTGAAAATGACTATCTTTCTATGGAAACAGTTTCTACCATCATCGTGTTATTTGTGTAATTACATGACGATCAGTATAAACCACATAATGTAGCTGTCAATCAGGAATTAGTTTAACTGTCCCACAGGACGGGATTTGCCCAGAGAAGTTACGAGCCCATAACCAAATAGTGTTATTATGCTGTATTATGTTCAGATTGAACCAAACAATTAATTACGTGGGTTAAGAAATTTAATCACAAACTAATTTTGGATATAAATCGAAACTTGAGACACTTGAGACTTGAGACTAACAATAAACATTCTATATTTTAGGCAAACCTAATTAAAACATTAACCTGTCCTGTTCAATAAATTTTGTTAGTATGTTGGTATAACTTACATACTTAAAATGTCTAGAAAGTTAATTTTACATGTCATGGCACTGTAACATAAACGCGCACACACAGTTACTCTTTCCATGTGTAAAATAGTCCTTTTTTACACGACACAAGTTTCAGTCCTTATAACATAAAATTGTACGACATTATAAATTAAATAGAGCTAAGGAAGAAGTTCTCATTCTACTATAAATAGCCTGTTAGCTAATTACTTCCTTACTACATTAAACCAGTTCCTTGCACGAGGGCGTCATATAACGCACTATGAATATATCGTACATAATGGCATATAAGTAAAGGCGCTCAGATGAATTTAAAAAGTCGCAGAGTAAAACAGGTGGCTACAATTTTAAACTGTAGTCGCACAATTTTAGATTCTACGCTTCGTCGAGTAGAACTTTATCTAACAGCTGATTGCGAGTCTTTCTTTCGAGAAGTATCGTTAGATTTTTCCTTCTTTTCTTGTTATCTTCACTGCAGAACTTCTATCTTGGCGAGAAGGATAAAATAACAAGTTTCAAAACTTTGAAATTCTAAGAGTCCTTGTGATAATTTCAAATCCTTCGATATCATAATCAGTTGACAGTCGCCATTAAATATTGTAATTTAGAACCGTCATAGTCAGTCCTTCGGTATGATAAATCTTACGAACGGTTTATCATTTATTGCTTTAAGACAGTTTGAAATCGAGTTTGACGTCAAGATAATCAACACCAATAAAATGTATACATGTATCTTATGCTCGTTGTCGTGACATAGTCACATTGTTACTTCTGCACTTTACGTAATACGCCAGTTATTACATATGTTAATTTCGTTTTGTGGTCTTTTTGCGATTGCCACAACGCGTCGTGGGCGTTTTCATAAGGGCCAAAAACAACAAAGCCACAACAGGTTTGGATTTTGAGCGTAATATATGCATATTATATAAAATTAAAGATATTCGATCTTTTTATGATAGAGTTTAAGGAGACAGCTTTCCTACAAATTTTTTTCGTTAGGAAAACCTAACTACTAAAATAAATAATTGTAATTCTAACTTTTTATAAACCTACTTGTGATTTTATTTCGTCTAAAAAAATTCATTAATATACATTGCCATATTATTGAAATACACAAATAAAATTTTCCTTTAATATAATAACCCCATTCCATATCACCCTACTTATGGACATGAGTACTTTGAGGTTTTATCTATGAAGGGTCCTGCATACTTTAGATATTCTGTAGGTTGAAAGTTTATTTGATAGTTGTCCGTTAAAGTATAACGATCCTATTACATCACGGTTACGAAACTCCGTGGTAAAAAGTATATTTGAAGTAACTACCTATAATTTTAAATTAAAATTAAAATTCTTGGGTAACGATTATTTCATGTGGCAAGAAAGTGCAGATGCACTTTGCTAATGTTTTTTTGGTTGTTAAGAAGAAAAATATCTTAATAAACATCCATTCATCCATCTATCAGCCTTTTGAGGTCCACTGCTGGACATAGGCCTCCCCTAATCTACGCCACTCAGTCGGGTCCTGAGCCTTCTGAATCCAGCGGATACCCGCTGTCTTCTTCAGGTCGTCGGTCCACCTGGTCGGGGGGCGTCCTGTGCTTCTTTTACCGAGGCGTGGTCTCCATTCGAGGACCTTTCTTCCCCAACGGTTATCAATCCTTCGAACTATGTGGTCAGCCCATTGCCACTTCAGCCTTAATAAACATCACTCGGTTCTAAAGCCTGCAGATCTTCAATCCCACGACTTAATATTATATTCTCGGGCACCTAAGTGACGCTCATATTTAAAAAATATAGGTATAATTTCTTAGTCAAAGAACCATATTATAAATAGCATATCTTATGAAATTTGCTTTTAAACGTTAATAGAGACTTATTTTCCACAGAGATATTTTATATTTCTTTCGTAGCGCAAGTTTCTTACGTATGCATAGTTTGTCGTCCAGCCAATGAATAATAATTCGATGTCGGGTTACTGATGCGTAAAAATTTAATAGTCCAGAACGTTACGTTTCGATTTCAAAACGAGTAGAGGGTAGAAATTGAGCTAAAATTCCGGCAAGAGCTCTCTAAACTTATTTAACGAAACTGGAAACCTCTTGTATAAATAGGTTTAAAAGTTTTAAAGTACTGAAAAAGTTTTACTAAACATCTGAGCGTTTGGTCGCGCTGAAGTTAAAGAAAATTAGCCTTCCGACCGCGAAATGCATCGACTGCTCGACCGGAACTTCGAAGTTTTTGTTTATGTTAAGTTACGTGCGGTAGAATCATTGCTTCAAGCGCATTTTGTATAAACGTTTTGGGAATAAAATGTTAATTTAACTAAGTAACTTCTAACTCATTATTTTTTAGTGTAAATATAAAAGTTTATTCGTAAGTGGTAATAAAAACATGCATTACATGTTGAGAAAATTGAAAGGTATGTTGTAATTGGCCAGGGTCTCGTAATTATATCAGTCGTCACTGTGGGTTCGTGGAACGATATAAAGATTTTCATAAAAAAGATGTTCATGGAAAACATGACCGTCCAAACAATTGATCCTGATTTTGGGAAACTGATTTGGGGAAACTAGAAAAAAAAATGAATCGAATAAACTTGGTTCTGGATAACACCTATATGTATTTGGTAAAGATTACTTAATATTTTAGGATTTTATTTTATTTTCCTTTTAAAAATTACCGTAGTAAAGTCAGTGGAATTAAATCACATTGCAATGATCGTACTCCGCTTTATACTTCAGTATTTGAAGTTACAATCACAATCCCATCATTAGTCTACTCTTCGAATAAGTTTCTAACACTTAATGAAGTTCTGGTTCAACT
Organism: Thymelicus sylvestris; assembly: GCA_911387775.1. Taxonomy (NCBI): domain Eukaryota; kingdom Metazoa; phylum Arthropoda; class Insecta; order Lepidoptera; family Hesperiidae; genus Thymelicus; species Thymelicus sylvestris. The sequence goes on along the minus strand of OU426896.1, from coordinate 7,602,252 downwards.
TTGCTACGAGGCTGACGTAGCAATCGGTACTTTGGCTACAACCCAAGTGGTCTACGCCGGACACAAGTCCCACCTTATAATTGAGGAGGATATGTGGTGGAGTTAGTGCAATAGCTGAGTGTGTGAACATCTTAAGCTATTCAGTTATTCTCTATCGACGTGTGAAAAACGTCTTTTACTAGATTTTTTTTCACTTTAAATAAATAAATAAATGATAAATAAACAATAAAGCTACGCCCACACTAGGATTCTCAGTGTCGTGGATGTCTTGGACTCTTTTTTACATGTAGATATCGAAACTACTGTATGTATAAGTGATCTAACAATGCTATTATATTAATAAGCTATTAATATTTCTGTAATTGTAATTGCTACATTACTTACTAAAAAGTTTAACCGATTAAATTAAATTGCTACATTCAAATAAGAAATGACAATAAGCTAGGATGTACGATATTAATTATTTTCCTTTTTCATGTCTCTTTCAGTTATGTTGTACACATAAGTAGGTACTTGCATGAAAGGAAAATGTTTCCGTAATTACTAGTACACGTAGCATTATATTAGGGGTGGCAATTTATTTTTACCTCTTTGAATGGAAGTGATGTAGGTCGCTAATGATAATACGAGTATAATGATCTTCTGTTAGTAGTATTAATGGATTTTAAAAGTCACATGCTTAGATACAATAGTTTAATTTCAAAGTAATTAAACTTGTTGAATACTCGGTATTGTTAATGCAATAAACAACGATCTCTTCGTCAATCGGATCACTTGGAGATGTTGGCAGCTGTCAGCATTTACTTGGGGGTAAAAATATCTCCTATCAAAAATATATCTGATATTTAAGCTTGCTTTGACGTAAAGAACTGTCTCTGAAGGGGGTATAGTTCAGCTGTAGTCAAACATTACAATTATTTCTGTCTACTGAAGCAGTACCAAAGTAAGAGCTACGCGGGATTACGCTTCTATTTTATAATAGAAGCGTAATCCCGCGTAGCTCTATTTTATAATTTCGATCTTACCGGTAATCATCAGTTTTTCCAAATTGTCTTTATTTTTTCTCGCTAGTATCAATATAAAAGTCTTTTAAGTTATGCGATTTGCCTCCTCAAGCGTAACAGACTGCTAAAGATCCATAAAGGCCTGAGGCAGCCAGTATAATCGCTACACCTTCCATTCTTTTACACATTATTTATCAGACGCATTTTCTTTTGTTGTAGAACCCCTTAGATTAAGGATCAAATGTGGAGAAAATATCGTTTCATCGAAACCATTAATAAAAGGATACATTTTTGTTCATTATTTTTGAGAATTTTTGGTAAATATTGCGTTCGCATTATGTATTCTTCCATAACTTAATTTTATAAAATAATATTTATTTATTTAATATTTGCACAAAATTAGCTAATAAACATCTGTTTTGTGTGTGTGTAGAATTTACCCTGCTAAAAAAATTATAAAAGCATTAAATTAAACAAATAAATCCTAGCTATGGAACAATCCACCGTTTTTTTGGTTGTCAGAATAGATTCTAGAGTTCAATGGGGTTCTATCATTTGATAATTAAAAAAAGAAAGTATCCTCAGTAACTAATAGGTACTTAATTGGTAATAATACTTTAACTAATCAATAAAAATATATCATGTTTTGTAAAGTTAGAAAAACCTACTTTATTATTGCAACTACACTCGGTAGCTGTAATCAGTCATCCAGTTTACCTGAATTACCTATCAGGCCGACGAGGCACGCTTCCCTCTTTAATTTGCGATACGTGAGCGCAACGGAATTTTTTATTTTTATTTCCAATTCTGACTAGTTGCTACTTGATATTGGTTTATTTGATTTGGAATCAAAAAAAAGGATAGCAGGTTTCAAACGAAAGAGACATTCTGTGAATAAAATTCAATATATATTCAACAAGAATTTTTGTTTTTAAAATGAATGAGTACCTACAGATTCTTGCTAGTATAAGATTGTTTGTGTATAACCAATTTTCTACGAATTTGTCATGGTATAATAACAATGAAATGTCCACAAGTGCATTCTTCGTGTACTTTTTTTAACTAAGTCAGAAGTTTTGCTATAAAAGTAGTAGTTATAAGATAAGATATCAGCCGCCAAACAACTCGTAGTGTTCCGACTTGTTGAGAGCAAGTTCTTTCTTTGTTCTTTTTCTTTCTTTCTTTCTTCATTTCTGACTGACAGTGCATTGATAATGCCTACCACGGTGTTGCTGGATGGCCAGTAATCCATGAACCATGTTGTAAATGATGAAAGTAGTTTAGGTATATTATGTAATTATACTGTTTATTTATATATATCATGTAATATCTATGTATTTGAGAAAAATAAAGTTATTATTATTATGTAAGTTTACTTTTATTTCTACATTGTATACCTACTTTTCTACATTTATTTCATTATTATTTGCATATTACTAATATGAAGATTAACAAAGCAATTAAATCATTATTAAACAGCTGGTTACATGTGCTACGTCGTAGCGGTTATTACTGTGTAAAACCCTGTTATTTCCATCAGATTTCAATAGAAGAGAGTTACGTATAAAGGTCTCCAGAAACATTACTCATGTCCCATAGAAGATTTTATTATTTTATGAATACTTTCACATAATATTTTTTACAGAATATTTATGCGTTTTGCTTCATATTTTAGACGATTATGTATTAAAAGTTTAAAATTTTTGTACTTGTGTTAGATTAAGTCTTCAAGCCATTTTCATGGAGCTCATAAGGGTTCTACATCCAAATGGGAACCCTTATGGTTTCGCTAGTCCGACCGTCCTTGTGTGTCCTTGGTTACGTTCATCTATCTCTCTACAAGTGGTCATCTAAGTCATTAGTATTCGTTTTAATAATGCATCGGATAAGATAGGATAATATGACATAGGATAAGGATACGATTCCAATCCCTAACATTACATTTATGTACCTGTACCATAGGTTGCTAATAAATTACTGTGTAGATACCGATAAGGCTGCCCGTTAAATCCTGTCTTTGATGTGCAAACTATAAAGAGTTTGTATATTTATCTATCTAAGTCGATGCAGGGCATTTTAGTGCAACTTAGATATGACAAACAGACACACCCACGATCTAACTTAAAAAATCCAGTTTTACGCACGTACTGAACCCTAAATGGCAGCAAAAATCACCGTACATTTTTCTACGCAATCTTAAACCCGATCAGGTTGATTGCATAAAATAGCTTTAATTATTATGGAAATTAATTTTTTGATTAAAATCACAGCGTGAGGCGTGTTACATATTACCATTTCTTATCAGTCTGTTTCTGCTACGTCGCACGCGTCTGTAGGTTCTTGTTTCAAAGGCAAAAAAGTTACTGCTGGAACGTAATTACTGGAACAGGAAGCATTCCATTAGGGGCTGTAACGTATCTATGACCCTTGGACGTACTTCACTGGACAGATATCTCGTACACCTACTCTGTTTATAGCTCGAACACGACACTTTATTATAGATGTCGTTAAAATTAGATTAAATTAAAAGTTCTTTTGAGTTTGGAATAATGGTCAGATAACAAAAATAATTAAATATGCTAGCAATTAGACGGCATACGACGCTTTCTTCAGGTAAACTAATATTATAAAGAGGAAAGTTTTGATTTTTGTTTGTTTATAACGGATGAACTCAATGACTACTGGACTGATTTCAAAAGTTTTTCCATCAATAGGATGTTCTATTATTTCTGAGTATAGTTCATGGGCTATATTTTATTTAATAAAAATCTACACGAAAACCGAAGCAAAGCGAGGACAGTTACTAGTTTATTCAGTTTTCACTCTCTTTTAATTTTAACACCAAAAATATTAAGTTGGATCAATTAGTTTATTCCGAAGTATTTATGGGTTGATATTACTCCTACGTGTAAAGTTATTCCTGAATCTTAACCACTTACGGACAAGTAACAAAAGCCCCCTACGTAAACAGTTATGAAGCTGCGGTTTCGTTCACGACCGAAGCGTTCCAAAGCGCTACAACCATAATAGATATAGATATAGCTTATACAAGGAACGGTTATAAATTATAAATATTTAGTGTGAAAATATCCTTATATCTTTATTACCCTAGTTACCTCTTCTATTATAACTATACAGCAAAAATAAGTTCACAGTTTTATTTCAATCTATCGATAACAATTATTACTTTTAAGGACAGATATGAAACACCTAATATGTATCGTTGATAACCAAACAACCTGTTGTTTTTGTTGTTATCGTGAACATTATTGCCCAACTTACAACAATCGGTTGTGAATTTAAAAGTTGATCACAAAACTGACAAACCCAGTCTTTTTCGGAGATCTTATGACTTCAAAACAAAGTATGAAACAAAAAAGTGGAGCGAATTTTTATAATTTGTTTCAGGGTTTTAGGAGCTCTTGCCTTCATCATTGAAGTAAATAATATAAATTTTATTGGTTCCGAACTATCAAATTAATATCCGTAAAAGTCTGACATACTTAAATAAAATTTTTATACTTTACTTACTTTTCCAAGCAATTGAAGACAAAGTTCAAAGAAGCACGTCAAAATCATAAGTTCAGAGTTATTTTACAATAGCACGATTTAACCATCTTCACAATGAAATAAAGTTTTATCTAACCTTGTTTCAGTACATGAAATCAGTTCATTGTCAAAGTTAGTTAAACACGTGGAGGACACAAGCGCGGGAAATCGGGAGATCGAGAGTCAGGATCGGCTTCACACGGCACCGCCATCCCTCCTCGTGTTCCACAATATACTGACAACTGTCACCGCGCGAGCCGGCGTTTTGCTCGCTTTTACTACCAACGCTTTTCCTCTTTGCCCTATCTAGCTTTAACGAAAATATGTGTACGCCACTGTACGTTTTATACGTACATGCGAAAAATAACTTAGCTCGAATCACAGCTACTTGTACATACTTGCCAGTGTTTGCATCGTGTACGACTTGTGTGTGAGCTTTTAAGCCACGCATCTTCACGGAAGCTTACTAATGCGTTAATGCACACACTAACTTTCTATTTTACCTAATAATACAGCGTTTTAATCAGCCACGATAAGGTACAATTTCCCTCGATGTACCACCGAACTTAAGTTGGTTCAAAGACAACAAAATCAACGGAATGCGCATGTCCGTTATCGCCATACATCCGTGGAACTACGAAAACTATCGTCGTCCTTATTATTCTTTAAGTTTGAATGTAAATATTCAAAAAGTTCTATAGAGTAGCTGATTGCAGTATTCTGACAATGAGAATATCCCGTACATTGCAATAGCTTTTATGATAAAGAGTTTCCATGTAAATCGAGTCAGTGACAATAGCCTTTTGAAGCATAATAATTGAAAATGAGTTGTTCGAGCTGTAATGTATTATTAAAATGCTTGATATTATAGTTTCATAGTAGAAATTTAAAAAAAAAACGTAACGATTAAGCAAATTAAAAAGAACGCAAACGGGGGCAATTTTTGATACATAATAACCTTTCAAGAAAATCAAATAGATTTGACTATAGCTCATGTTCAAATACAATGTCGGAAGTCTTTTTTAGGGTAACACTAACATTCAATTGACACAAAACATAGACCCAAATGGACAAATGTCCATCTCCGTGTTTACATTGGTTCTAGTTAGAACATTGACGGTGCCTCTTATTAATGGAGAACAGTTTTGAACAATTTTGCTTATTATATTTTTGGAATGAAGTTCCTTATCGCGCGTTGCGAAAGGGGGCCAGGCGGAAAATTTGGTAACGACACTTTTAGACGTCGTAGTTTTTTTTACATAGAAAGCAAGCCAGAGTACTAGGATAGCAAAAACATGCAAGCGAGTGTGCCAAAACAAATCTAAGGTATTAAATTTCGTGAGAAATATATGAATGATGGTAATAACATGTGATTTTTCTTTAATTACTTATGTTGGTGGACTAAGGCTTTCTCCACAAATACGGATTAAAGCATGGTAAAGTACTCTCTAGAGTTTCTCATTCTGTGCCCTACAGTGCACCACTAACGGAACGTAGCCAAACTTTCCAGAAGTCTAGTTTAATTTTGCTTCAGTGAGACAATAGGTAATACGAGTTATTTAGAACAATAAAGTTTTCAATTTCATTCAGTGAAACGACATTGTTCTGTGACTGGCTTTTAAATATTTATGCTGTTTTTTACTAAATGAATAAAGCCAGTTATTAACAATATTTAAGGTAGTGCTGTTGGATAATTAAATAGGAGACAAAGTTTTTTTAAGTATCAACAAATATATTCTTACTCGGAACTTATAGTACCTACTCGGCAGTTTATAAAGCAGTTAGTTACGGTATCTTTGAGTACCTAACTATTTATGCGAAATGTGAAATGTCAAACGTTTTAATGAAATAGGTTTTACATTTTTACTCATTAACGGAACCTAAATATATTTTAAAATAAATATAAGCAATCCATCATACCTAACTAATTAACTTTTCTTATAGTAGCAAGGAAAATAAAGCGGTGTAAATCTCTGTTCAACCCCTCTCGCCTACATCGGCGCACAATACAATTGGACACGACTCAAAAGACTTTATATACAAACCAATGTTACGACAAATTGCAAAACCGTCCTTTTATTCTCCGCTTCAACCTTTCTCATTATCTCTATTTCAATCATTTCGTATTTCATAACGTAATGAGTGTTTTTTGTATTTTAATTACCTACTTATTAATGTTATGTAAGAAGTTAAGGAGTCGTATGAAGTGATGTGACGCATAGGGTTGCCAACCGTACTATAATATATAGTATTGTACTATATTTCGGGTCTGCGTACTATATACTGTTGAAGAAACATATAGTACGCAAAAATACTATATTTTCAACATCGAAATGTAACAAAGCAATTTTTTAATTTAAAAATTTATGAACGCGCCTTTTCATTAACTTTTGAGCGTGTAGTGTATCCGAACGTATCTTACTGCGTTCCGAATCAATAAATGGTTTGATTTTAGTGAAAGCAATTGGTTATGCAAAATCCAAAAAATTAATTTAAAGCAGGAGGTTTCATTTAATGAGTATGAGGCGATATTAGAAGTTCTAAATTTAAAAGAAAAATTGAGTATCGACATGGATGAACTTTACTCTGAAATAACAATATTAAATGAAATCTTTGCAAAAGTAAAAGATTGTAGTGAGTTTACTGAAAAAAAAACAAGCCAAAAATGGCAGCATATTTTAAAAAATATTGAAAATAACTTACCAAATTTATATAAAATAATTTCATTCCTGCTCTCTATACCCGCCACTTCTGCATTCACAGAAAGGATATTTTCGGTTATGAATTCGAAGTGGCGAGAAGAAAGAAACAGATGTAATATCTCATTGATTAAAAATGAGCTTTTGATTTACATTAATTTAAACATTAAATGTGATAAAGCATATGACACTTTTATATTAGATAAAAAATTGTTAAAAAATGCAAGAAGTGCAAATAAATATAGTTTTTATAAAAATAAGTAACAAATATATCTTCGTCTACTTTTTGCTTTTTCCGTAAAATACTATTTTTTTTTTTGAAGTGTACTATATTTTTCATAGCTTCGCCTGAAAAATACTATATTTTGCTGAAGAAATGTTGGCAACCCTAGTGACGCACCACAATACCTACATAGATATTTAGACAAAGTTGGGATGATGATGAGAGAGTGAACCACAGCCAAGTGGTAACAGATTTTAAGTACCTATTCATAATCGAAATCACTTGAAAGTAAGTTTATTTTTCGAATGGACTGTCGCTGTTGTCCTTTACAACTTCACGTGGACAATCATGATGGTAAATTAATAACTGCTACCACCGCCAATGAATTTCAGTTGGTTTCACTTTAAGAAATCGTTAGGTTAATTAGTAATTATGACAATAAAAGAACTGATAATATAAGACTTTTGCAACATCCCATCCTCGTCGCCACTTGTGGTGTTTAGAGGGTCAATAATACACACATTTTACTCTGTAATAGGTAAGGTATGTATGTATATGCAAAGCGCACGTCTGTGCACTGTACTCGGCTCGGCCGCTAGTTCAAGACTGCCGCTGTGCACATACACTACAACATCACCGATGGTTCGGGTATTCTTAATCAGTTATAAATAGATTTTTGATTTAATATCATAATAGTTCATAAATGCATTTCATCAACTAACCAGATGACTGTAGTGACATATTGGAGCATATTAAATAATTGTAATCGTAATCACATGATTTTTGTACGCATGCTAACTAATTGTTATACAATTATATAAAAACTTGCAAAAGAAAAGTTACGTGATTTACATTAATTTGAAAATACAAAGATTGCCCATAAAGTTTAAAACGATTCCGATTTTTGATTAAACTATTCATAAAATTATATCGAACATAATTGAGTAGGTACTTATAAAAACAGTTAAAATATAGTTGACAAAGAGCAATTAATATTATAATACTGATTTGCTTGTAATGTTCACGTGTTTGTTAAAGAGCTGATTTACATACATATTAGTGAAACTGGGATATTGTGTTAGCAGAAATTAGCGAAAATTAATTATGCAGATAATTTGATCAAGATTAGTCGGGAACGTTTGCCTCTATTTAATATTTGTCGTTAAAACCATAAGCTTTGTTCTTATAATCAATTATACTGTTGATAGTTTGACGAAAAATTCAGTTATTCATAGTGTCTGTTTTAAATAAAAATGTTTTATAACCGAATAAGAATAATACGGAAGTAAAATACAAAATTTCTCGTATTGAATTACTCCAAATATGAAAACGAAATTGTTACCAGCGGCTAGAATCAATTGAGTACGAGTAACTTACACAATAACAAGAAACAAAACTTGTTTTAGCTAACATATAACTTTTTATGTTCTTCTGGTAACAAGGAAAACATGGAGTAACATGGGGAAAAGAAAAATAATTTACTTACATCCAGAGATGATATTAAGCGTGAGATAAGAGTATGAGTGAAGTACTCTTTCGGAGGGAACGGCGTTTATACAAAGCTATGAATAACAATTTACCAAAGAGCCCCGAGCGCAAACACTTGAGCGTAGAAGTTTGTTTCGAAGTGCCCAAACTCACGAACAATAGCCTTCCGTAGAGCTACGAAAGCGCTACGTTGGAGGATCTAAATTAATTTTTTTTTATAGCCTAAAACCTAGAGTAGATTGAGGTTATCATCCCATTTATAATTACCTAGTAGCTTAAGTCATTACTAATTGGTTTCACCGTAAAAAAGACATTACAATAACAGTCATAAAGATAACGTTTAAAATGTACCTGTATTCAACAAGTGAATAAAAATATACCCAACGTTAAGATGTCGACGCCTAGGTATCTAGGCAGCAAGTCGCGATCATTAATTAATTATGTAGTGTTATAGTTGAAGCACGTAAAGACAACTTTAATTACTTTAGTTGGTAATAGATGGGTAATTCTGTTGTTATTTCTACCCGGTTGAGCTTCACGCAATCTTGTGTTAGTTTGAAGGATCGACGGTCATAATTCAGGGCAGCCATTTCATCTCAGTTATCAGGATGAGCAATATGTATGCAAACGACTTCAAATACGATTATGTAATTCTGACACAGTGGTTTTCTTGACATCAGACGAGCTGACAAACGAGCTGTCTTGCTTTTCCTGGTTTCAAAAATTGTTTATAAAAGTTATCATAACCCTTCTTAGCAGTCGGGTAAAAATAGCATTGCTATATATTTAATTTATTAGTTTGCATATAAAATGTATTGGTCTAATATTTTTTTCGATAATTTATTTGCACAAAACTATTCCTGCAATTACAAACCCTTGCGTAAGCAATAAATCTGGCTCAATTTACCGCCACAAATATTGTATATTTCATTTAAAGATATGTAGACATGTAAATAAAACATTTGAATAAAAATTTATATCTCTGTACTCTGTACACGTTCCTAACACATTGATCATATTTGATTGCAATGAAACTTTGAGTAATGTTGCATATCAAAGTCTGCGATGGTCTATGAATTAGCTGTGTCTTGATCCTAACACAGATCGTATAATTAACACATTCTAATAGACTTACCTACTAACTACCAGTAAGGATCTAGAAAAAAAGTATTAGTTCTTCATTAATTAAATGCTGCTTCACTGGACTGTAAGGAAACTCTTTGTTAATTATTACATTTCACCAGATATTTTTTAAAGAAAGCCTAAAACATGCATATTGCATAGTTTTGCATGTATGTAGAAATGATGGTTTTAAATATTCGTAAAGGTTAGCTCTTTCGTATATCACCCAAAGTTCGACATTCAAGTGTGCCCCACCCGAACGGCTTTTAGATGTCGCTTGATCACACTTGCAAGCTCACCCAGATAAGACATGAAAGATAATATTAATTAATATCTAGTTCCAAAGAAAATGTTGGTTACCAACGCGTTTTAAAATGAAATGAAATGTAAACTCAGCTGGTTATTTTGGTTTAAAACCTGTTTTATGTATTGAATCAACTTCATAGCTAGATTTAAAATACTTGCTTACTTTATCTATCTCATATCTTCATCTAACTACCTAGTATCTTCTATAAATCTTCGTTTTTAATGTCTCTTTGACAGTGTAATTATTTTGATGTCATGTTTGAGTTAAATTCGTTTTAAAGAGTTATTAAGTTTGGATCCCCAATTCTGATACCCTAGGCCGCCCTAGGGGATCAGTTATGTTTTAAAATTATTTTCTATTCCAGTCTGATCCCCGTCAAAGATTATAATAAATAAATTTAATATTTTATTCCGATTGGATACACTGACTATCTAAAAAACGTTTAAGGACAGCCAGCCACAAAATATGTGTAGGTACAGGTTGATAAAACAACACTATAACGGGATAATATCTAAGTGCCCAAATATTTTAAGCAGAGGAGTACTAAGCCGTTTAAATTCCATTTACCGTCGCCCCAGGCAAGGCTACGGGACTGTTGTGTCAGGGAAAAACTCGTAAAAGTCTTCACAGCAAAGAAAGAGTTATGAAAACGCCTAGTTGCCTTCGTAAAAAAGTGTAGACCGTTTGCGCAACTTCGCTCTTCAACACGATTTTATAAATGTAAAAATCTAAGCACGAAACTCCGAGCGGAAACAAATTTTTTCCCCTTTCATCGCTTCTTTTTAGTTATCATGAAAACCCGAATTTGAAATATACACGAGAACAAAAGAAATAAGACAAATTAAAGCAACTTCACTGTGATGAATTGTTTATTTTAGCTGATAGAAAAAGTTTGGACTGAAAAATATTTGTTTGCTTAAACACATTTACACAAAATAATTGGTAAAAGACGCAAAGCGTAACAAAATGAATTCTGGTAGTTAAATTTAAATGGCGGCACTATTAATTCTCTATTGAAATGATAGCTCTTATGAACCTATGCATAATAATTGCTTTCACTTTGATTCCAATTAAAATCAACCCAACAATAGTCGGTTTACAATACAGCGAGGATAAAATTTATTCATTTAATTTAATGTTTGTTATGAGTACTCTTGAAATTTATTGAGTTCTTTGTGGAATATATCGAAGCTATTTAAAAAGAAACTGGTATTAAAGAGTCAAATAAAGTAAGACGCGTAAAGTATACCTTTCTTTTATTTCTTACTAACTCTTCTTGAAGGCCTTCAAAGCATTAGCGATTCCTCGAGTTTTGCACAGGTGATGGTAACCATTTACCATCATGAGGCCCGTCTGTTTTTTTGTCACTAATTTAGGCTATGTGTTTTAAAGCCCTAAAAATATAGCCGTATACAAAGAAATTGAAGTGTTTTAGGACCTCTCCTGAAAGATATACTAGAACATAACATTTTTTGAACATAATTAAAATGGTTAGGTATGATTTTAACCTTATACCATCGTGGACACTAAACATTTTGAATTTTCACAAATGTGTCCAAGACGTAAGACAAGAAAATGGAATACTATTATGTACTTTTATATACTTTCTATATAAGTACTAGCATTCGATTCTCGGCATGGCAGTCGTTATTGACAATATGTTAATCACAAAGTACATTAACATAGGAAACGCGCACCAATATTCGTTTACACTGGGTTCGATCCGGTCAATGAATAAATACCTAATTAACTTGTTAAGTAATATTCGTCCCCCCACATTTAAAAAGTTCCGCGAAGCTATAAATAGACAAATTTCATTAAAGTGCTCATTATTCCAGCCACAAACAATAGCGGGTGTGATCGGTAGTTGGATGGGTAGCGGTCAATAGCAATGATATTATAATGTAAAAAAGAGATAGATAATGTCAATAGCGTGCCGACGATGAAGAACGTAAGAACAGGCAATTGACCTTTCTGCTCGTAGTCGCTCGGTTAATACAAGACGATACGCACACTTTTGTTGTTGTCAGAAGTGCTAGACATTTGACATACAGCGTTAAAATGCCTTCGTTTATTATACCAATATGATTGATGTAGATCAAAATCTCTACGTATACCTATAATATTTGAGGAAAGGAAGTCATATCCGCACTAATAAAAGATATCCAAATCGGTTAATGTCCTGACATAACAAACCTTCTCCTTTTTATAAAGTCATTTAAATAAAAGATGTTATATTTTAACATATAGTGCGAGATCCGGCATAATACTTATAGGCACCCATAGAGCTAAAAACGCTTTTGTTAAAATCTTGAAGGCTAATTTAAAATGATGAATAAATGTATTATAAATCCATATCTAAAATAAAAAACGAATAAGATAGAAATTTGTAACCGCACATATACTTACATAATATTGCACACGTGCATAAAGACAAAGAATTAAATTAAGGGTTTTAAATGTTTCAAAACCAGTACTCAAAATCTGGAATTAAATTAAACAAGTCCATCTGTGAAACTAAGAAACTTACGAGTATTTTGTTCCCAGGAGGAAATACTGATTGAATGTTAATATGGATATATTTATATATAGTTTTAAAATTTTAACAGGGATCTGTTAAAACTTTAAAACTATTCTATAATAACACGACAGTTGTTGTCAGAAGCTAATAACATAACTTTGATGTCGGTAAATATGTGCTCGAAGCGAGAGACATAGAGGGTATATCAAATAAGATATGTTTGGTCGTTTCAACTAGCAGCCAAATTAAACCTGAGTAGCATTCGTGACCTAACTCAAACATAATATGTTAAAAACTGTTGATAGTTCTTACAATTTCTCAGATTTATTTGCAAACCAGCAATGCAAAAAATGTTATAAAGTTTGTCCGACTTCGCGCTCTACAAAAAGCAAACTAACGGAAAACTGGCTTCGAACGATCTCAAAGATTCTGAGAGAAAATTACTTAAAAACTTAAGCCATTATTATTTTCACATGCTAGTGGGCGCATATAATTACCAAGCGAGTAGCGTAAAGTGAGAGCAAAGAGAGCTTTTTAAAGCTCATAGTGCTACGCTGCGGTAATATGAGGAGTTATTTGCTCGAAGCTCGTTAGTATGACGACATCCGCATGTAATGATATGCCGGCACTCATGAATCTTTCTGTATTAGGTTACTACATGCGCATTTTCCCGCCATAAAATAACTTGAGCATTTATTCTGACATAAGGATTTCCTAGCTGCTATTTAGTTGGTTATTTTACATTTAAAATAACTTTTACAGTTTAAAATAACTTTTAACGTTTAAAGTTTACACACTCATGCCCCAGTACTGTTATTCTCTGTGTTGCAGGTGACATGGACACAGAAACTGAGAATAAACATTTATCTGTCACATAAATGGCTACCTCAACCTCGAATCCTTCGCTTCACTGTAAGATCACCACCAACTATTCTCAGGGTCGTGAGAAAAGAGACAACTACTGAAGATGAATACGTTTTAAATAATTGATTTATTATAATAATGTTTATCAGAATGTTAATCTAGTTTTAGTGTATAGTACTTAGTGACATGCCTTGCGGACTACAGGAGGAACCTTAAAATGTCAAATTAACAAACGGATTTATTGTTTTCTCGAGAATAGGTATGATACACGAGGCTTTATACAGTATTATACTATTCAAGTATTTATATATTATTACAGTAAATATAATCTGCTCTAGTAGATAATTATTTAGTTGTACTAAAATATCTAAATTTCAAATATCTGTTAAAAGTTGTTTGCAATATTAAATATCATGTAAAGAACCCCATTTCCGGCTCCGGAATCCTTGTTGGATGCATGCTGTATTATTCAAATGGTATCAGAATAAAAGCGTTGAAGTAAATATTTGCAAATAAATAAGTATTCAGTGCTATAATGCACTATACAGATAGCTTCAAATTCGAAATTCTGGAGTATTTCGTCATGCAAACTGTACTGTACTGATTGGTAGAGAAGTTAGATGCCAAAAAAAGGATTGGTGATACAGGGTTCTTACACCTTTAAAGGCATTCAATAATATGTCAATCAGAGTTTGTTCTGACCATAATAAACAGGACTGAAAATTCAATTCAGATGCTACGACGCATGTAAATGCTCATATTATTGACAATAAATGTTTTTAAACTCAGCTTCAACGACACAAAATGTCGGGGATACATGAGCAATAGTTAATGAGCATTCAACATTTCTATCTCCAATTCCAAAGCACTTAGATATTAATTTCAATGATGGACATTATGTTAAATTAGAAGGCGGCGTAAAATCCTCTTTGTTTGTTCCTATACGTGGGAGCTCCAAAATTCAATTTAAATATGGCGCGGAAGACAAACATGAAATCAGCAGAATTAAATGACGTGCGCCATTTGTCGGGGTATCACGCGCGGAGCCGCCAGAGCCGGGCAATTCCTAAATTAATTGCTTTCCAATAGCACTTTTTTTAATTCCCTTACCGTTACGAGTGACCGGAAGTTGTATGGCTAATCTAATGAATTAGACTCGTATCGTTGTGATCGGATAAATGCAAAATGCAGTGAGCTTTATTGATTAAACTTGTGTAGTGCTAAATAGTGAGCCCTAAAACCTTAAAGTTTTTTTCTGGTGGGAGCATTCCTTAATTTTTAGGGTTCCGAAGAAAAATCGGAACCCTTATAGTTTCGTCAGATCCGTCCGTCTGTCCATCCCTCTGTCCGAAGCAAAGCGCCGAGACCCTTAGTGCTAGAAAGCTGTAATTTGGCATGGATATACACATTTACTAAAATACCAGAATCGTAGAATAAAATATTGAAAAACATTTTTTTTCAGGGTACCTCCCCGACAGATAACGTGAGGATGATTTTTTATTCGTCGCGTACCCTATAGTGTGGGATATCTTTGAAAATGTATTTCAAAAATATTATGAGTCTTCTAAGACTATTTTTGGAATTAGAGGTCCGTTTGCGAAATATTTGGGAATTTTGGTTACAGTCAAGTGTCATATAATATTTTAAAGTTATCTAAAATCTATTTATGCTTTTATGGGTATAGTCATATTTAATATTTTATTCATAAAGTATTTTACCAATTTTCAGTATTTAATTTATACAAATAGAAAATTAAAATTAACCAATAACATGATTGTATGATAACGACAACATAAAATATCAATGTGATTATCACGAAATAAAGGTCAGTGCAATAATTTGATACTTAATAACGCAATAGTTTAATTTAAAATTCTACAATTATGCCTAAATTCTTACATTATGATGAAATTCAGTATAAAGTTGTCTCGGGCTAGTTTTTCGGTAAAGCATTATTCTTTCGCCATTTTTAAATCTCCGCTAACAAATCTCAAGATGAACGTAAATCTGCTGTTAGCAGCTTTACTGGTACAATAAATAAATTTCTTCCGAGAACATAAAATATTTTTCGTACTAACAACATAGAATTATTACTTTGTTCTTAGAAAATTAAATGTATGCATTGATATTAAGGTTACAAAAAAAGTAAAAAACCAAGGCAAAGCATAATTGTCCCACTGCTGGGCTCGGGCTCTCCTCTTACAATGTGAGGGATACAGGCCATAGTCTACCACGCTGGCCGAGTGCGGATTGGTAGACTTCACACATATTTGAGAACTTTATTTAGAACTCTCCGGTGTGTAGGTTTCCTCACGATGTTTTCCTTCACCGAAGCAAGTGATAATCCATACTAATATTATAAATGTGAAAGTGTGTTTGTTTGTTTGTCCGTCTTTCGCGGCGCAACGAATCTGTTATATGGTATGGTTTTTGTGTGTGGAGATAGTGAGGAGGGTGGAGAGTAACGTAGGCTACTTTTTACCGCGGTAAAACATCCCCATGGGAAGATCGATATTTTGTTAGTTGCTAGATATTTAGTTCCGGATGTTGTTAATAGATGGCGTTAGTAAAATTCATTTGCAAGTTCTAAGAAAAGTAAGTAAGTAGGATTTGTAAAAAATCGATTTCTACCGCGGGCGAAGCTGCGGGCAAAAGCTAGTTAACATCATATATTATAATACGCACATAATATTTGAAAATTAGAGATGCGTGCCAGGATTTGAACTCGGGTCCCTTCGTTCGGGAGACCAACGTTCAACCACTAGGCTATCACTGCTTTTACACTGCTTTTACACAACACACAACTTAATCTTAATCAATAATGGTTTTCGTTACACAATTACTTAATATTTAAGTACATTTTGATTCACTTATGTAATGAACTACGTTCATTCTGTTACCTGTTTTATCGATATAATTATTTTACAGCATAAATTATTTTGTCCTTAGGGTCATACTATAGTCTAGTCTGGGAAAAACACAACTATGTTGCTAGTAGTTAAACACTAACTTTTATTTGATAATGATTTAATATTAATTTAAAGAAAAATACATATTAGGCTTTGATCTGAGCATCGCGTCGGCCAGTATTTTATAATAATATTTATTTTTAACATTTTAACTCACGTGGTACCAAACACTTTGTCTTGTATCTTGTAATCTTAGTAAAGTAAACCACTGTAAAGACGACGTAATTATGATCAACCAATTTTCTATTTGACATTATTTCTGTGATGCTAATAATAATATTATAGAATATTCAAAACAATACCACTTACGGGTATGTACTTAACGATTAAATAAATAGATGTTATGTTCAGGACAGCTAATATCAAATTTAATTATACTCCAATTTTGTTCCCTCCAATAAATCTACACTGAGATCTGGAATCCATTTGTAATTGCGTTATATTCAGCGAATCAGCTTCTGCTCCAAGTAAAGAAAACGAGTTTGCGTTAGCGAGTAATAATCGATAATACAGCGATTACGAGAACAAATGTTGACGTTAACATAAACTCATTTTTCTTAAGTTTTTAACCCCCGACGAAAAGAGAGGGATGATGAGGATGGGGAGGGATGGAGATGCGTGTCTGTGTATCTTTGTATCTGTGTGTCTGTGTATTTTGTGTATCTGTGGATCTGTATGTCTATCTGTAGCATCGGAGCTTCCAAACGGATGAACCAATTTTGATCAAGTTATTTTGTATGAAAGGTAACTTAATCGAGAGTGTTCTTAGCTATGTGTAGGTAAATCAAACAGTCGTGGGTGTTTTAAATTTTAATTTAAGATTATCCATAGTGTTCTGGGTAAATGTTTTAGTGAGAAGTAAAGAATTAGAGTTTGAAAGACAAATCCAATCTGAGTAAGCTCGCGCTTCGGACTGCAACTGAAACAATGAATAAAGTTTGAAAGCATCCAGTGGCGATGGAGGGCGGATTAATGAAGAAGACTCAGGTGCCGCTAGATGGCGCGCCATGCGACACTGTCCTGTACTCGCACGTGTCCATTGTACAACGTTTTCTTTTTATTTATACCAGGGCCGTAAGGCCGTCAAATTGACCTCATCTTTGCGATAACAACGGAGACCACTGACAATTGAACATACCCGAAGCACGTAAGCGCTCAACAATCTTTGATCACCAACCAATAAGCCAGCATACATTTGCTTAATTAGTCGAACATTTACGATCGATTCAGCTTTGTTATAGGCGCTTATGTTACTGCGTAGTACTACTTGTAGGGTAAGTCCAGGATAGATGCCCTACTTTTTGAAATCAATTTATATCTCCTGATTTAATGTCAGGAACACAATAAGCGTGACATGTATAAAAACTCTGATCTTTGGTCTACCATAATGCAGAGACAAAAACTCGTACTTGTTGATACTTTATATAACTTTTTATTTTCTTTACAACTCTTAAATTTTAGGGATACTTGCCTCATAGAGGATAGTTGCCTCACGACTAAAATCTGGAAGAAGGATACGTGCCCCATTGGGAAAAAAACCTCTATTACGTTTGAAAATTTGTTGTTTTTAAGGTAAAAATAAACCTAAATACAGGGTATTTTTCAAACTAAAAATATGTGTGTGTGTTACAAAAAATTGGATTAGAGGATAGATGCCCCACCAAAAAAATTGAGAATCCACAAAAATACTGACAGATATCTAAGGGAGACCATACACGATCAAGTGTACTTGATGATAAAACAACATTTATCATTAATTCACGTTATTAAATGATGACATATTGTGAAAATTGAATTATTTTATTATTTTTATTTATTAAATATTTTATTTTATTTATTTGACATGACGATTTTCCTGACAAAGTTTGACAATAATTAAATTATCAATAATTTGACATCATTTAATTTTATAAACTGGCATATTACACTAACATCTGTTATGTAATGTAATTTGCATCGTGGTTTTCTCATAAGTTATAATTTGTATATTTTTTAACTAATCTATCGAATTGGGGTCACCTGTGAAGTTAGATATGGTGTGATTTAAAATAAATAAATGAAAAATTTCAAAAAACTAAAGGATATGTATATGTTCATGAGGTATGTGCCTCATTTAGGGATAGGGCATCTATACTTCAAAAAAAACAGTGCGTCTATCCTTTTCTTAGAGGATAGATTCCTATCGCAGCCAAACTCATTAAATAACATCTGAATTTAAAAAAAGGCTTTTATTACATTGTATTCTTTACCCCTCAATAGATTAACATAAAATCAAACGAATTGACTTACCATATAAAAAATACGAGCGACAACAAAAAACCCACGTAAAATTCTCACGCAAATTTTCGTTGTCTCTTAAGTTTGAGCGGCCGTAACTGGATAACGCGACCTCGCAGCGTCTTGTCGCACCGTGTACCAGCTGAGGGCGGAGGAACCTTTCGACGCGCATTGATTATGTCGGCAATCGTGTGCGCGAAACTAGAGTTTTAGAATTTGAGGCGTCTATCCCAATGCGGCATCTATCCTGGACTTACCCTAAAGGTATGTTATATGTATATCAGTGTCTATGGTATATGGTCATCTTGGTATTGTGGTTGTTTAACAAGGATCCGAGAAGACATTGATAGACAGCACTGATGCTGTCCTGACGTCACAACCGCTAACTTGTCCGCAACGCTACACATATAAAGGACAAGCTGAGACACTGTCTCCATATACATTCGTAGGTTTGAATATAGCGCTACACATAATATGGAAACTAACTAGTCATAAAACCAAGCGAGAGACAATTATTGATGATATGTCTATGTATATACGTTTGATACGCTTTTAATTGCAATAGAGAACTGAGAACCTAGGTTTACGTTAGAAACTTAAAAATGATCAAAACTCTTGTCTTTTGAAGATTCTCAAGATTTCCATATTATAATAATTCTAATATTTACCACAGTTAGTACAGATCAATACAAAATTAATTATTGGTTATTCGTATCAACGTCATATTTCTCGATTCAGCAAGGCTATTCTGTTTTGTAACTCGACAGCGGAATCCGCGATGAGTGTCAAAATTCCTTGCCAAAATTGACACTCATCGCGGATTCCGCTGTCGAGTTCCATAACAAAATTGCCTTGCTGATTCTAAAATTGCTATTTGACATCAATACGAAGCTGAAACCCAAAAGCAAAATAGACATTGGTACTGCCCAGACAAGTTGCTTCAACTTCTACCTAGTAATTTTATAGTTCTAAACTTTAGAATAGTGACTAAAGTATGACCAGTTAACAATAGCGTGGGCAGAATGTGAAATAGTCGTACGTACTTGCATGTTGTAAACTGTCTACAACTTGAAATATCTACCACACATTTAAGGCAAAGCTGCAGAAACTGCAAACTGTCCCTTGGTGCATAATTTGGGAGTCAATACACTTATGTTAATTATGACGTGATGTAACAAAATTATGTGATAATCTAAAATTAAAATTTTATTAACGTCAGTCTTATTAACACTGAACATAACTAAGAACACTCTCGATTAAGTCACCTTTCAAACAAAAAAAAACTAGATCAAAATCGGTTCATCTTTTTAAGAACTACGATGCCACAGACAGACATATCTACAGGTCCAAAGATACAGAGATACACAGACACGTCAAACTTATTACACCCCTCTTTTTTGTCGGGGGTTTTTATGCAACTATAATAATTTATAATTAACTTTTAAACGCGGCGTTTGATATGTCAAACTTTATGTTTAAAAGGTTTTTGATCTTCTACGTTTGGTTCTAATTTATACGCAAAATTTTAGGCTTAACGGTTTAGTGATTAAGCGTTTGTTTAGGATTTAATGTAAACATCCAGGTAATTTCCTTTCACTTACAATAAAGGATTCCGTTGTCGTGAACTAATTTTACTAGTAATAGGAAATTTACTCGTAAAATTAGTGATTTTGTATTTATATTTACGACTGATGACTATTTTAATTAATCAAGAATGTTTTTAAGGAAAGTTAAAAAGGTTTTTATAAGCTGGACATTTCTGACAGGCACTTTGAACCCGTTGTTGACACTAGGAATATAATTTTTTGGCAGCCTTTTTACAATATTGATGGGCTTAAAAGTTAACATTAATACCACAAAAATTTACAAGGACTTATATTGTACTAGCTGAGAATGTTGACATTGTTAATATCTTGGTTTCTAAACAACAACGGGTCAAGATGAAACATACACCAGATTTTAAGTTAGACTTTCAGCAATAAAATTCTGATAATGATGATGATTTGCACGATGCATGAGCAAACATACAGATAGACAAAAGACAAATGCTTTCTTTTCTTGTGCTGCATGCATAATAATGCACAATGTATTTTATCCATTTAACTTTAAAGTTGAATCATATTACGTCACATACGTTTTTGCTTAGAAATTTCTGTAACAACCGTGTAACCAGACATTAGGCTTTGCAATTTGCAACGGACGCATTGTCACACATGTATGGTAACCGCTAGCATATCCGTAACATGTCTACTCAAAGGACAAGCCCGTCCATTATGTACAACCAGAGGTCCTCTTACGACATTCTGCCGACACACGGTCATCTAATATAGTCTGTATATGATTAGTGGGAGAATTATAAAATAGAAAATATGTAATTTAAAGAGCTAAATACCCTCGTAATAAGAGTGCCTTAGATGGGAATTTTAAACTAAGACATTATCGAAAACCAGGAGCTCATAATAAATTGTTGTTCAATCAAATAATTAAGTTATTATTCTCTTATTTGTAGATATTAATAAAATTAATTAGCAGTTGTTTTGTTATATTGTTGAATAACATGGCATTCTTGAGATTCTGTGATTTTCCGTGTCATTTAAAAGAATAACTATAAAAATTTACATTAAAGTTTATTTACTAGACGTCAGTTAATTACGAAAAAAATACGAGAAATAAATTTAGATTTTCTTTTAAATTACAATTATTCTTATTATACTACTTAAGGTATTAGACCTTCAAACGAGCAATTTTTTATATTCTGAGTCACCGAAACGGCTCTAACGATTTTCATGAAATTTAGCATTGAGGGAGTTTCGGGTGCGATAAATGGATCTAGCTAGGATTCATTTTTAGAAAATGTCGTTTTATCCGTGTTTTCAGGCAATGAAAAACTGCTACAATAGACTCTTCCTGACATCTATTGGCGAGTAGCAACACTAAAGCTACTTCAGTAGATGGCGTTGTTTGTAAAAAAAATACCGAGCAAAGCTAGGTCATTCGGGTACTCAAATATTTATCTACTTACATTAGTAGCAAAGAGTATCCAAATAATCACTTTATAAAAGTTCTACTATAATAATTGTACGGTCGATATTCTCGTTTAAGAAGTGTGCAATGAAAACACTTAACAGAACAGGAGCGCTCTGCTTAAGCTGCCTGTGTAGCTGTAGATCTTACAGAAAGGATATTAGACTTCAATAATAAACAGAGAGAGGTTATCTTAACTTCGAATCAAAAGTATTATCTCAGTCGAGGAGTAATAATTAGCTGAAATATACGAATAGATAACTAAGATATACTAAGGGATATCTGCTACAGTCACCTTAAAGCAAATGCAGACAAGGAAAGAAAATATAGGATATTATTTTAAAGTTTTCATAATGTTTCATCTTAAGGCCATCAACGACGCTTCGCAAATCCAAAAAACAAGCATGCATATTTTGTTGATATGAAATTGGGTGGAACTTACACTAGGCCTTGTCTATTGTTCTTTTTTTATATAACTAGCCGACAAAGGAGCCCCTGGGATAGCCCCTGATATAAAATGGCGACTTTATGCTCCATGCACATCAGTAGCGCCGAAGATATCTCCTACCAAGAAACAGGAGAGAGAAAGAAAGAAATGGGTCCTCAGCCGGAACACGAAGAGGCGTTTAGCAGCCAACTCAAAAAAGAAGGTGATACCAGTAGCTAGCCGGTAGGCAGTGCAAGTTTAAGCACTACCAGCGCCCTGGACAAGATTTCTACGGCGCCCCATGTCTGCCATTGAAACCCATACGAAAATAATAAATATGTAAATCCATGCCAAGTTATAGCTTTCCAGCTTTCAAGCAAGGTCTCGACGCTATGCTGCGGACGGACGAACGGACAGACGGACAGACATGACGAAACTATAAAGGATTCCGTAATGACAACCTGCGGCGCCCCTTCAAATCTGGCGCCCTGGGTGGTCGCCCAACCGCGCCCTACCCTAAGGCTACGTCCGCACAGACAGGCGGCTTGCTTAGCGCCTAGAGCCTAGTGGTTTGCATTCTGACTACTTGCTAGGATACAAGGTGGCCGCACTGAGAGGTGGTTTGCGTGGTAGGTCACTAGGTGCCTTGGTCATTTTGCTTGTCGACACGTTGACGAAATGTCACTCTCAAAAATATCTTACAAAATTAATGAAATAAATGCAACAATTTCTCGTTTCAGCTTTTAGTTTATGCCATTGACATTCATCAATAACATTATAGCCATGACAACCCGACCGTCAATGTCATTTTTACTTCAAAAATGCCTAGCGCCAAGTGACAAAAAACCAACACGTTTGTTTACTTCGATACACGCTAAGCAACTATTTAGGCACCAAGCGCGCAGTGCGGCCAGTCGCGAACACTCTAGAGCGTTCGTTATACGAAGCTACTCGCTATGTGACTAATTAGGCTCTAGGCGCTAAGCAAGCCACCTGTCTGTGCGGACGTAGCCTAACGCCGGCACTGCCGCTAAGCTTCACAAAGAGATGTTCAATAGGATGCATTAAGAGTGGAGGAGGTTGATTTGGGTTCAAGAACCCAACCTGCTTACACCTCTATAATTAGGTATAGTATCACGCCTGTAATGCATTACTTCATAAGGCTCATTTCCGTTTTATTACATAAAGTGTGACCGTTATTTAAAAGGTTCATTCCGGGAAAGTTTTGCTTGCGACAGATTAATTAAATCCACACTTATCTTAATCACAAAGTTCTTAAGCCTTTACTCCTTGACTTGGTTACACTATTAAGAAACAAGATTTATGCACCTTGGTTTACGTGCCAAGGAGGTAATTTGTAGGTCTCTGCTGTTAAATAACGTAGGTTTTGCTATTAATAAAATGTATCGGCTTAGTTCATAAAGTCCTGAGCGATTTCCAGCCGATCGTAGTGTATGCGATATCTTCTGCGTAATTATGCAATCAGGAAAACAGAAATTTCTAGATCGTGAGTGTGTTGTGAGCATATCTTTTTTTTTAATGCCACGTCCGACATTAAATATTACATTACATTAATTTCATAGATATGCTTAATATGTTAGTAGTGAATTACTGAACATATTGATATTGTGGACAAGTATTGGAGTCTTAGATATATTTATAAATCTACCATAAAAGGCAAAATGAAAAAAAAATACATAAAGAAGAATAACAAAAGAGCAGAAGATTAATGTATCACAAGATTATAATACATTACATACTGAAAATTGTAAAGGAGCTGTGCAGTTTGCAAGGAAAAGAAAAGTTTAAAGAAGTCTAATACAGAGATGTTTTCCGCTTCGAATGTAACAATAACAGCCGTTAAACTTGGAACAAGTTCTAGAGCTAGTCACATTATGATAAAACATGCTTTGCTTTCAACACAACGCCAATTTGTAGCATGAATATTTGAATGAGATAGAAATAATATTAAATTTAATTAGTTATGTAACTAGCTACTGGCAAATTTCTCAAATATTTCCATGCTAATGTAATAATTACATAGCAGTTGTAAATCCATGTCAAAGACCTTTGGAAGGCGTATATCTTCCGATTCATGGATAGGCGTAACTCCTCCGGTGATCCACATTGGAGCCGCGTAGGTATGCTTTAATCTTTCTGGATTAAAACCAGGTAATTTCAATAATGAACGGTACCTACCTACTCCAGTTTCTAATTTTCCGCGCTCTTTTTCCTAATAATCTCTGAATAGTCAGAGAATTTAAACAAAACTTGTCCATAACATGAGCCGATTTAATGCCGGTCAGAGTTTACGGAACATTCGTTAACATGCTGCCGTTCTGGCAAAACAATCAACTCCCTTCCCCCACTCTTTACCGCTCCACGACCCGCCTTAGGTGATCGGTCTCTAACAGAAGTTTAGAACATTGTATTAAAAACAGGCATTTACATGACGCGCAGGCTACGTATTTCTGTACTACAGTAGGTAATTATAGTCCATCTTTGAAACGCCAAAGGTAATAAATATTACACTATCAATATTCTGAAACCTTTAAAAACACTTTTTGTCCTTTGATATAATTTCCATACATACTCGTAAATCACCAAGGATTACAGTAATAAACCGATTTCGATTCAAAATCCGCACAATAAAATGCTATTTCGTTATAATGAGTCAGTTATTGTCAGTAAAAATGTAACGTCAGGAAAATTGCATTCAACGTGGCGGGCACCGCAGTTTCGGAATCCGCACTCCGCACTCCGCACTCCGCACTACCCAGTCCCGCAGTTTTCACGTTCTGTCGATTTAATGCCATTACGCATTTAATGTAACGCCCGTGAATTATGGCCGATTTTATTTTATGGGCATTAAATTTTAATGACGATGACTAAATTGCACGTCTAATTACTGCACTTGTTTGTTAATTCATTGTAACTGTACCCAGTTTTAATGCATCTTTTTGTGTAGTGGATTATTAGGTAACTATAAGTGATACTTTTGTATATCACTGAAAGCTTAATGGTTTGAATGTCGGTCTTTAGCTTAAGGAGACCAATTTCGACTTTGGCACATACATCTGATTTTTAAAGTACCTTGCGTATAGATACGTACAATTACACATGCCAAGATAAAGGAAAACATTTTATAGAAACAATTACAAAAATGACTATAATTATTTTAACGTAAATGTTAATTTAATTATACCATCAAATTTTATAATGTAAGAATCGATCATTATAATATGCTACTCATACCAAGTCTCGATGTACTTTAGGGTTTCTATGTATAAAAATTACATTTAACATTTTTCATAGATACGAGTAGCAGTCAATGAACTAATATACTATAACTAATATACTATAGTATATTCGTTCATTGGTAGTAGTAGTCTACATATCTCAAATCCCAATGCTTCAATGAGACTGATGGATTTTGATAATAACTAATAACTTAAGTTTACTTTTTGCAGGAACGAGAACTTTGTAAATTAAATTATTGTAAGTACATACTTTTATTCACAGAAGACATTTGGTACATAATCGTAAACATTCAGCATTTCTCCTGCCAATGATGCACATAACAAACTGCGTCGCGAAATGCAGCGAGATACCCATGAATTATGAATACTGTACGTTCATGAAAAATAAATATGAGCGCTTTCATATTTTCCCCACTGTCCCCTTTTAAATTATATCCTCTGAGTATTAATATATGTAAGTCGTATTTTGTTGCAGCTAGTAGGTATTTTTGCCAAGTACATCTTGACAGTATAAAATGAACAAGGACCTGTACTTGCCATACAAATTGAGAGTAAGTTAGTGGAATGGAACTAAGTAGTAGAACTATCAATAATGACAGACAGACAGACGGACAACGAAGTGATCAAATCCCGATTTTTTCCTTTTGAGGTATGGAACCCTAATTAGTGTGATTTATTAGCCCACTATCATTCTCTAGGCTACGAGAGTTTGCAAATATGCCAAAACACTTCGAGTAAAAGTAGTTAGATAGCACCAAACCATTATTTTATCTTTTATCTTTATACAGGCTTCCGCGACGGCACTTATTTTATTAATTCAAAGCTTTTGTTAATTTATCAGATTGTTAGTTTCCTGCAAATTGAATTAAAGTGTAAGTTAGTTATAATTACAAATCTAATATCCATAGACCAGCTCTGTCGCGATGTTAAGCGTTTACCACTATGGGGCTTATCATTAACCCTTCGCACTATTAATCTTCTTTGTAACGCGTACGCGGTCGCATATTGAGAAATTATACCCTTTCTTCTATATCCGCACAGATATAATGACGTATTATATTATTATGTATTGTACATACTAATAAGTGAACTTTTATGGAGCAGCAACGATACATTCATTGTAGATAAGGGGTTGAAAACATTTATTTGTTAGAATTTATCGAGCCATTGGTTGTATCGTACTTGCGTCAGGCTTGGCTGTTTATTTATCTTCTAATTATTTATTGTTGCATTTGTTTAAAACAACTGGACGTATTTTTTTAATCCAAAAATCTGAAGCCAAGTCAGTGTAGAAATTTTAGGTAAAATTACATACATTAACATTATTGAATAACATAGGTACCCTATGTTTAATTCATAAAACTGAAAAAGCGAATCTAAAGGATGAAAATCTTAATATATATAAATTACGTGTCACGTTGTTTGTCCGCGATGGACTCCTAAACTACTTCCGATTTTAATCAAATTTGCACTCCGTGTGCAGGTTGATCCAACTTGAAAGATAGGATAGCTTACAATGTTCCTTAAGGCACACGGAAGGTTTTAATAAAAAAAAAATCTTTTGACAGAACGAAGTCTGTCCGGGCAGCTAGTATCATTTAAATATAATATGACTATACTTACAATTATTTATAATAATTATAATCTAATATTCTAATCTAATATTAATATTTGAGTAACATGATAAGGATTTTTGAAGCGAAACGAGGATAGGTTAGCTAATTAGTTAAGAATGCTTTTATTTGTGTGTGTGCATCCCTATGAACGAAAGCAGGCAATACATAGTAGATTGTACATAGAACTGCAGATACAATAGATGCTGTCCTATTTGTAGACGAGAACTAGCGAGCTCATTTACTTTTCTCGCTACTTATATTACTGCGTTCACTGCACAAACGCAAATGACACAAATTAGTCTTACAGGTTTGTACTCCTTGTTACAGAATGGCTTCACCCATCAATGGTCCACTGCTGGGCACGGGTCTCTCCCCTTGAGAAGGCCTATATCATACTTCACCACGCTCTGCTCCAGTGCGGATTGGTGGAGGGGTTAGTGGCTAATCCAACCTTCGGAAGTTTTCATGTCGCCCAAGGGCTTACGATAACAATCGGGACCGCGGGATGGCTTTACGTGCACTTGTTACAGAATACTATTATTATTTTTACCTTAGTTTTTATAGTAATAAATCTCTAGTTAATTTACATGAAATTAAATTATTTTAACATCGTCGTCATTAACTACTGCTTACTACAAATAAGCTACTTTGTATATCTTTTAGATTTTAAAATCAAAAAGTAAATTAGCTTTAAAATATTTTAGATGTTGTGTCGCAAATAACTTTAACAGAAGACAAATATAACAGCAGAATAAAAACTTTCTACCAGACTATCCTTTATGAATTATATAGCGCATACTGCGTCATCGAATGCTGCGAAATACATTGCATGAATTATGGCAACTGACCGGTCATGAAAAATACAATTTTCATGCTTTATATTTTGCTGAAGACTTTAACTGGAATAATCAATTTTGGCAGAAGTATTAATATTATCAATATGAAAGCAGTTTCGTAAAACATGTTTAAAATCATAATATTTTCTTATCATAAATCCATGGGTTTATATGGCTGCCACGAGACAGTCAAGCTATACTTTTTGACCAACATGTGTGCCTTAGCTCTTTATTAGATCTTATAACTTTTTAACATTAAAAGCGTAATTATGAGCTCGTTAGTCTTGAATCCGTAGACTAAAGCATTAAAATATGCTACAGCATTTTATACAGTATTCTGCTAGCCACTTTGTCTGCGTGAATTTTATAACACCATCCATTATTGCAGGTCCTCATTATAGTGTCTGTATAGGCAATATATTTCCCGTCCGCACACCCTGTCGCCGCATGAAATAAGGTGAAAACATTTATATGAGACCACAAAATACGGAGACAACAAAAGTATAAATTCATGTAAGCGTGCTCGAGCAACGCACAGATGGAAACCATCGAAATAATAAGTGTGATTATGAGGAACTGAGCGGTTCGATCCCGTTTTTCGTGTCCCTGAACGATGTACATACGAGTACATTGGTGTCGGTGGTGTATGTGGCTTTGCTAGAGCGCGCTTTTGTAGAATTATCTTTCTGTGTAGTGTGATTTTGTGATGATGATGATACTTTGTGTACCGTGGTTGTACTAGCGTTAGTTGTTGCGGTAATACTATCCTACTAATTGCGCGCATATTGCACGGAGTCAAAAATGTTTTTGACATCAAAATGTTTTTCAATAACCAAAGGTATACAGTTATCTTCTTAATATATATAAATTACGTGTCACGTTGTTTGTCCGCGATGGACTCCTAAACTACTTAACCGATTTTAATCAAATTTGCACACCGTGCGCAGTTTGATCCAACTTGAAAGATAGGATAGCTTACATCTCAAAATAAAAAAACTTTTGACAGAACGAAGTCTGTCCGGGCAGCTAGTATTATATAAAACTTTACTTTAACTAACATGTAATAGATTTTTTCAATACAATTCTGTTAGTTAGATTGCATATTATGCATGAAAGCAATCAATTAGGTACAGAAGAAAAATTATCTCATCAAAAACATATTTTTTTATACCGAATAAGTTAGTGCGAAATAAATGTGAAATGAGAGCTAAATCCAAAAAAAGAAGAATTGAGATCAAAATGGCTAAGTTCTGTGTAGAAAAGCCTAAAATTTTAGTCACAGGAACATGTAATTCAAGCTCTAAATTTTTAGGGTTCCGTAGCCAAATGGCAAAAAACGGAACCCTTATAGATTCGTCATGTCTGTCTGTCTGTCTGTCTGTCTGTCTGTCTGTCCGTCCGTATGTCACAGCCACTTTTTTCCGAAACTATAGGAACTATACTGTTGAAACTTGGTAAGTAGATGTATTCTGTGAACCGCATTAAGTTAAGTGAAGTAATTAAGATTTTCACACAAAAATATCAAAAAAAAAACAATAAATTTTGGGGGTTCCCCATACTTAGAACTGAAACTCAAAAAATTTTTTTTCATCAAACCCATACGTGTGGGGTGGGGTATCTATGAATAGGTCTTCAAAAATGATATTGAGGTTTCTAATATCATTTTTTTCTAAACTGAATAGTTTGCGCGAGAGACACTTCCAAAGTGGTAAAATGTGCATGCAAACTTCCACCGAAAATTGGTTTGAACGAGATCTAGTAAGTAGTTTTTTTTTAATACGTCATAAATCGTAAACCGTAATTTACCTCGATCAAAGTTACAACGAACTTCAAGAACTTTTATATTATGTTACTTACTGCTACGGAACCCTTCATGGGCGAGTCCGACTCGCACTTGGTCGCTTTTATTGACTTGGTTAGTTTTCACGTTAGGTATGTGATTGTGTATATTTATCTTCGTTAAGTCTGTTATGTTGATAATATTATGTAAGGTTGGTAATACGTAAGTTACCTTTCTAAAATTTGGTTTGTTCGTAGCTAACTAATGAAAACTAGCTAGTTTTCCTAAACGAATTAAGAGTAGTTAATAGTATTATAATTAAATATTTAATATTTAATATTATACGAATATGAATATAACCATATTAACATCATAACTATAGGCTTATTACCTTCTGTGTAGAACGTCAGATTTCGTCAACTATTTCCCAGTACATTTAATCAAATGAACATAATAAGGACGTGCTCGGCATACTCACTGAGGGAGTTCGCACACTTTACTGAAGTCGTCGTAACTAATTTTCAAAAAGTGTTACTCTAGGATCATTACCGCAAGATGTAAGCATCGCTACGACAGTTAAAAAAAATAAATCGCAGACAAATAGTTTTGATTCTTCCTTCGCTAATGTTCCTTTGCTTTTATTGCCTTTGGATAAATGTATCATAAGAAACCTGAGGCTAACGAAACAAAACAACTGCAATTTAATTAGTAGAAGTTTATTTTAGGTAGTTGGAAATGACTACTATTGATCAGCGCAATATAATCTCAAAAATATTTTATCTAAATTGAGAAATAATATTTGAGGACCACGTCACTAACCATCTGATCTTCAATCTACTTCTACTAGCAATGCTTTAAGAAATACCAGTTATCATAAGTACTAAACACAATTAAAGTACTGTGATAAGCCCTTATTATTTTTTACCCCCTCCTTCGTTCCAAAAAGAACACTAAAGAATATTATATTACAGAATAGTATTTTATTTTATTTTGTTCATCGTCATTCCTCAATTATCTTTTTTAATGTACCTACTATAAATTATCTCATCTGACTCATAACAATGCAAATAAATAAATACTAAAGAGTATGAGGCGTGATACGGAAGACTATCATATACTCACGTATTATCGATATTATCACGCCCTTATTTAGTGATTTATAAACATAATTTGTTAAGATTAATTAAGCTAGCATAAACAATCTAGTCACGTCCATGTACAACATAAATAGTGATTAATAAAGCAAAGGGGATGAGAAGTCTCACTTGACACCTAAACTGTGGTTGGATACTTATTCTCGGAGATACTCTCTCCGAGACCGCCCCCTGTTCCCACATCACAGTATTTATGTTTAATTTTATTACTAAATATTTACTGAATTACCTAAAAACTAGTGTTTACCAGGGTTTTTGTTTGGTATATCATTTTGTTTATACATATAGTATCTTAAAAAGACCTTTTTTAAATAAAATATCATTAATAAATTGTTGATGTCAGATATAGTGTGTCGCGTCCTTTACTCAAATCCGTGGCATTCGACACCGTTCCTGGTTTCATTAAGCCTTAGCAAATTTACAGGGGGATACGTTTTGTATGCCACGTATGTACCATATGCAAATACCATTAGAGAAATTAGCGGTAAATGTTCGTTTAGTTACGGAAACTTTCATTTAAAGATTTTTCATATTATCTACACTTAACTTACCATAAACTATAATTGGATAAAGAGAGTTTATAAGACAATGATGTATGAAAATGAAAAACAGGCTTCAACCTTTAATAGCCCTCTAATGAGCTTGGGCCTCCTCTCCCCAAGCTCATTAGAGGGCTATTAAAGGTTGAAGCCTGAGAGGCCTATAGCATATTCCACCACGCTGCTACAATGCGGTTTGGTGGAGGAGTTAATGGCCAAACCAAATGTAAGAAGTCAAGCCGCCCGAAGTCCTCCAATATGACTTAACATCTGCTATGTTATGAAAAGGACCAGGATGGCTTTACGTGCCCTCAGAAGCACGGAAACGCTCAAGAAATGTTTGCGACCAGCGGTCATCCATCCAACTACTGACCGCTTCCCTGTTTCTTCACCCTGTGAGCGTTTAAAATATCACTTGATTGTAAGTATTTTAAATTTCCTTTAAGAAACCTTTTTCCCTTCAATTCTCTGACCCTCTGAAACTTGTAATTTTCCTGGTTTTTAACATTTTTTTGCTTATCTACGACACGGGGAACACTTTACATTTGTTTTGCTTAGAAATTTACTAAAAAGTAACACGTTGCGACGCTTTGTGTTGTAAATGAATATTCATACGCTTAATCGCTTAAGGTTATCATTCCTTCGTATTCATTATACGGCGCAAATCGTATTTGGAGCTGAAAATAAACAGGGAAAGCATTTATTTTCTTTGAAACTTTTATCATATATGTCATCAAACAGTCTACGTTTTAATCTAGGCTTCATCATTATCAAGATACCATCATTTTGCTGTAGGACGTAGGCTAATCGAAGGAACCCAATGTTAAAAATGTTTCACGATTGATTCTAGATAATGTAATAAAATAATTTTAATTTACATTTTATAATAATGATATATGTATGTGAGTTGTTTGTTCTTATTTTAAATAAATAATTCGAGTAAAGTAACCGTTAGTGACTCTGAGTTGGGGCGTTAGACTAGACGGTATTTTGCTAGGTACTCAAAAATCACTATGAAAGTGCAGTTGGGATTAAACGAATGTACGGAGTCCAGCTAACAGTAAAAGGATGAAACAAGTTCCTCTGTTCTTCATCAGAGTTCCAGTAGAAATATTTTGGACAAACTGAACGGGATGGTACCTTGGGCAATGACCCGTAAAATGACAAAAAAGACCTACTTTTGGGACAACTGTATAATAAATAAATAAACGCTTACACACTCACACTCTTCACTAATATCTGTATCGCGGGTGGCATGGACGACACATATAATAGATCACAATAACACCTATGTCCCGAGTACAAATATTTATGTGTCATATCTGCTCCGGCCGGGAATCGAACCCGGAACCCCTCGCTTCGCTGGCAGGGTCGCTACCAACTAGGCTACAGGGTCGTCTATGTAATGAACTCTTTAATCGAGCAATTATGTATGTGGTATAGGAAAAAAATCGTTTGCATCGGTCCATATTGGCATTAACACGCCTTGAACCTATTACGGTTAGACAAACATTTGTTCTTCGGCCACTCTGCTCAATACGCTAATCCAATTAGCAGAATTCATTATCCGATATCGGGACGTGTTTCTCTGGAATAGTGATCGGTTGAAAGAACCCTCGGAATCCTCTGAAGAGGCACTCGTAGGCGATTAACGGTGGAGTGCGCTCAACCCTTGAACGGGTTCTGTCGGTTTGGCCCCTCTCTTTGTTCGTACGTGGCTCTTCAGCGTACCTGTTATTAACTAATAGCTTTGTTATTAGGTAGGGGAGACTGGGGCTGGTTGTGACATTTTTTTTATAAAGTGTCATAATTTTTTGTTTGTTTGATTGTTTTACCAGAATGTAGGTTTGTTTGATTAAGTAACTATTCGGGTTATTAATTTAAAAACAATTTTAGATACCAGACTATTAGAAGTTATATAAATGAATAAATTCTGAGAAAAGAGACGTGTAACTTTTAGCCCCGCGCCAGGGGCTGGTTGTAACACTATACGGGGCAAAATGTTACAACAAAAACCAAACATAATATAACACTTTTTATTAAGAAAAATAAAATTTTATAACAATTATAATGTCTACAATGCCTAATTGCAATGTCTATATAGCAGTCTTTTGCCTCATTAAAACAAAAACAAAGTAACCTCGTTGAACAAAATTATAATCTTATTTTTTAATTTTACGCCTCAAAAATAAAAAGATAACTTCCAATCCGGTAGAAAATTGTAAATTTCTATATTAAACAAAAACTTAGTATGAATTAACAAAACTTAATATTAGTATGAATTAACAAAACTTAAAATACTTAATGCCTCATCACTTAAACAACAAATTAATAAAGTCTCTCTTTGAAAAAAACAATCAGATACTAAAAGCTAAAAAAACAGTTGAGTCACTATAGTCTGAACAACCACTGTCACAATTCAAACATATGTAGGATAAAACATTTCCATTAGCACATCTTACGTGTGACTATTTCTTACAAACAACTTTGGTATCCATTCCTCACCAGCTCGACTCTGATCAAACAGTTCACAACATATGAGGCAAAAATAATCATCTAAAACAAAAACATAGTAACTTCGTTGAAAAAAATTATAATCTTATTTTTTAGTCTTACATCTCACAAAAATCAAATTTATATAAATTCCAACCGTGTAGAAAATTATAAATTTCTTTAATTAAACAAAAACTTAGTATGAATTAACAAAACATAAATTATGCTCCATCACATGAAGAAAAAATAAATAAAGTCTCTCTTTAAAAAAAATCAGATCCTTAAAGCTAAAATACAGTTCAGTCACTATAGTCTGAACAATCACTTTCGCAATTCAAACATATGTAGGATAAAACATTTCCCTTAGTAAATTTTACGTGTGACCATTTCTTACAAACAACACACTGTACCCATTCTTCACCAGCTCGACTCTGATCAAACGGTTCACAACATATCAGGCAAAAATTATCATCTACACTTTCTTCGTCAGACTCAGAGTCATGTAAAATCTTTCTTTTCACAGCAATCTTCTTTGTTTTCTTAGGCGTTTTCTCCCTCTTCATCTTTCCTGGCTCAGTTGACTTCCCTTTCTTAGTTACCTTTCCTTTTTTTGATGTAATTTCCTTTTTCTTACTCTGTTCCTGGGCCAATACATTTTTTTCAGGCGTATCAGTTAAAATAGCTGATTTGCGAGTTTTTCGTGTTACCTTGTTTGTTCTTGCAACAGCTTTTGCATAAGGCCGAATGGTCTCAGGAGAAAAATTCGTACGTTCATTGGGAATCAGATCTCTGCTACAACCAGCAACTGGAGCATAAAGGGAGCTTTCAAATTCTCTTGCAGCATCTACTACTTCAGTAGCCTCTTCAATAAATCCAGGAATAGGAAACATAGTATTATCTTTGGAGGAATGTGGAGGAGCTGGAGATTGAGTCCCAGTTAAATTAATTGGAGTATTCTCTGTTGAAACAGGCGTGTTTTCAAGATTTGAGTTATCAGCTCCATCTATTGGTCTGTCAGTGACAAAAGCAGACAAGAAATCATCATCCTGAAAAATATCCTTATTAAATGGTGCAATACCAGTCTTTTTAAATCCGTTGATGATGTTAACCGGATTCAGCGCCAAGGGTAAAGCTTTATTCACTATAGATGGAATATTATGGATAGTCATTGTCTTACCCGGATTGTTTCTAAGCCAAGCATCTTGTTGGCTGGCACAGTAATTTTTAAATGGTCCAAAGACCCCCACATCCATGGGCTGGAGCTTATGAGAGCAATGTGGTGGGAAGGACAGCAATACCACATTGTTTTCTTTAGCTGTTTCGACGACTTCAATATCCAAGTGCGAAGAATGATTATCCAATAATAA
This sequence comes from Thymelicus sylvestris, assembly GCA_911387775.1. Lineage (NCBI taxonomy): Eukaryota > Metazoa > Arthropoda > Insecta > Lepidoptera > Hesperiidae > Thymelicus > Thymelicus sylvestris. Next base: position 7,566,733 of record OU426896.1, on the reverse strand, counting down.
GAGCACAGGATCGGATGGAGATGGTTTTACATTGTCTATGAAATGTTTCATAAATATTCTAAATTCAACCCCAGTCATCCAACCACTCGAGTTTCCTGCGCCAATGCAGTCTGGAGGTCCATCGCGAACAAAATAGTCCCTATATTTCATTCGTGGGAAGATAAACATACATGGTATCGAGTTTCCCACTGCATTTGCTGCTACGCAGAGAGTGACCAGAGTCCCTCTCTCCGCTGATGTAATGGAACCAACTTGCTTGGACCCTTTTGGAGCCAAAATTTTTCTAGGCTTCTGCACCGTTGTCACGCCAGTCTCATCTACATTCCATATGCGTGACAAAGGAAATTTATATCTGTCCAACACGTCTGCCAGCTTAGAAAAAAAAATATCGATGTTAGTTTTATTGAATGACGTAGCCCTACTTAGGCTAGTAGCCTCTGGCGATCTTATAGACAAAGACTGGTTCCGTTTTAAAAACGCTGTCAGCCAGTCAACTCCTGCTTCTTTATTGTCAAGCCATGATTGCGGCATTACAATATTGTACTTAAGTGCACAGGCAAATGCTAGTTGCCTGACATCTTTTGGCGTCAATCCGTAGTAAATTTGACTGCATTTAGTCAAGTAACTCACGAAATGCCCTCTTGCTCATCGTTGAAAACCTGTCTATTCTTCTGGTAGCCAACTGTGAGAGATTCTATAGGTGTGCCCTTCTCTTTTGCTTCTTTTCGTTTCTTCAAATATCTTGTAAGCGACATATGACATAGTCCAAGATCTTTTGCGATTCCACGAATTTTTTTAGTTTTATCCTCTTCCAAAATAACTGCTGCTTTTTCGTAAATCTCTTTCGATATTTTTCCACGCTCACTTTTTCTTTTATACGTCCTCATCCTACAAAAAACAACAAATTATGTAGCTCCAGTTATATCAGTCAGCAAGCAGCACTACGGGGCAGGTAGTAACAAATAACAACCTGCCCCGAGCAAATGTCACTTTTAGCCCCAACACCAAAATTGACCTTTCAAGGTTAAGTAGTAAAAACGCAAATAAGTATAACTGTATAAACGTAGATTCGTTGCAAAAAGAAAGGATTAAGGCACACATTACACAACACACATATATCTGCTTTAAAGGAAAAGAGGTTGTAGACCAATATTACGAAAAAACGAAAATGTTACTAACCTGCGGTTTTGACGGCAACATGCACGGGCTCCTCTCACAAAAGCGCTGGCGCCACTGGCTCGCGCGGCGTGCTAGCCGGTGGTGGCGTGATCATTTGTCTCTTTCTAACGTCAATATAGCGTTCTCTGTTTAGCTACCGTTGCCGCTGTAACTACCTACCTCTGTCACGACCAGCCCCAGTCTCCCCTAACTACCCTTTCGCGTTGTCTTATAATGTTACAATTTACTTTTTAATTGTTTCGTTTTTGTAGGATGTAAAATCGTAATTTTACTTCAATGAAGTTTGTAAATAAATTTATAGCAGTAACTGATTATAATTATAATATAACATTATTTATTTTCCGTTTTATATAGATAATAGTACCCGGATAACCGAAGCCTTGGTCGGTTTTTTTTTTGATAAATCGTGTTTTTTGGAAATAATTTCCAGTCATTTTACTATAATACGAGTACTCACGATATTTATTTTGTATTCTGATATTTCATACTCAGTTCATCCGTGACCACGATCCATGCAACTGGGTCGAAATATCGGAATACAAAATAAATATCGTGAGTACTCGTATTATAGTAAAATGTGTTCAGTCCACGATGAGTTAAGTTTAAAATCTTGAATTTCCAGTCAGTTAGTGTTGCCTAACAACACCATCTACTGAAGTAGCTTTAGTGTTGCTACTCGTCAATAGATGTCAGGAAGAGTCTATTGCAGCAGTTTTTCATTGCCTCAAAACCCGGATAAAATGACATGTAAAGCATGAAATTGTACTTGTTGGTTTTAATAAATAAATTAAAAAAAAAAACATTTTCTAAAAATGAATCCTAGCTAGATCGATTTATCGCCCACGAAACCCCCTGCATACTAAATTTCATCGAAAATAGTTGAAGCCCTTTCCGAGACTCAAATTACATAATTACATATTTACATTACAACAACAAAACACTGACATATAAATGTTCCAAACATTCCTGGGGAAAATCTTACCTATTTTTGGGATAAGCTCTCACCTTTTTTCACAAAGGTACCTAAATGTAATTATAAGTACAATAATTAGTAGATTTAGTCGTAACACAATGGTATAAGTTCAGAATGCAACATTATGTGTAATAGTGTTCCGTGCCTCGCAGCAATTAGTAACACACTAGACCTACGTGTTGTTATTGTGGATCTAATGTGCGTTTACATTGAAACAATAGTACCTATAACAATTTGCAGAGGTCTATCACTTGTGTTGTTGAAAATAACATAAAAAGTAATAATAATGTAGCTCAGTAACTCAGTTGGTACAGATATCTCCTTAAGAGCAAAAGTTCCAGGGTTCGAATTCTGGCTGGAGCAGACATTTATGTGATTAATGAATGTTTTTCAATGTTGTTGAATGTCATAAATCAAGTTAGCGTGTGTTTATCTATCGTATTAATAATTTATCTTATTAAATATTATTAGTATCCATTAAATTAATTATATGACAACTAATCTTAGTGCTAAGTGTAATTCTACAATATTATTACCCCAATGCACGTACCCAAATGCTTTTTGAAATATCATACGTTGCGTAGCTTCCCTCAACATCATACCAACTTAACTTTTAAAGAAATGACGTTGACTCACTCAGAGTTGTAACTATGTAAACTAAACATTATTTTTAGACTCATTTCAACTCAATATGAATAGTATTGCTTACCTGCGCATTTTGTTTACGAACTAATTAGCAGTGATTTAATTGAAAAGTAATTAAGGTATTCTGTGCATGATAATATTGTATGCAGCAGATCAGTGTTTGCTGTCACTCCATTTAATAAATTAGATTCTGTTAATATTTTGAAGTCAAAAATTAACGCATAGTTTACGTATTGTTTGAGGACAGTATTACATGATGCTAGAGGTGGTATCTGGCTGGCTGTAATGCCTGTAATTATGTATATTATTATCATCCAACTTGTCTATGAAAAGCAGTTCATCCATTTTAATTAGCGAGTTCACCATTTCTTAATTGGTAGATATTATCAAAGTTTATGATGTTGCAAATATACCTGAACCTTTTCAATTTCGATTGATTGATGCGGCTCAATGCTAGCGATGGGAAATATCGTTACTTTTATTTCACTATCAAGTCCGTGAAATTATTTATTTTTGTCACTGTTAAATCACCCGTGAAAAATCACCACTGGTATATTTCATTATTGACGAGTATTGTCACAGTGGGTGCATTTTATTCCGTCCGTTACATTTCGCAGTGATAGTGACTTGATTCAGTCATTACCAAAGCTCAGCGGTCAACTTACCGGCGACGATTTGTTGACGTTGTAAAAGGGGATTCCCTACTCAAAAAATTATTCCTTCCCCATAACTAGACACAAAAACCCACGATGACTTAAATCTCACAGACATCCCTCTAAATGTATTTATTATAAACTCCCACAACCCAACCAATTTCGAGAACCGAATTCAACAAGGTTGCAAACTAATTCACAGACCTGCACTCACACCTTGACCTCTCCCCTTCCAGAGGGCTGACCCATACAATATTTTGAATTTAAATGGCTAAACTCCCGTTGGCCAGTCAGTCCCAGGACCTCTGACTACTTTATCCTGCCCAATGAAAAAACAATATATATGCCCAATCAATTTCCCAATATAGCAGACCCCGATATTTGGGAAAAATTCTACGCTGTTAACCCCGACTGAAAAACCATCAATCACAGACACGTCCCACTACCACAGACTATATCGCCTCCGGCTATGGTCCAACCACAGACTCAAAATCAAGGGAGTGGAATGATTTAATATTTTATTCTATAAACAAGTCCTGAACCTTCTTAAAGAAATTACAAATTCAGAAGTCCCATCTAACGAAAAAATAAATACTCGCCACAAATTGACAGAGACAAGAGGCTGAACAGACCACAGACTACAGAACCTAACGCAGCGATTTAAAAAGTCACTCTAATGGCGACCGAGGATTGGTCCATCTGTCTGACAGCGTCCTTGGCAACTACCACAGACTAGCCGTCAAACTGCCGCCCGTCAAAGCTCCTCAATCACCAATTGTCACTGTCAACCGGCTTGTCAATACTCGAGTACACTATTATCATAGAGTAACTTTGTATATACGGGAATAGAGGTCTATCTCTGAGCGAATTAAGAGAAACAAGAAGAGTCGCCCTCTGGAAACATGATTCGTAAACTTTCGGAGTAAGTACTCAAAGCTATGACAAGTAGGTGACGTATGATTAAGTACTCTCTGGCTATAAAATACTCATAAAGTTAGATAAATTAACGATATCATTAAACTTGGTCTATTTCTTTTCCTAAAAACCTTAACATTTTGTAAATGACATACTAGTTATATAAGGAAACTACAACAAACATTCTTTAGCGTGATTCACAAAGCAGGTCAGCGCCATCTCTTGAAGTTTTCGTCAACCATCTATTGACGTTATTGCCACATCAGTAACAATGCCATCTAGATTTATACTTGGTAGTTTGTTATAATAACAACAAATTCAGATGTCTCGTAAACGTATGGAGTGGATGAAGTGGTTAACCATTTTAATTTTGTTACATTATACATGAACTGTTACTTGGTTTGTAATGCTAAGATTGTCAAGCCTGACTATTATCTATCTATACTACTAACTAACAGTATTCATTCATTAACTATTATCACTAGGTATGTTTAAAATATCAACGAAACCGTGCGCGAGACGGGCGCGCAGAGTAAAGATTACAAATGATTATGAACTGTGAAGCGAAATCTCACCGAGTCACCGTATCGTACTTCGTTTCACGAAATTCACGAATTCACGAGACACGACGTGGTTGTAAATATCAATTACCTACATAGTTTAATCAAAACCTTACACTGTTTAAAATAAGACTCATTTTCATTTGAAGTTTTTGTATCGTAGCGATATTATTAACGAAGCAAGTTGAAAGAAATCAGACAAACTTAAGTCTAATAACGTTGAGTATAAGATGCAATTTCACTTAAACAAATTCTCTCTTCTAGCTGGCTGGTGGCACTGTGTCGCTCTCGCTCACGCACGGCTCAAGTCACAAATGTTGCTTTCTCTTTTTCGCACGATGGAATTCTGTGAATTTTGGCCGGTGGCCGGCATTAAGTCACAGTAAAAGGAATACTGTGGTGAATTCACAGTCCCGTTAAATGTAACAGACGGTTTCGATGCATGTCACTGGTGTGACAAGGTGAAGTTTAATTAACAAGTGAAATATCCAGTGATAGGTGAAATGTGCCATTCCTACTCAATGCATCTACCAAAAATGTATTTTTATCTTTATTAGACGACGAGTATTCTGTCAGTGGTCGAAATTCGACTATAATCATTACAGAGACAAAAACGGACTCTTATGTATTTATTATATACTCCTTAGGTAGCAAACAAAAAAAGAAAGAAAATTAGTTGAAAAACAGATGGGATAAACGTATCTCAACTGTTTTTTCTTAGCCTTTTATACTAAAATATCTGAAACATTTAGATCATTAAGTAAACCTTCACTATGAATTAGTTAACAGATCACATCACAAAATAACACACTGTTTGTCACCTACATAGAAGATCCACTTCTGGACCGTTAGTAGCAAAACGTCTTTTAAACTTGTCAACTTCATGCGTAGACGCTTTTAAGTCATTCTCTTTGGCTGCCTTTCAAGGCATGCAAAATTACGAGCAAAGAAGTAATTCGAATGCAGCTCACGATTTGCAAGCATAATGGGGCAATTTCCTAGTCATTTCCTGGTGGCTGCTTGCAATTCGACATCTTGTGGCATTATATAGCCTTACCGCTTTTCACCGTTGACAAAGATATTTTGTCTACATCTTTGTCTTTGATGGAAACCGTTAGTGGCGTTATACGTCTCCGAATAACTCTTCTCTTCTTTCTATGAAACCGAATGCTTCGTCGTAGCTTTGAAAGTTTTATAGTAAAGCATTCTTGTTCTTCTAACAAGTTGCTTTGAACAAATCGAATTGTTCAAGCGTTTTACATTTTATTTGTAAGCAAATGTACTGTGATTTTTTTCTGTTGAAATTGGCAAACGCGATGATTGACATGGGACACCGACGTATTGCAAGCAAATAGAAAACGGTGGACGTCCTTGTTAACTGGTTCTACAACACAAGAACCGTAAAATTTAAAAATTTCATATTCACTATATTTTAAATCGACATCAAAGAACAAGGAAGTTCTCAATCGGTTTTGTCACTTTAACATGTTTTTATCAACCGATTTGGAATACAATTTTTTATTTGCATATCTATAGGTAATATATTATTTCAAGTAAAGTAAAATCTGCGACCCTTGACTCTCCATTTAAAATTGACCCTCTGCCCTTACCTACACTTACAAAAGCTTTTTATCCATAAACTTTTAAGAGTGAAAACAGATAAATATATTTTAGTTTATTAGTTAATTAAAAATATTTAACGTCCAGTTAAAAATATCTATGAGACGGTGTCAAGAATTTTAAAAAAAATTGAGATGAAAAAATCTAAAAATAAAACTTGGAATCTTTTTTATAAGCATAATAATTACAAAGCGAGTGTCACCAATCGATAGCAGAGATCAAAATTTATTCACTGGTACCTTCTAAAACTTTTCAGAAACAATGTTGCCGACGAACGTTGAAAAGTTTTCTTGTTAAAAGTTCTCTATTGCGAAATGAGAATAATAATTCTCGAAATCACTTCCGTATTAACACTGACCCACTATTTATTTTTTGGGATTTTGATCGGATTTAGCTTTATGATATTGGATATTGATAGTCCTTTATGATGATAATATCCTTTACGATGATACAGAAACTACTGACCTCAGTTTTAATGTATACTGCGGAGTATGCCGTGTATGTTTAAAATCATATATGTATAACTAAAATAAATACAAAACATTAAGTCTAATTTATGGATTAATTACATAACAATCTTCATCCGAGCCTTAGGCGACTTGTTATTCTAGTTCCAAAAATGTGATTATAAAGTAGAAATTGATGAATAACACCAATAATGAACCCACAAATTTGTTGAAGCGCCTAATCGTCGCTTCGGGCAATACAAACCTTTGATGGACCTCGAAATCGCCGAATTTTCTTAAAATTTCCTCCAATTTGTGGGAAATTATTTCGTAATGGACCACCGAGCTTTTTATATGACACCACCGTTCTCGACTTTAATTGGTGTTTTATTCAATTTGATTATGAGCTGCTCGCTTTGAAATTACGGGGCTATCAAAATATTATACGTATTAAAAAGACAGCAATTTAGATGGGACCATTAGACTTTTAAAGAATCGTTAAATCTATTTATAGGTAAGTAACACACTAACAAACCAAAAGTACATAAAACTATGAATAATACCTATTATTACACCATGTTATTCAAATCATATAGATGTCTTCAAGAAAACATTCTGTCAAACTTTTCTGTTGATCAGGGATTATTAATATTTCATCAACTAGCCAAATGACAAAATTTGTCATTTGGCTAGTTGTAATTGCAGGTATTTGGCTAGTTGTAATTGCACTGTAATTGCAGGTTTTTTTACTGGCTTCATTGTCTGTAGTCTGTGTTTAGAATTTAGCACATCCGGTAAAATAAAAACTTAATCATGTATCTATGTATTAAATACATCATACTCAATCTATGTATTAAATACATAGATACAGAGATTAAGTTTCTGGTTTTACCGGATGTGCTAAATTCTAAACACAGACTATAGACAATGAAGCCAGTAAAAAAACCTGCAATTACACTGCAATATAGAATTACCTTTCCTATCAGTGAGACTGTCGATAATAAGCAATTTATATGAGCCATTAGAGAATCAGCAAGCAATTAAGATTAAGTTAAAGATAAATCCTTAATTATACGCTTTAGTCAGAGAGCTTAAAGATAAGAACTTTTAGGGTTCTTCCCTTTCTTTGTTTTATTTAATATTTCGCTTTTATTAATAGTTTTGTAGATTTTTTGAATCAATTGGATACCAAGGGCAGAAGAATTTATGCTTACTGATGGAGATCAGTTGGAGGAGTCCAATTATGCATATCAATAGGTAAGAGGCCTTGATACTGTAAGTAACTTTAGGGTGTGTTTAGTGTTTATTTTATTTCAAATGGTTAACAAACAAAGAGGCTTATTTAAATTCAAACAGAGGGTTACGTACTAGTAATACACACAATTATTTACTTTGCCATTTACTTTGAATAAAATACTGATCTTGCAGTGAATCCATCCATCAGTACGTTTTGTTACATTCCTGTCACATATGGCTCGCAAGACATCGCTCTGTCTCTTCACAGACCTCGCGAAGACAACCGGAAAATTAGAAAATAAACACTGACTTTCCGAGCTTTGTTTTTGTATCAAGATCGATGTTATAAGGTACTCGCTAAAGTTATGGACAACCGATTTATTAAATAAATTCAGAAAATCTATACTTCTGACATGTATATTGTCAGTGTCTGTAGTGTTTTAATAAATAGATTTTTGTATTTTTGAAAAGTGTCGTTTAGTTAAACATTGTAACTATACCCTACGCGTTTTGCAGCCGAAACAAATGTAAACAAACCATAAAAATAGTTTTTTAGGGTTTTCACCAACTGACATAAATTTGTACACCAAATGCGTTTTATTTAGATAAACTACTCACTATGTTATTTGTGAATACTTAAATAGGTACATATTGATCGATAACAACTAAAAACTCCGAGTAAACGTGGAAACAAACAAAATTAAATAACTCTGTCATTATTCAAACACTTTGCTGTAACAACCTTATTTCCATGATGCGATTTGAAACCTTTCAACATAATGTACAATTTTACGTATGCCTATAAATAGAAATGACTACCAAAATCTTTACAGAGTTATGGTGCTAACTTACTTTGCAATTTGGTCGTATTATTTTCCGAAGTTTAGATCGTTTACTAATCTGTGGTATGGACGACACGGACGTTTCATTACACACGGAAGTATAATTTATTATAATAAATTAACCAATGATAGTAATGGTTTTCTTTATTTAAATGAATTTCACTATATGATATTTAGGTAACAGCAACTAATCTAAGCGGATTTAAATTATTTTAAGCTTCTTTCAAATACCCAATTATAATTTTGGAGGATAAAAATTTAAAGGAACGGAACGTACGAACCGAAACAATGCCTGATTGGCCAGAATCCAGATTGGCTGACGTGACGTCGCGCGTCATCCACTATTTGCAGCAAGCAAACTTATAATAAAATATTTGAAAAAGTCAAGAAGTTAACTTATAGAAAAACGTGAAATAGTTATGTGGAGGTGAAAATACTTGTGTTTCATTGCTAAAATGAGGGAAGAAGGCCGTAAAATATAATATACTGATGAAACATTGCATATCGAAGGTACGTATTCACTAATTACTTAACACAAATCACAATCAATCCTTTTAAAATCAAAGCTCCTCAGAAATAATCCATAGTGTGGAATAATGCCCTGGCCAAGTGCGACCTCAATGTCGTTGAGAACTATTATGCAGGTTTACTTACTATTATGTCTTGTTATCTGCCAATCCACACTTGGCCAGCGTGGTAGACTATGGCCTAAACTTCTCATTCTAAGAGAAGACCCATGCTCAATAGTGGGCCTTGATGGGTCGAGATTATGATGATATATAATATATGTTTTAAGCAATACATTAATGGAGCTAAAGCTGTGGGTATTGTCTTGTAAAAAATATAATATAATTATGTGAAAATCTTAATTTAAAAAGCATACATTCTTTAATTTTTAGGTCATACAAAAAGTAAGGTCTGGCAAGATTTGAGCATTACTTCAAGCCGTGAAGCTTTCTGAGAAGGGTTGTCGATGGGTTTAAAAGGACCTTGTGGAAAAAAGAAAGCGCTTAATAATAGTGCATATTGGTATGTTTTTTCACTTTATTGAATAATAATTGTCATGTCCAAAACTGTACAACTGTACAAAAATAAATCTGTAAAAAATTTACACACAGTTTAACATCCATGACCGAAGTACAAATATTTATCTGTGAAATAAATATCTGCCCCAGCTGGGACTCGAACATGTTATCCACAGCTCAGCAGTTAGGGTAACTGATCACCGTGCCACGGCTCCTTCAATATAATGTATCTGTTTTTTTCTTTTCAGCTAATGAAGATGGATTTTTAGAAGAGGGCCATTTAATTTTTGAAAGCCAAAAGGGAGATGGGGATTACCACAAGGAGATGAATGTTACTAACAATGTATGGTTGTCCGTTGTACCAACATGTGATAAAGTTTTGTATATTTATTCATGTTTCAATTACTGTCCTTGAAGAACTGAACTTGAAGAGTTTAAAACTTTATAGTCATTTTACCTTAATAGTCATATTTATTTTGTTAAATGATAATTTTGAAATAAAATTGTAAAAAATACGTTTACGTTTTTTTGTTACTTCACCCTATCACTCTATAGCTGCAACTGTGTGCCACCAACAACTCAGTGGCTCATAACAGGGCACAGGTCTCCTCATAACTGAGACCCATGTTAATACCTCAATGCTGCTTAAGCACGGGGCACCTCCACTGAGGAGGAAGGTTAGTAGTCAAGCTTTAATAATGTCGACTATTTAATTAACGAGTATATACTCATTAATTACTTAGCCCATAAGTTCGATCAAGAAGTTTTTTGTCACTACAGTCGTTTATTCATTACATATTCCAAATGCTGGGCATACCATAGCAAGCATTGCTTAACTCTGACGATTGGAACTCGCCTCGAGAGGCGAAGCTCTCGTGGTCCCGTTTTACAGCAGTATTCTACTAAAGTATCTACATATAAAATAAATATACTTTATCTTTGAAGGTAAAACAATGTAATTACGTACTAATTAAGCTATTTTAAGGTTAGGGTATAAAGGTTTAAATATGAAATCAATAATTTTATGATACTATGTATTGTATGTATTTTATGCATTAACTTATCATTAAATTAGTCAGTTGATTTATTACTAGCAAAGACTAAGAAATAAAGGAAAAAAATAAATATTCTCATAAAACCACAAAAAGTTTTATATCCCTGGTTGTCAGTGGTTGCTAGGCAACGGTTTGTCATTAAACATTTCGGATGCAAGGCGCGCAGAGTATAGATCTAATCACCCAAATTTAAAGTTAATAAAAAATACTACCTATCGGTGACCGGTGATACCTATGACCTGTGCAAGCACCCTGTATACTTTTAAATGCGTAAACTTCCTTAAATAAAATAGTATGTTGGGAAGAGAGTTTTATCTATTAAAAATCCATCTGGTAAATGGCTGGCTCAACCTAAATGAATAATTTTGGTGAATATAGGTATATACTCGTATAATAGTATAGGTATAACCTATAAGCATAGACAGTTCAAGTGACAGTGCCACGAAAACAATGTGTAACGTAGTGTCGCTATTTCAAAAAGACATTGTTGTTTTTGGAGATCTTGGATTTCGATGTATCCCCTTCATGTATCTCGATGTATCTCCTTCAAGGCAATCTTCCTGCCTGTGGAAGATTGTAGTTTAAGATCCAATGCAACTCTGACGCTATTTTTGCTAAAAAAAAAACAAATTGGGTCAAAATATCGGAGTTCACGGAGGTAACAAACACAAAAAATGCAATTGCTTTGGGAACCTCCTCCTTTTCTTGGCTATAGAATTTTCATTATGGAATTATAATAAGGCAATTCTCCATGATGCTCAAATGGATGGAGTGGAGTGGATATAGGCAATAGACAGAAGTATTATCGGAGTGTTCCATGGGTTTCTTCAGAAAAGGTGTAAAAAGAGTTGTCCCTCAAGATCGACGCTTGACGATTTCTCTGGTGAATCGACTCATTACTCGACGGTGACTTTTAACCATTCATTGGCCCGTCTGCTTTTTCGTCAGCCCTTCAGGTTATATACCTAATCTAAATTTTACTAACAAAAAATAACCGACTTCAAAGTCTCAAAAACTACATAGTTGTCAGATCTCGTTCAAATTTATGTGAGACCACATGACAAGCTCCTGCTTTCGATTAAAAAAAGAATCATTGAAATCGGTTGGCGTGATATTGAGTTATTCGTCAATTTGTCGCGCACATCTTAACACAAATTTACGACTTATGTAGTTTTCTCATGGATGCCGTTGTCAGATCTCAATAAAATTTATGTGGGACCACATGACAGCCACCAGCTTTCGATTAAAAAAAGAATCATCAAAATCGGTTCGCCCAGTCCAAAGTTCTGAGGTAACAAACATTAAAAAAAAAAATACAGTCGAATTGAGAACCTCCTCCTTTTTTGAAGTCGGTTAAAAAAAGAATTATACTTCCGTCATTATACTAGAGCGACATCAAGAAACTTTAATACTGTAATTTACTTGACAAAAGTTTTCTTCTTGGCTACAATCGTAAAAGTAAATTCTAAGTCAATTCTAAGACAATAAAGCAATTCGTTGAAAACAGCGTATCTTATTACGCTATTGCGTTAGTCTTTCTGTGCTTACATTTATTCTTGCTCCACTTATTCAATTATATTGGAAGAATTACCGCCAACGTTTCTAGTATATACCCGAGAGGCTTAGGAGACAAATTTCCCTAGAAACAAATGCGATTCAAATTCAGACAAATAGTCCCTGAGCGGAAGAAGCCGTTTACCAGGAAATTTGTCCATCACTCTTGAGGCCGGCAAAATGTTTTGTCTTTCCTTACGCCGGCCACTTTTGGGGAGGAAACAAAAATGGCCGGCCAAATAGATGCTCGTTTGGCTTTATAGGGTCGTTGTTGGAGAATTTATTAACAAGTATGACACTAGTTACAAATGTAGTAGCAATTTAATTTTAGATGATAGAGTAATTTGCTCTTATTTTACATTTTTAAAATTCAATGGCCGTAGAAGGTATTTTATGATATATTTAAAAGGAAAACTGTAACGGCCAAGTCAGCTTAAGTAATTGCTTTGCACGGCGCCTGACAAATACTTAGCCAGTTTTTTTATAAAAGATTTTTCTGTAAAAATATATAAATCATACAGTAATCATAACAAATGTTAAACGTAAACCTTATATCTATACGAATTTGAGTAACCTTCTTTTCATCAAACAATGTTATTGTTACTCTTTAAAGAGTTCTTAAAATTCTCCGTAAGTATCTCACCGTACGCAATTTCATTTTTCTACTCGAGTTCACTTCCCATAACGGTAAAAATGCAAATTAACATTCTTTGTAAGAATGCACTCTACTCGTAAAAGCTAGGGAGATATATTAAAGTGAAACGCAATTTTACAAAATTTGCAACAAGAGAACTGTAAGAAATTATTCTGTATGGCTTTTAAAATATTTAAAATTTTCATTCACAAAATATCAGTTTAAAAATAATTTTCATATTTGTTTTAGCAGGCATCCGTGACTTAGTTTGCGTAAATGTAAAACTAAAATATTTCATTTTTTCAATTTCATCAAAATCGGTTCAATATAGTTTTTATGAAATTATAGTGTAACAGCCTGGTGGAAATAAGCTGTATGGGCAAGTTTAGATCGTAATTTTTATAACACAATTTTGTGGTCCCGTCGTGTTCCGACTGAGGGCTGGAGAGCCAGTTGTTTCTTTCTCAGGTCAGTAAAGCAACGCCATCGCGATGTCCACAGGCGACGGACGCCACTTACCATCAGATGGATCTTTAGCTGATTTCGCGATTAGTTACATAAAAAAATATTCTAACGAAATAAAATAATAGCGCCTAAATCAAAAGAATGAGCCACAAAGGTATTAAAATTTCTGTAAAGATCAATCCGATTCATGTGTATCTGAACTTAATAAAAGGTAAGGCACTGCTTTTTCCTCATGTGATAACAATATTTGTCGAATTAAATTGAGGATCTACTTTGAACGGACAGGACAATAGGGCGGAAAACGATCCGCGCGGCTTTATGGCAGTAAATTGGCTTTAACATGTACCAAGAAACCTTTTCAACCACTTCAACTCATGCTTAGAAGAACCCCACAAAGAAAGTTAGCTTTCATATTTATTTTAGAGACGTACGTTTGTATTTTTGGGAAATTAAATAGTTATAGTAATATATTTTTTAGTACATTCTGAATGTTTTTGTCTGCTGTTTATCTGTGCACATTCACATGTTCCTTGTACAGCAACACCGATGCGTTGCCGACCAAAAAGTAAGCGGAGACTACGCATTATATCTGGCTTTGCGACAATGCTACTGAAACACATTCGGTGGATTTTAGCTCGTAAGGGAGGCCATACACGATCAACTGTACTTGATGAAACGTCAAGCGGACTTGACGGGGCATCCAGTATACTTTATCGTGTATGGCCACGGTATAGCTATCTGCCATATATTTGTATCATGCACACTGGATGGCGTGTCAATTCAAACTGCAAATTTCACAAAACAAACTGCAGACTTGATAAGTATACTAATTGATCGTGTATGGCCTCCATAAAGTAAAACCTCCTACCATCATGCATGGAGTATCGTCGAGAGTGAACTGAATGCAGAGCCCATCGAACTCCAACAGGAGGGAACGTTGCCATAACTTCGTTCGATCTTCAGCAGGAAGCATAAGGAATAAATTATACTTGGAATAATTTGTTAAATCCACATCATTTATTATTATTTATAATAAAAGTAAGTCAGAAACAATAGTAAAAAAAGACTAAACGTAAATCTCATTATAAGACAATATCGTAGTGATTGAGAAAATAATAAAGGCAGGCAACACTGAAAACATTTTCTAGGTTTTTCAAAGAAATTAGTATAACTTCTACGATTCGTTCTTATTTTGTTTCCTCTATATTTAAGCTTCCATTCCAACACTGAATAGAACTATCAGTTCTTATTCTCCTTTGTTCCTATTCAACTTATTCATTCATTTCTTGTTGTGTAAACTTCGTTAATAAGAGTAGGTACTTGAGTAATAATTCAAAGTAACAAACTTTTAGATAATATAGATTTAATATAGGTAATATACTGGGTGACACCACCAAAGACATAATAGTACATAATATACTAATATTATAAATGTGAAAGTTTGTAAAGATGTTTGTTACTATTTCATTTATAAACTACTTTTGGATGAGGCCAAGAGTCACGATTGGACTCTTAATAAGTCGTCACTGGCAAAACTCTTTGCTCGAAAACAGACTTTATACCTAAGATTACCCAATACTTTACAGTTGAATATGATTTCTTCAAGTTAAAGTAACTTACAGTACCTAAGTAAAACTACTTATTATGAGTACTATTATTTCTTCCGTGGTAAACCTCTAAAAAAAATAATTATGTTAAATTCGTATTTATACAACTGAAACAAGTTGATTTGCAGCGTTTTCCGGAACGTAATACTTAGTAATAACAAGGAGTTTGAAAGCTGCCACGTTTCCTAGTTTCATTGAATTATTTTGAAAACTATGAGGGTTTTATTTCAAAAATATCAGCGAACTGAATCTGTTTATGAAACTAACTTTGGGCAAATATTATGTGTTTGTTACCTAATATGATAAATTTAATAGAATTTTATAATAATTTAATATGCTGGAATATATGTAGCGATGAATGTATGTGTGTGTGTGTGTGTGTTTTTAAATGTTATCAGCACAGGTTATCAGCCTGTAAAGAAACACAAGGTAAATTGGTACTACAGCCCGTGGACATCAATGAGACGTCAAGTGTCCATGGGTTCTTTTAAGAAAAAAGACCTCAAGATATAAGTAGATAAAAATTGAACATACAGTCAATTGGCTCCGTTTTTTTAATTTTTAACATCGGTATTTCTAGTACATCAACGATACAAATATTTTGCTAACCAATAGATGAACTGAAAAAGGCCCTTATGAATTCAATCTATTTAAGTAATTCTCTGGTAACTATTTATTTCTTTATATGGCAAATATTTATTTCAAGATATAACTGTAGTCATAAATCATTTAACAATAGCTTAACAAATATAACCGCAAGATGAAGAGTTATGACATTATGTCAGACCTCTACCAATTAAGAGGAAGTGTTCGTGCGAAATAACGGGTCGTACAGGGAAATAATAATCAAATACTACATTTCTTTTGTGCTATGAGTAGCTTTGTCTTGAGAAAAAGTATATTATGTATATTTGTAACCGACTTCAAAAAAGGAGGAAGTATTCAATTGGACTATTTTTTTAAGGTTGTTACCACAGAACTTTCGACTGGGTGAACCGACTTGATTTTTTTTAAATCAAAATGGTGATTTTCATGTGGTCCCACTTAAATATGAGCTAGATCTGACCAGTAGTTTTTGAGTTATTTTGCAGTCGTTTATTTTTTGTCAAGAATTATAACCTACTTCAAAAAATAAGGATATTCTCAATTCGATATTATTTTTATGTTTATAACCTAAGAACTCCATAATTTATCGACCTACTTGGTAAATTATTTTTTTTTGAAAAGATGCCTACTTGTCCAGACTGACAGATGGACGGACTTAAAGAATCTAGAGAACTACGTAAATGGTGATAAAACCGCGCACTGAACAAGAATTGCATGAGCCAATTACTTAAAAAAATGAGATTCAATGTAGCAATGAGTGTTTGATACAAACGTGTGATCACAATTCTGTTAACAAGTAATATCCATCTAGATGGCTCCCCGGCTCCCAAAGTGATTATTGTAGAATGTTATTTCACTTGATTCGAATACCCTGTTCTTTTTATTACAATGTGCTGGGACTCTTTTGTCGTCTACACAACGAAATGGTTAGGCAACAAAAGATAATAATCATTTTGAACCCAGACTGGATGTTTACCTTTATGTCCACAATTGTACGAACACGTGTTTATTGTCATTAAGTATGATTGTACGAAACTCGACTCATTCCGGATCCAAATTTACCTACGACCCTTCCGAGTTTGTAACCGCCGTAACGGCCCCTTACTCTATTAAGCTCACAATTTGTAGGTGAATACAAAAGTTTACTACGGCTTTTGTAGAATTAAATTCTTTACTGTATCATCTAGAGTTAAATTTTATGAAAATAAGAACAACTTTACCTTGCAGTATTTAGGTAGTACATAACAGAATGTTATATAAAGTATTTACGATGTTAATATTCGATGTAAGCAGATCTTTGTCAAACTTTCAAGGTATTCAAGTCGACCCCAAGCATTTTGATAACCACAAATACGTGTTTCACTTTACAAGGGTATAGACGCCCCTTGAAACCGCGCAACAATGACAGCAATATCCTAAGTTTTGAAACTTTGTATCTGTTTAGCCTACCTTCGTCAGCTTTTAAACGTAATGCGGTTACACCGCGTAGTACCAGGTCAACATAATATTGGATGGGGCGGAGAGAACTCAAAATTGCAAACGGTCTCGTTCTTCTTTAATGCTTTGCTTTGACGCGGTAGCTTATAAAACGTTTGTATAAATTCGGATTTGGTTCAATACTACATTGGAAGAGGTTCAATCATTTATTTTGTCTTCGGGATTTTTTTATGTTCAAAGACCATGGTTAGCAAGTTTAAAACCACTTTACGACTACCGTCAAGAGCAAGACGCGAGAAGGGTCTGAGTTTGTTATGGTTGGTTTCTACGTCTTTTACTACGACGTCTTACTTAGTGCCTATAACTAACGGTGGTAAGGTGCTAAGGTATTGTTACCATTAGTTAGTATCAAAACATAGAACTACCTCGTTTGTATTCCTACGTCTTCAAAGCTAGGCTGCTGCGTTTATGATGATGTTTCATCGCATGCGTATCGAAGACGAAGAATATAAAAAACTACTAATTACGAAACCTCTCGTGCTATTTTCTAGGATTACATAAAATCATTTCAAATAGATCCAAGTAATCATTATTTTAAGATCCGTCAAAACCTGAATTCACTATCGTTAGTGTAGTTAGGGGAAGGCCGGGCATAGTGAACAGCCCAGGCAAAGCGAATACCCTCTTTTATTTTAAAATGGCGGGCCCGAACGCGCTACCGTCTTGCTACAAGGTGCTCCCCGCACCCCTCAGTCGTAAGCAAACAGAACTAACGCATAGTCACGCGTCATTTGCGAAAAAAATAACAAAAATTCAAAAGTGAACATTGCTTACGACTTTTCAATGTACGTAACTTTGTAATTACTTATGTTTATATAGTATTACTGTATTGGCTTGATTCTCTCTTCAAAGTGTATGTTTCCATGCAGAAATACTCCTAGTTTTATTGGGATTCTGTTTCTGGATTTCATTTTAGGTTAGGTTAAATTAAGAAAGTACCCGTTGGGCAAAATGACCACGGGCAAAGTGGACACTGTATCCACTTTGACCAACAGTGTTCATTTTGTCCGAAGATTTAGAAATAATCACTTTTCTTGATTCCTATTTACCCACAAATATACCCAAACCTGACAAAGAAGATCCACTCAGATATAGCGCCATTCAAAAATCTTTCACTTAAATAACTCCAAAAAATATGTTTAAAAAAAATTGATTGTCTGTAAAGTCGATTTACGGACGGTAGTTTAACGTGACAACGTCATGACAAAGCTCCGCTCCGCTCCGCCCCGCCCCGCTCCGCTCCGCTCCACTCAACTACGATCACCTACGGCTCGCCTACGGCATCGGCTACGATACGCCAATCGTGCCTCTCTCTCGCTTTTGCCGCTCTCTCGCTCGCGGAACGCTACATTTTTTCGTGCGTGGGCCCGGCATTCATCGTTTTAATAGACGTTATCACGTCAAAACACTCCCAATTCCTCATATTCCTGTGGGTAACTGCAAAAGAAAATTTCAAAAGCCCGGAGTGCTTACCAGCACAGGAAAAACAGAAAATTAAATTTGTTAAAACAAGTGCCAAATTTTTGAGAAACATTGAGAAAGATTTAGATACCAAAACAAAGAAAAATGCTGACATTACTAAAATGACTAAAGTGACCAAAAGAACCCTTTTGGTCGTTTTAGAAACAACTGAAACTGATTAGCTGTTGTATTATTATTGTTTCCTTTAATTGCATATATTTTCTTTTAAATTCTTCGGTAAATCGTTCCTAAATTATCTGTGTGTTCACTTTACCCTATGAGCCTATCCACTTTACCCGGTGGATTGGGCAAAGCGGATAGCGGTACCAAGTTTAATGTGATTAACAATTTTAAGTAAAGTACAGATGTCACATTATTTTTGTTGATTATATTCAAAAGTTCAATAAATACTGTTCCAAACTCAGTCATTATTTTTTATCTGTCTGTATCGACTCCCTTACTATAGCCCGCCAAAGGTTAAGGTGTCCACTTTGCCCGGCCTTCCCCTATAGCTTTACTATTACGTCCTATCTGTAAATATTTCCCATAACCTATTTTACGTTTTCTTCTTTTGTAATAAAAAGTATTGAGTGCTAAAATAATAAATAAGCAAGCGACACAGCGAAAATCACCATGGTGCAATTAATCGCATTCGCGCGTTAATGAATTCGCTGATTAATTTATCAGTGACCGCAACGTTGCGGAATTGATAGCTACGACCTGTACGGTGCTTTATCGCGAAATTGACATTATTTTTATATTGAGAGTGAAAAGCAGGACGAACTTTAAAGCGTATTCATATAAACAAAGTGCTGAGTAGTAACGAAAAAGACCAGAGAAATCGTGGTAATATAAAAGTCTGTTTGGATGTTTGATACTCTTTCACGTAAAACTATGAATGGATTTTCATAAAATTTTACACACAGCTAGATTTTTTCTGGAATAAGATACAGAGTCCTTTTTATCTCGGAAAACGCGGGCAAAGCCGCGGACAGAGCTAATATTTTATAATTACACTTGCAAAAATGAATATAGCTGTCATTAATTTTTTTTTACAATAAAATTAAGTTCTTCCACAATTCGAGAAATTTGCAATATGACAGTTTTATATGACTCATCCGTAGTTTTCGAAACAACATATTTTAAAAGGTGAAGGCTTTTGTTTAGGTTGGTAAATTCTAAGTATTCTTAGCCACTGAGTGAAGAATGTGATGGAGACGCGTTCCAATATTCGCCAGATAGCTGGCGAGGGTAAAAAACCCACAAAATACGAAAGTTCCTGCAAAGATGTCTGACATTTTGAACATTTTCTATTTCATTCCACTTTCATTTCCCAAAAAAAAGTGGCCAAGTGCGAATCGGACTCGCCTATGAAGGGTTCCGTAGCAGCAAGTAACATAATATAAAAGTTCTTGAAGTTCGTTGTAACTTCGATCGAAGTAAATTGCGGTTTACGATTTATGACGTATTAAAAAAACTACTTACTAGATCTCGTTCAAATCAATTTTGTCAATGTACATCATATTTTTTTTTAGTTTTATCATTCTCTTATTTTAGAAGTTACAGGGGGGGGGGCGACACACATTTTACCACTTTGGAAGTGTCTCTCGTGCAAACTATTCAGTTTAGAAAAAAATGATATTAGAAACCTCAATATCATTTTTGAAGACCTATCCATATATACCCCACACGTATGGGTTTGATGAAAAAAAATTTTTGAGTTTCAGTTCTAAGTATGGGCAACCCCCAAAATTTATTGCTTTTTTCTATTTTCGTGTAAAAATCTTAATGCGGTTCACATAATACATCTACTTACCAAGTTTCAACAGTATAGTTCTTATAGTTTCGGAAAAAAGTGGCTGTGACATATGGACGGACGGACAGACAGACAGACAGACAGACATGAAGAATCTATGACGAAACTATAAGGGTTCCGTTTTTTGCCATTTGGCTACGGAACCCTAACAAAAAGGGGACATCTCGTTAGTAAATCGAAAACACAATTTTACCTATAACAAATTGTTTCTCATGTTACAAATTAGGTACATCAATTACGTAGGTACTGAAACATGAAATTGGGAAAATAATTGGGCATGAATGGTTGTTTAACAGTTTTGATAGAAACTGTTTTTTGATCACATTTACTTTATATTCTTCCAGTATATTACACAATAATATTAAAAACATGAGATAACAGCACTTCATTAACGATATTTTACATGATACGGGTCTCTAACTATCACTGGGGTGGCCTAGAGCCATTGAGAACACCATAGTCGTACTAAGTCGTATTGCTCCAAAAGTAATCGTTGAAAGAGTTAATTGCCAACCCGAATCCTATTATTTTCCATACTAATATTATAAATGTGAAAGTGTTTTTGTTTGTTTGTTTGTTTGTCCGTCTTTCACGTCGCAACGAAGCTGTTATATGGTATGGTTTTTGTGTGTGGAGATAGTGAGGAGGGTGGAGAGTAACGTAGGCTACTTTTTACCACGGT
The DNA here is from genome assembly GCA_911387775.1 of Thymelicus sylvestris. Lineage (NCBI taxonomy): Eukaryota > Metazoa > Arthropoda > Insecta > Lepidoptera > Hesperiidae > Thymelicus > Thymelicus sylvestris. The sequence goes on along the minus strand of OU426896.1, from coordinate 7,545,262 downwards.
TAATATATCCCCATGGGAAGATCGATATTTTGTTAGTTACTAGATATTTAGTTCCGGATGTTGTTAATAGATGGCGTTAGTAAAATTCATTTGCAAGTTCTGAATCACGCTATCAAATGATACATGTTCACTTAAGTCATAGGCAACTAAATCTAACTAAGTACTTACTTTAAGTAGGATTTATAAAGAATCGATCTCTACCGCGGGCGAAGCTGCGGGCAAAAGCTAGTAGTATTATAAATGTGAAAGTTTGTGAAGATATATGGATTTTTGGATGATTGTTCCATAATCACGCCACGACTAGGCTGAAATTTGTAATTTCGTACTGAAATTATGTATTTAGGTCTTCATCATATTCCCATACAACTATTCCAAGAACTGTGACTTATAGAAGTAATTTCGATAGCAGTTTCCCAACCAAAACCACAAGCATTTCCTAGTTGCATAGAAACAACAAGCGCTGCAGCGGTACTCTAGTGAGAGACGAAGTTTCCTAATTATAGTACTCGTAAGCTAGGACTGCGACATTAGAACCACGCAATTAGATACACTCAGTGCTCTTATTAATTGCCCGAAGGTTTGTTATAAACACGTTTTGACTAGAGAAATACCTACACGTTAGTCTTGTATAGCTTCCCGGTTAATATTAATCTTAATATATATAAATAACGTGTCACGTTGCTTGTCCGCGATGGACTCCTAAACTACTTAACCGATTTTAATTAAATTTGCACACCGTGTGCAGTTTGATCCAACTTGAAAGATAGGATCGCTTACATCTCAAAATAAATAAATAAAAACTTTTGACAGAACGAAGTCTGCCCGGGCAGCTAGTAAGCTATAAATAAAAGCTTCCACACTCTAAGGCCCGGAGATCTCTGCTCAAGATCGCGATCTTACAAAATGACATTTTTAAATATGATTTGACATATTTCAGCATCTGAAACCTAATGTTGAGGTCGCCTAGATCTTAAGATTTATTTATTAATATAATACGGGCCTAATTGCCACACTTGAATTCCCACAAACGTTGATCTGGCTCATAAGTATCTGCTTCCGTGGAATCGAACCGGGAACCATCGCTCGACAGGCCTGATAACTAGCCCCTGAGCAGAGTAATATGACTTTCTTTATCTCAGTCTCGGAATTAAATCCAAGTCCACAAAAAGTATCTTCGTGGATGCTGGGCTCAGAAATCTGTGGAGATGTATGATGATGATGATGATGGTCGAACAAATATAAAACCACTTAGAAGCAAGAAGCTAGAGCTAGAGTTTTCATTCTTTAATTTACATTAGTTTCAGGTTTTAATAGAACTGAAACATTTCCAAGCTTTGGGCGTACTGGGGCAGCCGAGAATTCTGACACGAATCGACAACATTTACTGTTAGGTGGTTCAATCATATTTAACTTTCTGATTAACATTAGATGGTTTATGTATATAAATCGAAATAACTTAATTGAAAGATCTTACATTTGTATGTACATTATCCGTATCAAAAGTAGGTACTAGGATGACGGTAAAGGTTTAATAAGGTAACGGTTTAAGGTTTAGTGCATCTAAATGAGGCCTTATTCCTAGCTCAATCATAACAAGTTTTTTATTGAAATGTAAAGGAAAAATAAATTAGCAATGCCTTTGCTTTTCTTAAAAAAAATAGATTTTCAACATGTTTTATCATTAAAACATCCTTAAGGTGTTGTTGAAAAAAGTTACAGAAATTCATTTCCACATGTTTAAATTAAAGCAACAAAAATATCGCTGGTCTTAGGACAAGGCTATAAAAAGAAGTAATTTTCAATCCACATATACTTTTTCACGACTTTCCAACACAAAATTACCTGAGCCACAATGATAAGATTTAAGGGCATAAGTCGAGGAGCGCCGCTCGTAATAGTATTGTTTCAAGACGTCAACAATGTACGCTTGAAGGCAGAATGAAATTCCATTACAGATATTCTCAAAAGAAATAAGAAGGAATTGCGGAACATAAAGTTTGAACACCTGGGAGAGAAGCGCGACTGTGTGGGGATTAAGATTTTTATTGAATATTATTATAGAGGTGTTTCTTTTAAAATACACTATTCTCACTTTCAGGATTCTCCCTTAGTTCTTTAGGTGTAAAAGTACATATTTAGTAAAAAAATTTAACGAGGTACATATGTACTTTCCTGCGTTCTTTTTAATCTATCCCTACGTTTTGGAATAACGTTAATATGTTTTAGGAAATAGTGGAAATACAGCTACTTTATTTCGAGAAACTCGTGTAATTCAAACTATTGATATAAGAAGATTTTGTCATTTGACTAATTGAAGATCAAAATCGGTGTTTAAGAAATTATCAACTTAATTTTAGATAACAAACAGCAATCTTAAACAAATACCAATTATCTATTGTTAAATATAATTTCACAGGAATGTTAAATCTAAAATACACAAGTATTTTAGTCCCTTTCTCAGAATTAGTCAGTATAAAACAATCGGCCCGCGTTCAACCGTACCGGATAAAATACATAAACTCCGTCCCAACTTATTTAGAAATTGTCCAAAGCAAACTGTGGCAATTGGTCGGTGCGTTCTCTTTACAAGCTCCGGTTATTGTCAATTAAGGGATACGCTTTTTAATTGAGGTACGTATCTTCTTGCAAAGTAAATCAATTAGTGCGCAGTACCCCGCGTTGGTAGTAAATTGATTTAGTTCGCCCAACCTCCGTGTTTGTACATTACACTAGAAAGTAACTGGGGACGCTACTATGGGAATGTACAAACATTGTACGGTACAATGTACATTCTACAGGTATAGGTACAATTTGTATACCTTATTTGTCAAGAAATTGTCTTATTTTAAAATTTTAATTCTTAAATTATTTTGAACAAAAACAATAACAACAATCTATCGCTATAACATATACATAGATATGTTAACTTACATATTTGCTCAAATTGTAAAACAGGAATTACCTATTAATTGCTTTAATACAGATTTTATATACTTTAAAGTTTAATGGCGATGTTTGATGTTAGTCTTAAAAAAACTAATTTCCTTGAACCACGTTTATTTTATTAACCGACTTCAAAAAAAGCGGCAAAGTGCGAGTCGGACTCGCCCATGAAGGGTTCCGTAGCAGCAAGTAACATAATATAAAAGTTCTTGAAGTTCGTTGTAACTTTGATCGAGGTAAATTGCGGTTTACGATTTATGACGTATTAAAAAAAAACTACTTACTAGATCTCGTTCAAACCAATTTTCGTTGGAAGTTTGCATGGTAATTAATATACATCATATATTTTTTTTAGTTTTATCATTCTCATATTTTAGAAGTTACGGGGGGGGGACACACATTTTTCCACTTTGGAAGTGTCTCTTGCGCAAACTATTCAGTTTAGAAAAAAATGATGTTAGAAACCTCAATATCATTTTTGAAGACCTATTCATAGATACCCCACATGTATGGGTTTGATGAAAAAAAAATTTTTGAGTTTCAGTTCTAAGTATGGGGAACCCCCAAAATTTATTGTTTTTTTTTCTATTTTTGTGTGAAAATCTTAATGCGGTTCACAGAATACATCTACTTACCAAGTTTCAACAGTGTAGTTCTTATAGTTTCGGAGAAAAGTGGCTGTGACATACGGACGGACGGACAGACAGACAGACAGACAGACAGACAGACAGACAGACAGACAGACAGACAGACAGACAGACATGACGAATCTATAAGGGTTCCGTTTTTTGCCATTTGGCTACGGAACCCTAAAAAGGAGGAGGTTCTCAATTCGACTGTATTTTTTTATGTTTGATACCTCAGAACTTTTGACTGGGTGAACCGATTTTGATGATTCTTTTTTAATCGAAAGCTGGTGCTTGTCATGTGGTCCCACTTAAATTTTATTGAGATCTGACAAGTAGTTTTGTAGTAACTTTGAAGTCGGTTATTTTTTGTTAGTAAAATTTAGATTATAGCGTTTATTACGATGTGTGTGGCTCGAGCGATAAATTATTAATTAGGAGGGCTTAATTATACTGAATTATTGCTGAATTGCTGATAGATTGCATCATAATTGCATGTTTTGCATAGTCGGCAGTCATTGGAGATAATAGCCATATTTTCTGTTACGTAAGAGTACGAAGTCGTACAATCCTAAGAATGATTTTACTTTACCTACCTGTTTTAAGTTAAATTAAAACAGGTTTCTATTATGATCTTGACCATTCAAATACTACATATCTACACGCTTATACCACTGTTTATTTGCTGTAAATGATAGGATATAAGCGACCCTCGCATGATCATAGAACGCACTTAAATTGACAAGTGTTACTTAACTAAGGTACAACCGGCCAATCATGCATGAATGATAAGATTCTTGATAATTAATGATCTCTCGGGAGTCAGCTAAGTGTGTAGATTGTTTTGTAATGTCATTTATTACCGGATTCATTACCCGGTTTTATTACCAGTCCAATTATGTGGAAGAAATGTTGTTGGCAAATAACATTAATAGAATGTATTAAATAATATAATTTTACTATTTGTAAGAGGACACAGGGTCTTCATTGCTATATGAAATTGTACATTTTAAGGTTTTACTATGAAATCTCAATCGAAAGCTTAACATTGTTGGTTGGTTCATCAATAATTTTGACGTTAAGTTTGCAGCGGCGGTTCCCGTATCTAATCCTCTTACACCCCCGTCACAGAATCTATTAGTGTATTTTAATTAAGTAACAAAGTTTATAAGCTACTCAATAAATTAGATAATAAACGCCTTCAAGAACTTTATAGACAAATAGATCCTGCAAACGTTATTTCACTTCACCTGTAGTATGAATGAGGTAAGTAGTTAAGTACCTACTGATAAAATTCGGTTTTAGTTATTAACCATTCGGGAATCGGGATCCTATCCAAGTACATAAACAGAGACCCCACAGTCTATTAATTTTAATCTTAAATAAATGAATAAAATTAGGTTTATTTTATTTTTATACTAAAATACAGTTCAATTAAAAATTCTCTATTTATTGTCAAAAATGTAGGGAACATGTTTCACATTGTAATCCAATAAAAATCCGATATCCCGAAGTTTCGCTCAACAGTTTCAAAACAAAATGCATTGGTAGCCAACGCGAAACAAAATCAACACAGCGACAGGTTAGTAACTTCCCTGGAATTAAAGAAACAAAAACAAGCGTGTTGGATATAAACGCATTGGGTTAAAAGCTGATTTTTTTTTAACCGATAGATTTTTAAGAAAATCTTTACTTAAACTCTACATAGTTTATTTCGTGTGGCTGGGACATTACTGAGCATGGGTCTCTCCTCTTTAAGAGGCCTAGAGCATACTCCACCACGCTGCTCCAGTGTGGATTGGTAACGGGGTTAATGGCCAAATCAAGTGTCGGAAATTTTCATGTCACCCTATGGCCTCCGACATGGCTATTGGCTATCTTACAATAACAATGGATATCAATATCAATAATAATGACTATCTTACAAAACGCCCAAGAAATGTATATTACTATACTATTATTTACGTTTTATGCAGTATGACATATTTTTTAGTAGAACCTCAAAGCATGTCATAAAATCCTATTAAGTACGAGTAAAGTTGTTTATAGGACTTACTAGAGGTTGATGGCGGAAATGCTTTTATGCTTTTAGCATTAAGACTGCCTTTGTAGATACTAAATTATACAGAGGAATAATTGCATAAAGCAAAAGGATTTAAATCAAACGATTTATCCACAAAATCTGGTGTCATTAGAATTGACGTTAATAAAATACTTAATACAGTACTTACTTACGAGTATCCATATCTTTGTCTCACTAGTACAATAGGTACCTATCTTTCATTAGGTACTTCTGTGGTATACTTAATGGTAATAATTCTTCTACTTACATTGTTAAACATTCAAAACTTGGTAAGTCTTTTAAAAAAATTCATAACCATTCTGATCGTGTGTTTTTGTGAGTTTAAAATAGAATAATATAATCGATGAGATAATATTTTTGTTGACTCAGTTAAACATACATATCTACAGCATCTAGTCCATACTGCTGTCAGGTGGCAGAATGTAGCATTTAGTTCAACGTTTGTATCTACGTTGTATGTTAGTCACAATGAAAGACATTAAATTTTCGTAGTTTAGTCTGTGGCTCAGTTGCTTTAGTTTAATCTTGACAATATTTTTAAGACCAATAATAAGATCTTTTAAAATGAAAGCCATGGACACTTAGGGAAGTAATAAAAATATTTATGCATGTTATGTTTGGGCGGTATTGATTACTTACAATCGGATGGCATGTTTGGCCTTATATTTTGTTTTAAATTAATTAACTAGAACGAGCAATGAATACCTAGTTAGTGGTTCGAAGGGCGATTAAAAAATACCTCAATGCAAGTCAATAGTGCCATAGTTACGGATTTTTATACGCACGAGGACTTTACCGATATAAATGAGAGTTTACAAACTTTCGTAATAGATGAAATACAACACTGATATATTTATGAAATGATGATGATGGCTACTATATTCGCTTTTCCATTTAACAGATTTCAAAGAGTTACTGCACAATTGTAGTTTCTCAAAACGAACGAGTTACAATACTCACAATATTCTGCTCTACCTTGGATAGCGCTGAACTAACGACCAAAAATTGAGATTCCCGCTCTCTTCCAATTCCGTAAAATCAGTCCCGCTTTGGTTTCAACGCAAGAACATGTACTGGGAAACTGTTACATTGTGCTTCTATTTTTGAGACAACATTTTTGCAACAACCTATCCAATTTATTATGCAGTCGAAGATCACTTAATTTGTATTTAATTTAAATTGAAACATTGCATTGTTGAAGAGTAGGATAAATTAAATTATCCTTCTCTTTTCATTCGATCTTAGATCCTCTGCACACGGCGTATTTTTACAGTGCGGACGACGCGACCGCGACGCGCGGTGTCCGCGCGTTTTCCGCGCTGTAAAAATACACCGTGTGCAAGAGTAAGCCAACCTACAGGTCAAGATGTACCCTTCTAAATAAAATTATGAGATATCGGAGACAGATCTTCTCTTTAAGCATTCACTTAATTCTGCGTATCTTCGGTGTATACGGTGGTAGGTTTTATAAATACTATGTTATAAATGTAAGCAGTTTGTTGTATGTATAATCATGATTCTCACTAACAATATTGTGTTGGAGAGTAATTGCTTTCCAATATAATCTAAATTTTACTAACAAAAAATAACCGACTTCAAAGTTACTCAAAAACTACTTGTCAGATCTCGTTCAAATTTATGTGGGATCACATGACAGCCACCAGCTTTCGATTAAAAAAAGAATCATCAAAATCGGTTCGCCCAGTCCAAAGTTCTGAGGTAACAAACATAAAAAAAATACAGTTGATTTATTGAGAACCTCCTCCTTTTTTTGAAGTCGGTTAAAAATATTTTATTGGAGAATTTTCCGTTATTATCTATCAGCTTTGGATGTCCTAGAATTTAAGTGTGGTAGTTCAAAGAAGCCTTAATCAGCTTACGCAGAATCATATCTCCTAAAATGTCTATCCATAATCCTAGCTTTAGTAAATCTGGTAGACAAATCTGCCTTACAATACACAAGTCAGCATTATTTAGACAATAGAACAAATAACGGGTGCCAGGCGTTGATAATAACGGTTCATGCCGAAAGCGGCATATTGTTGGCGGATAATCCTTATACAGTTTACTATAAACGCACAAATAGTATTAACTCAAGTATAAATTACTCGTAGTTCTGTCAACTATAATCATTTATAATGTAAGAAGATTAAGGGATTTATACAGTATTGCCTATAAGATTTCCATGCTTCCTATAAAATATTATCAATAAATAAACAGTCATTTTATCGTCACTTTTAACGTTCTAATAACTACAACACTGTGTCAGTTGTCAACGTTTTATCCTATTTCAACGATATTTTAAAATAATGCAATGATATTTTTTAAATTGTCCAATAACAGCATACAAGTAGATATGTAAATCTTAAGACGTATCCTCATATGTGTGAGGTATTTTACGTAATCAAAGATTATGTTGACGGTTCTGACGTATAAAAATATGTGTGAACCGACACATGTGTGTAATGTGTATGTTTGTGCATGTGCAAAAAATGCATAGGAATCCAAAAAAATCTTTATCTTATCTTTATATCTTTTTATCGTCCTTGAATAATTTTGGAAATAAACATAAGAAACCTTAAGAGATAAGATAAGATTAGAAAATATACATATGAAGAACTAGATGAAATAGTTTCGACCAAATGGATAAGAATAAAAATTGGTATTTTAAATGACCACACATAAAAGGCGCAAAACATATTCAGACAATATGTGAAAAATTTCAAAAGCGGATCAGCACACAACGGATTTTAACCGAGCGGCTAGCTTTTAGGTACAAAAAGCTAATTGTGATTTGATAGCGGAAACAGCGAAGAACCGCAAAGCTTTCCACTAATTTACATTTTTCTATCAATATTTCCGTAGTTTTCAGAAGTCCGTTTCCAGGGAAATACGATGGAATTTACTATCGGTCACATAACAAAAATCAGAGCCATGATCCGATAATTCAGCGGATTACTACATAAATATACTAACTAAATTCAAATATATGTAAGTATTTAGCAGTGATAGCCTAGTAGTTTACATTTTAATACAATATTCTTGATATTCTTTACTTTCATGGACATTAGCTGACTTGATTCACCTCGGGCAGACTCGCGTATAGCTTACCTTAATCGCCGAGATGAAATTAAGTATACTAAATCAATAGACTCAAATCACTAGATGATTAATTCACCTGGGTCCACCTTGGTGGATAGGAGAGTAAAACGCCTAAGAGAATTAATCCAGGCACCATATTATTTTTTCATTGGTCCGTACTACGCCTAATACTGTTTAATATGACTAGTTAAAGTGCTTCCAAATCCATTTTTGGAAGTAACGCGCCCAGTTACAAGTTTTACTGTTGATTGAGCGTAACAAACGTTGCACTGTTTCGGAAATGAGAAATGAATTGTTCCGTAGTGGAGGGACTGGAACAATTGTTGCGTAAAGAATATTGCGGCGCCCGGGCGCCCGTTGCAGTGTTCGGAAATCGGAAATTTTACTTCAATTCTTATAACTATGAGGGCAGTTTTCGTCGTTGAATTTTGATTTTATTTCACAAAGTTTCATTATAAGTTAATAATGTGCTTAAAGTTTTTCTCGACATAATCGTCATATTATGTGTAAATATTGCCGTCCGCTTAGGGTGACTACAGGGTTTCTTTAAAATAAATATACTTAATAGGATATTCCAATACCTGTGAAAGTTGTGAGCAATATAACTGATTAGGCTAGAACTAATAAACTTTTAACATAATTTACGATAATAATAAATACGTGTAATATAATAAGGCATAGAGCACACAAAATATAGGTACTTACTTATTTTGATAACTGCAATATAGGCGATTGCCCTGTTATTTAATAGAATGATTAGTATCGAAAAGTTAAACGGCTTTAACAATATGCTGCCAATAAAATTTTCATATTTTGAACATAATGGAAATATTGTTACAGGTACAGTAATGCAATCGAGTTAAATATAATAATTGAGCCATTAGCAATGAGGCTACGGCAGAGCGTTCCAAAATGATTTTTTTATTATGTATTTAGATATACATGAATATCTAAACTATGAAGTAACAGCCCTCACTTTGGGAATCCTATGCATAAGAATCTGCAATGGAATATTATATGACTGAGTTGATGTTATCTTTTTCACGATTTCGTAGTCAAAACGGAACCCCTATTACCCCTATAGTTTCGCCATGTCCGTCCGTCCACAGCATAACGCAGAGACCTTTGCTATAAAGCTGTAATTTGGCATTAATAAACAAACATAATTATTAGTTTAACAAAGTGGTAGAATAAAATGAAAAAAAAATCAGGGAATTTTTTTACGAAAAAAAGAGGGTGTTATTTTCACGTGTCTGTGTATCTGTGGATCTGTATGCCTGCCAGTGGCATCGTATCAAACGGGTGAACCGATTTTGATCTAGTTTTTTTTAACCGACGAAAAAAAAGGAGGAGGTTCTCAATTCGACACGTATATTTTTTTTTTTATGTATGATCACTCAGAAATTGGCACAGGGTGGTCCGATTTAGATGATTCTTTTTTTATTGGATAGGGTATGTCCTGAAGTTGGTCCCATATTTTTTTGAAAATTTTATTCCCACCCTAAAGGTACGAAAATAGGGAATGATGGATTATTCACCCGTTTTTTACCCGGAATTTTTACATATTAACCCCAATAACTTTGTACTGGATGATCCGATTTCGATGATTCTTTTTTTATTGAATAGTGTGTACCTTGAGGTTACTCTTGTTTAAATTTCGAAACAAAATTTTACCCCTATAGGTACGAAAATAGGGGATGATTGATATTTCATCTACTACATTTTTACCTGGTAACTGAATCTATAATTCATAAAATCAATAATTTATTATTAATTATAAGTATTATAGCAACTAAAAATTAAAAAATAATTACTTTTTAACAAAAAATAAAACCAACGAAAAAAAAAACTGAAAAGCAAAAAATAAAATAAACCATTTAGTATTATAAATTAAGATGCGAAATTAACAGTAAATAAATAATTTTGAGGCGGTGCCAAACCAATGAAAAAACAAACGGCGAAAAGATGTGCGCCGCGCTGCTGCTGCCGTGTGCATCGCATGCCGCTGCCGCGCTGCCCTCATAATATTATGAATTTTATGTAATTAATTTTGGTTGTTTGTTTGGCACGGTCTCAAAATTATTTATTTACTGTTAATTTCGCATCTTAATTTATAATACTAAATGGTTTATTTTATTTTTTGCTTTTCAGGTTTTTTTTTCGTTGGTTTTATTTTTTGTTAAAAAGTAATTATTTATTTGAAAGGTGACTTAATGGAGAGTGTCATTTTTAAAACTGTCGGGAATTCTTTTAATTTTAATTTAAGATTATTCTCGTCTTGGCAAGGCGATCCGGCATGGTCAATAGTCAGTACGCAACATGGGTATGATTCCACTAAAGAATTTCGCTTAAGTATAAATTTTTCGAATTCATGTACTAAGGTGCAGTTTTCCCAAAGCCAACACGGTTAGTAGTTCTAAAATAAATCGTAACATGTTTTTGAACTCTTGAGACTGCAGTGTTGGGCTGCAAAATAACTCAACAAACATTTTCACCGTTTCTCCCAGACCAAACCGGAAACACGTCAATGACTCTTCCGGTAAGGACCTGCTGTGATGATTTACTTCCATGTACCCAACTGTTTATTATTTATCGATTAATTTAATAACATAAAAAAATAATAGATTTGAAAAAACAAGTTCTGAATTTCTGATAACATCAGTGTGATAGTTTAAAAGTCCATTTGGTCCAACTGGTTGGTTCTACTGACAGTGTCACGGAAAAAATAATTTGCACATCTGACGATTCGAACCAGTGCAAGTGTATTGAATTGGTAGACCAATTCTATTCTATGGGTAATTTAATTTTTTCGATGGTAATAAGTACCTACCATCGTAATACTAATTTAACCACGATATTACCAGTAGGACTTCGGGCAATCAATGAAAAAATCCTTTCTAAAATCAATAAAATGTAATCCATTTACATGGAACAAAAATCAGAATTTATTGATACACAAACATTTCAATATTTGGTGAATCAATTGTGGTTTACGGACACCGACACAAACGTAGAACAGATAGGAACAGAATTGATGGCCCATGATTCAGCCGGACTCGTATTTTTATTGAGTTTTGAGTACGCTGCCATCAGACGAAGCACCCCGTTAGCGAAATTAAATTATGGTGCTGCCAACTTGCTGCCGTTTTTGGAACGAAAGATCGCATGATTTTTTATGCTGTTACAATTCAAACGCAAATCTTCCATGTTTCATGCTATAATTACAGATTAATTAGCTGACATTGCATCAAGCTGCGAGCGAACAGCAAGCAAATACTTACTTTTCTTACGCAAAAATTGTAATTCTGGGTTCAAACCGTTCTGTTCATTCTTGAGCCTAAAAGCCTAAGTTAAGTCGCCTTACTTTTTAACCAATTTTAATTTTAAACAATTATAACACGAGGATTTGACTTCAATATTTATTTTTTTGTAAATATTATTTACGTATTTGCTTTATCATGTATCTATACCATTTTCTACAGCCTAAAATTACAGGCTACCAACCCAATGCGTTAGGAAAATAAATTTAAGACTGATATTAATATTAAATAACAACACAAAATAGTAAACGTACAACACAATAAAGACAAATAAAATTAATGGTTTGTTTGGTTATATTTTATGGATACCAATGACATTTTGGACAAAAAATATTCTGCTATGATTAATAAATAATATATTGACACACCTTTCCCTTACTGCTAGTTGGAAATGAAAAAATATTGTTGTTTATTTTTTATATTACACATTTGTGAGGAGAGATAAAGAAGATGATTTTTATTATAATTTCTGACAAAAGGACTCACACACCCAAACCGAACCGAGTGTTAAAATCGCACAATTCTTAAAGCATACGTAATAAACGTAGTCCGTGTATATACGAACGATTAAAAGTACCTTTAATACGAGTTTGTTTTTAAATTTGGTTGATAGTATGAACTTCGAATATTTGTTCGAAACGCCACGGATTTTGTATCAATACTGCAATTATTATTTTCCATCAATTTGTGGTCGCTGTTCATTAGTTCGTATTAGTTCATTAAATTCGATACAAACGTTTGTAATCATTGTACTGAAGTACAATATTATAAATCGCTCGTTTAAAGTGAACCGTTGCATTTGTGGAATAATACAATAACACGAAATTAAACAAATACGTAGGTACGAGTACCTAGAAATTTTGAAATTTCTAAAATGAGAAATTTATGTTATTTTATCCTGCTTATCACATTGTAACGTAAGTCAACCTAAATTCATCGTGGACTGAACACATTTGACTATAATACGGGTATTATGCACCTCCCACTGATACCAAAGAAATATGCAATGTATTTTCCGATATATGTATTATGATTTTACAAAAAATTAAAATGTGTGCAATTCGCACTTCACGATGCTAAAGAAGTTTTCACTTCAAAAAAAAAACTATACCTTTCCTGAAAATTAACTCGAAAATTATTCCTACCTTTCCTGGAAATAAAAACTGTAGTTGGGGGCTCCCTGTTTTCAAATTCAAATTCATTTATTTATTCATGTAGGTATCATTGATATACTTATGCACGTCATTTTTTTAATGAACCAGATTTTCGCAAAAGTGCTTTGTCATGGAGGAGAAGAAAAGCTTAAAGAAACTCCTCAGCACATCTTTTAAAAATAAAATTCATTGGTATATTTCTTACAAAAAAGTATCACTGCCTGTACAGAACTGGTTGCAGATCTGGTCATTACCATGCGTCTTTGTCATTTATGTACTCATCTACAGTATAGTAGCCTTTGCCTAAAAGTTGAGATTTTACATGTTTCTTAAACTATTCCACTGGAAAATCACGTTTAGTAGTGTAGATCTATAGTTTTACCCTGAATTGAAACTTGACAAAAGTTTCACCGTGCCGAAAATCCAAGCAACTGGGTCGAAATATCTGTGTACAAAATAAAGATCGTGAGCACCCGTGTATAGTAAAAAATTTGAAAAAATATTGTATTATATAATTCAACAAGAGATCATACTGGAGATTATGTTTTTAATGACATAGAGCGAATATCACCATTTAAAAATCTAACTTAAATCTGGTAATGAAAGTATTTTTAAAATCGGTCCAGTGTATTTTAAACCAATTCGCTACAAACAAAAATAACAAGTCTTTTTAATATGATACTCATTATAACATAAAATTTTAGAGCTGAGGAAGTTATTCATCCGATGTTTTCAAAAAAATCATAATCAATAATAATAATTAAAAAGTCAATGTAGTCCGCAAGTTTATTTCGTTTGTATTTAGACTGAATTTGGCAGTGGATACTCTACTTTAAAAGGGAGTCAGTAGAATGAAAACAAGTTACGAACTTACAAAGCTATTTTTTTGGTCGTTGCATCATCCTAGGTCCACGGGAATACGAATGATTCGCTCAGAGAAAAATACATGAATATCAGCTCTTTGAAATTTGCTGCGGCTAAGTGGGAAAGCGAGCGGCTACCCGTATGAGAGAATTTTATAACAGTCGTTAAACTTTATTTTGACTGTATTTGATATTAAAGGATGCCACGCGAGAAATATCGTTAGCCTTCAATCCATGCCGAATTATTGCTTAACTCTTGCCAAGTTTCAGGCATTTGAAGTAAAAAACTCAAACCTTCTATTATCAAAATGGCTTCCATAACAGGTAAGAGAGAATGTTTATTTATCACAATTTTTTATAAATATTTGAATTTATCTACGATCGGCTCAGTTAATTAAGTTCATTGCTGTCACGGATTGCTGTAATAAAAAGATATTAATATTGACTTCCCTAAATTATTATAAATATAAATAAACGTCAGACAATAAGAAATAGGCTTATTCAAGCTGAAGATAAATAACGCAACAGCCAACAGACAAAACAGGTTCCTGACAAATCGTTCCCGTTATCAACTCCATTGGTTCTTTGAGAAAAAATATTGGACGGGAAAATGATCAGTAAGTCCGTAAAGGAAGGAAATATCTTACTGTCGAAATCCCTTAGACTCCACCACTGTTCCCCGGGTCATTTAACAGTTCATTTGATTAATGTTAGAGCAAAGACGCGATCTAAACACGATCTGAGTGCACATAAACATTAATTTTATTGTCTATGTGTGGATAAACATAATAAATAAATATATTGTAAGTTGTATAACATGACAATGACAAAGACTCTAGATTTTTGGAGTTTAACTCCTTATCTATTACGATTTCATATATTTTAAGCTCGGCCGCGGTATGAGATTTTATCGGGGGTAAAATCAAACTTTTTCCAATACGTTATACGTTATGCGTTATGTTTGTAATTCATAACAAATGATCTAAATGGCGTTGGATAACTGATCAGTAACATCATCATCATCATTATCATCATTATTACCATCAACTCCAGTCATGCGTCGGAGCTGAAACACACCTTTTTTTGCAAGCGCTGAGAACTAGAGAGCAGTTCTCTTTTTGTTTACCAATAGGTTGAGGTAAAACCTCCCACTTGCCCATAGTGCATACAGACTTCTATGTATTACTTCTATGACTTCTGTGTACTAGATTTCTCCATACCTCATTTAGGTACTATCACGTTTAGTTTTTCCATGCATAGGTAATGGCTTGATTACACCTAACGAGTACAGTGGCGAGTCAGTAAATGAGCTCTCGGCCGAGAGAGTCGCCAAACCGAGTTGGTGTTCACACATATTACTATAGTGGTGAGTCAGTTCAGTTTTGTTCACGCTTAACGACTGCAATGGATCGCAAAAAAAAGGAATTTAAACGGGTTTTATTGTTGTTTCCAAGCTCCATTTGTTAGCGGACATTTTAATTGAGATAGGATAATTTTAAAACAAAAACAACGCTTCTTGAACGATTGGCGACGAGTGGCGAGTGGCCGAGTGACAAGCGAGTGCGTGTTCATGCGTGCCGAGCGGGATATCGAGTCGCTGCGGGGGCAGAAGAATGAAGCGGGGAGGTGGGTACTCGGCCTAGTAAACAGATTGGGATTCTAGTGACTCTCTCGCCTCTCTGCTCGACCTAGCACTCGGCCGAGCACTCGTTAAACTGTTTGTACCAACCGAGCGCTCGGCCGAGGACACTGACTCGCCACTGTACTCGTTAGGTGTGATCAAGGCATTATGGATTGATTACACCTAACGAGTACAGTGGCGAGTCAGTAAATGAACTCTCGGCCGAGAGAGTCGCCAAACCGAGTTGGTGTTCACACATATTACTATGGTGGTGAGTCAGTTCAGTTTTGTTCGTTGTGACTGACTCACCACTATAATAATATGTGTGAACACCAACTCGGTTTGGAGACTCTCTCGGCCGAAAGCTCATTTACTGACTCGCCACTGTACTCGTTAGGTGTAATCAATCCATTAGGTGTGATCAAGGCATAAGGTGCAAGAGCAAGAGCGAGCGAGCGAGTAGTATGACTAAGGCGCTGACAGCCGTCAAACTCCCACGCTATTCCGCACTTCTAAACAGCCTGTCTAGTAATATATAGAAGACTTTGATGGTGCAACTTTGATGAGAACGGTTCCTTCTGTTTGAGGTTGCTAAGTCTTGCTAAATCTGTAGCACCTTTTTTAATACCAGCGCGAATAGTGAAAATACTATATTTGACAAAATGAAATTTAAATGTAGATGAAAATATAGAATGGATAATTTACGGTGACGGATTTATTTTATTAAAATCAAACGCTAAAATAAAAGTTATTTTTAATACGAGCCACGCCATGTAGGCGTTCGCGTTGTAACGTTACATTATTCTTGAAAGCGCAACTTTAGTCCCATAACTTTTTTATTATATATACTTATATTTCGCTGATACCTTCACATTTATGTTGTTTTAATTTAGTAGTTCTTTTAATTTTTATAGCAATCGAAAAAATGGTATGGTATGCTACTTCTGCATTTCAGGGTGGTTGGGTTTTCCCACGTCCCTGGAGCCATCCTCTTTTTAAATTCGACCATAAAGTCCTCCTCTTTGTTTCGGTCGCCAACGCGTCTGTGATGCCTATGGTGAGCCTCATGTCCATTGACGACGGTGGACGGTGATCACTTCAAATGGTTAATCTGTTCATTTGTCAATTATAAAAATACGTACCTATTAATAAAAATTTTTGATTACCCCTTATCTGTACGGCGCCAAAAAGTATCAAATAATGATTATCGAGTACAACCACCACACCACTTATTATTAATGTATCTATATCATTAAAATTAACGAACCGTTACCTCGTATCATTATAATACGTGGGTGCTATTAAATATTTTAAAATATTGTGTTCAAAAATACAAAACATTATCAGTCGATAACCACATAATCTAGAAGTATCGTTTATATTGTCTTTAACGATATGGCTCATTTTTAGGGTTCCGAAGTAAAATCGGAACCCTTATAGTTTCGTCATGTCCGTCCGTCTGTCCGAAGCAAAGCGCCGAGACCCTTAGTGCTAGAAAGCCGTAATTTGGCATGGATATACATATCTATACTATAATAAAACTCAAAGGGCAAATTTACTGTACATTGAATATTTTTTAAAAATTTTGATTAGGGGGCACTCCAATAACGTGTTAGAGTACAAAAATATTTTTTTTAGAATTATTGTCTGTCTGTCTGTCTGTCTGTCCGGGCATCACATGAAAACCCTTGAACGGATTTCGATGAAAATTGGTAATGTTGTTACTAATACTCCGGGTCATATTTTAGGATACTTTTTATGGTTCCACACCAAAGGGTTCCTTAGGGATATTTTGTATGGAAAAATAAAAAAATGTCGGCTGATTTCATTGAAATAATAAAAAACGTTTTTTCCGTACAAAAAGAGTAATACATGCATATCTTAGTTTTTACATAGATGACATGGAAATACCATAAAATGCCTTAAAAGGTTATTTTTTTCATTAATTCACAACCCTATTACTGAATGGATATCTGTTTTTTTATTTTGTTTTCCAGATCAAATTTTTTGCGTATCTATGTCCTCCAATATAATTTCACCGTTTTATTCATTTCACCTTAGAAGTGGTGGAAAAACGCAAATTAATTCTGTATGAGTAACCGATCGATTACTATCTTGGCCACTAGATGTCACTGTATTTGTTCATTCACGCCAACAATTTTAGTACGTACAAACCACTTTTTTACCTACAAATAAATAAAATGAAGAGTCCGTCTGTGATTCCGAAATAACTGCATTTTTCATGTTGTAAATAGTTACTTGCACGATGTCAAAACTGAAAAATGAGTTTTTGATAATTTTTGTTTGTCTGTTTCTTTGTCACCACTTATCTCTGAAACCACTGAAAGGATTTTAACAGGACTCTACTACGATATCGAATCTTCAACTGAAATTGTAGGATATTTTTTTGGGTTTCATAACAAAGCGAGAAAATAAAATATGAGTCGATTTGTTTTAAACTTACAAAACCTTTTCTTCATCTTTATATATAAAATTGAAAAGCGACACACCGCTGATTAAACAAAAAATCTCAGAAACTGCCGAACCGATTAAGATGAAATTTGGCAGGGAGATGTTTATGCTAAGGAGACGTCCACTAAGAACGGATTTTTGGAAATTCATCCCCTAAGGGGTACAAATAAGGGTTAGAAGACACTTTCATACAAACCAACTTTCTTAGTTTTAGATTAATAAATTTGAAAATTTTTATGTAGGTTTATAGTAATGAACAAAAGTTAACTTTAATATATTTTTTTTGGAAAATCATCCGTTAAAGGGTTAATTTACTGAATTGAACTTAGTAGGCAACTTCGTCATTTTTGAAGTTAAAAACATGAAAATTTACATATTAGCTCCAGACTAGAAACAAAATTTGTAAGTATTATGTTTTTTTGGAAAATCATCCCCTAAAGGGTTAATTAAGAGTGCGAAAGTTAGTATGGACACTTCTTCAGTTTTGAAGTACGAAGGGCGAAAATTTGTTTATAAGCTTATAGTTAGACACAAAAAATAACTGTATCACTGTTTTCTCGAAATTCATCCCCTAAAATAGGGGTTGGTAGTCAACTACATACAAATCAACTTCGCCAATTTTAGAGTTATAAATATGAATTTTTTTATGTAAGTTTATAGTAATAAACAAAAGTTAACTTTAACAATTTTTTTCGGAAAATCATCCCTTAAAGGGTTAATTTAGTGAATTTAATTTAGTATGCAACTTCGTCATTTTTAAAGTAAGAAGGGTGAATTTTGTACATAAGCTTATACACAAAAAATAACTGTATCACTGTTTTCTCGAAATTCATCCCCTAAAATAGGGGTAGGAAGCCATTTACGTATAAATCAACTTCGTCAGTTTTAGACTTATAAATATGAAATTTTTTATGTAAGTTTATAGTTGTGAACAAAAGTTAATTTTAACACGGTTTTTTGGAAAATCATCCCTTAAAGGGTTAATTTAGTGGATTTAATTTAGTACGCAACTTCGTCATTTTTAAAGTTAAAAACATGAAAATTTATATATTAGCTCCAGATTAGAAACCAAATTTGGAAGTACGTCATATTACATTTTTTTTGGAAAGTCATCCCCTAAAGGGTTAAATAAGACTGCTAAAGTTAGTATGGACACTTCGTCAGTTTTGAAGTACGAAGGGCGATTTGTATATAAGCTTATAGTTAGACACAAAAAATAACTGTATCACTGATTTCTCGAAATTCATCCCCTAAAAATAGGGGTTGGTAGTCAACTACATACAAATCAACTTCGCCAGTTTTAGAGTTATAAAATATTTGAATTTTTTATGTAAGTTTATAGTAATAAACAAAAGTTAACTTAGATTTTATTTTTTTCGGAAAATCATCCCTTAAAGAGTTAATTTAGGAGAATGAACTTAGTAAGCAACTTCGTCATTTTTAAGTTAAGAATGGACAGAGAGCAGCAGAGGGAGAAGGAGCGGAAGAGAGAGATAGAGAGGGACAGGGAGCGGGAGAGGGAGTGGGAGCGGGACAGAAATCGGGAGAGGGCGCGGGTGTGGGCGGGAGAGGGACTGGGAGCGATAGAGGAAGAGGGAGAGGGATATGAAGTGGGAGAAAGACCTCGAGCGGGAAAGGGAGAGGGAGTGTGACAGGAAGAGGGAGAACGAGGGGAGTGAGACAGGGAGCGGGAGAGGAAAAGGGACAGGGAGCGGGAGAGGAGGGGAGAGGGAGAGAGGGAGAGGGAGAGGGAAAAGAAAAAAAGTTAATGTTGTTTACTATTCCAAACCCGCTCCCGGAGGAATAATCTGTGATTGTTTCGTAAGTTTCAGTATGTAAATTCCTAAATATAAGTACTTCAATATAAATGAACCTGTTTTTAAATTTTCTTTTGTAAGGGATAATAAATAATATGATAAGCATAATTTCCGCGTGCGAAGCTGCGGGCAACAGCTAGTTTATTATAACTCCAAAATCGTAGAATAAAATATTGAAAAATATATTTTTTTCAGGTTACCTCCCCTGCACGTTAACATGAGGATGAATTTTTTATTCATCGCATACCCTGTAGTGTGGGGTGTCGTTGAAAAGATCTTCCAAAAACATATGGTTCTTCTAAGAGCATTTTTGGAATTTGACTTTAAAGTGCTAATTTTGGTTAGTGTCAAGTGTCCCCCCCAAAGATAAACACTGCTAGGGAATCTACCACGCTCCTAGATAAAATTAGGATTAATTTCTTTATCCTTCCGAAGGCATCCAATATAAGTCATTTTCAGAGAAAACTACTATTAAATCTACTTTCACTACTACTACAGTCTACAACTAAAGAACGACATCGTCAACTGACCGTGCCTTTTAAAGCATGGAAATGCCTAAGAAATTATTATGTCACTAGCAGTCACCCATTCATCTAATACTGCGAAGTTACTAACTCGATTGATCATATTCGAGACACAAACTGACTGGGGCACCTATTTGATACCAATTCGTATCAATCATTTAATATTACATTTAAGCATAACCTATCATTAATATAACCATTACTCGAATATAAGTACCGTAAATTAAATAGAATATGCAGAAATAAACAGCAGTTTAAAGCCATACATTGGCTATCAGCCATTATCCGGCCAAAATAGCTGTATTTAGTATGTCTATATTTTAATTTCGCTAACGCAGTTTCGATTTTCGTGCTGATGCCAACGCGCTTAAAATTCAATAAAAATTTCGAACTGTTCGTGTGCAGTATTTTATTATTGGGTTGAAATATTAAATATCGGTAATAATCATAAATTTTGATTTTATAGCAATATCGAGAAATTCGCAGACCGGCCACCTAGGGGAAGACCGTTAGTAAAATTAAAGATCGTAGCTGTCAACGGGTTAGACGCTTATTACTGGTTCTTGACACAACCGAACACAATAGCAAAACAATATTATACAGTTGATAAGATGGAGGATGATAGTTTACCAGGCCTTACAAACCTACGAGTTTTCGGTTTTCTGTCTTCGGTTTTTGGTCGAATCTTGATCTATACTTACTTGTACTAATATTAAGTTTATGCAGTTAGCACTTTGGAGGTTAATATATAGGTACCTAAATCAGACTAACTGCCCATAGATGTTACCCGAATTGACTGCATTAAAAAGATAAGCATTGAAGCCAAATTCTATGTCGAATCAAGGAAAGAATTTATTATTCGTAGTGGTAATACAGCATAGCGCATAAATCAAATGTAATAATCAAACTACGGGTCTGTGTGCTTTGTTGAATCGTCTAAGAGGCGGGGCTATTAAACCATATGAGAGCTAACTTATTATCATACTAAGTATCTAAGGATAGTGTTCTATATCAATAGACAAGATAAAAAGAAAAATATATCAATTTATTATCGATCAAACGATAATACTAGGTAGTCATATACGACATTCGAGGGTTAAAGCTGTTAAAAATTTATATTTTTTATTTATTTATTGACTGACTGTCAGAGGATTAAGGAATATTATCGGTCTACTCCGTAATTCTACATCGAAAAGTATCGTACTAACTCTCTCTCTCTCTCCATCTCTCAAGTGTGTGAATTTATTCACGATACTGTTACTGTCGAGGTATTGAAAAATAATGAAGTATTTAATACGTAAACGTTCATCTTCTTGAAAATAAGCATTAGTCCATGCTATTTTAGGTCTGCCATACGGAAAACTTCAAACCATTTGTTATTAATACGCTAAATAGTATTAGTAGTGATATCAAAGTAACTAAGGAAGTGTATAAAAATCACCCGCCTGTCACTGGTCACTAGCATGTTTTCTAAAGTTAGAGGATTGAGTGTTCCAATTAATCGACCACAACTTTCACTAATTTTTTATCTTCACCACGATGTTTTCACAATTTTTTTCTATATTTCTCCTTGATTTAAAAAAATATGAGTAACTTTTAAAAAGCCCTCAATCAACACGCACACGTTATTTAAAACCTAAAAACTATTATCAATTTGTTACATGTAAATTTAAATCACCATTCGGAGTAATCAAAAAGCTATAAAATTGTAGATAGTTTGCAGCATTCAATCGGACTCTATTTCAAAATGTTATCGTTCGTTCAAATCTCAATTGGCTTCGATTTCCATTACGTCTATAAATTACGCCATTTGTTTCAATTAATAAAGTTTGATATGTACAGCTTTTAGAGACTTTATAAATACCATTTTCATTATTTGAAGCAGCATTGTAAGCTAAAATTATTATCGTAATTATATTGCTTAATTTTAAGGTAAGTTTTCAGTATTTTTTAGCCGTAAAATCGAGCGGCGTCAAACATAAAATAATTTTGTGTGTGGTAGGAAGTTGGTGAGTTAACGCTTGTGACTAAAATGAAATAAAAAACGCTTCTGCACGGAAAATATTTTTCGTTTTCTTTCGATATCTATTTCCTCCAAAATGATACGTGGCATATTTGCATTTCAACGCTTATTTTATTGAGCCTAAAATATTAAGGGAGATCTCTTTTAAGTTGCAAATTGATATTTTCAGCCTTTGCCACGATAAACTGTATTATAAATTTATAATCAACTGCTGGACTCTACCGTTCATCAAACGTCCAACACTTGGATATGCGTCCAACTTTGAGTGCCATTGTTAAATCTATAGATCCATAAAGCTTAAATGATCATTCTCCTATCACTCCTTATCAATGTTTTACTTTAAAGTAAGCGAGAAGTCAAAGTGGTGGACTGCCTGACTAAAATATTATCCTTTGTCTTATTATGTATTATCATGTGCTCCGCAGGATTCACCACAACCAGAGGAGATTAAGGATGGATTACAACATACCTACTACCGAATGAATTCCAAATAAATAAATACATTAATATAATATTCACTTAGTAGTTGAGACAATAGATAATACTGGGATTTCGTAATAATTTCAGTTCGCATAGATTACAAATTAAGCCATAGCTGAGCTTAAGCACGCAGTTGGTTTCCACAAATACTTCGCAACATAGCCCGGAGCGGATCTCTGTACGCCACCGCAGCATCCTTAGTTGACGATGTTAGTCTGGCGTCGATATTCCAACTATGTGAATAATCTCTTGCCACCGCTATGAAACGTAAATTATTGGCGCTTGCAGGAATATGGTTCTGGTATGTGACAGAATCTGCATCATTATACGTGATGGTGTACCTATAAATTGTCTTGCAGGCTTGCTTTCTTGCCTTCATTTAATTTTATCCGGTTTTATTGTTAACTTTCCTACCACGTTAAGAATTTCTATAGTCTGTTTGAAGTTTTATGTGTTATCTTTCATCACTTTTAAGTGTTTTTGAATATCAAAGAAAATTATGTTAAAATGCACTGCTATATATCATTTTACTGTTAGCTGTACAATTTATTTATCTATTAATTCTACAAATTCCTCATGCTATACATATAATATACTTATAACAATTCCTTCGGAAAGGTTGGCAGCTTTTGCTGGACACATTGTAGCCTTGTCTAAATGAAATGGCAGTGAGGTAACGAATGAGTCATAAATCCAAGTATGCGTCCCACATTAATATTACGAAGCATCAGTTTAGTACTTATTGAATCCACATTATAAATTTTGGCATCGGCGCAAATATGGGGCTAGTTGAATTAAACAATGAAAAAGCTATTCCCCACAGGTTTTAAACGGCAAAATGGCAGCGCGCCAATGTTTGCCAATGCAACGCCCAGATGCCATCCGCGCAATAGAGATACGAGGTTTTCCGAATAGTGTCCTCGATACAGTGCTAATACCCTATGATCGTTTTATTTCATAATACCTGTTACAGTCGAGTATTACGATAATCACAAATGGAATGAACGCAACAATGTTTGTTACTGGCTTTAATAGGTACGTGGGGCAAATACTTTGCTCCCCTATTTACGACGATTACGAAATATAAAATTTTGTAGAGTTTTTTACATGGAAAAGAAGTGCAGAAAGCTACTAGTTTTATAATAAAATTAATACCACATATAATTAATACAAAATTTTTCACTGTTCATCATTTACCTATTAACTAACAGAGAATAGGTACGGCAGGCAAAATACTGATTTGACATGTAAGTACCTACCTATAGTTGCCATTGCCAACATGCCACTAATAAAGCAGACCTTGATTGTTATTCATCAAACATATAACATCATACATATAAAAGCGTACAAATAAATGACAAAATAAAATTAACTTAACAGTAGAACACAGCTAGAATTCTTACACTTAAAGTATTACCCATTTCTGAGTGTAAGATAAAGTTCTATTTTGTTCCGTTAATTGAAACCGAGTGTATCGCAGAAGCAATGTATGACAGTTAATAAATGGCTCGCATGCAGCGCTTGGTTGCCGAGCTGTTTGTTCGCTTGTAATGGATATCCGTAAGCATGTTTGCTTCTTGTAATAGCTGAGAAGATTTGCTTTCTTATAACTAGGTATTGATTTTTATTTTTCGAGGTCACATAATAATTGTCTGGAAGGTATGATAATAATGTGATAACAGCTAATATAAACATTTGTTTATTTTGTATGTTATGTAATAATTTCCCTGTATTAAATACTTAAATGTTCTTGTTACAACGTAGCAAAATTAGTACCTAACTAAATATCCGCTAATATAGTTTATTTCTTGAAAAGATTGTATAAAATTAAGTAAATTTCCGGTAACTGGCAATAATACAAAATAAAAGGCAACAAAGTAAACTGAACTAAGCGGGAATGCAAAGAACACAAACGAAATTAAAGAAAAACTAAACAAGCTCCTCAAACATCCGGCAATCGTGTCCGTGCTCACTGCTCAGTAACTCCGCGCCGAAAATGTAGAAAAATGGTAGAAGATTGTACTAATTATCACATAACATGTTACATATTTGAATCTACTCATTAATAAATCATTTTAAACGGAAAATATAACCTATATCCTGCCAAATAGAGGTGAAATCCTTTTCGTTAAATCTTATGTTTAAAAATTGAAAAGCCTTTAAAAGACAACCCTGCACTGAAGAGAAGTAGAATGAAGAAGAATGGTAGGAGAATAAAAGACTGCACTCATATTCAGTTACTTCTTTTTAAATTATACAGGTAATGTTTACTTGTAAGAAGTATCTCAAATGGACGGAATCTATGGAAATTGTGAAGATGACACTAACTTAGTAAAAGCCCCGTCACTCTTTTCTTGAAGACAATTAATTGATTGTAATGTACATACTGTATTGTATTGCTCTCACTCTACAATTTAGCATCAAGTGGAATGAGATTAATTGGATTAATTGCTCAATTTATCGACACAGCATTTCCAACTCGTAACATCTCTCCTTCATAATAACATCTTCGACCTTCGCGTACATGGATCCTAAGATGTTATTGTTATACCTATTAACCTGTACCTCTCATAGTGCTAACTGTAATGTAGCCTATGACAATTTTACGAAACAGCATCAAACTTACAATAATAATATAATTATTGGGATACGACTCGGAACCCCTGCTTTTTAGCAATGATCACAGTATCACTATCAGAAAATACCAAAATATCGTTAGCAAAGTGTCTAACTAAATCCAAAGGACTTGAAAATATAGAAGTATTACCGAAGTTTACCTTTAACGATATACTTAAGCAATTCTTTTACACAATAAAAATAGATGTGTGCGCGAATCATCTGAACTAAATTAAAGAAAACTAAACAAAATCCGCAAACATCCGCCATTCGTGTCCGCGAACAACTCCGCACTGGGAACGATGAAGAACTCATTTCCGGCTTGGTTACGTATTAAGTGGAGATTAAATAGGTTTTCCAAAAGCTTGTGTAGTAGGGAGGTCTGAAATCGACTTCTCATAGGCAAAGGTAAGCTCCCATGTCGATTTAACATAATTTTTTGCCAAAAGAGCTATCACACTCGGTGACATACAGCATACTGTAACAATTGTCCATTAATTTAAAACGTGATTTTCGAGCTTTTCGAAACAAAATAATTTTATTATGATAATGATGATGATGAAAATTTGAGTTTTAATTTGGGGTATTTGACATCGATTCAAGAGCAGCGACTCATGTAGTCGACCTCATAACTTAGTTATTTGTGGTTGATTAAAATGCGTGTCTTACCTATTTGAATTAAAAGAAGTTAAGAAGATGACAACGTTTATTTATTTAAATAAGCGAACAGTCTGTGAATCGACTAGACCTACGCTTTATCTATTTAAACAGAAGAAGAAGAAAACGTTACCTATGTATACCGTTGCTGACTTATTTTATTTGAAAAATCCACTCAGGGGAAGGTAAATGAATTTTCTAGTTCGAAAAGTAAAAAAAAATACATTAGCTTAACTATTTTGTTTTATAGATATACACATACGTAGGCTTACATTTTACTACTTGCCTACTACTAATATTAAAAGCATCGCGAGAAAACCCGTAGTATAAGTAGTTTATCATTATATTCCACATTACTCATAAATAGATAAAGTGTGAATTTAAGCCGTTACAAATTATCAAGAAATCTGTACCAAGAAAAATCTCCGGATAACGCTCTTATACTTCCCCGTAAAAACTTTTATTAGGAGAGTAATTAATTTGAAAGAATGCTAATTTTTCTTTTAATCGCTTCTTTAGCGCCACAACTTTTATCTACTTTGTTTGAATTACTTTCGCTTGGGCAGATCGCAACAAGTTTGGGGTAGATTATGTACGGTATATTGCGTTTTCATTATAATTCATAACATTTTAATACCTTGATCAAACGTAAAACTTCGAACTCTCAGTGGCTTTAATTTATTGCTTCAAAGAAATTATATGTGTCTAACAATCTCGACCGAAATACTATTAACAAATCAAAGGACAAGATTACATCTTAGGAAATACTAAAAAAACCTTAAGCTGACCTTAATACTCAATTAATGACTAAATATTCTAATTTGTTAACTGAATTAACTGAATCGTATACAAGGAAATGGCCATTATTGATCAATAGCCAATAATATTTTTCTCTGAAACAAAGAAAGCGTTCTAACTGTCATAAAAACTGTTACTTCTTCATCAAGCTTATCGGTCACACGAATTTAATGTTCCAATAGGAATACAAACAAATATTATACTGTAGTCGTACTTGTAGTCTGGAAAGACCAGAATTGGAACACTTAGTTTTGAATATTAGTCTAACTTTTAATGGAGTGTACTCAGTTATAAAGCTTAACTGCTAACTTCCGGGGTAAAGTGTTCTGCCTGTATTGTTGCATTGCAATGCAATGTGATTTGCGTCGCTTTGTCACTAACGTTGACCGCTTTGTACATTGCGTGCGATTAGCCGACAAAGTAACAAACCACCCGATGATAAGAGGTCAACATTGTCAGTAACTTTAAAAGGCGACACTGAAGCGTTGCCACGTTGCCAGGGAAGAAGAAAAAATGTCTCGAAAAGATTGCAACCGAAACATGAAAACCTATTTTACAGCTGTTGATCCTAGAAGGAGGATGGTAGCCCTGTAAAAATACCATTGATAAAATACCAGCCATACTAGCGAGTGCTAGCCCAGTAAAAATACCATTGATAAAATACATAATATAATTATAATAATATACATTATATATATAATTTTATAGGCGAAATTAATTTAAAGATGGTTTTATTTTTGTTATATTTTTTACACTACACACTCATAGCCCCAAACTAGGATTCCCAGTGGGTGCCATGGACAACACACATTTGTGAAAAATTGGAATAAAAGTAATCGGGTTCAGAGTTTTCAAGCTAACGGGACTCTACGTGACTCTACCAGTTAGTAGTAAGTATAGCAATATCGTCAACAGCAGGGCTGCACCCCAAAACACCATTCTACATCATCTTTAACCCTGGACTACTTGGTCGAGAGAGTAGTGTCTGACAGAAATTAATAATAAAATAATAATAATAATAATATTATAATATAAAAAAATCCACATCTCTTGTTCTTTCAGATATTTAAGATTGAGAGATAAAAATACTATTTTTATCGTGCCTATTAAAATCCTATCCTATCCTGTAATGAATACTAGGTACTAAAATACGTAAGCAAGTAAGCAAGCAACAACCCATAATTGTCCCACTGCTGGGCTCAGGGTCTCCTCTCACAATGTGAGGGGTATTAGGCCATAGTCTACCACGCTGGCCAAGTGCGGATTGGTAGACTTCACACACCTTTGAGAACTTTATGGATAACTCTCCGGTGTGCAGGTTTCCTCACGATGTTTTCCTTCACCGAAAAAAAAAACGTAAACGTGGTTAAAATTAGAACCAAGTTTTTACTTTTCTTAATCGTTCAGGTGAGCGGCAACCTTGTTCGACACTCAATTGTGTCGCTTCCGAGTGGTGGCTGTTTTCAATATACCTCCAAATTGCTCCATTAAAAGTTCCTCAACTGACTTCAACCCGAATTGCTTACGCTTGGACGTACCGAGTATTTACCAGGAATTGAACAATGACGGCTACGACACATAATTTCTCGGTAGCTATCTGCTATTATTCACTTGCAGGAATATAGGTGCCTGGTGCATGTCATGTTCGCATGAGCATGCTGTGTTACCACAAAATCCAATTTGTAGTGCTACTAGCAGTATTTACAGACCCCTCTTTCCCACTGGGCACTGTGGGCAAGTGCCCAGGGCCCTATGATCGATAGGGGCCCCCTAGTTCCTGCCACTAAACGATAACCGATATTTATTACCGAAAAACTTTTTTAATTCGAATAAAAATTACTGACTACAATGTCTACAATACCAATTTGCTTAGTAGCTTTTGCATAAATCTTGAGGCTTGTTTATCTACTTTCTTTGTTTATTCTAACAAAATAGTGTTCTGTCAAAGTCATAGGGGTCCCATTATCCTAATATGCCCAGGGCCTCCAATAGGTTAAAGACGGCCTTGAGTATTTTGTCTCATTTTGTACCAAATCAGGATGAAATATGCATAGTAAAATTGTTCAAATTATGAATTTGCTAACAATTTTGCTTTATTAGTAATTTGAGCTGAGGATATATACGGATTTTTGTGATTATAATGTGTTTGCATTGTGAAAACCTTTGCTCGACAACCAATGTGTTACAACTACACACAACTGCCTCTACAGTGTATATTGTAGTGGCATCATTGTGGATTAAAAGTTCAGATCACAATTTCATTGAACAGTTTTTATTATCATAAAATCAATCGATGGTACCTAATATACCAATGTAAATATTTTAAAATAAAAACATATTTGATTGGATTATTTTCAACATATTTTTACAAAAAATTTAAGTAAACCGTCATAGTGCGTCAGGTTTAAACTTCGGAATCCAATTACTGTGAATATTTATATGTTTTTATTATTGATTTATGGTAATGGAAAAAAAAATTAAGAGCGAACGCGCTTCTCCGTCCTTTGAGGTATTTCACACAGTAAATGTTGCGTTTTGGCAAATAATACTTATGTACCTAATACCTACAGAGAAAAGTCACCTGTGAGAAGTGCCAATGAAAGCAAATTTCAATTTGAGCTATAGAAATGAATTTCTTTGACAGTACCATCGAACCCTTGAATATGTACCAAGCGAGGAAATTTCTCCTCGCTATATCGAAAGGTTCGGAAGTCGGAACTAATGTTTGTATAAATCCTACTTAACTGAGCTGCCTCTATACACAGCACGAGGTGTTTTGAATGCGAGACCAAATTGACTCCATTAAAAGTTTTGAAAGCGCTCGCAGCTTAGATAATTTACGGAACGAGTTATTACTTCTATAAAACCATGCGTGGGTACTGAAAGCTAATGAATTCACGCGCGTGTTTATATTTTCTGCTTAAACTTTCACGAACCATGGGCCGGAATCTTTTAGGACGTAAACTTTAGTAGGCTGTGAATTTATGTTTTTAGGGTTCCGAAGTAAAATCGGAACCCTTATAGTTTCTTCATGTCCATCCGTGTGTCCATCTGTCTGAGGCATAGCGCTGAGACCCCTAATGCTAGAAAGCTGTAATTTGGCATGGATATACATACATACATAAATATTTACTAAAACTCCAAAATAAAGTACCAAAGGTATAAAATGCTAAATTACTTTAATATAAAATCTTACGCCATTGTATCACAAACTAACATAAGATTGTAGGTACAAACACCGAAGCATCTCCCAGGGGCAGAGGTCTAATTGATAAGATCCCGTACGGGACAGAGGACGTTGTAATTAGAGGACGGAGAAGCAATTAGGACTTTAATAGAACGGTACCGCAAATTAGTGCATTATTTGCTTTCTCAATATCACGTAGTATAGTTACGTATAATTGTTAGGCTTAATATGTAAGCTCAGTTCGGTATTGAAATCATTGACAAAAATGTTAAAGATGGAAACAAGTGGAAAATCTTTTTAGGAACATAATCTAAATTTTACTAACAAAAAATAACCGACTTCAAAGTCTCAAAAACTACTTGTCAGATATCGTTCAAATTTATGTGGGACCACATGACAAGCACCTGCTTTCGATTAAAAAAAAGAATCATCGAAATCGGTTGGCGTGATATTGAGCTATTCGTCAATTTGTCGCGCACATCTTAACACAAATTTACGACTTATGTGGTTTTCTCATGGATGCCATTGTCAGATCTCAATAAAATTTATGTGGGACCACATGACAGCCACCAGCTTTCGATTAAAAGAATCATCAAAATCGGTTCGCCCAGTCCAAAGTTCTGAGGTAACAAACATTAAAAAAAAACAGTCGAATTGAGAAAGATTGTCATTTTATACTTAAGTCACGTCCTGTGTAGCTTGAATACCGTGTCTCATTATTCTATTAAGTCAACGATTTAAATTACCTATGTAGGTAGGTAACAAAATTCTATAATTCTGTCCAAGAAAATTAATAAAATCAGGGGAAATAATTCGTGTAGTTTTGTAAATTGGTACAGTTATTCCCTGCGGTATCCAGATGAACATACTAAAAGTCCTCAAGGGTGGGGGGTGTGCTGAGGGTGTAAGGGGCTTCTAAAGTATTGATCGTAGGGCAAAAAAAAATATGACCAAAGTACATTGACGTACTATACATAGACAGGCTATCTCAAACAAAATGTGTGTTCCACCGCCGGCTTGCCCTCCGTTCTCTTTTCAAACTAGGAGCCTCGTTTGCACACTTGCCATAGAGTAACTTTAATTCTAACGGTAGCTCACATAAGTCACATATAAATGTTCAAATTTCTATGTTTGAAAATTACAAAATAATTATGATTTTTCATTTTTCCACCTTCAAAAATGACGATGATTATCTTCGTATAATATTGGCTTCCAACACCTATTTTTACCCTGATGGGGATGCATTTAAACAAATCCGTTCTTAGCTGACGTCTCCTAAGCATAAAATCTCCCTGTATAATAATATTAAATAATAATAATTTCATGTTCATCGGTTCAATAGTTTTTTTTTTATTAATTCAGATCTCTGACACAGACCGTAATCAATAAGAATTCTTGTTGTAAATATAAAAATATAGATACTTCTTGCATTTTGCACCCCGTGACATACTTGTAAAAAACAATATTGTATTGTCATTGTATTCTCTTCTTGAATAAAATGTCTGTCGATTTTGTTATCTGAAAATGTACGTTTTATTATAATCAATGATGTTGTTATTACAATTCTGTTATTTCAATTTGCTATTATATGATACAGATATCTTCAACACAGTCAGACAGTGTAGGAAAAAGTATTAGTAAAAAGTAAGAAATAATCATAAGTCTATGCAGTGCTGCCAGGAAATCCAGGTCCAAACTCTGGGTTTAGATATTTTCTTTCATGAATTGCGATAAATTCTGATAAATTTCAGTAGATTCTATTAGATTTGGGGTTTATTCATGAAAATATTAAACGGTTGATCGAAGCGAAATACCTTGAACCGTCGTGAATAAGAGTAAAATTAAACAAACTATACAATTTAATTTCATCAAGCTTTGGTTTTTATTGTAGTTCAATAGAAACACAAAAGTAAAATTGTATTTTTATAGGTACATAGAGACTATTAGAAGTATTGGAACATTTTACAAAGCCGGTTTTCTTCTAATATCAATTTAATTAATACCGGTATTTCTATAACCGGTATTTCAATTATTTTTAAATGGTAATAATTGAACGAAAATTTATTAAAAGCAACCTAATTTATCACAAATCATTCACTGCAAATCGAGTATCGACACATAAGTCTGTCTGCCGTAATTACTACGTACCTATGTATATATATTTACCGTGAAAAACAAAATTAAAAAAACCTGCCTTTTTGCACGTTTTTGAATTATTTTCAATCGTTTACCATTGATTCGTGTCGAAAAACCAACACCATAATACATATAATTGGTCACATCACAAGTAAGCTTATTTAGTCCATTATCATGCAAGTGACTTGCCAAGTTCAAACGCTCCTTATGATTTTTTCATTCAAAATGGCGGGAACATTTCTCAATAATTAAATTAAATTCGTTTTAGTTGATTTAAGTTAAGATTTTGTTTTCTTACTGATGATAAAGTGATAACATTATCTTTTTTGTTTTTTGTCGTGCAATTGTGACACGTTCTTATTACGCACGAACGGCATTTTTTCAGTTTTTTCGTAAACAATTTTGACATGCGGCCGCAATGAGCGCAGCCGAGTGACAGAATGTAATGCAGCCGGCCGGCTGCAATGCACACCCCCGTGCCCGATGTTCGCGGTGTCCCTTCTATACGCTAGTAATATTAATTCTATGCCAAAGTAGGAAATTTTATGTTAAAATTTTTGTCAGAAGTAATCTTAATGCTATTCTTACAGATATTCGAGATATGAGCAAAAGTTTGAAAAAAGGTACCTTCAACCCCCCCCTTACACCCTCAGCACACCCCCCACCCTTGAGGACTTTTAGTATGTTCATCTGGATACCGCAAGGTATAACTTTACCAATTTACAAAACTACACGAATTATTTCCCCTGATTGCCCATATTTGGCTTAAGATCGTACTATCTATTTCGATCACAGACCAAAGTTAGATACCTACTTAAGTTTAAATCTTAGAATAATAATAAACTAGAAGCCACATCTCGCTGTCATTGCTAGTCGCGCGTTGTGTCCAGAACCGCCCGGCCCCGCCGTTCTTCCCACCCGCGGTAGTGTTGCAACGTAAAACATGTCGCATTATTCCGGGAAATGTTTGTGACAGGACGTTGAGAAAAAAGATAAAGGCGATTATACTTAGGTCTACCAGTATCTGATCGCAACATATTATTACTGTGTTTCTAAAAATATGTTTCTCATGTAAGTGACTGTATCTTAAATATGAGAATAAGTTTCTTTAAACCTAAATAAAACTTGTTGATCGTAATTGAACTATTATTACTTTCAATGTTGATTGTTAGTATTTTTATCATAATATATATTAGTTTTATAATAGGTAATATAATATGTGTGGTTTGTTAATTTCAGACGAAAACATATTAAAAAATAAAGACCCCACCCATTTTCAAAAAAAATTGTTGAAAATTTGGGTGGGGGGTTAGGGGTGGATCCAGCAAGGTTTATATAATTGGGACTGGGGGTTTTTAAGGGGGGTTGGAAATCGTGTCAAAAATCGTCTAGGACGCACCGTTTCCGAGATATCCGGTTTTTCCAAAAAAAAAATGTTGAAAATTTGGGTGGGGGGTTAGGGGTGGGTCCAGCAAGGTTTATGTAATTGGGACTGGGGGTTCTTAAGGGGGTTTGGAAATCGTGTCAAAAATCGTCTAGGACGCACCGTTTCCGAGATATCCGGTTTTTCCAAAAAAAAAATGTTGAAAATTTGGGTGGGGGGTTAGGGGTGGGTCCAGCAAGGTTTATGTAATTGGGACTGGGGCTTCTTACGGGTGGTTGGAAATCATGTCAAAAATCGTCTAGGACGCACCATTTCCGAGATATCCGGTTTTTCCAAAAAAAAATGTTGAAAATTTGGGTGGGGGGTTAGGGGTGGGTCCAGCAAGGTTTATGTAATTGGGACTGGGGGTTCTTAAGGGGGGTTGGAAATCGTGTCAAAAATCGTCTAGGACGCACCGTTTCCGAGATATCCGGGATTTCCGGTATTTCCAAAAAAAAAAAAAAATGTTGAAAATTTGGGTGGGGGTTAGTGATGGGGCCAGCAAGGTTTATTTATCGGAACTGGGGTGTGCACGGGGGGATGGGAATCGTGTCAAAAATCGTCTAGGACGAACCGTTTCCGAGATATCCGGGATTTCATTCACAACTAATTTCATTTTTAAAATAGAAGATAATAAGATAAGGTGATAAGATTCACAATTACAAAACTACAAATGAACTCAAGTCGTTTGATAAAATTAAAATACTGTCAGTGGACGCGCGCGTTTAAGTACCGCGCGGGTGTAGGCAAATTTTTCAAGGACAGGGCCGAGTAGGAATATGGCTTATTTGTGCTGCAAAGCCGGCGGCTTCAAAAGTTGCCAATCACGCCAGCGGCAAAGTGTGTAACAGTCATTACGGTAGGGAAAATCAAAACTGTTATATTGGCAACACTGACAAAATGGAGGCATAACTATGGTTGACAATTTCAATATGAATGAAATATTTGATAATTTATTAAGATAATGTTTTATTGTGCTAATTACACATGAAATGTGATCCCATCCTTTTTCTTTTTATGATCAGCTGCATTTGTACACGTCGGAACGGCGCAAGACGGCATTATTTAATCAAATTACGAGAGCAATTCAGCCGTCCGTCCACAGGGGAATTTCCGGAGAACTAATCGCTCGTTCGTAATAATAGTCTATATTAGACTATTTTTTGTATCGTCAATTTTAGGCGCGTATGAGGGATGCTTGGTTTAAATATTAAACATCCAATACAAATAACATTAGATAAACGTTGGTATGTATTAAATTATTACTGTGTACCTACTTGTGTAGGTAAAGTAATATAAACCAAGCAAAACAAGATTGTAATTTATATCTTTTTAAACAATACCTACCATTCCTTTTAAATTCAAACTTACGGAGCAGAAAGACACTATTTATTCACAAGGAAAAGAAAAATCGGTATCCGATGGAAGAAAAGTAGCGATCACAAACATGGCTGCAATTAAACCGCACTAGGTTACAGTCGGTTACAATGTACTGATGCTTAGTCAGTGGATTGTAGATGGGATAAAAATTGTCTTTGGTTTTCTTTAAAGTAAACCAAGAGATTCTATTTGTATAATACCTACCTACCTATTTATAGAAAGCAGTAAGTTTTATGCACAGTATAAAGTGAGTACAGACATTACATTATAATATAAATGTATAGGAATTAATTAGGTACCTGATAGTTACCTAACTAGTCGCGTTGAAACTATCAAATTAAAAGAAAAATCATAATCAAAATAAGTTGGTAATGGAAGAGCGAGAAGAAATCGGAAATGTTAGATATGGAGATGACATGGGATCATTTTCACGCCTAGGGGATATTTTTTCGAATGGATAGAACACTGTTGGCCCTAGCGACCTTTTCAGGCGGACAGAAGGAGAGCCTAGGAGAAGGTACAGCATCAAGGATGTAAAGACAAGTCCACCAATTAGTCACTTGCTTTGAAGGAGACCTTTTTTACGTCTTTCTTGAAAAACAACATGTTAAAGAGATTCGGAAAAACGGCAGCAACATTATTGTTAACATAGGAACCTATTATATTACTTTTTATCCTTACTAGGAGCCTATTTATACCTACTTTACATTTTCATCACGAAAGTCAGAGATTCTTAAATGTCATGTACCTACATGACAATAGGTGTCTATCTAGGTACCTATTGTGAATTTTTATTTAATTATGCGCTGTGCTGTAAACAATCCTGATAACAAGTCACGAAAATATAGGTTCCAGGCTTCGAGGTTCTTAGCACCTAGTCTCAGACTTTTAGTCATAATAAACTTTTGTTAACTTCTAGACACAATTGCAGAGTTACCCCTTAAATTACTGAGGAAATTATTAAGAGCGACATTAACTTTAAAGATGTCTAGAGAAGTCTTCATTTGATATTTTCAGGGGAACCATCTGCATCAGTTTATTTTACTTGCGTCTAGTTGGTAGTTTACTGGAGGGAACAAAGCACAGAACAAAGTTACGATCTGAAATGGCACTTTCGTAATATAGGTATAGAAAGGCTCGAGCCTTCGGAGTCTAGAGCTCATTGAAGGTTCGAGCCCTCTAATAAGGCTCGAGCCTTCGCCTCGAGTCTTACATGAAGGCTCGAGGCAGAGGTTCGAGCTCTGCATCCAGGGCTCGAGTCGAAGCTCGAGCTTTGTCTTCAGGGCTCATTTTGTAACACTGCAGCACTGTTTCAGGGTACCCTAATTAAAACGGACTGTGTTTTAACTACGGAACCCTAAAAAAGCCTTAACCTTATAATCTAAATTTTACTAACAAAAAATAACCGACTTCAAATTCTCAAAAACTACTTGTCAGATCTCGTTCAAATTTATGTGGGACCACATGACAAGCACCAGCTTTCTATTAAAAGAAGAATCATCGAAATCGGTTGACGTGATATTGAGTAATTCGTCAATTTGTCGCGCACATCTTAACACAAATTTACGACTTATGTAGTTTTCTCATGGATGCCATTGTCAGATCTCAATAAAATTTATGTGGGACCACATGACAGCCATCAGCTTTCGATTAAAAAAAGAATCATCAAAATCGGTTCGCCCAGTCCAAAGTTCTGAGGTAACAAACATAAAAAAAAAAAAAAAAAAATACAGTCGAATTGAGAACCTCCTCCTTTTTTTGAAGTCGGTTAAAAATTAGAATTAGGGCGCGCTGCAAATTTCAAATTTTTGGAGTTTAACTCCTTATCTATAGATTTTCATAATTAAGCCCGCCGTATAAAATTTTATGGGGAGTAAAATCAAACTTTCTCCGTTACGTTATACGTTATGTTTGTAATTCGTAACACAAAATCTAGATGGCGTTGGATGGCTGATCAGTAACAACGCCATGTAATGATAATAATAATCTTGGTACATCCTATTCTTATGATGTGAAACATCATCATCGTCATTCATCGTTGTCATCATTAGTCATCTTCATCATCACCTTCATCATCATCACCACAATTAATCATCATCACCATTCATCATCATCACATTCATCATCGCCACCAGTCATTATTATTCATCATCACTATCATGATAATCATCGTCATCATCACCATCATAATCATCGTCGTCATCATCACCATCATAATCATCATCACCATCATAATCATCATCGTCATCATCATTATTCTTCATCATCGTCACAATCATTATCATCCGTTGTTACTGATTTGACGATTGAAAGCTAGATGGCGTTAAACAGCTCCAGTCATGCGTCGGAGTTGACACACCTTTTTTTTATTTTAAAGTAAAAATATTTCTAACAAACTTTCATAATAGAACCCAATTTGGTATACCTACCTATTGAAACAAAATTATTTTTATTACACCTTACAGGATATTATTATGCGTTTCGATAGATTGCTAAGTAAATAAAACTCAAGCTTCTACTCGAGTCTCCTCTTGAAGGAAAGGCTCGAGCCGTCAAGACTCGTGAGCCCTTATGGCGCTTAGAAGACTCAGTTGTGGATTATATTACTCTTTGCTTAGTTGCTTCGACTTAGAGCTCGAGTCCTGGACTCGAAGCTCATTTTTCTCAACTTTAGCGCAAGGCCTGCTATTAGGTACATACTTACTATAAATACTTCTCCCTCGGAAACAGATCAATATCTCGGGATAAAAAGTAAACATCTAAATCTAAACTTTCACAATATTTTATTTATAATAATAATAATTAATAATAAATATAATAATAATTTTAATTAAGATATTTTATAATAATAAAAAGTAGGATTAAATATCTGTATTCAAATTTAAAAAAAAATCAATCGTGTCAAGTGTCATCTGTCTTGGAAGTTGGATGTCTATTGTCTGAGTGTATAACTAACGCATTACAACGCTAGAAAAAGAGGTCTAACGTCTGTCAGCTGTCAGTTCTGTCAACTTCTGTCACTTCACCCAATCAGCTCAGTGTTGCCAAGTTAGCCACTTTTTGGCTAGATCTGGCAACTTTTAAGATTCCTTTAGCCAAAAATGTCAAATATTCTTGGCTAAATATTTTAGCCACAATTTTAGCAACTTTTGACTTAACAATCATGAAGTACCTATTGAGGTAGAAGGAGGGCCATCTCATATGAAGGGAAAGTTGAAAAAGTGGTGCAATCTACAACAGCTATGTTCGAAACTTCGAATATGTATCTATTTGGTGGATCTGGACACTAGCGCCATTCATTAAGGGCATAACTCAGCAAACTTCACTCCGTCTACAACAGCTATGTTTATGGTTCATATCGCTATTTGTATCCCACTAGCGTTATTCCATTATGGCCATTATTGGAACCTCTATTTTCTGTAAACATATTCTGGTCACTTTTTCAACTTTCCCTTCGTATGAGATGGCCCTCCTTCTATCTCAATGCTCC
Organism: Thymelicus sylvestris; assembly: GCA_911387775.1. Lineage (NCBI taxonomy): Eukaryota > Metazoa > Arthropoda > Insecta > Lepidoptera > Hesperiidae > Thymelicus > Thymelicus sylvestris. The sequence continues at coordinate 7,506,547 of OU426896.1, read as the reverse complement.
ATGGACAAAACATAGAAATAAGCACTAAATTCCATATTAGGAATATTAAAAAAATAAGCAAACATGTGCTTCCTACCAAATACCTACTTCTGGAATTTTTAGCCAAACCGGTAAACAAGAAAAATATTCATTCCTTGTACCAGAACCAGAACCATCAACGTCGAATGACTATTGATTTATTCGTATACAAATAATATTGTATGTTTCAAAGTTAAAAAATAATTTTTGATGGTGTTTTTTTAACTACTGATCCAAAAAAAAGGGTACAAAATTTTTAGCCACTTTTGGCCACTTTAAAGAGTACGAAATTTTGGCATTCTAGCCACTTTTTAAAAGTGTTTTAGTCATTTCTTGGTTCACTGACTTGGCAACACTGAATCAGCTATCAGCCAGTGTTACCAGGTGCACGGTAATTACCGTAGATGCACGATATTTTTGGCTAAAACACGGTCTACGGTAATGTTTAACTACCGTGTACTTTTCTACGGTATTTTTAATTATGAATTACCTTGACAGTCAATATATAAATAACTATTCAGAAGGATTAATTTTATTAAAAAAAGATACGTAAAACGAAACGAAAATCCAGCTTGTGGGTTTTCCACCTAAATTTGGGGGTAAGTTAGATAAAGATGTGTATTTTTAGGGGCTCACTAGAGGTACAATTTTTTGACGCATGTTTCAAGAGTTACCTTTTTTTAGAGGAATTTTCTAGGGGGATTTTTTTTGTAATGTATTTAGAAGATCATTGATTGGATTGATGAATTAATTCAATTTATCCTGGTGAGCTTCTTTTTACTTATACTTACTTAAATAAATGACTGCTTAGACATAGTGTTATGGGGAAAGAGGGGAATTTCAAGATGACGCTGGGAAAGAAAGAATGACTGCAGCCATATCTGCAAACGAGAAAGAAGTTTTTATTTTAGATGATTGAATTTTAACTAAAAAATATCGAAAAATCATAGCATTTTCTCTTTATTTTGCACGGTAATTTACATGGTATTTTTTAAATCTATACACGGTAATTAGGATCTGAAACACGGTATTTCTAACCTGTCAACACGGTAGTGTATAATTTTAATCTGGTAACACTGCTATCAGCTATCAGTCAGTTTATTGAGTATGAGTTGAATTCTGAATGATAAACAGCAAAACAGGATAAATAAACTTGGTTGTTTCTGATAACGGTTTGGTTGTATTTAGCATTTATCTCATATCTATGTAAAAACTAAAAAGAACCGATTTATGTGTAATAAAATGCCGTACGACAATACTCACAGATTTCTTTTGAGAACTGTTGCGAGCCAAAGTGCAATGTCTCTAGAAAGTATTAAAAAACTTCTAATACAAAAAACAGGTAATTCATATGAAATGTTATTTTTTTAATTTTATTATCAAGAAGAGATATAATTCCCGATCCCAATTATGTTATCAAATAAGATTACAAAATATACCAGCCATGATTCATTGAATTTCTTTTATGTCTTTCTTTTCTGTTGTGTTCAGATTGTTAACTAATAAAATTAAAATTTTTACAATACTACGCAATATTCACAAATGAATTCTGACAAAATTTTTCTGAGCATTCTTTTACAAACACAAGTAGACCTATTAAACATAAAATATGTTATAATATTCCAGGAAACAAACAGTTAAACTTGCTACAAGTAGTGAAAGAACTCAATGATAAAATAAAACCGTTTAAGCAAGAGATCAAGGTAGTGAAAGATGAAATATCATCAGAGGAGATGGTAGTGTTTCTATCACTAGGTTATGATGATACTTCCAAAGAACAAAATATTTTTTCTCCGGTTGCATTGGAGTTTTTCAGATTGCTAATGGGTGAGATAATGAGTACAGACGCAAGAGAGATTTCGGAGATTACTGCAATTAATTTAAGGAATAATGTTAAAGTAAACAACAGGCTTCTCAATATTACTGATGCTCAGGTGTGTATTCAAATTATTATTCTAGTAGCTCTATTTTTTATAATTTTTTTGCTCATTTATATGCTTTATTGTACTCCAAGAAAGAACTTTATCCTTTCAAACAAACAATTGGTGTGATAAGTAATAACTACAACAGGCATTCTAATAAAATAAAAATAAAATAAACGCTAACACACTCATACGTACCAGTAGTAGGTTATTACCTGTGTCGCCGGTGGCATGGACGACACATAACACATCATAATCAACCCATGACCAGAGTACAAATATTTATCTGTCACATAAATATCTGCTCCAGCTGGGAATCGAACCCGGGACGCTTCGCAGGCAGGGTCGCTACCAACAGGGTCATCAGAAGAATTAATAAAAAACAATTAAAATAATCTTGTAGTAGAGAAAGTACTCTTGTACTTTCTACCACTCAATCTTACGGAAAGTTATAAGGGGGGTTATAAGAATGAAAATACAGTTTAGAGGGAAGCTTTACCTATATAAAATTGAGAAATAAAGAAAGATTAATTAAAAGTAACAAGTACTTCAATGATAAAATAAAAGGTGTAGGATAAATAAATGAGTCTTATGTTCAGTTACATCGAGGCAAGTATGAAAACACCCCCCCCGGGGGTTGCCCGCCTTGTCGTGGCGGGGGGGCTTAGTAACCGTGGACTGGTCACCCACGGTGAAGCGAAGAGGCAACCAGGGCCGGCCTGTTTGGGCTGCCGGCTGGCCCGAGGAGGGCGCTCCCGGCGGACTGAACAAGTCCGCTGCGGATGCGCTTGGAGGTGGGACCGCAGAAGAAGAGGAGTGCCGGTATTGCGGTGCGCCGTTCTCCCTATCTTCTGCGGCCGTGGAGGGATCGCAGGGGGAGAGGCGTGTTGGTATTACGGTGCGCCACTCTCCCTACCCCCTGCGAACTGACGGGGCCGTTCCGTTGAAACGGCACTGGTGGGGCCGCAGAGGAAGAGGCATGTCGGTATTGCGGTGCGCCGCTTGCCCTATCCTCTGCGGCCGAGGTGTGGTCGGTGGAAGAACCACAGACCTGATCTTCCACCGGGTACCAGTTATCTGGTACCCATGGCCTCCTAGTAGCAGACTCAGGGGGAGTCTGCTACGGTACTGGTGGAGGCCGAGGAGGGAGGCGCACCTTACCATCTGGTGCGCCCATCGTGGAGGGCCTTCGGGCTTCCGTGATGGAGCCGCTTGTGGGCGGCTGCCGCCGGCGGGGTCGCGGATGTGTGCGAAAGCGTTCCCGTAACCCCGTCACAAGGCGGCGAGGTGGAAGATGGGGGGGTTTTTAGTGGGTATACCGTGGGTCTCATTAGCCTATACGGGAGTCCCACATAACCACTCGGGTCCCCCCTGTGCCCGGGTGGTATGCGTAATGCATTTTCCCCCCCGAAACAAAAAAAAAAAAAAAAAGTATGAAAACACAGTCAGAGCTGAAAGTTAGGTAATGTTTAGTTTAGTTAGAGTAGAAAAAATTAATTAGAGGGAATAATTACAGCTGTTGTGTAACTTATGTAGTCATTATTAATTTTTCTTCCAAATAGTGGTTAAAATACTTCGTTTTATCTTTATTGAAGACACTCAACACTTTTTTTATTTAATTTTGCAGAGATATCTTAATGTCTGGTGTCGGATGAAATACTTGGATCATGAAGGCAGAAATTATGCTTTGGGTGTGCGAGCTATTCATGAATTTGAAGCCTATTTTAGAAAAAACATGGTTGATGCTGAAAATATGAAGTGCTACATTTGTACATCAATTGTTTTCAGGGTAAAGTATTATTTTAGTTTGTCCTTTTACAAATTAAAAGTTCTAACATTTTCCTTGCATTATAAAATTATATATATAAATTACGTGTCACGTTGTTTGTCCGCGATGGACTCCTAAACTACTGAACCGATTTTAATCAAATTTGCACACCGTGTGCAGTTTTATTCAACTTGAAAGATACAATAGCTTTCATCTCAAAATAAAAATAAAAACTTTTGACAGAACAAAGTTTGTCTGGGCAGCTAGTAAAATTATAATTTTGCCACTTTGAATTCACAGTATGTGAATAATAATAATTTTAAACCATATTAAAAATGCTTCAAGCAGAAAATCTAATCACTAATGTGTCTATGTTCTTTACTGATAACTCTTTGTGTCACCTATGAGTACCGTCAGGGTTAAATTGCGAGGTACAACCAGGTACCTTCAAAAGAGGGACCTAGTGCCATAGCATAAGGTTCCAGCGAGTACAGTCGGCTGCAGAAGTAGCTTAACATTATAGTACTTTGTAATAGTAACTGTTTCGATGGTTTCTTAGCAACATCTATGACAAATTCAAGAAATGTAATGTGACAAGGTACTAAAATGTTATGGTACTTCTGCGGCCAACTGTACAGGAGCTAGGACTATAGATGGATGGAGCCTTAGTACTTCAATATAATAATATTTTGTTTATCACCTTACTTGTTGGAAAATTCCAGGGTTACAACTGCCCTTACTGTCCGAAGACCATACACAGCAGATGTCTGGATGTTCACTTGAAGAAGACAAAGACCTGGCCATGTTGCAAAACAAACTATGTTGACTCGGATATAGAGGCCCTTCGTGGACAAAAGTGAGTTCATTGTAATAATAACCCATTGGCATTGCATACTTAGGACTAAAAGCCACAGTATCATACCAGATACATAGTGGTTGATAGATTTTGCATACTCATGAATTGATTTTGTAAGACTTTGCTACTTGCATACAAGTTTGTCACAATGTTTTTCTTTGCTAAATGATAAATTTTATCTATCACCTTATTATTACTAGTATATACATACTAGACTAATATTATAAAGAGGAAAGATTTGATTGTTTGCATTGGATAGGCTCCGAAACTACTGAACCGATTTTAAAAATTCTTTCACTGTTGTAGCTACACTATCCCCGGGTAACATAGGCGATATTATATTTTCAAAAAAAAAATTAGGGATCCTTAATAAAACTCCGATAATGTATTCCAAGGTGATAAAAAAATAAGAAAACCGAAGCAAAGCGAGGGCGGTTACTCGTATAATTATATTTCTGTGAAGCCTGCCTGGGTAACTACCACCCTCTTGAAGGAGTCAGCCGCTAAAACACTTGTGATTCAGCTATAAGCTTGGGAACCAGTTCTTTCTTTCTTTCTCTCTCTCTTCTCATGGTCGGCAACGCATCAGCAATGCTACTGCAGTTAATGGGCGACGGTGACCACATACATACATCGTTTGTAGGTTATATAAAGAAACTTCGAAAATCATTTCTTTCCAAATTGTTTTTTTTTTTTTCCAAAATCAAGGGGTTTAATTCCTGGCTACGAATATTGATATTTCAAAGATGATGCAGTTTTAGTTTTCACCAAAATCGGCCCCGAGATTCCTGTGAGCATTTTTCGCTAATCCTCATATAATAGCTTCGGATTTGTCCATCCACGCATACTTGAAAAATTCGCCCATTAAAGGTATTATCAGTGACAAACCAACCTCGTTGCGATAACGACGTGTTATCGCCACACCGTGTACTTGGAATTTATACCTGCGCTCGCGCAGTGGCCGGTCGCTATTGTGCGCTTTGTTTACAAGTCGTAGCTGTCTGCGAGTATGAGCGTTAATGACAATGGCTGAAGATTCAATCTCCAATGTAAGCGAGTTAGGAGTTATAATTGAGGACATACAATCGGAGGTAGAAATTGTATTAGAAGATGAAATTACAAACATTAGTAGGGAGATGAGCTGTGATGATCCTATTATGAGAAAAAGAAACCGTGATGTAGACAATAACGAGATGTGGCAAGAAGTAGAGAGAAATAAAAAGAAAACGAAGAATAGATTTGATACTTATATACCTCGGGATGAACCAATACAAATATGCGTAACCAGTAAACAGATGTTGCCGAAACAATTTGCCTTAGCGAAATTATTTAAGGCTCATGAGATTCAAGATATTAGCTGTATAAAATATATAAACCCCTATAAAATACTGATTACTTTTGAAAATCACTTGAGCTCCGACAAATTTTGTAGATGCTCGGACTTCGTAGAATTAGGGTGGAGGTGTCAAAGAACTTGGGAAGTAGGACTGTCATATGGTGTGCTAAAAAACATTGACCTAGATATTCAGGATGAGGACCTATTAAAAAATATTTCTAGTGACTTTCAAATCGTAAGCGTTAAACGACTTAACAGACGAACGCAAGATGGATGGGCCCCTAGTGAATCTGTTAAAATTAGTTTTAATGGCTCAAGCTTGCCATCACATATATATCTTTTCGGCTTGAAAATTAATGTAGAACCTTACGTTTTTCCTGTGACACAATGTTCGAGGTGTTGGCGGTTCGGGCACGTGGTTAAATTGTGCCCTTCCAATAAAATAATATGCCCTAAATGTGGCGGATCGCACGCAAATTGCGAGAGTACAGAATATAAATGTGTAAACTGTAACGGTCGTCATATGGCATTGGAGAAAAATAATTGTCCTGTATATAAAAAAGAGAAGGTGCTACGAGAACTAATGTCTGAATACAACTGTACTTATCGAAAAGCGCTTACACTATACGTTCCGCCCTCACCACCACCAATGACAACAGAAAGTGTCGAAATTCCTACTATACCTGTGAATGACAACCCACCCAATTTAATGGAAACGAGCTATTTGGAACCTTGTGACGAAAACTCATATGCGGCGGCTGCTAGACGTGAAACCCCAATAAATGAGAAAGGTACTCCACCGAAATCGTCAAGGAAAAATCAAATCCCGAAACGTTTTAAGAAAAATGTAGCTAGGGATATTACAAACTCCTTTGAGACCGAGTCCGAATCCGCATCGACATCGATGCCAAGTCAGAACCAGGCCAACTCGGAGTCGACTGAAGAAAACCAGCAGGATAGAGGTCATCCAGATGAAAACAATGATCACAATAGTCGACCAGTATTTGAAGAATTACTACAAAAACTTAGAGATATCATATTTGACAGAAATAACAGTATTATGGAAAAAATTAAGCTTGTAGTTACGACGCTTGTAGATTGGTGTATAGCTTTTGCCCTTAAATTTTTATCTGAAATACCAGCTGTTGTTAAAAATTTTGTTTCACCTAAAAATGGATAGCATAGAAATTAAAAAAATCAATGTTAATATATGTCAGTGGAATGCAAGAAGCTTACGGCCTAAGTTAAAATTATTTGAACATTTATTAATCCAAGAAAAAATTCATATAGCAGCCCTTAGTGAGACATGGCTTACATCTGATATTCATATAAAGGTAAGTAATTATAATATTTATAGGAGGGACAGAAATGCGCCATTTGGAGGTGTAGCAATATTAGTGCACAAATCAATTCAAGCAGAGTATTATCCTGTCTCAGAAAATAATTCTAATTTGGAAATAGTACATTTGAAAATATTTAATTGTGAACCAATTCAAAACGTTATATGTGTATACTGTCCACCTGATTCGATTACAACACTAAGAGACTGGGATTATTTGTTTTCACTGGCCCCTAACCGTACAATAATATTGGGTGACCTGAACGGCCATCACACGGACTGGTCCCATAAAACAGATACTCGTGGGTCACAAATTTTTGATTGTTTATTAGATTCCAATTTTATAGTATTAAACGATGGCACTTATACTAGAATGCAGCTAGTTGATGGAGTACTCAGAAAATCCTCACCGGATTTATCAATAGTTTCTTCTGACTTGTCATTATGTCTGAAATGGGTAGTAACAAACGAGACACTAAGTAGCGATCATTTTGTTATAAAAATCACGAGTACAATTGAACACAGTAACCGTATACACATGAAAAGAAATTTTCGCCTTGCTGACTGGGAAATGTATCGTAATTATCTTGAAAATATGTTTTTAAATTTTACAATCTCGGATGATTTACAGACATCGTACAATACATTTATAAATATTATTAATGACGCATCTAATAAGTGCATTCCTTTTTTAAAATTTCCACAAGACCCACAAACTAAATTCAAACCTAAACCGTACTGGAGCCCCGAATTATCTGCGGCAGTCGCAGCACGTAGATTAGCTTTAAAGGATTTTCGACGTAACCCTACTCCCAATAATTTTGACACATTACAACTGAAAATTAAAGAATCTCAAATGTTAATAAGTAAAGCCCAGGACCTTGCGTGGCAAACGTTTTGCTCGTCTATTGATCATAATACATCTACACATGATATGTGGAACAAAATGAGGTGGTTAAAAGGTAATAGAATATTTATCAAAAATGTCAATCAGAATAAAGCTCAACACCTTTTAAATGATTTATGTCCAGATTATGTTTCTCCGTCACAGCCATATTTTGAGTCGTGTAATCCTAATTTAGAGACTGTATTCTCAATTCAGGAAATGGAAACATGTATTAAATCAAAGGATACTGCCCCTGGTTGTGATGATATATCGTATTCAATGATTGGAAATCTTCCATACAGTGTCAAAATTGTCCTTTTACAACTTTATAATGAATTTTTTATAACTGGCTTTGTGCCATATCAATGGCGCAACATATGTGTTGTCCCGATTCCCAAACCTGATAGAGATCCCCGCTCTAAAAACTCACTTCGCCCCATATCTCTTATGTCTTGCATTTGTAAAATCTTTCACTCGATGCTACAGAAAAGACTTGAATGGTATCTAGAAAAAAATAAACTATTATCTGACAATACTGTAGGGTTCAGAAAGTCGCGATCTTGCTTAGACGCTTTAAGTTCTCTAGTAAGTAGTATTCAAATTGGATTTTGCAAAGATTTGATTACTGTTGGATGCTTTGTAGATATTGATAATGCTTATAATAACGTAGACATTAATGTTGTATTAACTATGTTGGATCAGTTAGGGGTGGGCTCAAAAATTTGTACTTATCTTTGGAATTTTTTAAACAATAGACAAATTAAAATCCGGCTTAATGACAGTTATATAACGCGTAAAACAGGTCGCGGTTTAGCTCAGGGAGATCCACTCTCTCCTTTATTATTTAATGTAGCCACAATGGGAATAATGAAAAATATTATAAATGTATCTGTTTTTCAATATGCAGATGATTTTGTAATTTACACATCTGGAAAACTAGAGACATGCATTAGTAAAATACAAGACGCAGTCAATATTTTTAGTAAACTTCTGAATGATTTAGGTTTAGAAATGTCATCTTCTAAAACAAAGGTTTGTATATTTAAGAAAGGCCCATTAACTCATAGAAATTCTATCGTCTTGACAGTCCAAAATAAATCTTTAGATGTAGTTGAAAATATTAAATATCTTGGCGTATGGCTAGATCGTTCTCTCCGTTGGTCAAAACACATAAATGAAGTTATGCAGAAAACTTCAAGATTTTTAAATTTGCTGAAGGTTTTAGCAGGTCCAGGATGGGGTGTGCACCCAGTACACTTAAGACGAATTTATATTGCGGTAGTTCGAAGCCGTTTAGATTATGCTAGTTTTCTTTATGACGCAAGCTGTCAATCACACCTATATAAGTTAGATAAAATCCAAAATCAAGCTCTACGAATTATTGGCAGTTTCATTAAAAGCACCCCGATCCATGTAATGCAGAGTGAGCTTGGCTTGTGCCCATTAAATGTTCGACGGTTATACCTTGCTGGGAAATTCTGGCTCAAATCAAAAGGTTTAACTTATAACATGCAAAATAGTCTTTTGGATAAAATGTCATCTTTGTGTAGTATGAATAGATGGAAAAGGAAGAAAAAACCCGCTTTAGTTCAGATAAATGATTCCTTTAAAAGTATACCGATACATACAAGCGATCAACTTGAAATGTTTACTTTAAATACATGGGTTTCAGGTCTAGACATTTTAAACATAATTAAACATGATATACCTTCAATTGCTAAACCAAAGAGGCAATATAATATTTCCCACCTTTCAATAATATGCAATCAGTTCTTGGAACAACAATATGCTGATTATTATAAAATCTTTACTGACGGCTCTAAAACAGAAACAGACATCGGCGCTGCTTTCCTCGACACACAAACGGAGACATTTATGAAATTTAAAATTACTCACAATTGTTGTATAATGTTTGCGGAACTTTTGGCTATTTATGAGGCGTTATCTTACCTAGAGTCAATTGAAAATGACTTTTTTGTTATTTTATCAGATTCGAAAAGTGCCCTCCAACACTTGGCTCGGATCACCTCGTCATTACGATGTATACCGATAGCCTATCAGATTATTGACATAATTGTTACGTTAAAAGCAAGGGGAAAAAATGTTGTTCTTCAATGGATACCGTCACATGCCAATATCTGTGGAAATGAAGCAGTGGATAGCCTCGCTAGACAAGCAATTTGTGAAGGGGTTCCAATACGAGTTAAACCTTTCTATAGTGATTGCGTGCATATAATTAAGAGACATTGTTATGACTTGTGGAAGGAGTATTTTGATCAGCGGTCAAAGACGAAGGGAATATGGTACAAAACCGTTCAGAGCGAGCCTTTGTCTATTTCTTGGATTGATAAATGTTCAATGAATAGGTATGATATTGTTATGGCATTAAGACTGCGAGCTGGGCACATTCCATCAAACAAATTTGGTTTCTTGATGGGTAAAACACCTTCACCTAACTGCCCAAAATGTAACATTATCGAAGACGTATACCACATTTTGATGGAATGTGCACAAAACGAGTCATGTAGAAGACAAATATTACATAATAATGCCGAAATGTCCTATTTAAATGTTGGGTCATGTAATAGTGCCCTGGCGGACCCTCTGGGAGAGAACGCCAGAGCCCTATATAAGTTGGCTAGTAATATATTACGCAGACGCAAAAAGTGATTAGCATTATGTACCTATGTAACTTGTTACAGAGCGACATTGTCGACCTCCGACAGAGCTCTATAAATAAAGAATTAAAAAAAAAAAAAGGTATTATACTGTTAACAAATTGATGTAATAATTATTCTTAATTTATGCTTTATCTATAGTTCCAGATCAGCTGAAATGTCCAGAGTTACTCAGCGGTTAGCATCAACACAAATAATGCAAGAGACATCAGCAGCGCTTAGCTCTGAGGACTCGCCGGAAGAAATGGAAGCAGAAGAAAATGATTTAGAAGTACCTAGAAAAAGAAGGCGGCTTTGCAGCTAAGTTAAATGTGAACAGCAAAATATATTCTTAGTAGTAGCGTAGTAGGATACCAGGCTGTTGAAATTATAAAAATATTCATAATATCTGATCTTGCTTGATTCATTAAACCAATGCCTAAAAGTAGGTATACGCACATTGCTAGTCATTTACATCAGGCATTATTACATAATTCATGTTTAACTCTATTGATTTATAGTAGGGTCAATTTGTAGCCGATACAAATGTAAACAAACCATTAAAATCGTTTTCTAAGGTTTTTCACCGACTGACATGAATTTGTACACCAAATGCGTTTAATTTAGACAAACCACTCATTAAGGTATTTGTGAACAGCGAGTAAATGTGGAAACAAACAAAATTAAATAACACTGTCATCATTCAAATACTTTGCAATGCTAACCTTATTTCCAAGAAGCGATTTGAAACCTTTAACATAATGTAATATTTTGCTTTAATGAGTAGTTTGTCTAAATAAAACGCATTTGGTGTACAAATTCATGTCAGTTGATGAAAACCCTAGAAAACTATTTTAATGGTTTGTTTACGTTTGTATCGGCTACAAATCGACCCTTATAAAAAGGAGAACTTTGTTCTACATAATATGGTGAGGTAGGTAAGATTTGTTACCTTTTCATGGGTTGAAAAGTATCCCAAGGATAGTAATTTAAGCTAAAAATATGCCAAATAGCTTCTCAATAGTTTTCTGTGTGACACTAGAACAGACAAATAAACAGTTACATATTTCATAAATACATGTAATCTTACATACTTTTTTAAATGAAAACTATCGTTATTTTAATATTCTTTATTTCTATATAGCTAAGTATACATTTTCAACTTTTCTACGAATTATTTTGGCAGATTTAGGATAGAAATCCAGTAAATACTTCCAGTCTTCTAGCTTCAGGTACACTATATCAACTACTGTTCTTGCTCGGAAAGAGAAGTGATGAGACAGTCCTACAAAGAGCCCCTGAAAGTAGAAAACGATTATGTAAATAATAATTGTTTTAATGTATAATGTTTAATTAAAATTCCAATTGAAATAAAAAAAATAACAAAATAATTTAAGGCACCGTTTTGTATGTTTAGCATAATGAGTACTATATATCACTATGTGTAATTCATATGATTTAATATAAAATATACAATTTTGGATATTTTTATTTTATTGATCAAAAAACACTAAAGAATATGAATTATCCCTTCTCACATGTTTTCCATATACAGATATCGATCAGTTACGGTTTATTTGTATATATAGATATTGCCAGTTTGCTTACCTGAGCTATTCCGAAGCTATCTTCAGGTCCCAATATGTCGTAGATTGATTCCGTCAAGTTGGGGTGAACAGTTAGAACTTCCACCTACAGGATAAATATGTTTTTAATACTTATAATAGTTTCATCATTTGATTGTGCGACATGCTTTTCGTGTTAACTAAGTCTAGGCCTCCTCGGTTATAAGGAGGGACCCTGTAATGGGCCAATGGTCTCTATTATGGCTTGGTAACCAGTTCTTTCTTTTTTATTCTTCTCTTAGCTCGGCTGGCAACTCAATAGTGATGCCTTTGGTGTTGCTGATGTTCATGGGCGTCGATAGCCACTTACCATCAGGTGGATCGTCAGCTCATTTGCCGGCTTAAAATGTGACACTACCACTCCACACATCCTTACTTTAGAAGTCATTGTATAATTTAGCATTTTTACCTCTCCTCTATGTATAAAGTAGATGCACTGATCAGCGTCTCCACATTGCACAATATAGTTTCCGGGGAAGAAAACACAGTGTTTCATCCACATACACAACATACGCTTGAAATTGTCACTTGTTTTGCTGAATATAACGGATTCTCGTATATGGCTTCCGTACACGGCTTGCATCACTTGACAACGATAGCGGAATGGTAGCTTTTGGATTAACTTTGGTACCTAAAAAAACTTACATGTAGTTGAGTTGCCGCTATAATTTGTTATTCTCATATGGAAACATGCTAGTAATTAAATAACACATCCACACACTAACACAATATTTTATTATTGGACTCATGGAAAATCTCTTCGGTCCAATTCTCACGATCTTTTTCGGTACATAATTATATGCATTGAGGAGCGAGCTTCCTTCTGAGGTATTCCCAGAACGCTATGACAATATAAGGGTTTTCAAAATAAGTGTGAAAAGATCTCTCCTCAACACCTGGCATTGCACTGGCGATTCCTCTGGTTGATCATCCATAGGCGACGTTGAACACGTAGGCGTAGTTAACGCCGTATCAGCCGTATCAATTATACCGGGCCCCCAGCGTATAGGGGCCCCCACTAACACTCCCAAAAAAAGCTCGCCAACGGCCGCTACAGTTGGCACACCTTTTATATTTGACAACTGACGTTGAGGGGGCCCCACAATAAATATTGATATGGGCCCTCCTTAGAGCTAGCTACGCCTCTGGACCACATGCTATAGATTTTGCATATCAACGATGGAATAATTTGAATTTAAATACGTAAGTATCTCGCCTGTCTACCCTGCTGTCTATTCCATAGCTCTCGAACATAGTCCCACATTTTATTCATCTGGTGATTACTAAGATCTGTATCGTGAAGACCGTCCTTAAGTTCGTTGATGTCATAATCGTAAGCGATCCGAGATGATGAGTGAGCGGTGATCATCGCTGACATTTCTGATATTAATAGCCCTGAAATATTCATCCTTGATTAGTAGGTAGGTACTATTTTATCATTGAGGGGGATTTTCATAAAGTATGGACATCTACTTTTACTACCATGAAGACTTTCCAAAGAATACATGTCCACTGTCCAGTGAACACAAGCCAGATAGACATTATGTTAGCAAAGGATTTTAGTTTTTTTTTTCATTTAGGTATTTAAGATATGGTACCTGTGCAAAACTTTATGACAATAATAATAACAATAGTTTCTATAACTTCAAAATCATTCTGTGCCGATACATCTCCACTTCCCGTTATTGTTAACAAGTTATACAGATACCATAAAGATGCTATGTATAATGCAAAGTAGTTGCCCTGAAACAAAGCTTGCAGTTACGAAATTTTACATGATATTTTTAAATTATACTCGCTGCTTACTCTTTTGTCTCTATTAAGTACCATACAAATTGCCGTATAGAACCGATTTCTTGGGTGGGATTTTGCATCATCGAATTCATTCGGGTACCATGTAATAGCAACTACCTAGAGTGATTTCCAAAAATTCAAAAGTGGTTCTATTTAAAAGTAATAAAATATTCCTCAGTATCGCCGTGATGTCATTTTGAATCTCACGATTTCTCCACACATATCAGCTGATTTTTCAAAGCTGCATAAGTATTAGAAATTATTATTACTTTAGAAACGTGGTATTCTCAAAGATATTATGATGTCCGCTAATCAATACTTGATCTTGTCTACTCTGACCTAATCTCCTTTCATTGTGAGATGAAAAGTTAGCCAAACAATTTGGTAACGACAATGATCCATATTTACCTCTGAATATTTCGGACGCAGATTGAGCCCATCTTTGTTCATCCAGTTGGCTGACGTGCATTGCACTTGTGTGAGGCAAGATAGCTTAAAGAAAAGGCAGGCGTTTACGTGTGATAGAATCGAAGCCCATGTGGCGATTTTGCTGAAAAAATAATTCAATTTAGACACACTGCATAGGTTTTAGTCTTAAAGCTCAGCATCTGTGAAAGTGAGATCGAAGGGAGAATATCAGAATAGCAGACATTTTAGCACCATAGTAGAACGGAGTTCTTGAGAATGTTGTATTGAGCGTTTATCAAAGGGAAATCTCCCGACATCCCGTGGTAAAAGATCATGCCTGAGGATTGACCTTGTCGATTATCTAAGCCTAGATACTTTGCTGAGGATATGCAAACTATTCAGAAAACTAAAATTACATTTTTTGGACATCTTTGAAATGACGATAATAAGTTAGTATACTATAGTATAGTAATACATTGCATCGATTCCTCTATAGATAAGTTAGTATACTATAAGTAGAGGAATTGGCGCAATCGTCATTGGAGCATACAGCAAATTCGTCACGTATTGTAGTTCGCTATAGCAAAATGAAATTTGGGAGCACAGAAGATCTATATCTGTAAGAACCCATTACAACAATGGAAAATAAACGTGAGCCATTTGCGCTATGGTTAATCCGTTTTTATTTCTTCTGGAACAATATTGCCGTGTGTTTATGATTCTATCTCTCGAGTGTCGATCACAGGTGAATTCACATTAGACATATCTACATTTCGCATAATGGAAAACAAGAGGTACACATTAATAGGTGCCCTACATATTTAAATGGCAGTGTGTCCTGGATTGCGCGGTCTAGGCCGCAGTGTTACCTAGTTTATGGTACTTGTCAACCGCTCCCTTGCCTGTCAAGTACCCATCTGCTCTATATTAAAAGGTAAGTACCTACCTACCTTTACATTCTATTGAGTTAGTAGGTACTAAAATATGTACAGTGAATAAAGATACTACACTATAAGGCATTTGTTACATGCTACTGACAATGAGAATAAGTATTAAGATTAAACTCACGTTAATTTCAGAAATAAATTTGCAGACCCAATGTTTATCTTTCTATGCTGCCGGTACGTAAATAAGTAAGAAATTCTGAACAGTTGTGGAGTTCTCAAATAAGAGAATAAAGCTCCTTGCATTAATGGTCGTAAATGGAGGGCAAATGATAAATAACATATAGGTAAGTTGGCAAGGAAATCTCGTCGTCGGAGGTAAACCTTAGAAAAATACCTGAAAATTGTAATAGGTATTTAAATGACCATCAACAAGGTAGTTGAAGTAGAACATCCTATGTAAGATTAGTGACCCTGATTTCAGAACGGAAGGTCCTGTTTGCGCCACATTTATGACTGGATAATACCTACTTATATTTTTACCATGTTTGAAAACCAGGGTGACGTAAGAGGCTACAAAAGACTCCCTCTGCTTGGTGCTGCTTCGCGCCAGGGTTGGTACTGTTATCAATATTTATTACCTGATAATAGTTTTTATTGGTTAGGTAGGTACTATGTATGGTACCTGCGAGGCCCCATCACTTTCTTGCCCGAGTCAGCCGCCAAACAACTTGTTACGTTCCGGCTGGAGGCTTGAAAGCCTTTTCTTTCCTTCTCTCTTCTCTTTTTTCTTGGCTGGCAACTCATCGGTGATTTCTATGATCTACTTAGGTCTCTGGGCGATGACCACTGGCCATCAAGTGGATCGGTTGTCGGTAGTTACATTAAACATTAAGTATAAAATAATAGGGGAGCATAAACTCACATCTCTCTCACTTTTTTTGGACTCAAAACATAGTCTCCGTATCGATTCATGTACCCAGTGTGGAAGTCTATGAAACTCTTGTATAAGAAAATTACGTCAAACACCACGCAGATGTAAAAGAAGTAGACATTGGACTGAAAAGCCATTTGGTACACCAGTATCATAAAGTCAGCATAAGATAGGAACATTATCAAATAATCTGGAAGGAAAAATAAATTAGCGGTGAAGAGTGTAAAAACTTACAGTGGTTCATCGCCTTGATATAAAAAAACGATACCTTCCTGCGTAATTTAATTTTCAGCTTTTCATTAATACCTACACTAACGCCCCAACTCTAGTCATTAACTAATTTTTATTTACAAAATCCTACCTAAAAATGTCACCCATTTGCAATCAGGTATAATACTACTTCGAAACCACCTGTGAGGCATCACACATAGAAATATCGCCGAAACGTAATCAGCATTGCTGCCTGATGTTATTGACTTGGATCCGTGGGATTCATTTATACTCTTATCTGGGCTCTGCAATCACAACAGAAAATAGGAAATTAACGCCACAATCTCATACAGCACTAGCAGTGGCGTAGCTAGCCCTGCCGGGGCCCCGTATCAAAATTTTGCCGGGGGCCCCCTCTCGACTCGAGGGTAAAGATCTTTCTCAAAATAAATAAAAAAGCTAGCGTGAATTAAAACAAATATAATATAGAATACTTACATCGATTAAAAAACCACATACAATCAATACTTTTAAATTTTAATCTGGAGACAGCTCTGTTTCGTTTCGGGAGATCCGAACGCGAGCGCAGACTCAGTAGCCGATGTGATAAGACAAGGCAGGGATTTTTTTATTCGTAACTCATATTCATCGGTGGTAAAAACCAGCTCTGGTATAGCAGTCCCTGTATCTCGGCATCTAACCAAAAGCATGCCGCTTACCAGTCCTGGCCATCCCCGTGCACGCTTATAGATCTATCCACCCCAGGGCTTAATACAAAGTTCAACGCTGCCTCCTGGTTAGCAAAGAAGCAAATGGCTAAAAGGGAGGCAATTTAAAGTTCATCGGCAGAATTGGCAAGCGAATGGTCGATTACCCCTCTGGTAGTCGAGAATTCTGGTCGATAGCTCAAGCTGCTGAGAGTAAGAGCTTGTCCAGATGAGGCGTTTCACGCGCGAGCGGACTCGCGCGCTACTCTTTTGTGTTGCGTCCAGATATCGCGTTTACGCGCGTACCTACGCGCCAGTTTTTTGGAAGGGACTAGTTATAAACATGGAGACAGACAAACCAGTTGTGTTGTGGCTTGCATACCGTCGATGGAAACGTCGTAAATAAAGAGAAAATCGACCATTTTTTAACTACTTTCGGATGTCAATAACATCTTTCGATTATTTTTCCATATTATCCCATATCGCTACTCTTTTTTCAACCTCGTCGATAAAAAGTTCAGTATCAAAATTGCTGTCAAAAAAATCAAAAATCAAAAAGCTGTAACTTCTGTCGGTCAGCTCTTCCACAACTGCGTAAATCGGACGACTCCGTGGTCCATACGACGAAGGGGAAAGCCGATCTTCTTGGCATCCTTTTTGCTGCCAACTCAACTCTTGATGATAGAGGGATCGCCTCCGCCTAAAAACCTCTGAGAGCTCGTTGAATGATATAATATACTTTGTCTCAAAAGTCTGTCAGAGAGCTCTTTATAGCCCCTTGATGCCAAGATGTTGAGAGGACCGACGGTATTCACGCAGTGGTGTTAAAGATGTGTGCTCCCGAATTGATTCCAGCCCCGGATCTAGGGGCAAACATGGGCACCCGCCACGGGCGACAATTCACGGGGCACCAAAATCATAATATAGTATGATTAAAAATAAAAAACTTGCTGCACAAAGTGCCTAACATACTGAAGCCTGGTTGGGAGAACAAATAAAGCTAAAAAAGAGTTCTTATTGTCTTATTCACGAAAAATGCCAACTATTATTTATTTGTGAGTTTTTTTATCTTATCTTTATCACTATCAAGTTTCTGCCCCGGTTCAAAAAAATCATAGATCCGGGGCTGGTTGATTCCCCGTCTTAACATGCTTATTGTCGCTATCTTATGCCACATGATACGTCTTCGTGGAAGGTTACCCTTTTTCATCCCATCCTCATAATGGGCGATCTCAGTGACCCGGCTAACTGCAGGCCTATAGCGATAAGCCTATAGCCTCCCTACTTGCAACGGATTAACATGCAGCGCCTGGGATATCTGGAAGATCATCAGCTGATCTGTGATCAACAATATGGTTTTCGCGACGGTCGTTCAGTTGGTGATCATCAAATTTATCTTACGCACCTGTAGGCATCGTCAAGCTCTTGATCTCAACGGGAAACACTGGCAGTCAGCCTAGATTTCGCTAAGGCCTGTGACCGGGACTGGCACAGGGGGGTCTCACAAAGTTAACATCTTATGGTCGCTGTGAGAGGTTATGCAGTAGGGTAGCCAGCTCTCTATCTGAGCGACATATCAAGGATGTACCTAGTAGAAGGTGTTGGTCAGATATGAAACCTATAAAATGCTGGTGTTCCCCAAGGGTCTGTGGTATCTCCTACGCTGTTCATTCTGCATATCAATGACATGGCATGAGTGGCAACTGTTGCTATGCAGATGACAGCACAGGGGATGCCTACTACACAGCCCCCCTTAATTCCTCTCAGTTGCAAAACTTGCAAGTCTCGGAATGGGGTTGACTTAATTTAGTCGAGTTCAACTCCACGAAGATACAAGTTGGCGCGTTTAGATACCACTAAGAAAACCCCATTTTTCATAGTGCCTCAATTCCAGGGTACCGCGCTCACCGTCACTAAAAGTGTTGTAAGAGTACGATTCTGGGAGTTGACATCGAGTGATGTGTAGTATCAGCGTCATTTGGAAGCCAAGGCTAAGTTGGCTTCCAAAAAGCTTGATGTTCTAAACCGGGCTAAGGAGTACTTCACTGCGAGGGAGGCACCTGCTCATGACAAAGCTCATGGCCGAATTAGAGTTTCATCCACCTCGATGAGACTCGTGGAGAACGTCTACGGTCCGATGTAATGAGCTTCCTCTTGAGGTATTCCCGGAGCGCAGTGTCATTGGGTTGCCGGAGGCATGGCCGCGCAGCACTCAGCCATAGTAAAGGGAATGACTCAGTGCCGGAGAGCATCATGAGTCGTGTAGAACGTATTTTTTTGTACATTAAATATTTTGTTTAAATTTTAATTAGGGCATTTAAATAACTGATTAAAAGATTTTTTTATTATTATCTGTAATGCCTGTTTGTATTCAATTCGTCGAGTTTCCAGATTTAGAATCATGGCCTCTTAAAGATAAATTGCATGATGCTAAAGTAATTAATGCATTAATACGATGAAAGATGGTCCAGAAAGTAAATTTATTGTTGATTTCACTTTTCGATGAAGTATCGATGCTTTCAGGACCATTTTTCGAATATTAATTATTGATTTCCGGATTATTTTACGATTTTTTTCTAAGGCGCATTGGGGGCCCCCTCAGCCCCGGGGCCCCGTATAATTGATACGGCTGATACGGCGGTAGCTACGCCCCTGAGCACTAGGATTCCCTCTGTTCAGTTACAGACGTATCTACTTGAATGAAACACCGAAGAGGGTTACCAGTTACCACTGTGCCACATGGCCGGAAAATCCGAGAATGTCCCGGATTTTAACCGTCGATGTAGTCACTAGGTGGCAAGGGACGCTATGTGGCAACCCTAGGGCAGCTCGATATTGACGAGATTTTTTTTAATGAACATCACTTTTAAATACGAAAGGCGCTGAAATACCATCTACCCTATGTTCCGGAAATGCTAAGCTTTGTAACCCTACCGAAGATTCCAGTACAAACATTTAATTATCACTTGCCGCTGACTTCGTTGAAAGGTTGAAACTTCGGTCGTATGGAAAATTGCACACCTGACTTCAATGATGCACTCAAAGAGTTCTGTTGAACTTGAGCAGTATAGGTACCTATTGTCGTAATGTAACCATCCACAACACAATACAGATATATAGATATTTACCTGCTCACATATGCTGCATACTTACCTATAATATTATTCTTTGGTGGTGTTAGTCCATAAGTATCTAAATATATTAATATGTTTAACAAAAAAGCCCTGGCTTCAGTAAAAGATTACAAATATACCTAATACACTTACATCTAAATTTATGCTTTGACTTATTCCTTCATCCTCCTCGCCTGTTTCGTAAGTCAGAGGATATAAATCCACCTGAAAAGTGCGCGACAAAGATTTTTACTAAAATTGTTTGGATAAATATATTTTTTTTTGTTCAGTGGAGAAATTGTAGCTCTAGCGTAGAAATCTAAGCTGTAGGAAAATAATACGTAGATATGTATAATATGCTACAATGAAACAAAAAGCCAATTTCGCGTTGTGGACGTTTTACAGATGCCCCAACTCGTTGTGAGCTGTATTTTCGCTCAATGAGCGTTTTCGGTGTTTGAGCGTAACATACTTAGGTGTCTTTATTATCTAATTAAATGTTTTCTTACCTCCCCATTTGTATCAGACATTACAATGGGCAAAACGTAGTCTTTAGGAGCTGTTACAACAGAATATCTTACTTTTCTCAAAACCGATGGATAACTCTGAAATTAATGAAACAGATTTTGAATAAGAACAAATATTACTTATTAATAATTCTAACCCAAGGTCAAAAAAATTGTATTTGGAGTAGGTAAACCGATGGTTTGTGGCCCACCGTATGGTGGCCGAAGGAAGAACTAACAGGCTCTCAAGCCCCTAGCCGGAATAGTCGTTTGACGGCTGACACAAGCAAGACAGATTTTTGTAGCTGCATTTCATTAATATCTTCACCACGATGTTTTCACAATTTTTTCCTAAGTTTCTCCTTGATTTTGAAAAAATATGAGTGACTTTTAAAAAAGAGCCCATAATCCACACGCACACTAATAATTCTAGCCCAACTAGGCTACAGAAACTAGATTAAAGATCACAAAATTTTGATATTATTTAATTTCATGGCTACTGCGCTCTAAAATAATATTCTGCAGTAAAATACCTTAAGCAAAGTGTAAAATTCTGTGCCTTCTATCCACAACAAATCTGTATTTCTTGAAGCTACAGCATTGGAAAGCGTCAGATATTTATATGCCCCTTTGATATTTCCGAAAATACCTCCCGGACCCATACAAGCCTCGACTTCGTTGCTCTCAGTAATTATATCAACCTGGGATAAAGGTATAAAATTAGACTTTTCTTTGAAGTGGTCTCTAAACGGAGTTTGGATTAAACGGACGAATGAAAACAGCTTCGAGAATGAAATGTCTCATATCTATAAAATCGGGCAAGTGCGTGTCAGGCCATGCGCAATTTAGGGTTCCGAAGTAGTAAGTGTATCGACTATTACTCATTAACATCGTTAGCTAACATAGCCGTGATAGTTTTCCTTGTAAATTCATCATATAACCTATTTTTGAGAATTTTTTCACTTGTCCAACTTCAACCGTTTAGCCGGCAGGGGGGGGGGGGTGATATTGACTCTAACCAAAATTACCACTTTAAAGCCAAATATTTTGCAAACGGACCCCTAATTCCAAAAATGGCCTTAGAATACTCATAATATTTTTGAAAGACTTTTCCTACCCATACTATAGGGTACGCAATAAATAAAATACTCACGTTACCTGTAGGGGAAGTAGGCACCCTGAAAAAAAATGTTTTCCAATATTTTATTCTACGATTCTGAAGTTTTAATAAATATGTATGTACCTATATAACATCCACGCCAAATCACAGCTTTCTAGCACTAATAGCCCCAGAGCTACCGAACAATTTGACTAACCCACTTCCCACAAAGCTAGAAAACTTATTAAATGATATTTTATTATCAGTCATTTAAGAAAGTACCGTTCTGGCAGGCATCTCGCGGTTGCGTCATGGTCCCTTAAATTTTTGAAAATGCAAAAAATATTTTTTTTTCATCCCACTCCCACAAGGCTACAATTTTAATATGTTGCAATTTACATATGTTTAAGTGTAAAAAAAATTGCCAGAACATTATGAGGGTTGCAAGTATGTGCCAGAACATACCAAAGTTGTCATCGGGAGAGCAATTCATAACCTACTCGCACAAGGCTCAAATTTTCAGGGAACATTCTTTCAATTGTTTAAAAAATATATGTAAACAGCCAGAACATTCTAGCGGTTGCAAGTATCTGCCAGAAGAGTATACAGGGTGAATTTTTCAAGTGAGCGTGGATGGACAAATTCAAAACTATGAGGAATAGCGAAAAGTGGTCAAAGGAGTCTCAGGGCTGATTTTGACGAAAACCAAAACGGCATAATTAGATTTTTGAAAAATCAATATTATTAGCCAGGAATCAAACTCGCTGATTTTGTCTCATGATTTTTTTTTGTAGGGTAACACTGCTTTCTTCCACCAAAGTGTACAATCTGTGAGATCCAACGATAGTCCTGTACATTTAAATGACATCAAAAGCAGGCTAGAGCTTGAAATTATGCATAGAAGGATACATTTGTATGAAAATTATTATTTTTTGTATGGCAATACTGAACTTTATTTCCACCAAAGTGTACGATCTGTAAGATCCAACAATAGTCCTGTACATTTAAATGACATCAGAAGCAGGCTAGAGCTTGAAATTATGCATAGAAGGATACATTTGTATGAAAATTATTATTTTTTGTATGGCAATACCGAAATTTCTTTCCACCAAATTGTACTATCTGTAAGATCCAAGAATAGTCCTATACATTTAAATGACATCAAAAGCAGGCTAGAGCTTGAAATTATGCATAGAAGGATACATTTGTATGAAAATTATTATTTTTGTATGGCAATACTGAAATTTATTTCCACCTAAGTGTACGATCTGTAAGATCCAACAATAGTCCTGTACATTTAAATGACATCAAAAGCAGGCTAGAGCTTGAAATTATGCATAGAAGGATACAGTTGTATAAAAATTATTATTTTTTGTATGGCAATACCGAAATTTCTTTCCACCAAAGTGTACTATCTGTAAGATCCAAGAATAGTCCTATACATTTAAATGACATCAAAAGCAGGCTAGAGCTTGAAATTATGCATAGAAGGATACATTTGTATGAAAATTATTATTTTTTGTATGGCAATACTGAAATTTATTTTCACCAAAGTGTACGATCTGTAAGATCCAACAATAGTTCTGTACATTTAAATGACATCAAAAGCAGGCTAGAGCTTGAATTTATGAATAGAAGGATACATTTGTATGAAAATTATTACTTTTTGTATGGCAGTACTGAAATTTATTTCCACCAATGTGTACTATCTGTGAGAACCAACAATCGCCTTATACATTTGAATGATATCAAATCAGACTAGAGCCTGAAATTATACACAGAAAGATAGAATTGCAATCCCGATGACAACTTTGCTCTGTTCTGGCACATACTTGCAGCCCTCAAAATGTTCTGGCAATTTTTTTTACACTTAAACATAATTATGTAAATTACAACATATTAAAATTGTAGCCTTGTGGGAGTGGGATAAAAAAAATATATTTTTTGCATTTTCAAAAATTTAATGGGCCATGACGCACCCGCGATATGCCTGCCAGAACGGTACTTTCTTAATTGGCTGATAATAAAATATAATTTAATAAATTTCTAGCTTTGTGGGAAATGGGTTAGTCAAATGGTTCAATAGCTCTCCAGCTATAAGGGTCTCGGCGCTTTGCTTCGGTAACAGACGGACGCGACGGACGGACATGACGAAACTATAAGGGTTCCGATTTTACTTCGGAACCCAAAAAAGTGCACGTTTCTGGGAATGGTGTCAGCGATTTGATCATGATTCTTATTTTTCCACATCATCGGCCGGGAATCGAACCAGAGACCAATTGTTCAATTCACATAACGGTAGGCTACCTATGTGAATTAAACTGTATCTACCTATAAGTAATGCAATTATTACTTACTTTTCCACGATAAATTATATACATGTTGCCAAAAACTTCATTGGATCTCATGACAACGTAGCCTTTTTGGAAATACCGCTCTCTTAATTTCTTTGCAAAAGCTCTGAAGAACGAGTATTCTACATCTTCGAATAATGGTATTTCTCGTAATGTTTTTTCATACATATACAATACTGCATCTTCGTTAAGATTTGCATGTAGTTTTCCTAATATGCTTTGGTGCTAAACGAGAAATATCAATAGTTATTATTAGGTAGGTAGTAAGTAGTAGTAGATACACAGTGTTATACTCGTATGTAAATAAATATCTGACAGAGACATAAAATAACTGGATACAAGCAATCATGTCGATGTAAGGTACGAGATGACAGTAAAGATAACACTGTTAATAAATATTTACTCTTTTGTAAATGTTCTTAGTATGTAAAGTCAATAAAGAGTTTAAATTATAAATAAATAAATAATCCATACAACGGGTTTTGCCCGGACCATTTACGGGACGCTCCCTAAACGCTCCACAAACTTGGAAAAATCCGGGGAAACCCGATGGCAGCGCTAGTAATTATCAATATTTTCATGTTATTTTCTTCTTGTAACCTATTAATTATAGTTAAAATTTTAACTTTGTGGAAAGATCCTCGTAAGAACGAGGGAGCATTGGTCAAGTGACCAATTTGTCATGGGTAATTACTATCTCTCTGCCTTTAAGAGCATGTTAAGAATTTGGTCCCGGCATTTAAGAAGACTGCAACTAATCTTAGACAATATTATGAAATTTTATGGTTTATAAACTTTAAAAGGTAGTTTGTTGAACATGGTTATAAAATCCCCTGTACTATGAAGGTTCAGGACCGGTCGAAGTGTTGCAACTGTTGCAAGTTAGGGATGGCCTATGACCAGCAATGGATCTCCAAGGGCTGATAGATGTATGTATAGATGGATGAATTAAACTTATTATAATGTCTGTTCTTATGTATGCATAGAATATAAACTTACCGACCAACCGCCAGTCCGTTTCCATTGATATTTCCAATATTCTATTACTGTTTTTTTCAATAGGAATGGTACTTTTTCCCTGTTCAGAAATAAGTCTAATTGTTTTACGTTCTCTTGAAACTTAGTGGTTACCTGATCCGCCATTGCTTTCAGTGACGCTATTCGAGCATACACGTATCTGAAAAATAATATCAGGGGTTTAAATATGAAATTGCCGTCTTGTGTAAGAAAGGTTTTTGTTTTATACCTTCTTGTATATTGCCACTTACAATCATGTTATCGTTTTTTAAGAAAGGAAATATTACATGTCATCATGTATAATAAATTAATGGTTTATAGTGAAATAAGTATAAGCAGAAAGCAAACACCTTACCTTATTAAATAAATGAATTTGGAAAAGATTTTCAACTCTAAAGTGAATAACAAACCCATTTGTTATTAATTTTGCAGACAGATTTCGAAAACATGTCCAAAGAGCTGTTACCAATTTTGGGTAGGAATTAATTTAAAACTCCATAATATCTGCCCACCCGAAGAACAGAACGCCATGTATGTTGATGCATATGGAGAGGACCATGTGGGTTGTGTCTTGGGCGGTGACATCACCGAACCCAGCTCCGCTAAAACTGGTAGCTGACCAATAATACGCCAACAAATACACCTCTACAGGAGTAAGACGAGCATCTTTGCGAATCGACGTTTCGTCTATCCAGGAACCTGGAATATGGTATGCTGAAGTTGCAGTTGTGTTTTTAATGTTAAAGGAGTCGTTTGGTAACCAAAACATAATGATTAAATACAAGTGAGTAAGTACCCTTAAGTTTGTTATTTTTTAATGTTTAATGTTAACGAATAAGCAATTAATAACGATATATAATTACATGCATAATGATGACGGATATCTAATGATACAGATTTATTTACCGAGATATTATATGGAAAGGTTATTTATTTATTTATTTTATTGTTTATGTACACACAAAAAATTACAGGAGAACAATTACAGAAATTATGTACAAAGGTTCTGCTTTTCTCTAAAAAAAATTCTTCCAGCAGACGGCTACGGCTGGAGAGGTGACAAAAAAGTTCGATTGATATGTAATGAGAATTCAGTTTCAATAATCAATGGGTAAGCGCTCATAATGGTTTCCTCGACATGTCCGGAATTTAGGCAATCTGTCAGGGAAACAGAGTTGTAACCGTTAGAGTTTGTGATTTGTTTGCACTTTTATTGCATTTTGTTGACACCTCACTGTGATTACATGAAATGAAATTATTCCAATTAGGTAGAGTAAGTGCCACTAAGTGCCATAGTAAATGTATGTAACGCTACTTCGGCGCCGTCCGCGTCATCTCGTTCTCGTGACAGCTTGGTGACGGCGGCGGTGGACAATCGCCCTTACAACACAATATTCGAAAACTGACAAAAAATTTGTAATTACCCATTCTACATATCATATTGCCATCAGGATTAAAGAATTCTTGCATCATATTGGCTTTCTCCGACAACATTTGAAATCTGTCCATAAATTTATCTGTATCAGAAACTCTTATGTAAGTGCAGGACATAGCGATGAGTACCGATGTATAAAGATTTAAGAAGAAAATTGTTAATAACAAAAACTGCACCACACTCATGAGGTAAGCCTGAAAATGTAAAAATATATTAATTTTAAGTTCAAGTTTTTTTAATATGAACAGCTGAAAAAGAGCAGACATGCCACCTGATGGTAAGTGATCATGATTTTACCCACGGAGGCCACGGACATCTGCAGTGGGATACTGAACAGGTATCAATAATGCTTTGCAGATATCAGACTTTGCCATCGACTCCATCGAAGATAGTAGGTATAGTATCCACCACCACTTTATTTCTCAAAGGGGCATTTACGTATTCGACCTGTGACGCTCACAAAAGCCTATCAAAGTACCCAAGTAGCATTCGGGCCTCTTTAAGAGACTATAAGAGCTGTCTAATGGTTCTCATGTGAACTACCGAGTCACTCACTAGGATCCGTGAAACTAAATTGACAATAAAATTCCTTACTTACGTCAAACCCTACCGTCCTACGAAATCCTGGTCTGTCAGCACATAAGCTCGGCTTGGTTAGCTATTTTAATTTTACTTAATATTTATTTATACTAAAAATAAATAACTAAGTAAAGATTTACCTACCTACTTAACAGCTCAGCCTCATTACGTGGAATTGATTAAGGTCGTAATTTCCACGAACATTTATTACCTATGTTACTATGGTGGGTAATTTTTCCTCTAGCCCCACAATTATGTCATGGCTTTGTTGGGAATATTTTTATCTCTTTATGGTTCATAACACAACTGAATTATGTTGACGACAATATATTCAATTGTTAGGATACCAACCAAGTTTATACACGTCGTGAATGTCGTGATTGTAATCACGGATGACTGCATGTTTAAATAATTGAATCGAGTTCAATTTGTTGGTATTGGTACTATTAAATAGCCAATTTTTAGTTTACTATTGTTATGTACAGGATTACCTAATATCAATAATGTCAGGCTACCTCTATGTGAAAACGCGGAAAACTCTTCACATATCATTCTATAGTTCTATAACATATCG
The DNA here is from genome assembly GCA_911387775.1 of Thymelicus sylvestris. Lineage (NCBI taxonomy): Eukaryota > Metazoa > Arthropoda > Insecta > Lepidoptera > Hesperiidae > Thymelicus > Thymelicus sylvestris. Next base: position 7,478,526 of record OU426896.1, on the reverse strand, counting down.
TTGACTATAATGACGTGTCCTTGTTTCAGTAAACATATACACATATTTAAGCACTATTTATTTTTTGATGACGTTGATCTTCGCACAAAAGTATTCCAAATGCTTGTAACTTTCTGGTATGGCAGATTTGACAATAATTGTTACTAAATTATGAATCCTGTCTATTCTTATTAAGAAACTTACCCGTCTAAGAGCTCCAATAGATTCCGTCCAAAATGCTGCATGCAGTCTGTAAATTTGAAGTACATTAACCATTCTAATAACACAATGATACACGTGAAAGTTGATTTTATGATCATCTTCAGTGTGAGATTCATCATGTTTAGGCACGAACAACTTCCATACCGCATACCATGGGAAGCAGGTCAGGAAATCTAGAATGAATCCTTTCTGAAATCAGATAGTAAGCATCAAAATATTATTAATGTTGTATTTATGATAGTAGCAAGTAAAGGAGCTAATGGGCTACCTATTGACAACGCTATCGATATATTGTCGGCTAGTGATTAAACTGCCTCTTAAATTTTCCATAGACACGTTAGAGATTGACCTATTATTAACCCTGCCATCTGGTTAAGATTAAAAGCTTACCGTTAGATAATTTTTCGCTGTCAAATATGGATGGTATATGAGTTGATTTTTAGGACCATAATAAGCTACATGAAACATCAAGTAGAGGTCAATATAACATATTGCTTCAAGTACTACAATAGCAATGTTGAAAATACCACACGCAGGAGCCATTGAGACTGTAACCTAGAAACAAGATAATTAGGAAATTATAGTAAGGGCTTAAAACGTTAAAATACATGCTTTTACCGTAGCTACTTTCCAGCTTCATCATCAGGCCACGTGATGCGAAGTGGCCACCATCGTCTATAAAAGTTCATGGCATCACATCACACTGCTGCGTTTAAAATGAAAAAAAGGGAGAAGAAAAGAAATGTTATTCTGTAATACAGTACCTACTTGTTAAGGTTCAATACATTCAAGACTATCAACTAATGACAGGCTTCTGTTTTATTTATTACCGAAATAAATCAATGTATACCTAGGTTATTATGCTACTTACAGGTATTATTAAACAAAGTAGGTAAGCCGTACACACTCGAAACATGGCCCAAATCTTGAGGAATATGCCGTCGGGCTTGATTGCAACTGGTATTAAGATATACGGTGCCAAATGATTGAGAGTTCGAAATTGTGCGTAAGACTGCAAGTAATTCATTTTTCTCTCCTTGTAGTATGCATATACATTTATAAACGAATCTAAAATTATAAACAAGTGACGCAAGTATGACTAAAAATGCTACCGTAAGGATATTCATAGGAACAAAAAAAATCGTTTAAGATAAGTAGGTACTATTATTTCTTCTGTGGTTTAAGTCAAATATGTGTCCAAATTTGGAATCTGATAGACCTCTTGGCTTAATTCAATTGTTGAGAGGGATATGTTTTTGTTTTGGAAATGTTAGTAAAACGTTAGTGTAAGTACTGTAAGTTTAAGAGATCATCAGACCATTCTAGCCGTATTGGGGGGCCGTATTGGGGGGTTCGCCTGGATAGCTACCACCCTTGAGCATGAGTCAGCCGCCAAACGACTCGTCGCGGTCGTATTCCGGCTGGGGGCTTGAGAGCCAGTTCTTTTTTTCTTTTTCTTCTCTCTTTCTTGGGCGGCAACGAATCAGAGATACCTTTGGTGTTGCTGATGTCCATGGGCGAAGATAGCCACTTACCATCAGGTGGATCGTCAGCTCGTTGGCCAGCAATATCCATAAAAAATCTGCAGAATGCAGCATATTAGCATTTAGCTTTTACTTTGGCATTAATATTTAGTTTAGCTCTTGGCATTTACCATTCCAAAAAGTATGCAGCATATTATTTATTCGCACTTTCTGAGTTTTTCCCGCAATCTGGGTATAACATTTCAAGTAAAAATCTGCATTTCGAGATTTGGCTCTATGTTCTATTGTCTGCAGTTCATCAGGAGTCAGTAACCCTTCATGTTCCCTCATCTCAGGAAACAGATTCAAAGCTGAGTTATACGCAGCATGCCCTATGCTTATAAGCTGAAGACGTTATATAATTATTATTTTGATTAACATGACACTGGTATTAACATTTCAATAGGCATTGTCAACGTGGATAAAGACTCAAGGAGCAAAATTATTTATTCGAAATATTCCATCACTACTTTATAAAATCCTCTCTGTTTCAAACAAAAACGATGCATTATGACGACGTCCTATATCTTTTTCGTTTGGTTAAAAACGCTCTTACTCCAGCTTTAGCTTTATAAGTGATTTGTCTAAACCCATAAATCATTACTTTAAACTCACTTTACAATGTGTCAGCGTAACCACGGTATTAACTGCTGGTACACCATACAGCATTACTATCAAACCTAAATGGTTACCAGGTCCTATGACCCGTTCCTGTTTGTTCTCTCGCATCGCCCTAGAGGTCACCAAACAATAACCACTTTCGATGATATACAGTTCACGTGTTACAGTGCCTCCATAGTAAACTATTTCACCTGGTGGAAGTATTATATCTCTTGCCACTGCAAACATAAATAGATTAAATGCGTGCTGGAGCTTTTGCAATCTCTACATTTGTTTTCCTTTCATAAGACTGATTTGCACGTGTTGTGCGCTAATGATTGCTAAATTATGCGTATGATTCTCTGTAATCTTCGATCCAAAGTTGGAATGAATTAGATATGTTAGGTGCATAGCAAAAGAAGCACTCATGCATTTACGGCCTTCGAAAGCCAGCTAGCTTACGCTAGTAAGCTTCTCCTAAAGTCGTCACTCTACTTACTACTAGTTCTTATACACTTTAGCAACCTGACCATTAATTTTATTGACTAAAACTGATACATACATTCCGTTAGCGTGTGGATGTACGCTTTATTTTTAACCTGAAAGAACTTGATTGATGTCAGCGTCTTAAAACGTGCTTGGTGCAGAACTTTCTTCCGCAGTTCCGATGGTATCATGGTCTTTTTAAGCCAACTTTCATCAGTTAATTCTACGCCCTGAAATATAACCACAGAAGAAATAATAATACTTATAAATAAGTAATATAACGAAGACTAAATAAATCGATACCTCCTACGTAAGTTGTTGTATCCCCAAAATCGCAATTTTACAGTAGAGCATTTTAAAGATTCAAATTGGAATAAAAACTGCATTTATCGTTGTATCTTTGTGAAATTTGCTTTATGTATGTAATTGATGGTATTCTTGACTATGTTGAAAGATAATTTAAAAATTAAGTTTATTTTCTGAGATATCGTTCATACAATATTTTACTGCGGAGTACAGGCTGCGTCAGTTGTTGTATCTCATATTTACAACATTATACCGCGGAGTTAAGGTGTCGCCAATAGTTGTATAAGGTAGTTACAACAATATACACTGAAAAATATAAGTCTTATTCCACTGTATGTAGCAATAACAATATACATTGGTTAAAAATTTATGTGCGTTTAAGGATTTTTTTTTAATAGGAACAACACATGAAGGGAAAGGGTGGTCCGGATCCAAGTGACTATCGACCAGTGGCACTGCTGAGTGCTCCAGCCAAGGTATTCAAGTCGGCAATTCTTGCTTGATTGTAGGCCCGGTTTTCCGACGCACAGCACGGGTATCGTCTTGGACGGGAGACAGCCGGGAACCTGCTGCATTTAATGATGCGAGTGTTGCCAGCGGTGGATGCCAAGAGGTAGGTGGACGTCACCTACATCGATTTCTGGAAGGCGTTTGACACACTTGATAACGACGTCCTGCTCGCTACTTGCCGGTGTGGGATGCACGCTGCATACGCTGGCCTTCTTCGCCAGCTACCTGCGGGACAGGCGTCAGTCAGTACGTCGACTGTGGCGGGCTTTATTCGGAGCCGTACTGGACAAGATCAGGCGTCAGCAAAAGCAGTAATTTAGGGCCCCTCCAATTTGTCATTATGATAAATGATCGATTTACTGGAGGTGGTCCATGAGTCCACGTGCCTTTTATTTGCTAACGACCTGAAATTAGTGCGCGAAATAGGCGACACCTCAGACCACATCGGGTTGTAGCAGGATAAAGATAGTTGTAAAGTGGAGCCACGACAACAAACTCTACTTTAACGTGGCTAAGTGCTCTGTATTATCATTCAGCCGCGCGCACTCTCCACTACATCACCCGTACCACATCGAGGAAGAGCCATTGCGACGCGTTACAGAGGTTAGGGATCTGGGTGTCCGGTTCACCGCTGATCTCAACTTTCGAGAACATATAACCGAAGTATGCAAAAAAGCATACTGTACTACGGCAATCGGATGGCTTTACTAACTTGAATGCTCTGCGGGCCTTGTATGAAGCCTTGGTGAAGAGTCATTTGGAGTGTAATTCGGTTATATGGACTCCAAGTGAGATCAAATATAAAGCAATGGTGGAACGAATACAGAATAAATTTATTCGAGTTCTGTACCTTATACGGGGTTTACCTTGGATATCCATCCGTTGCTGTACCCTACCTTGTTCGTTTTGGGCATGGTAGGATACAGCAAACTAGAGACCAGGCGGGAAGTCTCGCTTGCTACGTACCTGTTGAAGGTTCTGCGCGGTGAAACGGACAACCCAGCTATTCTAAAAAAAACTGAGCCTGTGCATTCCGGACAACGCGGTTCAGCAGCGGCGACGCCCCAGCTTCCTGGCGTTACCTCATACGGGCTCCAACTTGTTACGTGACGCTTCGCTCACGTGAGCAATGCGCACGCTCAACGCAGTGGTAGATCAAATAGATTTATTCAGTTGCACACTGAAGAGTTCGCGAAAGATTATGATTATGATTCTATGATAGATTATTTAAATGTTTTTGATGAGACTGAATGTGATAGGATGAATTCATTTAAATGTAATTTAAATTTATGTTTTTCTGTAACGCATTAGGATAATTGTCCTGTAATGTTAGTGGTAAGTTTATATAAATAAATTAATTAATTAATGACATACTAAATATCCTACATCTTTGAAAAAAATAAAATAATGAACATTTAGATATACCTACTTATAACCATCCTTACAACCTCCAACCCTCCAACTTATAAACATCCACCAAATTTCACGTCTCAAGGACCAGTGGTTTAGGCTCTGCGTTCATAGATCAGTCGATAAGTCAGTCAGTTAGGACAAAGCATTTTATATATTACTTATAAGACCCTATTTTAGAAAAGATTATTGACATACAACGATGAAATTGAGTAAAAAAAAGCAATAGCAACGTAAAATTTTACCATACAACATTGTTTAGAATAACCATTCCCGAAGTAAATTGTTGTATTTATTACATACAACAATATTTTTATTTGAATGTCAACGTAAAATGTTGTATGTATTACATACGATGTTTTAAACGAATGCTCAACGACGTATACTGTTGTTAGTAATCTATACAACATTTTAGGTTGGTATCGTTTCATTGTGATATATTTGAAGTAATTCAGTTACGTGAGTTAATTTTGAGAGAACTTAACCGCTATCTTCCTTCCCCGTGCGGCCCGTTGAAAGTCCGGCGTGGTCTGTTGTATGTGACCAATACGACACGCGAGCGCGTGATTTTCCCCGCTCTGCACCCCACGTAAACCATTGCAAAGGTCTATACATTGTTGTAGTCCGTTCTCGTTCGAAAGTTACCACAATATAAGTCTGGCAAATCCTTGAAATATTCGTGTTTTTGTTAATTTTTCACTTTGAATGCATTAAGTAATGCAAATTAGGATAGTTTTCAGTAAAAACGCAAAATGGCATTTTTGTGGGATACAACAACTTACGTAGGAGGTATCGAAATATTGGTACGCGTGTACCAATCAATGATTAAGCTAGAAATATTTGCGCTCAAAAACAACCAGGATACACCACAAAGATGTATCAAAGAATAGACAAAGATTATAAACTGATTATTCATATAAAATATTACATGTTAATTATTTCAAAAACTAATAAAATGACAAAATTATTGTAATTAATGTTGAATTGAAATAAAACCGTATTAAAATTTACCGAGTTGTACTGCCACTGAAGTTCGTAAAACGCCATGATTCTAGATTTAATTGCAGTGTGCATGTTATTTTCATGCATGAACTTATCAATGGTCATGATAATTTCTAAAAAAGCAGTCTTAGTTCTGTAAATAACATAATAACTTTTACAATACGTACCTAACAGTCCAATTTATTGGCAAAAATCGAAAAGAAGTTGGAGTACATTTAATAGATACCTGTTCAAAAATAATCTGTAAACAAATCTCTTGTGCGATTGTACTTTAAACATCAAAAACAGTACCTTGACCAATGTGTGACCACAGCAGAGAACTCGGATACGCAATAGCCAATTAATAAGACGCCGTAAAGACTTAGAAAAGCCACAAAACCCATATCCATGTTATCACCAGGAACAAAATCGCCATATCCCACTGAGAGCAGTAATGCTGTAGCGAAATATACAGAAGCCACTATTGGAACTTTAGTTCTGCAAGAATAAAAGGATCGGTTATAATTGCAAAGTATGATGAATAACATAAGAAAAAATAAACTTAAGTTCCAAGTTGAATTTCTAAGACACCCTATATTTCATTAATGCGAAGCTACGACAATTTGGCGCAGTTCCTATCTTAAATTACACTTCATAATATGAATATTAGGTACATCTTCAATACAGCTTTCACCTAATTCCATGGCTCTCTGCAGGTCTAGACCTCCTGTGGAGGTCTAGAGTCTAAGAGTCTTCACAAAGCTTCTCCCAAGTGATTTGGTTGAGGCGTTAGAAGCAATATGTTTGTCAAACGAAGACCTCCGAAATTGCTTTACGACTGCTATCTAATAATAACCAGCGGGACCGACAACTTTACGTGCTCTCCGAAGCACGGAATATTTTTGCCTCTAGCTGTCACCCATCCTGCTACCGAGCTCTCGCATAAGCATGTCGGTTGATCACTTCGAGTTAGATACTGGTACACTGTTATAATCAATAATAATCCATACTTAGTTGAGACAGCATAAATTCTCTGGTCTTCGGTGCTGAGACCAATGGAAAACCAAGAATATTGTGTACAACGATTTACAAAGCAGGATTCCATATACAAGATAACTCCACTCCAATAGCACAGCATTATTATATAAGTACAGTACTTGGCAACCTAAAAAAAGTTTTTAATATGACGGTACATGTCAAGTCGTAAGAGGGCCATATATTTTGTTACAGATTTAATGAAAAGGCAGCGATATCCTAAAATTTTGATCGTTGGACTCTTGCCTGGGGGATGTGGTTTCGAATTCTGCATATAATTTTAATGTAACCAAATTATGAGAGAAACGATTTGAAATTAATTTTCAATTGCTTTATATAATGAAAATGAATATGGTATGAAAAACATCTGAGAATTCTCCATAACGCTCTCAAAGTAGAAGTAGGGGTCTATATGTATAACAACCGACATTCGCTTGTTTTACCCCTCTGATGCATGGTGAGACCAAGATGAGGTCATCAGTATCAAGGATTGTGACAATATATCTAATTTAGGATTTACCTTGACAACAATAGTATTGATCAGTAACTTTCTCTCTAACTTTTCAAAAAAGTATGACAAACGCCAGATAAGGCAGAGCTTTAGACCTTTGCACAAGTAAAATAAATGCTCCCTGTAATTATCGCGATATAAAGTGGCTTTATGAATCGTAACAATATACTCCAACGGAACCAGAGCTATTACATCCAGATAAAATCCTAGCGTGTTCATTCGATAACTTATTATGCCCGAAATATTCTTGATATACATTTTCTTAGTCTTTACGGCTGTCACCACTGTCATAAGGATGTTAAGAATCAGCGATATCCATATAATGATTTCAATATAAAATATAATTCCTCCCGGAAATTTTCTTTTGATGCCAATAAAGTATGGGTAGAAGATACAGATGTAGGAAACTATTAAGAGCATGTATAACTCCCAATATTTAACTAGGTAGCAATTAGAATCTAATATCCATGGAAAGTTTGAATGGAGACAAGTAAACTTAGTCCTCCTTTTTTTAATATGCTCCGACATAATGTACAAATCCAGACAGTTTTCGTCCAGCTTATCGTCTTTTGTTAATTTATCTTCTTCTGAAAGACCTGGAATAGAATTCATACTATTGTAATATTTTTTTTTATTGTTAAACATTATGTAGGGAATTTAATTAGTTTACCTTGAAGATAACGTAACTTGTCCTTCAAGCATTTTATGCTGCTTTTCTTGCGGTCCTTCGAAACAAATATATTGAGAGAAAATTGACTACAGTTTGTATTATTCTGTTTCCTACTATGACTGCGAGATATTCTTTCCTGGATATCACTCCTTATGACCGAAACCAAATTGGGATATGTGATCATTAGTTTTATAAAGTCTGTTTTATGAAGCACTTGACATTCAACATAAGTCGCGGCTTTAACTGTACACCTAGCTGTAAATGGGCATTGTGAATTTATATTGCGTCATTTGAATTGAAATAGACTTGAGTATATTTCTAACCTACCTGGTATATTATAAACTAGTGATATTTCTCCAAAACAGGTGCCCTTAGCGAATGAAATCATTGGGCTTTCATCATCTTCGTCGGATAGAAATTCCACAACGCCACTTGTAATGCATATCTATGACAAATATGCAAAGCTTCATTATATTGCTTTGTGATTTCTTGTAGGATTATTTTAATGAATGTAATAAGTAAAAATAGTAGTTTTACACTGATTAATCTATCTGATAAAAACTCTTGGTGTGTAAAAACGGTAAAAAAATTGAAGTGACTTTAGGTGTGATTGATCTCACACCACTGAACAAAAACTGCAACCTGAATTGTTATATGTATAAGTCACAGAACATCTAATAATTAGTTAGAAAGGGCATAGCGCGTAATTTGTATGGGAACCGGTGTCGCCATTCCGATCCCCTCCATTACTAGTATTACTACTACTACTACGAAAATGAACAAATACGCACGAGGGTCGTTATGTGTGCGTGAGGGGCGTGACACTGTAGCTAAGGATTGACTGACGATAAACTTTTATCGGTATTTATTTTCGTAAGGTCGACATTTGTGTAAAATAAAGGTTTACCTTAAATCCATAAAAAATAACATAATTATTGGAAAATAATATAGGATATTGGAAACTCGCTACGTATGTCAGATTTAGATTCATGTGTTCTTCATCATACGTTTTTTATAAATTTTATTATATGTATATACTTACCTACTTATTTTCAAGGCAAGAGTGAATAGGCTTTTGCTAATTTAGTTCGTTTTACCACCCATACTACATCGCCACTTACCATCAGGTGGGATTGTGATCACTTATAAGATATAAAAAATTGGATTAAAAAAAAAATATTAAAAAAATAGGATGTAAAATACTTCAATTATCTTTCAAACTATATTTCAATGCATATAATATTAAATTTATCTGGCCACATGTACATTATTTAAGAACGTTGTTTATAATATAACTTCGAAAGAATCTATCGAATATCGATGTCATCTTTTACTACGCCCAACGCTGGAGCTATTACTATGTAATTAATACATTACGCGTTCTATTTGATGTGTTAAAAATGAGGAGCGCATGAAGCCCGCAATGTATATTTTGTGGGAAAAGAATCGTTTGAAGGACATTTTTAAAGATTTAAACTAAAATATCCTAGTTTTTTGCTTATCGATGAAAACAAACGCTTCCTTTGTTTATTTTAAGCATTTCACTTCTTGCAGGGCAAGTAATTACCGCACATGTAGGCATTTTTATGTAATTTAGTCACAGTATTTCGCAGTACTTTTCTCCGTTGGAGCTCGCGAGTCACTAAACAGCGCGATCGCGTGTTTTTGAGGATTGTGCTCGTTTGCGCATAATCTTGGCGCGCCTGCCACGCCCACAACTCCTTTCTAACTAATTATTAGGTGTTCTGTGGTATAAGTAGTATCTATTTAAAAAAAGATACTAGGTATGAATAGAGTTAAAAATTACAAATTAATAATTACCATGAGTGTCTTGTTCTGATTATGGCTATAGACGATATCACCTGGTAGATAAAATTGATGAAACATTGTAGTTGACAGTCTTCTTAGGAATGCTTCTGGAAGCTTTCTGAATAATAAAGAACTAAACAAAGGTACTGCATTTAAATCATATGAAATTTCCATTTGAAGAGGATAAGGCAATAGTTTCATAAGCTTTGGTTTAAAAACACCAGATTTCTGATACCATAAATCTTCATAATACCTGAAAGGTAAACATTAAGTAGGTAAAGTAACTAAAAGTAATATATTTTGGTCACAAATAATTATATTATCAATACCAGGTTTTACTTTATCCATTAGAAAAAATATGACTAGGTACGTTATAATTAATCTACTACATACATACCCAATAATTCGTCTCGTGGTATCAGGATCCATATTAATTAATTGCAAGTGATTCTGTATTTTCTGCAACTGTCTCACATATTTGGCACGTCGCGTTGTCATTGTAATGAATTGTGACGTCAATGATCCCACAAAAACAATGGTGGTTAGAAAAAATCCTAATAATATAGCTATCGTTGCAGTTATTCTTTCCGCCGTTGTAACGGGGTATAAGTCGCCTAAAGCATTCGTTGTAAAACACATTATTGACCAGTATAAGCAAACTAAATACCAGTCAAATGTAGTTTCCGTGGGTAAATTCGTAGTACCGCCTGACCAGGATGTGTGAATTTTATGGACATTAAAATGCCTGTACGAAAATAGAAACCAAATGCACGTCCATGTGTGAACGGATAAGAAGAGAAGGATCAAATATTGAGCCAAAAAAATTGTCCATTGATTTGTACCGGCTTGAGATGATCTGTTGTAAGCATAACCAATGATTCTGTAGACGCGTATCATTGCCATTAATGGTGCTATTGCATGAAAATCAAATACAACAAATACATCTGGTTCAATCAAAAACAAAACCGAATACGGTATGGCCAGAACGATATCCAGTATTACCTTTTTCGTATCAGGTTCGACTAAATTGAGAGTCTTACGCCATTTTTTTGATAATTTTAATCCAACGATAATAGCAACATCGAGGGTGAAGACGAAATTTAAACAAATCGCTAAGACTATAAGCCAAAATGATCTTTCTTTTGGTTTCCAGAATGTATACAGACACGTCTCTAGTAGGTAAACTAGAAATAGTGTAAAAAGAGTAAACATAGTCCAAGCTGAGTTAGAATATACGAGCAGAATATTTCGCAGCTTGCTCTGCGTAAAGTCATGCCTTGATTCTTGAAGGATCGCATACGTTTTTTGTCTTTGGTCCTTATCTAATTCAATGAGAATATTTTGTGATGTGTCATTAGAGTGGCGGATGGTAATATCAGGGTTTCTGACGATATTCAGACTTTCGAATCCTCGTCTGTATTTATAAACATCTAAACTTGAAAAGTTATCATCGTCTTTTTTTGCTAAAACATATTTTAATGATAGTTAACTACACATTGACGTCTATATTTCAATTAAATAAATTAATTTATGATAAAAGCAATTATTCTTACGCATTATCTTCGTCTTTAACGTTCTCTTCGTTTAATAAAATTCAATTATTTTTTCATTACTCACAATCCATCAGATAAATATGAAGCATTGGTGTTGAAAAATCAGGTAGGCTGTTTATAAAATCACTTGCTTAATGACAGTAATGACATACAATGTGAAGTGTATCGAACACCTTGTTGCAGTAAGTTATTAATGCTTTTATACAAGTGGATATTTCAATAATTTTTAATCATTTCGAATGTTGCAATGGAGTGACGTAATATTTTCTTAGGTTTCGCTAAAAGCCGGATTTGTAGATCCAAGATGTGCACACGGCACTACAACCCACGTACCTACGCCAACATACAAAAACTGTTACGGTCTCAGCGTTATTTCCACTTCATATTGTGTTTTCTAATTAATTCGAAACAGCTTGAGAGCTTGCTTGCTTGATTTATTTTACTGAATTATACACTAAATTAAATTTATTGCACTCACGTTAACATTACAAAGTGAATGTTTTACTTCATCTCAACGACGCTGCAGTGGAAAATGAAAGTCTGAGAGCAATTTGTTTTTTATAATTGCCTACTTTGCCGTTTTTCCTGATCAGTAACGTTAGCCATTTTATTTCCATATTGGTATATGCAAGTCCCATAGCGCTGAGATAATTAGACTCGAAGCTAGTTACCTTAGGAGGCAGCGCCTGCATAATAACGATGCTTTTATGGAAGTGCAACGCATATGTCGGTGAAAAATGTAGTCAATAACGATTCTAAGTTATCTCAACGTTTCTTAGTACTCGGACTTCGTTTAGTCCTAATAGCGTTTAATCTATCCTCAATCGACTCTTACTTTACCCTTGTCGGCGAAGTCTAATCACTTAAATCACGTACTTAGGTACATCTTAAATCAACTACATATTACCGAGCCATTGCATGACGGGTCTCCTCATAACTAAATAGACGAGTCGTCATGAACCATAATATTGATAATTCATAATATTTAAAAATTAAGTACTGATTTTTTTACTTAGTACCTTCCTATCGATCGTGTCAAAGTCAAAATTTTTACCACCAGCGATCGCCCATACAACATTTAAACAACTGTTGATCACTTACGAAACTACAGAATGAACCGTACACAGCACATCCTTAGATTACCTACACATTTGCCTTTATTTTGGTACAAGCACAAGCACTTAGCGGTCAGCTGCTATGATTCCATAGCGTTATTTATTTCATTCTGATTCTGAAGTATTATATTTCTTAGGTTCTTCCGGTGCGGTATTCCATGCCGGAATCTGTTTAAAATCAGTAACAGACTCACAATTATATTAAACTTTAGTATTGTATTATCTTCTAAAATACCCAATGTTTTACATAGTTATTTAGTTTTTATATTCTCTGAGTGTTGGAATTCTGATCAGAAGACTTAGGTTGAGTTGTGCCAGATCGTACCGAGTATCGAGAGTAATAGTTTCTATAACTATCAAACTATACATAATAAAGTTCTCCTTGCAATGGTATCCATAGTTTAATCCATGTCCAATTTAGACAATGGATAACCGTTATTAAAATTTAACTAAAACCACATGGCGGTTACGAAAATGGACCGTGGCACTCGGTTCAATCCGCTTAATTCGATAGATCCAAGAACACGGGATAGGGGTCAATTTTATCCATTTATCCATTTAACGAAATTGATAAAACGAACCAACTTGGGTGATTTTAATTGATCAATTCCACTTGCTACTTTAAAACGAATTTCGACGGTGTTTTTAGATAATATTTTTGGGATAGAGGCAATTGCTCAGTTGAGTCATCATCATCCTCATAAACTATGGCTGAAGGTAACATTGCTGGCTCGATCATATCACCAAAAGTTTCGTGTCGATGCATTTTTACATAGAAGCCATGGATAGATAGTGATATATTATGATTTCAGTTGGTTGCTTTAAATATAGGTAAGTTTGAAAAAATTTACTAAACAAAGTTTTGAAGGGGTAAATTGGTTACCTTTCGCAATAATGGGTTTATTTAATTGGTGTGATTTGTATAAATGTATTGTACATTATAATTAATTAGCATTCCCATCTTTTTATAATTTCGGACCCAAAAGTTTATTGAAATTTGTAAACATACACCTAATGTTTTATACGGCGGATAAAATGGTTTCTTTCGCTCGTTTGCTAGTAAATCCATTGATACAAAAATCTCTAATAGCTATTGTTGTATAATGGGTTCGTAAACTAAAGCGATATTTACACAATTTTCTTGCTTTTTGCTTTCTAGATCAACTTTCTCTTAAGTCCAACTACACTCCCGTATCGTTATACAATATCGTGACTAGTATTGCGATTATAAAGTAATTTATTAACGAAATGATAATTAAAAATAATATAAATAGTAGGTGTTTACTTATGTTATAATTTTAAATATTCTTATTAATCGATTTAAATTTTAAATATTACTCTGTTTGCTTCTGTACTCTATTTGCTACCGCGTAATTTTTTTTCTAATATGTTATCAAATTTGAGAGCAGATGATGACTAGGTTTTTAGTTTTTACTTTGGCAAAAAAAAAACAAAATAATTATTATATTGTAAATCTCTTTCCCTTGTAAGAAACATGGCTTATAACATAATTATACATTCAATTCAATGTTAGAAAAAGGTGATATTATTTCTTACATTTTTTGGGCTGAAGAGGACATTAGGTAAGAAAATACACGAAGAGGCAGCACTTATTTTATTTTGTTTTCCCCAGTTGACCAGTTTTACCTTTACAGTCTTCCATTCTGATTTAATGGTTGAATTACTGTAATTATTCGTTAATCTGAGTACTGTAATTATGTTTACCATACCATGCAGGTTCTCTTTAAACCGGAACAAAATGATACCTGTTGCACTGTCGCACGGTACACCGTTAGTCGCTTATACACCCCATTAACTGTGCCTGCCTACAGATTACTCCATGTATATTAATGTGATTCTCCACGCAGGAAATTAGTCTAGAGCACTTTCGTCACGGTAACTTAAGATATTAAACGAGACAATTAGCTCAAAACTTTAATGAGTTCTAAAAATGATAATAATTATCTACTCGAACCTACTAAATTCGTCTTGGTAGTTCTGTTGTGAGATAACAGTCGTTGCACCACGTCGGAGCCCTTCGGTATGGTTACTTTGACACTTGTTGGTATCTAACCAATCCACACTGAAGCGTGATGGAGTATGCTTTAATTACTGTAAGGCTTTAGGTTTTCCGATGGCAACGCATTTTTATGATAGGGTTGACCTGATAGGCTGATACTTATTAGGATTATTCCCTGAGTACCCCGATCTTCCAGGCCCACGTCCCGGAGACAGAAAAATGTATGTTCTTTTTTCTATGGAAATAGGCGGCAAACCAGCTGACGATCCACCTGATGATAAGTGGCTATCGTCGCGCATGGACATCAGCGACACCAACCAAAGTAATCATCACCTCACAGGGCTGACTCCTAACAAGGGAACTCCTAATCGGCCAACAGCTATTTAAATAATGTTTTTTTTTTCATAATAAACATACCATTTTTTCCCCTCCAGAGGAGGGAGGCTGAGAATGCGTAATGCATAGCAGCACAGCCGTCTGTGCTGGTTATGTGGGACTCACACCCATAAAACTCAACTTGAAGAAGTTGGCTTTGGTTCTTGGCCTTCATTGGATGCGACCCCGCTTGGAGAGGCCCTAGGTAGCGTCCGCTGGGTGACTACACTGGGTGTTGTCGAAGGAGGGCTTCTGCCATCATTAGGATGAGCACCATCTGGAATCGATTCGTCTGTGTCTTTGGAGAGGCGTTCCAAGTCAGACGAGAGCTCATTTGGAGGGTCCGTGAGGACATTCCTTGGCCTTCGTATTTGATTACCGGTCAGGGAGGGGGCGTTATAGTCCGCTGCCTCCCTACTAATGGGGTTGGAATGTGTTTCTGAGGATTTGAAGAATCTCTCAGATAATGTTTTTGTGACTTGTTGGATTGTGGGAGCTTTAAGTCTCGGGGACATTTTACTTTTTCTTCCCAACCGTGCCTCCCAACATAATATTGAGTCACTAACAATTTAGCTTTATAGCCCTGCTGTAGATGGTCAAGTGTGATTTTTTTCTACTTTATCAGAGGCTTTGAGGTTTTGAGCTTTGTATTGTTGGTCTTTGCTTTGTTTGTTTGTCTTTTAACTTTCAGGTTTTTAGGGTTCCGTAAAAAACGAAAAACGGAACCCTTATAGGATCACTCGTGTCCGCCCTTTACATCCAATTTACTCCGAAACTACTGGACCAAATGAGTTGAAATTTGGTAGATTTTTTTTAACGAAACTAAAATTAAACAAAACTATTTTGATAACCGTATCTTGTCGTAGGTATGTCAAATGAAAGGGCTTATTGTGAGGATCTCATTGTCAAATATATGAAGCAGAAGGGGTATTCTACGGTGTTGGTTATGAAATAGTATTCCTTTTACTTTGCTCCATGATATTATATTTCCAGTCCTCCTAACGTTCACATCAATACTTCCAAGTACTTCAACACTACTTGATCATCCGTTCTATCTTATTGACAATTCCTTCATCTAAATATGACATGTCGTTTCTTATATGCCACCCTCTGCATCGGACAGGCGTTGTAGAATAAATAGGTCCGTCCCTGGACCTTCACTGGAGATTCGTGGCCTCACCGACACGGCTATCCTGACGTGCGCTCGTCCTCGTGCGCGCTTAAATTTATCTTGGTACATCATCATCATGCTTCTTCTATCTACTGCTCCACAAGGCATGCCACATGGTCCTCCGCTTATGATCTCATCCAGCAATACCACTCGCCCTCTTAAGAGCGTCGGTGTATCGGGCTGTTGGTGTTCGTGGTCTCTATTCTAACTCCTGGGTCCACAACTCGTGTTTTCGTATCACGCACGCGGCCATCGCTGACGACCCACACGACCTCGTGTGGATAATCAGAATCCTGTAAAAACCGTCTCAACAGTATTTTGCTCGGCTATTCTGACTACATTAACCTGATTCACATTCATTTTATTTTCGTCATTCATCACAAATCATTATTAATTTACAGTCAAGAATAATTCGCTCATTAAGTCTGATATTTTAAATATTGTGGAGATAACTATGGTTTGGCCATTTGGTTACCAATCTGGTTCATAAGACTCTACGGAACGTCGCAATTATGTTATTGTCGTCTGGTTCGGATAAAACCCTGCAGACACCTGGTCCAGTCTCTCTAAGACTCTCCAGGCACAACGTCCCTTCAGTTCTATGCTGGCCCGGACTCATTTACATTTCTTTTCCTTTTTTTTTTTGACACCTTTTTTTACAACCTTTTTTTTATCACAACTCTTTTTTTTTACTCCATTTTTTTTACAATTTCATATTGTTACTAGGTACTCTTTTTTTGTCTTTCATTTTCACTTATCTCTTTTTTAAACTCTTTTTTTTCTCTTTTTTTCACATCTTTTTTTTCACATCTCTTTTTTTTTACAATAGCCATTGTTGCGAAACTCATTAAATTGATATCATCATGTAATCCTTCTTTTACTATACCATCAGACCGACCATAGTTTCTCTACGTGACTTTCATCTGACTTACACAAGTCTAACGAGACTACTAACAAGAAGTCGCTATTCACCATAACGTACTCGCATCATAAGGAATCCGATAGCAAAAACTTCGAACTGTCAACAATTGCAACAGCTTACTCTTAGTGATCAAATTAGGTTTCATAACTTTCAACCATTTATTAAATTTAGAAAAATAAAAGAATGCCACTGTCATTGACTGAAAAACCCTCATTTAAAGACAACGTAATTTCGTTCTTTAAATACGAATGTCAGGCAAATCATGCAAATAATTTTAAGAATGATTCGTTTAAATTCAATACCAGCAACAACATTATCTACACGCTCATCAGCCCCATAATCATAGAAAACTTCACAAAATCACCTGTATGATCAAACTATGCGTGAAGACGGTTGTGACGACACTCATTCTGCCATCACCTAATCTAGCACCGCTCACGCAGCAGACAGGTCCTGGGTCTCTTGATTTCTCGTGGCTGGCGTGGTAGATCATTATTCCATGTGTCATCGATTTTCCGCAACTGAAAAATAAGTAAGGTTAATTCCACTCGTATGATATCAGGTATCACATTTGATGCTAGACTAGGGCTACTTATCTGCGATCCGTAGTTACGTCCATTTCCATCAACATGTTCCTCGAATAAATTTTAGTCGTCACCTCATATTTAAAAATTGACATTCGCGTTTCAGCACATCGTACTCCGAAAGGTCTACATATTGGATGGCTTCGTTTGTTTGAACTCTCACCTCACCACATTTCGCATTATCCACACCGATTATATTATAAACTTCGACGATTCTCATTTTATTGCGTTTCGGATTGTTTAATTTCTCATTGCAAAATTTTCTTCAAATGTCATCCGAACTAGTGTCATTCCTCATTTATTTTCTGACTTTTCCGATAATATGGGCGCTTCAGTTCTTCCAACACTTCTGATGAAGCAGAAAGGGTATTCTACGGTGTTGGTTATGAAATGATATTCCTTTTACTTTGCTCCATGATATTATATTTCCAGTTCTCCTAACGTTCACATCAATACTTCCAAGTACCTCAACACTACTTGATCATCCGTTCTATCTTATTGACAATTCCTTCATCTAAATATGACATGTCGTTTCTTATATGCCAACCTCTGCATTGGACAGGCGTTGTAGAATAAAGAGGTCCGTCCCTGGACCTTCACTGGAGATTCGTGGCCTCACCGACATATACATATTTTTGTTATTGTTCTACAATGGATAGTTTTAAAATTATTCAAGAAAGAATGAAAATGAAAGCCAAAAATTTACCATTCCCTCCACCCCCTTTTCTCCAAAACTACTGACGCTAGAATTTTGAAAAAAATACGGAGGATAGTTCTTTACTTAAATTTTGCAGGAAAATTAATAAGAAGTCTATGCTCTTATAGGAAAATGGTAAAAATACGAACAAAGTTACACTTTCAGTTGGTACCTACGTGATATTTTCCAATACATTATGCATGGGAAAAGCTCATTACAATGCCTTATATAGGCCAAATTAGAATAAAAAAAAATGTTTCTTGTTTTAGTTCCATAAATTAAACTATCTTAACGACTTGTTTAAAAAGTATGTAGGTATGTACTTATGTATTTTATTTAAAGTAGGTATTCTAAGTCTCGTTTTTTATATCAAGTCGATTGAATGAGTACCTACCTAAGTATTGCATTGCACATCCACATGACACGAGCACGTGTGCACATCCAACAAATAGCAAAATATGATCTGTGACATAGTTTTAAAACGTAAACCGGTCTTCTCGCACATAAATTAATGTTCATACTTACAAGATCTTGGGAGTTCATTGCAGAAATTACTCCATTCCTACAGTAATAATAGTATTAATTTAAGTTTGTCATTCATTCTATTAGTACAAAGTAGTATAATTAGCGGGTGTGGTAGTTGTATCTGGGTTAACTAGATGGCGACGCTTTCGCAGTTGGTCCCCTGTTAGAAAGAGAAAGAAAGGGTTTCCCGCTTACGAGTGATACAGGGGTGCGAGCGAGATAAATATACCGTTATCGTTACGTCTACACTGTGGAAAGAAGCCGCACGCGCTCACAAAAAATCCATTCTACGACAGCGCAGGCGCAGCCGCTATATTCGCCCACAACTTCAGTTCGGTCAACTTCGTCATTTAGTGGTGACCGAAACTTCGATGTGTGTGGTAGTGAAGTTAACTTTTCTAACCTAGTATCTCACAAAATAACAATAACCATTAACTAAAGTACAATATCGTATAAAACGTGTTATAATAAACATTTTACGTGTAAAAAGTTATCCAAATAGTATTCAAAATGTGTGATAATAACAATCCTTCGACGCAAAGTATAGCGGACTACCTAGCACAGTTGCTCAAAGACAGGAAGCAACTTGCTGCGTTCCCGAATGTTTTCATGCACATGGAGCGGCTTCTGGACGAAGGTAGGTCACAGTCGTACTTTATTGCTACAAATACGTCTGCGGGCATAAGTGTTTGCCGAATCTAATGCTGAATCTTGTCACCAACGATCATAAATTGGATGCGTCGACAAATGCTACAACGCACACGATATTAAGTTTATTTTTGTCCTCGCCCCGCCGAGTTATGGTCCAGTGGTGTTTGTAACGCGATCCCGCATTTCGAAAAATGAAGTAAAGCAGAACGTCTGTCTGCGGCGATTTGCGGTCAACACTCGTTAGATTGTCGCCATCGAAAGAGATCGGTGAAATGAAATGAATGTAGGTACAACAGAGTATGTAAACTGGTTTGGGCTACGAATCACGAGTGAATTTGACAACTCAGCTGTTGATGATCATTTATTTTATCTAATTAGTTTGACGCGTCATAATAATAGTTTTATTACGTTTAATGGGGACGCAAAGAGAAGGATCAATCACGAATCCTGCAGAGATAACCTGTTCGTAGGGCCGTGGTACATTCCGCTGGAATGTCGCCTTCGTATACCGTAGTGATTCGTAACAGGCGTTCGCCGTTTTCAGTCATATGAGATTTGTACGCAGCAGGGCGCAGGCGCATGTTTCTTAGTCGATGTAGCCTCGTTTTATGGTCGCCTAACAAGTCCACGGCAACTTAAATATCTTGGCTACTGAATGCCTATCAACATGATTGACTGTCGTTGCCTTGTTTGTGAGTTTGTGACATAGGTAAGCGTCGATTTCATTTATTTGTAGGTAGGTAACTACATCGATTTATCCGCACGATCTAGTATACAAAATAATGACACGGGATGTACCTACCTAAATAACATAAGTAGGACTTGACTGATAATTATCAACTGTTCCATTATTTTTAGGTAATTTATAATAATAATTTTATGATGTATCCGATTCGAGCTGGATCTGTATTTGTTATAATTACATCTTTGACATCTAGTACCTAGACCAGCTAGTTATTGTATCTTCTCCAAAATGATTTAGAATTGCTTTCTAAGAAGCTACTTACATAGTTATTTATTCTAGTTAGTTATTTCTATTTTTAAACGAGAGATCAAACTACGAAAACAGCCCGAAAAGCTTCCTATTCCTATAAGTACCTTTTCGAGGGGGAAATCTTCGACAGACACCCGAACCCCAGGTTGCGGGTTAAGTAGGATTTTTACCTAAGGTAAGGCTCCGGGATCTCTTATGAACGCTGCTACTGTATAAAATGTTATTACAGCCCTACATTTTAGTGATAAATTTTACCGGTACGTAAGTATGAGTTTAAATTTTAGAAACATTTAAACATGATAGGTTAACTAAGATAAACACTAAACAATTAAAAAATCATGTTTGTTTTTTTATTTTATCCACACCTATTACCAATCAAAAACGTTTAGTTATATTCTTTACATACATAGCTATCTACATGTTTAGACTGCAATTAAAAACATCAAGAAAAGTAGGTCTGATCCTGACCTAAGATTAAAAATGTAAGTGTTACACTCCGTATGTTCTTAGTTTGTCGTGAGCGTGACCATATATATGGTCGACCATATCAGACCATTTTATTATAATAATTTCTGTGAGAAAGCACCAAAAAATTGAGAACACCGTCCGAACAAAAACAGCGGTGTTCCTTAAGAATAAATCAATTTTAATGAAACTTAACTGTAGTTCATTAAGTTGCGAATCACGTAAAATAAATTATAAACATAAAATGCTTATGGTTTAACTTTAACTTTTTAATATTAGGTATCTTATTAATTTATAATGAAGTATACCTACCTGTTAAGTGTGTATTAAAATAGTAATTGTAACTACATACCATCAAAGTTGAATTTGTGAGCTGATACGGTCACAAAAAGGACGCTTGTCAAAAAAATATATTTTACTGTCCTCTCTAGCCCTTGTTCAGGATAGACCAAGAACGCATGTAATTATGAAAATCACACTACTTGGTTGACTGAAATCGTTCATAAACGACATGAAATTCTAGGTTCAAAGAAGTTTTAAGAACTATGTAACCGTATCTTGCTTTGCTCTTTGCATATTATTCTTTGTTGAATTCCTATGAATTTCTACATCCATAAATGTTGCTACTGTATAATCAGTAACGCTTAAGCCATGCAAAATTCATTGAAAAGGATCTAAGTGACTTGAAAAATGATTAAGCAGTCTGGTCACGTCTTGTAGCAAAGCAAGGTCTACCGCTGACATCTTTAAAGGTACGACATGTCATAACAGCGTAACGATTTGTGACAACTTAAGTGGCATGGTAAAGAATTTTAACTCTGTCTCATTGAAACCCTTCACAAATATCACCTCATGATATACCTACCTACGGCACTTAAATTGGTCCAATTAGATTAGACCAATGTTCAGTACATTTATTCGACGTGGCGTTGTTCTCACGCAGTTCGTAAGAGAGCGAGAGGGATGGCACTACTTTTTACTTGTATAAAGAACATTCTGTGTGAGATGTTCCTAAGGGCCTCATCCTTACTTTTGAAATCATTGGTCCTAGGCATTAACTAGTGATGGATTCATTGGTGAGCAAACGAGCAGACGAACCACTTAATGATAAGTGGTTAGCGTCGTCGATGTCCATGATATGACAACAAAAAAATTCATCGAGGTGACATTTCACTGAAATAAATTGGCTCGTTGACTAAACTAGATACCTAACATAATATCTATCTCTCTGTCCAAAAAAAGTAATTTTTTGTTCAAACACAACGTATTTTTATTAATTTTTAGAAGGCAATAAAAATTTGCCTAAAAACGCTCAAAACTGTCATGGCGTCTTGATGACGAATAAAATAAAATATATACCTACATAAACATTGATGCTTTGCAATCAACTAAGTTCGCAGATAATGACGTCATGTTATCTGGGTAGCGTTAATGGTCACGTGACTGACAGCCTAAATTCGCGGACAGTTTTGTAAAATCTTAATGTATTTTTTTTATTAAATATAGGTAATTTTTTAATGATGATTGGGATGTGTTATATTACTTATTGTCCATGACCAGCTTGAAGCATTTAATATATTTTTTACTATGTTCTGTTTATCATGACAAAAAAAATCGTTAATTCATTCAACTCTTTATCTTGTTTACGTTAACATAGCGTGAACAATAATAGCTTCTTTTTGTTTATTTTATTTATTACAGTTTAGTTTAACGACTTAAACTTAATTTTATAAATATCTAACTATGCTAAAATAAACAACTCGATATTTAATTTTAAAGTAAAAGTTATAAATATAAATAATTTCTATACAATGTTATCAGTTCATCACCCCTGTATGAAACTTAGGGTATAAATTATAATAATAAACAATTTTATTCTTATAACATTCAATATTACCGAAATGAAAACATTTTACAAAAATTGTATCTACCTTCAGGTTCCTAATTAATGTACACAACAAGTTAAATATATATAAATATCAATTGTTTATACGAGTAATATATAATATTACTACATACTAGGTAGGTACATACATAAATGCCTATTGGAGAAACTGACGGTGAAGCATTTTTTAGTTCAAAGGTAGATGACGTCAGATTAAAATACAATACCAGATGTTCTCACATATGTGTTGGTGGCATATCGTTTAATGTTTATTCGCATTAAAATAAGCTACTTCGGAAATATGTCAGTAGCGGACAAATCTACTCGATTTCCTCACAGACATACCGATACTTTTGCTATTTGCCCACGTACAAGTGATTTGCATCACCAGGCCAAATAAAGATTTCAAAAATTACTACGTACCACACAATGATAATATTTTAAGAACTTTACTGCTGACAAATTGCGTGGATGTAACTGTTTGAGCAACTTCAGTTTGCCTCATTCTCAAAAACTTGTTGGGTTGACATTGACCATAAAGAGCGAGTCGACGGACTCCAGAATGGACTTTTTCTTTAATTTCGTTTTGATAAGACAAGTACTGAGACTGACTCATACGAGGCGTAGGCACAAAAGCCTTGGATTTTTGGAGTTAGTTAAAATTAGTGCTGTCGTGGTAAGTTACGAGCGTTGTGCCAGATCGTTTTATGGTTTATTTCACACGCCGTTCCACCGTTCACGATGGGATTTGACGAAAATATCGAAGGCATCTGACGGCAGACAAGCGGGCCGTATCTGATTATACTATGGTATCACGTTACGCCGAAATAACTGCTATTTCGGACGGAAGAATAAAATACATGAAAGCAAAACGTGGAACAAGTCCAGCCGGTTTTAAACTTTATCTGAGAAAATTTTACCGTACACAATGGGAGGAATACTGGCTAAAAAGTTGGGTATTATTATCTTAAATTAAAATTAAAAAAAAACCCTGACAGTTTTATACACTGAACATAGCTAAGAATGCTCTTGATTAAGTCATCTTTCAGACAAAAAAAACTAATAAAAACCCAAAAGCTCATCTTTTGGGAG
Organism: Thymelicus sylvestris; assembly: GCA_911387775.1. NCBI lineage: Eukaryota > Metazoa > Arthropoda > Insecta > Lepidoptera > Hesperiidae > Thymelicus > Thymelicus sylvestris. The sequence continues at coordinate 7,454,435 of OU426896.1, read as the reverse complement.
CTACGATGCCACAGACAAACATACAGGTACACAGACACGTTAAACTTATAACCCCTCTTTTTTATTGGGGGTTAAAAACCCTTCCCAGTCTTATCATTTACGTCTTGTAATTATTTAATAATAGTGTACTAAAGTCATACAATGTCATGTATAAGTTATTAAATTGGGACAATATTTGCATTCCAACATCAGTAGTTTTCAAAACATCGTTTATCCTTGATGATACGCAGATGACAGAGAAACATACCAGCAAATGAAAATACACAAATTGAACAATCCATAATATTATTATATTTGTTTACATTGATATCGATAACATGACATGTATTGTGCAATACAAGATAAAAGGCATCAATGAACTACCGATCAGTATAATGGTTTTGATTGATTTGAACAATGGAGGTGCTAATAAAATATTAGATTTACTGATAAGTGTTATCGGGAATTTTACTTGTACTCGACTCAGATTAAAGCGTGATAAGTACAAAAGGCCTTTAACACGCTGCGTCACAATGTAAAAGTTACACTGATTGCAAAATTGTATTTCTATCTAGGGTAGAAGCACTTTTATCTATGTAGTTAAATATTGTCTGAAGATTACAAGTGATTTCACGTTTACTGCATTGCTTAGACACAATGCGAGTTTCTGCTGTAAGTGTTAGTTGGTTTGTTCAATGTCAGACTTTAGTGTAACTACAGATTACGAGTATATCACATCATCTAACGATGAGAAAAAAATTAATTAGAACACACACATTTGCATTGATTACCGAGTAATATTTGGTTGTGTGTAGTGTATCTAAATTAAATCAATGGGCTAATACTGCTAATAGGGAGTTAAATAACATTATTGCAATTATTGTAAGTTCAAGCGTAGGCGCTGCTTACCTTTGATGTTTACGGTTCCGCAACCCTCCTAAAATGAGTCTTAACAGGGTCGTTATAAGGTTGCTTAGACGTGATTAGGCATTTGCGCCCACATCGATGACCAAATGAGGGTAAGCCGTGGGTTGCGTGGAGGTGTAGGAGCCAAGGCTGTTCCAATCGCTCTCCAACACGTAACATGCTGTGGGTTGCTTAATTAAAACCATTCAAAACAGGCATCGATTTTATATGATAAAGTGTCAACCGACCTGAAGTTGCCACCGTTACCTAATTTGGCATTCACTTCAAATAACATGACAGGGCCACAAAGCTGTCTTATAGGAAATTTAAATTAAGCAAGTAAGAAAATGGATAATCCAACGACCACAAATAAAGAACTTTCGGTTGATGCTTTTTTGAAGTCTTATTTAAAAAGCGTTGGTGTTTCACCAGTCATGCGGTTATAAGAGAAAATAACAGACACAGAAAACGTGTCAGAGAGCATATTGACACGCAACTCATTATCGCTTCGAGCGACCTCGTTAAGCTCACCACATCTCTTAGAAAACTGGCTCATCTAGACTCCTATTCTTTGTTCGTTCCCACGACACTGCTCTACAGGTATCAACGCTTGATCTTAGCGACGTGATCGTTCAGCTAATTAGAGATAGTTTTCTATGGCCGTGAATAGGATGGTAAGTGTCATTAGTAGGCGAACAATAGTACCTTTAATCGCTTCTCAACATCAAAGTTACTAAACTGTCATCAAGCTTTCAAGAAATTTGTTCAGAGCAACATAAAAGGACAATTAGATAATAAGCATGAAGTTTTATGGTGCTTTAGGGCGGAATGTTACGTAAACTGCAAAATGATATCAATTTATTCATTTCTTCTCTTTTCTACACTATTAACCTCTTATCCTAAAGTTGAAAAAAGTAAGTACTTTGGAGAAGTAAACACGTGACCGTAGTCGTGATAATGCAGAAAAAGTGTTTTTAGAAATAGAACCGGAATATTTTAATGTCGAACTTCTTCAGACTACGAGTAGTTCGAATTTGAACGAATTATCAAGACGAATATCAATAAAGTAAATATTCATTTGGAAAGCGAAGTTGACTGGAAATTTAAACAGTTATAGATACAATCACGTCAAATTGTCAATTATCTTAACTCGGCTCCACAGAACCGCCTGGCAGAAATGACGCTATGGAACTTATTAAGAATGCGAGCAAAGCGGGTGACCGTCGCTGGTGTACTTGAACGCACAAAGAATGCGTACGGGAAGGGCGCGTGGGTTGCTCTATAATTTGAAATGAAAATCAATAGCTTCAGAGGAACCAGTCCTGTGGGTGTGATGCCAGGGCCTACGCCTACCAGAGCCTACTAATATATTTTTTAAAGTTTCCGCTAGGCATTTGGGCTCCCACGCAAGGTTTTATGATTAATCAAACCTCTGCCTTCATTACTTTCACCAATTTCAAGAACACACGATGCAGCCTCACTAAGTCCTGAAGCATGAGCAAAAGCATATAGGCTTTTGGTATAGTTTGAAGTCATGGCTTATTAGTTACCTAGTGTTTAATGTACATAAATTGCATTAAATATATTTTCGCATTCAACTTCATACATTTAAACGACAATCCAGCACCATGTATAATCTGCCTGATTAATTTAAGACAAGTAGGTAATTAGATAATTTAGATACATGAACATTGATACTCACACAACACTTAACTGCATTCATTATGTGTTAAGCGGATATCTTAACATGTATAAGTGTAAAGTGCTTATGCATATTCAGTTGTATTATCGTTTAAGGAATAACATTCATTTGTCATACATTACATCATGAAAAGGTCGAAGTATGCGTGGGAGTTCAGCCCACGACCAGTGACAAGCTGGATGGAGTTACTCAGCTTAATTACAGACCGTCATGGAATTGTAGCTACAAAGCTGCTGCATATCCAGTTAGGGTTTAGTTAAACAAAACACGTTCAAATGCTAATTGAATCTTAGAGGACCTTACTGGTTCCTATGCATGAGGAATCACGTGAAATTGACGCGTTCAGTCCGCATTTAATTGAAGAAATAGGCAAATTAAATACTAATTTCACTAAGAATGGTTATGAAGAGGGACATGATAACATTTTTACTAGCCCACTTAAATTTTTCCACGAAGACACGTTATCCCATAAATCTTTAGACATTAATTAAGCTTGGCAGTATTTGTGATGGTACTCCTTACCGTAAATCTCAGTTTTTGAATTTTGAAATGCGGTCTGTTGCACAAATCTGGCGCATGGTCCTACTTTATCCCAGACCCTTTTCGTATTAATGCGTTAAATAGTTGCTGGATTTCCTTACGTTACGATACTTATCTTTGAAAGATTTCACCTCCGATAAAAAGGTTAATGTAAGCTGCGCCTCTGTTGACATACAATTGTATAGCTCTTAACAAAGTGCAGGCTTAACGCACAGACTTTGTACAAACATTATCGATAAGTTAAAGAGTTCCCTCATTACTCTGGGATCCACACACAATCCGGCGGATGTCTTGTTATCTCGCTCAAATAGGAATGTGGGTGCGTTGTGAAACGGACGTTAAGCAAGCAGTCTGTAAAGGATGCAAAGGAAAGAAGAGTAAAGATAATTTGAGCGATTGTTTACTTTTAAAATTCAAATTCAAATTCAAAATCATTTATTCATGTAGGTATCATTGATACACTTATGCACGTCATTTTTTTAATTTACCAGCTTTTCGCAAAGGTGCTTTGTCATAGAGGAGAAGAAAAGCCGAAAGAAACTCCTAATCTATAGGATTACTAGCTTACCGGGCAAACGTTGTTCTGCCATATAAATTATTGCGACTATAAATTGAGATGCAAGCTATCCTATCTTTCAAGTTGGATCAAACTGCACAAGGTGTGCTTTGATTAAAATCGGTGAAGTAGTTTAGGAGTCCATCGCGGACAAACAACGTGACACGTAATTTATATATATTTTATATATATATTATTTATAGGCGTAAAGAAGGAGGAAGAAGTTTGTAGGTGTGGTTAGAGAGAGGCAGAAAGATATTTTATAGTTAGTTGAATAAGTAAAAGAGGCCTGCATGAGTTTGATTATAATGTAGTACTGACTTAAGGGGATTGGCTCGCTCAAATCTCAAAAACACTGTAAGTTTGAAGAAGACTGCAGATGAATCCTTTTGTGCGATTTCCATATAAAAAATATATGGTATACTGAAGGTCATCACAATGATATTGTATTGTTTAAAATTTTAATAACCTCTCCCAAATATTGGGAAAAAATTTTGTTAAATAGGTCCTTCTTCAACCTAAATTGTAAACTTTCTTTGTAACGGATATATAGTTCGGCATGAATTTTGTACTAAAAAATATGTAATGACGTGTTTCACAATTTGTATTGTTGTTTTTTTCTTAATTCTTTTATTATTTTTAAATAATGAATAAAAACCCAAAACTTCACCAGTACCCCACTGGAGCGCCCCCGCTAAGCCCTGCGTCGCGTGCTCGATCAGTGTCTCGATGACTCTTGCGACGAGTGGGTTGTACGCGCGTTATGTTTTCCTAATAAAAACTAAAACTTCACGTTTTGAAAATTTTTTGAATGAAGTCATATTGTAAATAGTACAAATATAAATATTTCGTAAAAGAACAATAGAAATTAAGTTTGTAAATATATGTAAAGTAGATTATAATTTCGTTTAGTTTATTGACCCTATCATAGAGTAAGACTGACTGTGGCTAAATATTGTATGAAAATGTAAAGTGAAACACGTGACCGAGGTCTCCAAAACTATTGGTAAGTATATTGAGTACATTATTTTTAGTGTGTTTATTTTTTGAACGTTTTAGCTATCTTGAGAATTTCGTTTGACGGCGGATGGAGACCTAAATGATGATGGACTCCGAAGGTGGATATTAGCATCTCATTGACTGCACTACGTATAACCATCGTGTTTGGATTCATTTGAAAGGTCTCATGGAGACCTTGGTGAATAATGATGTCACCTACCTGATGGTGGACTCCGAAGGTGGGCAAAGGATCTCAGTGACGGCACTACGTAGAACCATCGTGTTTGGACTCATTTGAAAGCACTCATTAAGACTTTGGTGACTGATGATGTCACCTACCTGATGGTGGACTCCGAAGGTGGGTAAAGGATCTCAGTGACGGCACTACGTAGAACCATCGTGCTTGGACTCATTTAAAAGGTCTCATGGAGACCTTGGTGACTGATGATGTCACCTACCTGATGGTGGACTCCGAAGGTGGGTAAAGGATCTCAGTGACATCACTATGTAGAAGTATCGTGCTTGTACTCATTTGAAAGGTCTCATTGAGACCTTGGTGACTGATGATGTCACCTACCTGATGGTGGACTCCGAAGGTGGGTAAAGGATCTCAGTGACGGCACTACGTAGAACCATCGTGCTTGGACTCATTTAAAAGGTCTCATGGAGACCTTGGTGACTGATGATGTCACCTACCTGATGGTGGACTCAGAAGGTGGGTAAAGGATCTCAGTGACATCACTATGTAGAAGTATCGTGCTTGTACTCATTTGAAAGGTCTCATTGAGACCTTGGTGACTGATGATGTCACCTACCTGATGGTGGACTCCGAAGGTGGGTAAAGGATCTCAGTGACGGCACTACGTAGAACCATTGTGCTTGGACTCATTTGAAAGGTCTCATCGAGACCTTGATGACTGTTGATGTCACCTACCTGATGGTGGACTCCGAAGGTGGGTAAAGGATCTCAGTGACGGCGCTACGTAGAACCATTGTGCTTGGACTCATTTGAAAGGTCTCATCGAGACCTTGATGACTGTTGATGTCACCTACCTGATGGTGGACTCCGAAGGTGGGTAAAGGATCTCAGTGACGGCACTACGTAGAACCATCGTGCTTGGACTCATTTAAAAGGTCTCATGGAGACCTTGGTGACTGATGACGTCACCTACCTGATGGTGGACTTCGAAGGTGGGTCAAAGATCTCAGTGACGTCAGTATGTAGAAGTATCGTGCTTGGACTCATTTGAAAGGTCTCATTGAGACCTTGGTGACTGATGATGTCACCTACCTGATGGTGGACTCCGAAGGTGGGTAAAGGATCTCAGTGACGGCACTACGTAGAACCATCGTGCTTGGACTCATTTAAAAGGTCTCATGGAGACCTTGGTGACTGATGATGTCACCTACCTGATGGTGGACTCAGAAGGTGGGTAAAGGATCTCAGTGACATCACTATGTAGAAGTATCGTGCTTGTACTCATTTGAAAGGTCTCATTGAGACCTTGGTGACTGATGATGTCACCTACCTGATGGTGGACTCCGAAGGTGGGTAAAGGATCTCAGTGACGGCACTACGTAGAACCATTGTGCTTGGACTCATTTGAAAGGTCTCATCGAGACCTTGATGACTGTTGATGTCACCTACCTGATGGTGGACTCCGAAGGTGGGTAAAGGATCTCAGTGACGGCGCTACGTAGAACCTTCGTGCTTGGACTCATTTAAAAGGTCTCATGGAGACCTTGGTGACTGATGATGTCACCTACCTGATGGTGGACTCCGAAGGTGGGTAAAGGATCTCAGTGACAGCACTACGTAGAACCATCGTGTTTGGACTCATTTGAAAGCACTCATTAAGACCTTGGTGACTGATGATGTCACCTACCTGATGGTGGACTCCGAAGGTGGGTAAAGGATCTCAGTGACGGCACTACGTAGAACCATCGTGTTTGGACTCATTTGAAAGGTCTCATGGAGACCTTGGTGACTGATGACGTCACCTACCTGATGGTGGACTCCGAAGGTGGGTAAAGGATCTCAGTGACGGCACTACGTAGAACCATCGTGTTTGGACTCATTTGAAAGCACTCATTAAGACCTTGGTGACTGATGATGTCACCTACCTGATGGTGGACTCCGAAGGTGGGTAAAGGATCTCAGTGACGGCACTACGTAGAACCATCGTGTTTGGACTCATTTGAAAGGTCTCATGGAGACCTTGGTGACTGATGACGTCACCTACCTGATGGTGGACTCCGAAGGTGGGTAAAGGATCTCAGTGACGGCACTACGTAGAACCATCGTGTTTGGACTCATTTGAAAGCACTCATTAAGACCTTGGTGACTGATGATGTCACCTACCTGATAGTGGACTCCGAAGGTGGGTAAAGGATCTCAGTGACGGCACTACGTAGAACCATCGTGTTTGGACTCATTTGAAAGGTCTCATGGAGACCTTGGTGACTGATGACGTCACCTACCTGATGGTGGACTCCGAAGGTGGGTAAAGGATCTCAGTGACGGCACTACGTAGAACCATTGTGCTTGGACTCATTTAAAAGGTCTCATGGAGACCTTGGTGACTTATGATGTCACCTACCTGATGGTGGACTCCGAAGATGGGTAAAGGATCTCAGTGACGTCACTACGTAGAACCTTCGTGCTTGGACTCATTTAAAAGGTCTCATGGATACCTTGGTGACTGATGATGTCACCTACTTGATGGTGGACTTTTAATGTGGGTAAAGGATCTCAGTGACGTCACTATGTAGAAGCATCGTGCTTGGACTCCTTTGAAAGGTCTCATTGATACCTTGGTGACTGATGATGTCACCTACCTGATGGTGGACTCCGAAGGTGGGTAAAGGATCTCAGTGATGGCATATCGTAGAACCATCGTGTTTGGACTCATTTGAATTTTTGTGTATGGCTTATTACTGACTGTAGCAGCAAAAACATTACGTTCGCTCACTTAAGTTATTATGTTTCAGGCAGTTCAGGAACCAGCAAAACTCAGATTTACAAAATCAGGAACTTCAGTCGTTAACAGAAACATATGATCTGTCTGGGACGGAAGTTGATGAGGGGGCAAAGCAAATTTTGCCGGTAACTTAGTCTGTTTGCTTACACTGTGGTATTTTTTAGATATTAGATAGTTTCCCTAGCTAATTTAATTTGACACTGCATTGTTTGTTTGTTTTAGGTTGAACAAGATGAAGAAGATTTACAAGATTTGATTATTGAAGAAGAATCACAAGCAGAAACAAAAAATATATCTGGAAGACGAGTTATAGATCTAACTTACTTTTTTCCAAAATATAAGAAATAGGCGGCCATGGTGCTTTGAAAGTTTCAATTACATGTCCCTGTGAATAAAATTTTTGTCTTTTTAACCCATTTAGATCTCAATACTTTTTTTTAACTTGGCTCTCATTTCACATTTATGTTTTTGATAAGATATCATTACTTTTTGTCTAGAAATTATTAGTGTTTATAGATAATGAATATACCTATTGTTATTTGTAAAATTACTCTACACAGTGGAATCGCTTATTCACTTGTTTCACTAATTATCATTAACTTTCAGTCTAGCAGTGACCAGCCGTTAATGTATCAAAAACAATTTTAGCCACATTTATGAAATTTTAAATTTTAATTAAGCTAAGGGGTTTTAATAAATGTGTCAAATTTCATGTATTTAGGTGAAATAAGCTACACATTTTTTAGACAAGCACATATTTTTTATATTATAATTAATTATTATAGTGACTAACAATAATTTATGCAACTATAATTTAAAATTTGCCATCTGTATACTAGTATTTTTTATTCATTTGATGAAAAGAACAAATAGATAATAATAATAAATTGCTCCTCCACCATTTCAATTAATGAAATGAAATGCATTTATTATTTTTAATTACGTGAACTTGTATGATGTAACTTTTCATTTCATATTCACAAAATTTTTGCTACCTTTAATTTGTAACAATGTCTGTGTTATTTTTTCAATTAATTTAATATCATTTGCTAATCTTACTTACATACAAAGAAATCATATGTAGATTATTTACTAAGAAAATATTATTATAATCACGAAAACTAAGTATCAGTATAAGTAAAGATTGATGTTCAATCCAACCTTATAAAAGGCCACTCATTTAGTCACACGCTGTTCTTCTCGATATCTTCTTGGTAGGATACAGACGTATTACTTGTACTTCCCAATCTATAAAGGATTAATATAACGATGATATTTAAAAATCCTAAACTCTGCAGTTTTCTTTACGCCCCCCGTAACCTTATTTCCTATAGAATTAATTAATTATTGTAATTTAGGAACAGTCACAATGGCAACATTAAAACAGGGTCATCAAACTAGGTCATCCGTTATTTCCGTTACTGAGAACCCATAAGCATATACCTGGTCATCATCAGACCTTCAGAATGTTTCATGTAGTAGCACCCGTGCTCAATTAGATAAATGTTGAAAGCTAGGTCATCCTAACTATTCCCGTTACTGAGAACCGATAAGTATATACCTGGTCATCATCAGACCTTCAGAATGTTTCATGTAGTAGCACCCGTGCTCAATTAGATAAATGTTGAAAGCTAGGTCATCCTAACTATTCCCGTTACTGAGAACCGATAAGTATATACCTGGTCATCATCAGACCTTCAGAATGTTTCATGTAGTAGCACCTGTGCTCAATTAGATAAATGTTGAACGCTAGGTCATCCTAACTATTCCCGTTACTGAGAACCGATAAGTATACACCTGGTCATCATCAGACCTTCAGAATGTTTCATGTAGTAGCACCTGTGCTCAATTAGATAAATGTTGAACGCTAGGTCATCCTAACTATTCCCGTTACTGAGAACCGATAAGTATATACCTGGTCATCATCAGACCTTCAGAATGTTTCATGTAGTAGCACCTGTGCTCAATTAGATAAATGTTGAAAGCTAGGTCATCCTAACTATTCCCGTTACTGAGAACCGATAAGTATATACCTGGTCATCATCAGACCTTCAGAATGTTTCATGTAGTAGCACCTGTGCTCAATTAGATAAATGTTGAAAGCTAGGTCATCCTAACTATTCCCGTTACTGAGAACCGATAAGTATATACCTGGTCATCATCAGACCTTCAGAATGTTTCATGTAGTAGCACCTGTGCTCAATTAGATAAATGTTGAAAGCTAGGACATCCTAACTATTCCCGTTACTGAGAACCGATAAGTATATACCTGGTCATCATCAGACCTTCAGAATGTTTCATGTAGTAGCACCTGTGCTCAATTAGATAAATGTTGAACGCTAGGTCATCCTAACTATTCCCGTTACTGAGAACCGATAAGTATATACCTGGTCATCATCAGACCTTCAGAATGTTTCATGTAGTAGCACCTGTGCTCAATTAGATAAATGTTGAACGCTAGGTCATCCTAACTATTCCCGTTACTGAGAACCGATAAGTATATACCTGGTCATCATCAGACCTTCAGAATGTTTCATGTAGTAGCACCCGTGCTCAATTAGATAAATGTTGAAAGCTAGGTCATCCTAACTATTCCCGTTACTGAGAACCGATAAGTATATACCTGGTCATCATCAGACCTTCAGAATGTTTCATGTAGTAGCACCCGTGCTCAATTAGATAAATGTTGAAAGCTAGGTCATCCTAACTATTCCCGTTACTGAGAACCGATAAGTATATACCTGGTCATCATCAGACCTTCAGAATGTTTCATGTAGTAGCACCTGTGCTCAATTAGATAAATGTTGAACGCTAGGTCATCCTAACTATTCCCGTTACTGAGAACCGATAAGTATATACCTGGTCATCATCAGACCTTCAGAATGTTTCATGTAGTAGCACCTGTGCTCAATTAGATAAATGTTGAACGCTAGGTCATCCTAACTATTCCCGTTACTGAGAACCGATAAGTATATACCTGGTCATCATCAGACCTTCAGAATGTTTCATGTAGTAGCACCTGTGCTCAATTAGATAAATGTTGAAAGCTAGGTCATCCTAACTATTCCCGTTACTGAGAACCGATAAGTATATACCTGGTCATCATCAGACCTTCAGAATGTTTCATGTAGTAGCACCCGTGCTCAATTAGATAAATGTTGAAAGCTAGGTCATCCTAACTATTCCCGTTACTGAGAACCGATAAGTATATACCTGGTCATCATCAGACCTTCAGAATGTTTCATGTAGTAGCACCCGTGCTCAATTAGATAAATGTTGAAAGCTAGGTCATCCTAACTATTCCCGTTACTGAAAACTGATCAGTACTTACCTGGTCATCATCAGACTTCAGAATGTATCATTTAGTATAATGAAAGCTATTTCAGCAGGCATAGTGCATAGCGTAGTTCAAAATAAATAAATTATTATCATGTAGGCAGAATGCAGATACTCGTACAAGACTACAAAAACTATAGGAACAAAATGTATTCGAAAATCTCTCAGAGAGCGAACAAAAATAGGCAAGAACGATGACAACTCTGTGCCACATGTTTCCTTGCTTTATCTTCAGTTTGTTTTATTGTAGTATAGTCGTTGGTCGGTAGATGGCGCTTAGTTAAAAAATACTAGTAGAGGGACCAAATCTTCAAGGTCATCGGGCAAGGCAATCCCCTTAAATAATTTGATTCGCTTTCAAAACTTTACGACACATCTTCGGAGCGTACCACGCTTGAAGGCTAACACGGCTACGTCTTCTTTTCAGAATAGTAGAAGTTAAGGTCCAGCAAGTTAACTGAGTGGATTTGTGGCTATTTCTAGGCCATATTTATTTATCTAAGTTAAGAAATCGAAATACTTGGACTACTCTTCCGATTACATGGCTTTGAATCCTTCACATGTAAAAAAATTGTCGATGAAGTATAATCTGGTACTTTAAAATTTATTTCTGTACAGTATTAAAATTCGTACCTCTTTGTTGTGTAGTGATAAGTTGCAACGTTATAATTTGATTTAGTTGCGTTACGCCTGAATACGACCTTAGAGTAACTTATATGCGCATGAACTGATGGCGGTGTGAAACTACTGACCCACATAGCACAATGGGCGAATAAATCTACTTGTTTAGACCAAAAAGGTTTCGTTGTTTTATTGATGGCGTGGTAGACGACAGGCAATTGATATCGGAGTCGGACTCCAAGTTTCTGCTTGATAGATTCACGTCAGTTCTCTAGCCTTGGGGTGACAAAGGATTTAGTTGCGTATTGTTTTAGTCTACCTCTGTGATTTAGATTAAATCATTTTTGTTTGCGTTCATTCTTAAAAATAATTTGTTTTGTAAGTAAAGTGTTAGTATTAAAACTGTTACAAATGTAATCCTTGTTGTTTTACGAATTTTGATTCTGTAGTGTAATTATGATAACATAATTTTTATTTCATCACCACAATTTATAAATGGGTTAAAAATTAAGTAAAAATCGTAACTTAAATACCATTACAGTTAAAATGTACGTATACAATATGACGATAGGCTAAATTATTTCATTTGCAAGGCAGCGTTTAATCGATTAGGTACTTAATTGGTATTAAAATATTTATGTGGTCGTTATCATCATCTATCTTAGACAGATAAGTGCCTATTGGCAAATTTAACATATTTTGTACCTTCCATCCTTTGAGACCAGAAGGCTTGAGTTAACCGATGCTAGTAATATTTTATTTTAAATATGCACATAACTTCGGAGTTCGGATTAAAGGTGCAGAATTTTAACCAAGGCCCTCTGATCGGGAGACCGACTTTCAAAACACTAGACTAACTGGTCCATGCTTGTATTAAGTAAAAGTATTTTTACTAATACAATCCATTGACCATAACAATGTTTTTTTATTAGTAGTTAGGGTACTAAGACATTATGTTTGTCGAGGAGTTGCGAGAGCAACCGCCCTAGTAACCACTAGTGCTACCAATTTTATTATGACTAATAACCACTACATAATAGCTATAATAAAATCATTGATCAACCGAGTAGTAGCTTTTCAAGTAGCATTATTATTCAACGTAACAATACATCTATGCAGCGATCGCCACAGCCGCGTAGCCGCTGCTCTGTTTGTAATAAGCTTGATTACAATTGATTGCCTTGCCTATGCTAGTCCATCAGACTTAATTAATTATTAATTGATTATAAGATTAATTATACATGCTGTCAAAAGCTTTACAAAAATATTGATATTAAATTACTTAAGTAATTGAAATATAAATTTTCTGCTCAAATCTGTTTGGATACCTAAATTAGAAATATCTTATTGAGCGAAAGTTTAAAACTGACATTTTAAATTGTGCATCGAAGTATGTATCTACCTGTAAGTTTTTTTTTAGTTATTACACAATCAATAATATAGAAATACCGACTAAGGATACGCTCACGTTGATCGTGAGCGTCCACAATCAATAATATAGAAATACCGACTAAGGATACGCTCACGTTGATCGTGAGCGTATCCTTAGTCGGTATTTCTATATTATTGATTGTGTAATAACTAAAAAAAAACTTACAGGTAGATACATACTTCGATGCACAATTTAAAATGTCAGTTTTAAACTTTCGCTCAATAAGATATTTCTAATTTAGGTATCCAAACAGATTTGAGTATCGTAATACTACCATACAAGTATACCCTAAGTACTTATTCAGTTAGAATTAGATAGTCATCTACTGTACATTATGGAATATGGAGTCCGATAGGGACCGACCTTCACGCTCTGCTATGATCGAGAGCACGCGCTGCGCTTGCGCATAGTCACTGCGTTATAGTCATCGTCATAGACATGAGAAGTGAGAACTATAATTATGTATTATTATTTCTCTCAAGCTATCTAAATCGTAAATGATGTTTGTATTTGCTTTGGTGGCTTCACTTTCGTGTACTACGCGCTCTATCTGACATACCTTGCTTTTACATGACCAGTCGGTGTATATCTATTTATAGCCTATAGCGAAGGGTTCTTGCTGCATTCCTCGTCATTGTGACAAATGAATTCTCGGGAATTACGTGTGTTCGGCTTTGTGTGTGTGTGTCTGTCAGTCACGAGTCACAATACAGAAAATTCTAGTGAGGATTATAATTTATGCAAATTTACAATTACGAATCTGCGTAAAAAATACGAGCTCCTATTTGAGGTTGTTGACAAAGTTGTGAATGCTGCTTTTTGGAACGTCGTATTCGTTTATACTTACTAGTAAATACAACAATGCTGCAAAAGTTTGCTCCGAAAACAGTACGTATAATAGCCGATGAAAAAGTTTAGTTAGCGACAGAAAATTGGTCTAGTCAAAGAGTTCACCCACATGCAACGTTTTGTGTATTCTGCAATATTCACGCGAGACGAGTGAAAACCAAAACATAGCTTGATTTCGAATGCTGTCGCCCATTTGGGGCCGGTCCAGTTATTCAACTTTCTACCAATGCACGTAGGCGACATCTGGTGTCTCTCCGGTCACACCGACAGCTTTATAGCGTTTTTGGCTAACAGCTTCCTTAATGTGTTAAACCAAAAACACACAAATCCTACGTAAATAAACGGATTCGCATTATGACGATGACGTTAATGAACGCTCGAGTAATCTGGGTTATGACATCAACGTCGAAGTATGGGTAAGTTTTTTTCACATCGCATCGAGATTCGCTTTCTATGATGGACGGGCACATGGCTAACGAATAACACAAACAGTCAAACGTTGGAAGTAGGTACCTATTGCGACATGTGTGGGATCTGTAGTAGTTGTTGTACTTACGTGCTCCGTAATATTTGGATATAGTGATATGGTTGACTTGCATTAGCTCGTTACGTCACCAGTGGTAGGGGAACACGTCTGCCTGCGTCTACGGCTGTCTCGTGACTGACCCAGTGTTGCCCCACTACCCGTGCTCTCGAGATAACATGATTACTGCTATAACCATAATAGCAGTACAAACACTACATCCCTTCCTTATTAAAATCTTTATTTAATATGGAGCCCGATCCACAGTCGACTCTGCAGTTGATCGCAACTCAAGCCTTCAAAGGCCACTCCACGTCTATACCATTCAATATTCCAGTTACTTAGACAAACACATTTGTAACACGCACTATATGTATGAAGCAGGCTACGGTTTGTAAACTTGAGCCTTCTGGGTGCCTTCACTAGCCTCAACAAACTCAAACTGTCATATGCATGCTTCGTATAGAATTACTTATGTAGATTATACTTTCACTGCAATTATTTTAAACATTGAAACAACACCTGAGACTTTTTTCGTCTTACACCTTTCCCATTCGCACCCGTTCTCCTTCTATCTTTATTAAATAATAATTATTTACATCACCTCTTAGCTTTTCATACTTCCCTCTTTCTTCTCTCTTTGGTCAAGATTGCCAAGTTATTAGGTTTCATACCAACATTCAAACAAACCTCGTCATTTCTGTCTTTAATAGACAACTTACTGGTAAAACAAACACAGGAAATATGAGAAACTCGATGAAAATTTATATTATTACTAAAAGTGGTTTACTGTCAACAACAGATTACGTACAGCTTACAACCTGCTTTCGTTTTTTAAAGACTAAAGTTTTACTTGCGAGACAATCCTCTTATATACGTAATATAAACTAGGTCCCACCGACGACCATAACACGCCAACCATGGCTAGACTCGCAACAGGAATTTCCTTTATTTAGGCGTCCTTCCTGAATGGACGGATCCAACGGATCCCAACGGACCCAACGGTGTCACATATGAATCAGACACTGCCGATACCAATCATTCACACACCAGTCATTCATTGAAATACCTCGTCTATTCATTATCTTTATTCTACATCTCAACTCCATCACGCCAAATAACTAATATGTTCACAAAATAACTACATTTTGTATGGTTTTCAAAGTTATGAGGGCCCATACTGCTGTCTAGTCAGTAATGATTTCAATTTCAAGAGGTCCATACACACTTTAGTTACTATGATTTCAAATCATGGGACCTATACTGCCGTCTAGTCAAGTAATGTATGTATGATTCTAAATTTCATGAGGTTACTACTTCCATCAAGTCAATGTATCAATCTCAATTTCATGAGGGCTCATACTGCCGACAACTCAGTAATGTATGATTTCAATTTCATGAGGGCTCATATTGCCGACAGCTCACTTCAATTCAGTAAAGTATGATTTTCAATTTCATGAGGGCTCATACTGCCGACAACTGAGTTGCGTATGATTTACAATTTCATGAGGGCTCATACTGCCCACAACACAGTAACGTATGATTTTCAATTTCATGAGGGCTCATACTGCCCACAACACAGTAACGTATGTTTATGTTAAGCGAAACTAAACTTCATTATTATTGGTTGATTTTACTCTGATTTCTATGACTCTTCGAGATAGAGTGCCTTTTAAATTTTACTTTCATTGTAACTTTAGCTTGAATACAATTTTTTCTTTAACTCTGAATTTAACTAAAAACACAGAATAAATAATAGTATTTATAAATAATTATAGAAGGTGCACTAAGAAATTTTCCGAAAAATCATTTAAATAAATAGTGACTCTGGCTCCAACGCAATAAAGTGTAATTCTGATCGCACAGTGCTAATCAAAACGCGTAATGAGTTGCCTTCCTTTCTAACACTGTCGCTTATCCTCTCTGGCAATGTCAGGGTTGCCTTTTTTTGAAAGAATAAAATTAATCTGGAAGTTTATTTTTATGTGTTACACATGTATTATTATATATGTGTAAACGATAATTAAATATATATCAGTTCGGACTTGATTATTTAACATCTTACCGAAAAACACGCATCAATAATAATACACACACATGTAGTACTCCGTGTCACAAAAGGTATGTACGTTAATTGGTATCGTAAGGCATTTGCTGCCTAATGCACAATCATTTACGATTTACGATTTCATGTAGGTTCGTACTACCTGACACACACAATTATGCATGATTTACAATTTCATGTAGGTTCGTACTACCTGACACACACAATTATGCACGATTTACAATTTCATGTAGGTTCGTACTACCTGACACACACAATTATGCACGATTTACAATTTCATGTAGGTTCGTACTACCTGACACACACAATTATGCACGATTTACAATTTCATGTAGGTTCGTACTACCTGACACACACAATTATGCACGATTTACAATTTCATGTAGGTTCGTACTATCTGACACACACAATTATGCACGATTTACAATTTCATGTAGGTTCGTACTACCTGACACACACAATTATGCACGATTTACAATTTCATGTAGGTTCGTACTACCTGACACACACAATTATGCACGATTTACAATTTCATGTAGGTTCGTACTACCTGACACACACACTCACGCACGATTTACAATTTCATGTAGGTTCGTACTACCTAACACACACATTATAATTATTGCAATAAGTACATTATGCACCAAAATTTATGACCTATCAAGTCCATCAAATTACTCACGTCAACAATCCTTCAGGCAGGTAAGTACTTAATTATGAGTTTATGACCCCCGAAATCAACCTAAGTAGATCAATAATTGGTAGCGCCATTATAGCTAATTAGATTAGATTACCAAACTTTAATTGTAATCTATTAAAATTATTAATTACTAAGGTCATAGCATTGGTATAATCTGCAAATCTGTTTAAAGAGGACTTCTCGATTTATAACTAAATACATCCAGCTTAATAAATATTTTTTGGACGTCAGGAGAGTTTCTCCTTCACGATTTTTGTGGAATTCTGTCAAAACCAAGGCTCGGCTTCTCCAGGGCTATGAATTTACTACAGCATATCAAATCGTGCGTCTTCAAAAGGGCGCTTTCCTCAGGCTACAATAATAAATAGCAACATTTTAAACATTGCTGCACCCATTCGAACAAATACAATTATTGTTCTCAATTTAAAAATAAAAACTTACTCCTTTTGTGCACGAATAACTCAATAATAAATATATAATATGATTTCCGTGACAAAACTTAGTTTAATCACAGTAACAACACAAGAACGCGTCTAGCTCGCAAGCGCTTTTGACCCTCACTGCCTCAATATATTCTATAAAATTCAACACAAAAACTAAATTAGAAAAATAAAATTGTCTCATCGCGAAGATTTGAATTTCGGTATCGTGGCTTGTATAATGGTTCCTAATAGGAACGATGATAGGAACTTCCTATCATCTCCCAATACGCAATGATATTCAAAATATAGATACGTTATGCCCTTATAAACCAACCAAGAACTCCGTTCTGAAAAGAGCCACAACACACACACACGCCCATCCTTTGCTCCACTACACCAATCACATTGGTACAATACACGAGGGCATTCTAACGCTGTATGTCAAATGTCAAGCACTTCTGACCACAACAAAAGCGTCATGTGTTAACAGAGCGACCACGACCATAACGGTCAATTACCCGCTCCCGCGCTCCTCATCGTCGGCGCGCCAGTGACACATCCACCATAGAACCCTAACGATGTTGCTATTCTTATGACGGAATAAATGTTTCTTTCCTTCTTACGCTACCGCCCATCAAACCGACTTTATTTATGATTACCCACATTATGTTATTATATTTTCAGCCGTGTAGTGCAGCCGTGATAGTCAAATACCAAAAGGAAAGACTGCTAAAGAATCACAAAGAACTTACAAGCTGAAATAGGGACCCGGCGCCGCAACGTTAAATTACGTTAACCGTATTACAACAGCTTGTGATAGTTTATGTATATTATTTTCAAAGAAATACAAGTGCATGGCTGCATGTATACCAAGGCGGCTAGGCATGTATGTATGTTTGATACTGCCAATGCAATACTTTCATAACAGAACATAATTTTTATCAAACAACTTCAGTTCCGTTTTTTATCAGAATTCATATCAAAACGACTGCAATTATTTCAGTTTATCATACCTACACATGTACTTTGTAACTAAAGCAAAACTACGTTTGAATGAAACCCAGGACCTGCGTAGAATATAACTAATAGTCATAAAAACAGCTAATTTTATTGACAATTACCCTTACTGTTATAGTTTTATGGCCGTGAAGAAGCAAACTCACTCTCAACAATTAAACTTAACTTGCATGTGCGGCCATCTATAATGGTAGTAAAATCTATACTTTATAAAGCCGAAGAGTGCTAAATAAACAGCTAGTCCTAAATAAATTTCACTAATTTAGGGAACCCTTTTATTCTTGAATATTTTAAAGTCCCTACTCCTTTATTTAAGTTCATAATTTGTATAATGTTATCTCCTTTTTAGTACTAAGTGTTGTTGTGCAAACCACACGCACAAAAGAATGGATGCCGGACACCATTCGCACATTTAAAACAAAAAATGGCGCTTTACAAAATAGTAGTTTTTCAGTATAGCCATTCAAAGTTTTCAACTCAACATTGCGATCACTATCTATGAAGAAAACTGAAATATATCGTTGCAATTAGCCTCTCTCGTCAGTTCGCCCAACCTACTTTTAGTTAGGCACTAAAACATGCTAGTAAATAAGTAGTTATTCAAAAAAAATATATTCAGAAAAAGTTCCGCATGATGCCACTTTTTCTCATTGGCACACATACGCAACCTTAACCAAACACGCGGCACCACACGCAATACTCCATTTATGTAGCAATCCCTCCAACAGATCGATACTGTGCATTGAGGTATAAGTATACATAGAGAAGACATCTCGAACAAAATGTGTGTCCCCGCCGGGAGGTTCTATTTTCAAAATTGAGCCCCCGTTTTCCTTCCAAAATCGAACGAATCCATTGGACATTGAAGCCGCGCGGCGTCAATTCATTGGAACACACATTGTGCTCGCGGTGTCCGTTCTATACGCTAGTAATAATACTTCAATGATACTGTGTATTATATTTAAAACGACACAGCTAAACACTAAATATCACTTCTTATTTAAAAACAAAACCTGTCTCGCTATCACTTTCAGCTAAATAAGTGACACTATATCCAAAATGTCATTTATGTTATTATTACTTCAGTAGCGTGAATTACGCTTATAACACAAAATGCCACTTTTTACTCACCGCACAGTTGTTTTTACAATGTCAATCAATGCCATTTTTCAGAAAACAAAGGGAATTGTGTAGGTAGCGGTAATGGCGGCAATTTTTATACCTAATTAGAGAGAGAACTTCGATAATTATGATGATTTTGCTCAATACGTTATTTAAAGTTACAGCACACCTAAACAAATTTTCGAGTTAACTATTCGGCACTAATATTAACATTCGTCTGTTGATTATTTCTTGCATCGACGTGTTATTTTCCCTTCAACTCTTCCTTTATCAACACAAAATAAAATATTTATTGCACTGACCTTTTGACCTCGTCGCCATTATGTAGTAGTTGTTGTACTTACGTGCTCCGTAATATTTGGATATAGTGATATGGTTGACTTGCATTAGCTCGTTACGTCACCAGTGGTAGGGGAACACGTCTGCCTGCGTCTACGGCTGTCTCGTGACTGACCCAGTGTTGCCCCACTACCCGTGCTCTCGAGATAACATGATTACTGCTATAACCATAATAGCAGTACAAACACTACAGGATCCATGGCGCCTCTCTGCCGGGTCTAGTGTGTACAAAGCTTAAGGGTCCATTCATTTCGCGTTAAGCAATATTGTGAATGCACCGTATTTACCGATTCATTCATGCGCTTGAGCAATGACCGCTGACCGATTTAACTAAAAGTCATAAATTTGTCAATTGTCACTCGATATTGTATGTTTGTACGCAATTGGTTTTAAATTGAATTGTTACATGGCAGATGCTGGTTATTGTATTTATTATATGTATAATAATTATATCTTCAAGTCATAGTATTTATGAACCTCATTAGACGTATGATGACGCACCGATGACAGTTAAAACTCGAAAAGTACAAAAAAGCCGATAAATTGTCGAGACATGGAAAATAGTAGACTTATTATAATTGATTTTATTGATCAATAATATGAACTACGGTGTGAATATTTCACTGAAGAAACTCTATTTTTATAATATCATTGTGACGAAAGGCATTCATTTGGTAATAAACATGTATTTCTCTTATCGTAGTTCTGATTATTGGAAATAATGAAGATAGGTTGATGATATTTCTATAAACAGCATACAGTCACTGTATATCTCGGCCATAGCTTTTCTCCAACTTCACTATAGGCTCTGTTGATACTGACATAAGTAAACTAGGAAAAGACTTCCGTAAATTAATATCTTTAAATTCACACCAGTCATTAATAAAAATAATAATTTAGCGTTGTAAATAATTTACAACCACATACCACAGCGTTCATGTTTGCTTGCAACTTTTTAAGATAATAATTAAGTATTAGCTTTCATTTGAAATTCCAAATCGAGATTCGAGTCTGCGGTAGGTACCTTTCAGAAATGCGTCCAGTTCGTAGCCGGACTTTGTAATTCCAGTTTTGACAGTCAATAAGTGTGTTTAGACATCATACACATAAAATAATTACGATTATGTGATCATAATAAACGTACTATTCTGAACCGTGACTAAAAATGCGTGATTGAATGAGTCATCAGGGTGAGGTTAGTCGCGATCTTACTTATCGGATAATTGATGGAGTTGACAGATTAAATTTCATCTCATTCTTTCTTGTCTATTGTAAATCTTGCTATCACTTTTTGCCTTACTCATTCTTGCACGCAACGTGACGTCTTATGTTAATTACTTACTATTTTGCTTACTATATTTTTATCTATTGTGTTTTCAACTTCTCACCTGGAACACACTTTAACTGAATTTAAATATATTATTTATTAAACTTATTAGCATCTATGTAGGTTAATTGTTTTAAAGATTTTAAGTCTTATTTTGTCTACAAGGTGCCTATGTAGACAAAATACAATAGTACTAGGACGTTTTGGCCAGAATAGTAAAAGGATTCGAACCCCCACCGACATTCATTTTTCACACGCTCAAATTTCATCAAATTTTAATATGAATCTGTTTCATTCATTTAAAGAAAAAGATCAATCTCTAGATTGAGAATCAATAGATCCAAGGTAGAACTAGTGAGATTATTTTAGAAAACACACAAGATTAGATTATCTTAGAAAACAACAAGAACACATATTTCATTTTACGTTATTTATAAAGAACCAAACTACTCTGGATCGTGTTGTTATCAATTATGTTTCATGTTATGCAATTTTATGTTTATATTGTAGGACAAATAGTCTTATGCGTGTAGCGTTGCCAACTCTACAGTTTTAACTGTAGATTTACAGTTTTTTCGATATCTTCACAGTTTTTAGTTTAGACCTCCAAATATACAGTTTTTTCTTCATAATACTAAGGCCATCTATTTTATTCGCCGCGTAATCCAAACTTAGGAAGAAACGGTCTATCCACCACCATAAAAGGCATTTTAAAGTTTAAATACAAAATCAGAAAATAAAATTTGTTATGGGTTCAATGCTACCGATGATCATTTAAAGAGATTTCATAAAAATATGTACGATTTTAAAAATAAAGATGATACTGAAAATCTAGAGGATGTGAAAATTGAAAACGAGGCAGTCTTAGTAAAAATTATGTGAAGTTAAGATTTAAAGTTGATTTACGAATACAAGTATAATTTTCTTACTATTCGAGTATTATGTTGTTTTATTGATTACAGCTATTAAATAATACAAAATAAGAAAAACTGTAGATTTACAGTTCTTTAAGTAGAATTTTGCAGTTTTCTACAGCTTTTTAAAAGCTTCTTTGCAGTTTTATCTAGATTAGGGTTGGCTAATAATGCGTGGGTTATTTAGATATTGTTTATGTTTATTGAATCACAACTCACATTCACAAGCGTTATTTTTCCATATTAATTAACAATAGGTACGTACCTACTTCGTCGATATTGTACTTGTATCTGTGGCTTTTTGAACTTGGCACCCGACTTTGGAATATCGATATTTTTTCTACATTTAGAATCTCGAGTCTTCTTTTTCGTTGAGTAAGATTAAATAAAGCATTATTTTAGGTAAAGGTTACTTAACTACTTTAATACCTATAAATTTTTAAATAGGCATTATTTTAATGTAACAATATCATAATTTTGTTACCTTTTACAACTAGGTAGGTAGTGGGAAATAAAAATAGTGGTCACGACTCACGAACATTTAAAAAGAAGCCACTGCACTACATTATGATCCGATCTATTTTCACCCAAAAGATCCTCGCTTGCGAGAGAGTAGATATAAATGTAAAACTGAAAAATAAAACGTATAATTTCTGCGCTAGAGAAATGTAAACGATTTTAATAGTGTCAGTTGCATCTGGAGGATTGCCAAATTCGTATACTAACTTATCTATATACATATAATTGGTTGTTTAAACTGAAATATTCTTTCCTTGAGTGTTGGTTTTGATTTGAATTTCCTGATTCCTCTGGTCAGGATGTAACTCGACCATAGTTAGTTATAGATTAACGCCCTAAATGAATAAACGATCTGAACCAATAACTAGAGATCGAAGATGGAAAATTTAATCCAAGAAAAGCGTAAAAGTTACGTAACTAAACGATTTTGAATTCGAATATTAAGATTTAGTATCCCCAATACTCATGAGTCTCTCATCATTTTAGTTAAAAAGTCTTAGTACATATTCTCTGGCGTATCCATTAAAAATTGTAAATAAATTCCCATTTCCCATTAAAACTTGTAACCCGCATGTTATGTTATCGACCTATCCTGCATTACGTTTGATATAATTAACGGTGGTATTTGAATGAGAGCGATAGGGACCCCCGTTACTATCGCTCATTGTATTTGATATCGATTGTTATCCGACAGTTATTTATTCAAATCGGTTAGTAAATATCGATCGTCATTCGAGTCGATATTCAAATGGCCAAATATGTAAGTGTAATAAGTGTTTTGCCTCAAAACGTGTAAGGCTCGAAGGCAACATAATAAGTACAGTCCAAGCCAACTATTCTTGTTGGTGGTACGTACCACAAAACTTCGATGAGTTTATTACTCTCGATAGATCGGCTGGAGTTGTATTAGATTTTTTTACAGACTATTAATGAAGCATTTAATCTTTAAATTTATACATCGAAAATTTTATTCAGACACGGTCTTCAAGCGTATCAAAAATCGCACCACGGATAAAAATTGCAATCTTGTAGAACCATTTGTCGTTATTATTGGCAATAGCTAAACTTCCATTCATCACTGGAAACCTTTCATATGTAAGTCAGACTCGAATCTGGATCCCTCTAGCTATCATGAGTCATGACATTTCTTCAAAATATGCAGCATGGAATAAATCATGACGAATTCAGATACATAGTAGGGTCGATGTGCCAGTAGCCGGCCATGCGCCAGTACCCGGCCACCTGACGGACTACGTTTCTTTAATTAGAGATAATAAGATTTCTACATGATATAATAGTTAAGTGTAAGTTTTAAACGTATTTCAGATAAGGTAGTAATTTGAATTTGCAATATTTACAACTATTCACTTAACCAGTAAGCTAAAAAAATCCATTCAGTTTACCTCTTGTCTAAATGTTGTGCGCACATGCGATAAACAAGCTAAGAAATACGAAGCAGTGCGGCGTTCGAAGGGAAGTTTTATTATTTTGTATTAGTTATTTACTTATGTTACTGGTGTTATTACTTTCATCACTAACTGATCTTTATTATTAATGTGTATTTTTTCCAATTATAGCGTTTAATTATACAAAAATGAGGTGGCCGGGTACTGGACTACCAATTTATGTAAAACGCTAGTATACGGCCGGGTGGCCGGGTACTGGCTCACCCAGTCATAAGTGTAAAGATGCCGTAAGCCAGTATTCGGCCACATGTTTTCTTTATATGTATTTCTGATTCACTGAAAAATAAACAGGTACTAAATAGGTCTCCGCTTACTAATACAGTTAGCTATATGGTATTTTGCGAGATTAACATTTAGTAGGTACCTACCTACTTAAATTAAAATTAATTGTGGGGTTCATTTAAAAAAACTGGCCAAGTGCGACTTACACCCGTGTCGAAAGGGTTCCGTACCTATGACCAATAATACATGTATAGGTAATAGGTATATGTACACCTTTTTACTCCTGTTTTTCATTCATTTTCCTCGCCTGTTACAAGCACTTTTTTTTCGAACATTTCGCTTGGTTGGTAATTTTGGAGATTAGGGGAGGGAGGAGAAAGATTAATATTTATCTATTTTTTATATTTAACTTTAAAACTATTAATCTTATAATTAAAGACCCTCACAACGAGCCTTTTCATTTGGTATGTGTGAATAATGTGTGCAAAGACATGACAGTTAAAGACGAACAGACAGACCCCTGAATTAGTGACCTATAATAATCATACGGAACCCTAAAATATTATATATTTATTATTTAATGTTTTTGACGAACCTCCAAATAAATAAGAAGATAAAAAGATTTCCCAGTTCTCCTATGAAGATGTAATAAAAGCTCTTCATGATATTCGAAACAAAGGGAATGGCAGAAGAGACCTCTCTGGCATACGAACAACAGAACAAAATTTTACAAACACCTACTTTTTAGGGTTCCGTAGCCAAATGGAAAAAACACAGTTCGGTTTTCACGTAATTTCCTGCCACGGACGTGTAAACTGTGGAACAAACTTCCTGCATCGGTGTTCCCGCTAAGCTATGACATGGGGTCCTTCAAGAAGCGGATCTTTTCTTTTCTTCGTGGCCGGCAACGCATTGGTGACGCCCCTGGTGTTGCTAATGTCCATGAGCGACGGTGATCACTTACCATCAGGTGACCCGTCTGCTCGTTTGCCTGCTTAAGGCATAAAAAAACCCTTATAAATTTGTCATATCTGTCTGTCTGTTTGTCTAGCGGGGGTTTCATACATGGAACTGAAAGTAAAAAATATTTTTTTTATTTATGTAACTTATACGTGCGTGTCTGTAGATAGGTATTCAAAAATGACATTGAGGTTCCTAACCATTCTTTCTCAAAGTCAATCGTTTGAAAGATAGACACTTTCAAAGTGGTAAAATGTGTCCCCCCCCCCTCTAACTTTTAAAATAAGAGAGTGAAAAATCAAAAAAAAAATATGCTGGAGATCTCAATGAATATTTTAAACGAAAATTGGTTTGAATGAGATATAGTCAGCAGTTTTTGAGATATAGCACATTTTCAATGGAACACTTCAAAGGCAAGTCCGACTCGCACTTGGCCACTTTTTCAGTAATAAGATGTGAGTAAATGTTTATAATAATAATAAATATTGTATATCAGTAATAATTCGTTATATTCTGAGCCTATTATTAATTTTTAAGGGGTGGCCGGGTACTGGCACACTAGGGGCCGTATACCGGCACAGGGGGCCGTATACTGGCACAATCGCTAGTTTTTCACTTTATCCGTTATATTTTAAAATTTATACATGGGAGGGCACTGGTTTATTTTTTATTTCACATCTTGACTATATTAGGGATCCAAATACACATAGATCGACTATTTTGCGTGTAGATAACATATGTTTTCACTCGCCCAAAGTGGCCAACTCCACTAAAAGGCCGTATACTGGCACATCGACCCTACTCCGTAACGTAAGATATTCCAACACCGGACGGAATTCTGTAACGACTTGCACAGAGATCTTACCAACCAACCCTTAATATAAACCATAATACCAATCCGTAAGGTTCAAATTACATCAAAGTGAAGTGGAAAATAGGACTTATGTGAATTAATTGGCTTTTTAATGACATAACGTTGGTTATTTATAAAACATCTGGGCGCATGTGGAGCAGAGGTAATTTTTTAAGTAAACGTACGTCCCTTAACTATGTAGTATAAATTAATGTTAGTTAGTTTACTACATAGTATTTTATTTCACTAATATATTAGTGAAATAGTATATATACTATATTTGACTTATAACATTACAACGTCATAAATTATGTTGACCATTATGATATTTGGTGTGTTTCTCTTAGGATCAATCATGCAATACGATGCCAGAGTGTCGTATAAAAATAAGAAACAAAGTTTTCCCATACAAAATTTTTCAAGATAATGTAAAGAGGCTGTCAACACAAAAATACTGATCTGTCATTGTCATCAGAAATTAGCGTACCTAGTGGAACACGCCGGGTATCCACTAGTCTCTCATTAAAATAAAAAACTGGGGGCTTCGACTTGTGGTTGTTAAACAATAGAGTGGTTTACCGTTCTCTTCCCTCATTCAAGACGAACAAAGTGTGCACCCCAAGTGCTAAGTTTTATTACCATTGATTCAGTTTACGTGAAATAATTTAAACTTTTTTGTTACAGGTAACAACTACCAGTCACTACTCTTAATGGCCACATCGTAAGAATTATCAAACATTACCAATATACCTCGTTATAAATAAAACTTAGATACATACATATGTTTAATGTAGGTATATCTACGACGGAGCTAAGATGCAACAAATTCGATTCCGCAAATGTATGTAAAAAAATCTCGGTAGTTGTAGAAGAGATATTGGCAAATGTAGGTTTTTTCGTTAATTGCCCTGAATTTGGTTTTCAACTTTCAAGTGCCTATAAAAAACTACTCATTAAATAATTATCATTTCAATTATCAAGAGAAGTCCTAATCGAATTTAAAGTTCCAGCGACATTACTCGTAGTATTAGCAATTTCCATTCCTACTGCTGCAAAACTTATTTGTATGTATGAGGGAGACAGCTTGCATCTCGCAGTTTAGAGTTAATGCTTGCAGTCAGTCCATCCACATAGCATTCTAGGAATGATTTTTTGTCCAAGTTGGACTTACCTATTAGGATCACTTGTATCTGGCAAGTAATACCTACTCGTCTATGTCTAGTTATCTACAACTACGAGAGTAGCACCGTTTACAACAACCGGTACGACTGACATGGACATTTGACGTGATTTTCGTCTTGTCGTGTTCATCTACGCACACTAGTGCGTTTAAAACTAGAAACCAGTACCTGTGT
Organism: Thymelicus sylvestris; assembly: GCA_911387775.1. NCBI lineage: Eukaryota > Metazoa > Arthropoda > Insecta > Lepidoptera > Hesperiidae > Thymelicus > Thymelicus sylvestris. Next base: position 7,426,730 of record OU426896.1, on the reverse strand, counting down.
ATGGAATCCATACCAGTGCACCTAAACGCTCCTACTGGAAAAGGTACAAAATACCTTTCTGCGATATTTGTACCACGGACGGACGGACGGACAGACGGATAGACGGACGGACGGACATGACGAAAGTATAAGGTTTGCGATTTCGGAACTCTAAAAACGCGTATAATTTTATAAGAAGCTCCTTTCTCGTGTAACAAAAGAAGTGTTAAATACACCAATTTAAGTCACCTTACCCCACCTAGTCTACGATTGATGCTTCCTTCAGAACAACAGATAAGCATGACCATTAATTCCACAACAATGTAAAGGCGGGGTTGCTAGCGCAATAAAAATTACAAGACGCAGGATGGGAGTGCCTAATGGCCTGCTCTGCTTGCCCCCAATCAATGATGCGCGGTAAACTACGGTCCCTTTTTCAATGACAGATTGGACATGTTTTTTGTTTCATTGTTGATGAAGGCTTCTGTTTTCTTCTTGTTGTTTGTTCTCATTGCAACACAAGAAGTCATGGTTCATTCGATTTGTCGTACGATATTGATAATTATCAGGCCACGCGCGATTTGGGGTTCCGAAATCCGTAAGTTTATCGACTATTCTAGCATAGCCGTGATAGTTTTCCTTGTAAATTCATCATATAACCTATTTTTGAGAATTTTGTCACTCGTCCAACTCCAACCATAGCCGTCAGCGATTAGCACTTTAAAACCAAATATTTCGCAATCGGACCCCTAATTTCAAAAATAGTCTTACAAGACCCATAATATTTTTGAAAGACCTTTTCAACGTTACCCCACGGCCCACACTGTAGGGTACGCGACGGATAAAAAATCATTCTCACGTTACCTGTAGGGGAGCTATCCTGAAAAAAATGTTTTTCAATATTTTATTTTATTTTATTGTACGATTCTGGATTTTTAATAAATATGTATATCCATGCTAAATTAGAGCTTTCTAGCATGAAGGGTCTCGGTGCTTTGCTTCGGACAGACGGACAGACGGACGGACGGACGGACGGACAGACGGACGGACATACGGACGGACATACGGACAGACGGACATGACGAAACTATAAGAGTTCCGATTCTATTTCGGAACCCTAAAAAGGAAGAATTAAAAGAAATGGATATATTTTTATCCAAATCTTAAATCGCGATTAGATCGTTTTGCATATTTCAGCGATTAAAATACAAATCACGGAAGATAGTCTCATCTGTCATGTCATTACCTAATCTTGTTAATACATAACCTGTCGTAAGTTTCACCACTATTATAGTCGTATAACGATTCATAACTGAGTTGAATAAATACATAATAAATAGAACCCGCACAAGTGAAGAGATGTACACAACAAAGTAACCAGTGCAACATTTGCACTGATTCGTGACCACTCGTCTGTCATGCTATGCAATTTGACAAGTTGCCATAAGTTACAGCGATCCGTGACGCCGGTAACCCAAAATTATTTTATCTAATGAGACTGTTACATCCATAAACAAGTTCTGTTCTTCGTAATAATTCTTTGGAATGACGAATCGCGACGATGATGGCAGAGTATGAATGAAGCGTAGTCTCCTAGCCAAGTTTTTAGACGAATAAGGCTGATTTACGAGTATTACACGTAGGTACATGAATACAATGCCTCATGCGAATCCTAAAAAAAACAGTGTAATGTATGTTAAATAATTTTTAATGCAAAATCGTAATTTTCAGAATCGTTTTTTTTTATTAATTTTACTGTTTTTTTTTTTATTTTAATAAATACATATATACATTTGACTCGTGTGCTCGCCACTTGATTGTCAATGATCATCGTAGCCTATGAACATCAGTAACACCTAAGCCCTAAGGCATCAGGCAGTGGCATCATCGATGCTTTGTCGGCTTAGAAAGAAAAAAAAACTTCTCAAGCCCCCAGCCCTAACACGATGAGTCGTTTGACTTCTGACTAGTTCTGACTCAAGCTACAGTATGGGGGTTAGCCAGGCAGGCTTTAAGGAATTTCCACTTATCGTTATCTTCGTGTATCTATTAGTATTTATATTACTTTAAATAAATCACAGTAGGTACAATAATTTATTATTTGTACAAGATTTGTACCGTGATAATACCCTGTATCACAAGTAGAGTGATCGCCACCACAACAGCTAAGTATCATATCATTCTCATCTACCACCGGTACTGCTTAATTAGTCCTAGATAGTCCTAACCCAGATTGTTCCTTAATGTTAAACGAAGGCATCACTTCGTTGTTTCAAATTACGTTAAACTTAAATCTGGTGCAATGATAACCCTACATTGGACTGAGCCAATGACGCGAGGTTCCGGCATGTTTCCGCCGCGCCCGTAACTTCGTTCGTGCGTAAACAATCGCCAGATTCGTTAGTCCGTTTCTACTAGAAAGGATGTTTCAAAATGTATGGAGTCCCGGTCAGGTACACAAACACACACTCATACACATTCAAACTGGACATTGTATACAATGATAGGGAAATATAAAATTTAACCGTCTATTTAGGTTAAAATTATTTTTTTGGTACAAATAATTTAAGATTGCAATGTAGGTGAACTATGCCTAAAAACAACCAGACGATTATTCAATGACATATATTTGATAGCTTTTATTTTACGAAACCTATGATCTTTGCGGGAATACCAGGTCGCTGGTTTTAAATTGCTATTTATCTTTGGTTAGACGATTTTCAAATCTTCTCCTTCTCTTTGATAACGAACCTTTCTGAAACTGTGAGGTGAGGTGAACTGTTAGGATCGCAATATTTGACGTTCAGTGTATTGACAAAATATTAAGTACTTAACGTTTAATTGTTACGGATACTTATGATGTCGATAAGAACATTGCAATATTTATTTATAGTCTACAATATGTGCGTACAAACCGCAGACTTAAACTCACGAGGAAACAATATTTACAATAATTATCAGTCAAATTTTAAGTTTACAGGTTATCACATTGTGCACTGCCATATTATTATGTCATTTGTTATACTTTATTATATGTACACTGAGTTTGTACAGTTTTTTGCTTAATGTTTTGATTACGATTATTTATTTTATATTTTAAATAGGGTTACTCAACCAAAATCGACACACAGTAAAAAAAATCTTATCTGATCAAAACTCAGTAAGCACAAAATATTTTTAAACATAACATAGTAGAGACTAGATATCTATTAACCTGATAAAAAAAACTACATCAAACATAATAATACGAGTATAATAGCTATAATTAACTTCCTTCTGGTCGATATTGAATAGGAAATACAGGAAGTTCTTGTGGGAGCACACCTGATTTACCAATAGAAGTAACATGGTAGCAAAATGAGAAAAGTAATTTGATCCATTGCCTTTGAATGTAATGTTCTTCATATTATGTGGAAATGAGATAAATTGTAAATTGATCTGAGAATTTAGTTCAACATGTTTAGTTATTCATAATTCCTTCTCAATTCAATTATTCAATTATAATAATATGTCAATCTAGATACGCGGTAGCGTGTAAGCCATAGTCATAATAACAAAAAACAATGAGCACGCCTGAAAATCTTTTTGATATAGATACCAACTTCGTATATCAGAGCAAGTTCATAATCAAATCCTACCGTACTAAAAGCCAAATAGCGTTTTGCTCTTGATGAAACGTAAATTTACGTTGGTTTGATTCAATCTTCACATGCAGTATAATTATTTCGACCTTACACAGTTTTCTCTTGCACAGATCTTCCTCCAGGTTACGCAAGCAGAATGCGTCGGCGAAGATTTCGTCACCGCGGAAAACGCGTTGGCCCATTAAATTGTTTTATTATGAACCCGACGCCATCTTATGTATTTTTGGCTGGAGTTTAGGTGTTTATCTGCTGGGACTCTGTCCAAGGAATAATTTGTAAGCTTAGATTTATTTTCGTTGTCTCAACGAATGTTTCCATGAAAAAATACAACAGCTATTTCACGTTTTACGAACGCTGCTTTTAGTTTGTTAGCAAGGATGATCGTTTTTGCTTTTGGAATCATGAAAACAACAAGCACAATGTTCTCATGACAGGTATTGTAGTCTGACAAACAACTTGTATTGCGACTTACGACTGATTTGATGTAAGTGAGAATTTTCTCTACGATTATTCGAAATGTAGGTGAGCTTCAAGGAAACGTCATCGGCTTCCTGTGTGTAAAGTTGAATGACCGAGGTTTGTTTGTCATTCCACCTTGTCTACTAATGCTGCCCGCATCACCTGTTTCATTTTTCACTATCGTGCCTTTAGACAATTGCTATTTTTATGTCGGCAACAAGATTATGAATGAGTTACCGCAAGTACTGCAGCGCCTGCAAAATTATAGTTATGCTACTAAACGATGGTGTACCGCTTTATTAAAATTATGTTGTTTAGCATTTTAATGTCATACTAACTAAAATAACATATAATTGTGCCGAGAAGTGCCATGAGTGGTCAATTTTTTTTACTAAAATACTTGTTTTTCTTATTTGTCGCTGAGCTTCAGTCATTTCAATTAGAATCACTTTTTTAATTAAAATCTTAACTAAGCAAAATGTGTTACTCACATCACAATACCTACGAGGTAAATGTTAGGATTGTGAATAGTATTTAACTGATACTATAGATTTATTTTCATGTAATATATTCTCCGTCGCTTTATGTGCCACATAAAGCTCTAATTTCGGCTGTCGTGAATAGTCGTGATATGACTCAGTTAACATCAATGTCCACAAGCTTCTCGAGAGTGATCTAACCTACATCTTTGAGTAGGGGTCGTAAACTGCCACGCACCAATCTTCGTAATAAACAATGCACGATCTGTTCTATTGAAGGTCTACTTATTTACGCAGCTTTCTAGTTTCTTGCCATACATTTTATGCGGATGAGAAGTTCGGCTTACCTTAATGTTTCTTTCTTTTATCTGCAAAATCTTTTACTGCTGAAAATTACAAAACTAGTGTTAAATGTAAGAAATATGATTAAGGTAGAAAACAAAATACAAATAAAGGTCAGACTTAAAATCGATGTTGGGTTCAATGGTGAAAAATAAAAAGTTCATAGAAAGAAGATGGTTGTATTCAAAGTTCAGATTTTGGTTTTCCTTTCAAGATTTTAAAGAATAATGTACCTATGTGCCGTTCCAATTTTCTTTACTATGGGCTAGAAAACTTTTAGGTAGGCACCATACGTCAGTGCAAAAATAGTTTGAATATTTTAGAGTTTATTGATCTTGTCTTATTATTATTTCTAGTTCTACATTTACAGTAATGAACCATATTTTATCCGCATTTCTTTATTTGTAGTTTGTTCATATCATTTTATGTTCTTAAGTCTAGCAGTGAACTAAGTTGATGGAAACTCAATACCTCTCTTGAAATAACATCTTAATTTATGTTGGGTTTAGTTGAATAATTACGTTTAGCTGGCTTAATTAAATGTCATTTACTATTAGAATTGTTAACGTCTAGATGAACATCGTCCCGGTGGCGCGGCGTGGGAGAGTGCGGAACGTCGACCCCGCATCAAACTATAAATATACTTAATCCACGTTCGTCGGGAACTCCCTGACTAGCATCTTCTGAACAGGCCTTGTTTTAAGCGCATTTTTCTACATGCCAATTTAACCCAACGAGTTCGGGTATTTATAGAACGCTCAGGATAGTATCCGTGCATTTTGGAGCAAGATTTGAGAGTAGTAAAACTGATTCCAACGAATGGAACTTCTTTGATTCCATTTGGATTATATTGTTGTGAAATAGAGAAAAAGAACGCTCCTTGTTTACTGTTTCAAGACATTTTGTATTGTCTTGTTAGTGATCTTCGCAAACCTTAAATTTATTATTCCTAGTCTAGTCCTAAATTGCATTATTATTCTCATGAAAATTTAAAATTATGTATACGACAGACTTGGAACGCAAGTAAAAATAGCAGAAATCACAGATTATTTATTTTGTGGCAAGCAATCTTCGATTTAAATTACCGTTACCAGTTACACTTTTTTTCTCTACACAAAAAAGCCTGTTCTTTAGAGTCACTTAAAGATGTTTAACTGTAAGTTATCACGTACAGGTACATATTTTTGTGAATATCGAGTCAATCGTTACAATTGTTTTGACAAAGATCAATGCCACCACAGATGGTGATAACAATTGAATCAGTTCCACTTGCAAGGAATTAATGTTCATCAAGACAGCGTACTGTACTGAGGCATGTTACATTGATAATGGCATCTGTAGTATCTAAGAACGTCTGCTCGTCTAGTAAAATAGTCATTAGGATGTCCTGTTTCATGTTCTATGACATGACATCAGCACCGTGATTCGTACGTGATTTTATCGCGATTTGATGACCCATGTCGTAATTCTACAGGCTTGAGCCTAACGTATTATGAACTCATATATAATGAGCTCAATAAATATTGTACTCTATATAGGTTGTATGATGTTTTCCAGTAAAAATACCTATTGAAAATCTTACTTGGGTTCAAGTTTCAAGCGGAACTCTGTCGTTCCTGATAACTTTCCCGGCACTAGGTCAGTTCTGCGCGTCTCACTTAACGGTACAATCAGGTTGTTGTCCACCGCCACGTAATTTGTGATTGCAGTTTTGAAACGTTTATTGTAGCTGCGGTTCTACTGTGCTGTTGTAATTTCAACTTTATCTGTAATGTCATAAGATTTGGAAAAATTATCAATGTGATGCTTTGGCTTTGAACTTGCGTTCTCGGCCGGTAACATTTTACATGTAAAGTTTTTCGATCATTTTTCGTACAATTTTATTGCGATTTCTGCTCCACGTAATGCTTGAAACAGTTTTAAAGTCGCCGATTTTCTTTGAAATTGTAAATTTTGTTTTTGTGCGTTCTTTGTTTTTTTTTCAAAAGAGTTAGTTTAATATAATTTGTTGTTGTTTACGAGATATTGGTACCTACTCGTAATTTATTTCAATTTAGCTGTCACAGATGTTTTAATCTTCCATAAATTGTGTTAATGTTGCTTTGTGAGAGAAAACATGAGATTAATAATGATTAATCCTTCAAATCAATCATCTAAAACTATGACGAAGTACGCATATGTACAATGATCAAAGAAGTTTTTTTATTGTACCGCTGTGTATGTTAAAATTAGAAGTGTGTGTGGGTGAATGACATCATTTAAGATGTTAAAGTGAAAATGATTATTAAAAAAGTAAATAAATGCAGGGTATTATTTTGTTTTGAAATGATAAATGTTAATGTCACAGAAATATTAATGTTATAATAATATTATAAAAGAAAATATAGTATATAGCTATGAACGCTGTGAATAAAAAAAATATCAAATTTTATGTTATAATGAATTTAAATTACTAATTCAAAAATAATAATGAAAAGTCGAAAAACATAGCCTGTAAAACAAAAGAGCAACTGACATCTGTAAATGATTTAAGAAAATATATTCTTATAATATTTTTTAACGATAATAAATCTCGTATAATTACAAGAGTAATCTGGTACAACGTCAAAAAAGCCGGCGGTCATAACGGTCGTTAATTAACAACAATTGCAGTTCCAGTAACTCATCGCTCATCGGCTGTAAATGGGTGTCGACAATGTTCTGTAAAATTAATTTATATCCCTTTTACTATACATTATGCATCCTCCACTGACATTGCAGCTTTCAAGATTGGAGAAAATAATAAGACATTAAGCGTGCAAATTCAAGTGTTTTGTTTTAATTTTTGTTATAATTATGTTATGGTTTTTAATTCAAGTGAAAATTATTTACAAACCAAAGGTACCTTATCATTTTGTGAGGAACAAAATAAAAATTGTAATGAATGTTTAATCTTCACATGCTAATGAATAGTATGTTTTAAAAACAGGTATTATTATTATATCATCTATGGATCTATTCGACTTCAATGTCAAGCTTTTTTCTTAGTGACATCACAGGGGGTAGCGCTACATGAAGTTATTTTAACATCCTCACAAAAAACTTGTAAACCTCCTAATAGATTAAGAAACATGCTTGAGTCATCGTCTGATTAGGTCTGATTGACGTCCGTTTTGTCGTTCTAATGAAGTCAGTTTATTACGTTTTGTCTATATTTTCAACTGTTTTATAAATGTATAAATACAGAAGATAATTAACAAGAAGCAACTGAGTCTAACGATGTTCTAGCATCGTAATAACTTTGTGTTTAAATCAATTGATTACATCCGCTTCTTAAATTAGACGCTCATTTTTGTCTTTGTGAGCAGAGAACAGAATCGAATCCAACCTAAATGTAACTTTATCTTGAATGATCTAATACATAAACATAATACAATCTCTAGACAACTAGAAATGCATAAGCTTGATGTAATATTAAATTTTATTAATGTGATTTATGAACTAATTAAAATAATGCCACTAGGTCAGCTTCATTGTAGCTCTTGTTTGCGTTTGTAATATCCGTTAGGATATTATTAATCACATATATTCGGAGAAACGGGTTTATGTATAATGTCTGTCAAGTTTCCCGGAAAATACTCATAAAATCAAGTGACCTAAACTACACCGATCTCAGAATTATAGGCAGTATTCGTTCTAGGAATCATGTCTGACTTAGAAATTTGAAGGAATCATATGTTGATTTTATTAACATATCGATCGAAAGAATGATTTATCTTCGATACGAGTTAATAAGGCGTAAAGATTACAACAATTACCATTACGCTATACCTACGGCTTAAAAATTAAATAATGATAAAAATAACCGAAATAGAGGAAATGATGAAAAAATAAACCAGAAGAAAGATAAATTATGTCAAGGGAAAATATAACGTGAGTTGATATAGAGATCGACTATAAAATATAGCTTCCTGATTAGGTTTCCGCAGCATTAGTCGAAGTCGAAAAAATATTTTTAATGTCAGCACGTTCAAATATCTGATCTATTTTTTGTTTATGTAATTTTTTCAAGGTCTAAAAAACATATACGTTACACAATAATATTTAGTCCCATATTTTCAAACTTACGTTATGTGACACAACAAATGTATACGCATGACCTATAATTTCTTACGTACATACCTGGCAAAATAATGGTTTTCTTGCACAATAATCTTGAGCTAGACAAAGCACAACGGTTAGTTTAGTTGCTTTTTTCCCTTTTTTGTTCATATTATACGATGCGTGATTGTACCGTGTTTGTTTAAACAAATACAATATGTATTTGTTTTTATTCTCTTGCAATTTCGACAAGAGCATTTTTAGTCAGAGATACAAAGTATCTTTATTCGGAATAATAAGATTTCATTGTTTTAATTTTATTAGCGGATACGTACGTTGGTGTGAAAGTTGTGGTTTTTGCATATTGGATTTTTTTTGCATAATGTGAACTAAATGTTTATGGTAAACATATGTATCGTCGATTTATTACACATTAATGAAAGGTTTAATATTCATAACGCTATCATATTGCAGTCATAGTTCTACAATTCAATCAAGAAACAAAACTGTAACAATAGAATAACTGTTCTACTTCTATTACGATTCTTACGATTTAACCACAAGTTCTAAGACTGGCGAGAATAGGCGTTCATTGTCATCTCTGCTATTGCGCCATATTTAACCTTAACACAATATCGTAGAATCTAAATTAAATTGTTCTCGTCTAAAATGAGTATTGCTGTTACCGCTGCACCGACATTGAATTCAATTGCTTTAGTAATAAAATCTATTTTTGGATTTCGATTGTTTATAGCTCCTGCTAAGTGTGTCGGCAGTCGGAGTGGTTGCAGACGTCTCATGTTTCAGAAGCATGGTTGGCGTTAGCTTCAATGATCAACCGGTTGTACTTAGCTGCTTAAAATTGCATCGCTTACTGAAATCTGCTGATCTAAATTTAATACAATTCTGTTGCTCGCAAGTTTATGTTCGACTTGTGTTCTCCATCTATTATTGTAATGAAAACAAAAGTTCTTGTTATCTTTAAATCTTGCACGTAACGTTCGTAGAACTTGACGCACAATTTGAATAAATTCTTATTAAACCTTCTCGTCACGTTACGGGCGCGGTTGTGTTACAGTTAGTTTATGTTTATGTGGACAATAATGTAGACGGTTTATCAAATAAGATTGTTTACCAACGAGAAGTATAACAAACAATGCTAAAGGAAAACATGGATGATGATGTTGTTAACATTTCGCGTATGATGAGCAACGATAAACCCGGTCCTGTATTTATTACCTACTGATCCTTGTATTACGGTTTATATTGTGACATATATAGTGACACCTCCTCACAATGCTAAGTACGGTAAAAACATCCTGTACTCAATTATGGACCAGCTTCTAGTTCAACTAAATCCCATCCTCAATTTAATACAATGAGGTAATTGTAATGTCAACAAAGTAAATGATGAATATACAGTTTGAAGAATTCCATTTAATTAAAATGTTTAACGTTTAAGGTAACACGCCGAGTATGAAGATGCTCTATGCAAATTAGTTTTCATATAACTTGGGCTATTCGTCATCTTATTTGTGTACTCAGCCGTCACAATTTGTCACAGGGATACATGTACAATGGGACATATGTTCTATGAAATATGGCCTCTTGCGGCGTGCATCTCATATACACCGTTACTCCTAAATATACCAGTGTCATAGAAACGTTAATAATATTATTATCGGTTTGTAGATATAAATGTACCATTATTGGATTTTTATGTTGTTGTTCTATTGCCACATTTGCAAACTTGAGATTACAAGTATATTCATGGCTAACCAGTATCCATATTATCTTTATCTGTATCCTTGGAGTACGGGGAAGTTGCATAAACATAATCATAATAATAACTCAGGAATAATGACGAACCTGTGTTAGTACATACCTTAAACGACCTTATAAGACGTGATGCTATTGTATATTAGTAACGCATCTTTTTTCGCATTCGGCGTTTCAAAGTAATAATCACTCCTAAAACAATTATTTTTAAATAAACTACATATTATTATTTTTACGTCTCATCGTTTTAAAATTTTCATGTTTACACATTTTTAGCGGTCGTCTTTTCAAGTTCTATGAATTTTAAACAATGTTGTTTTTTTCTCTCTTCTATGCCCTCTATATCGATTTCAAAACCTATCTACATTATTTTCAAAAATATTTGTTCAGTTTGGCCCCGTTTCAATTATGTCGTTAGTAGTTTAGATTGTACATTGTTCAATGATTTTTTGTTTTAAAAGATAGTGAAAACTTCTTTTAGATCTTTTGGCACATTGCTTCACAAATTTCACAATTAAAACGATATTCCATTTAGTTAAAGAAGACCTAAAAACATTTTTGTTTAATTTTTTTAATGATTAAGATTCTGTTTTCGCCAAATAATTTTTATATGCGGTATACGTTATGTAATTTCTAACATACAATTCGCTCTAAACGCCTTCCTGTCATTATCAAAAATCCTCTTAGCTCTGATATTTTACAATTCTTTTATTATTAAAATTTCTTCTATGGAACAAACAAAATTAAATTGGTTTTGGTATCTTGACCCGACCCTTCTAAATTAGGACTCCAAATTGCTTAATTGCGCTCTAAGTGTCTCAACAAGCTCCGTCAAGCGCAGTAAACATTAAAACACAAAGCTGAAGTTTGTGATACCTTATAAGGGTAGGGGCCGGGTTCCTCTAAGTGCCTCCTACACTTTAACTAATGGCCATATCTGGCTTTATGGGCGTTCTGACTAAGAAGGCCAGCGAATCGGCTACCTTCATTAGATGTTAGGTGATGACGGCAGTTTTTCCGCACGTGGGCGCTTGATTCTCCTTCGATATTGAGATTATCACGTTCATGTAGGTGGTAACACACCACTTGTTCTCAAGCATAATGTAGGAAGTGTGATTATGGGTAACTAAGTTATCGTAATTCAGATAGCGTGTAGGCTGTAGGAATGTATGTTAGATTTTAACACAATATTTGATTTACACTCAAGTTTGATTGTCATTTGTTTGCCCTTGTTTCATTACATTCCATTCATTATATTTGTGAACGTCAGTTATTCGATATATTTTTAGGAAGGTTACGCTTATTGGTAATGGTAAATACCTAAATACTTCTACTGGTAGTATTATATTATACTACTGGTAGTCATTCAAGTGAAACGCAGATAATTTTGGAACATTACATAAACTTACATTAAAAAACTAACGTTACTTAAATCGCTCCTTAATACATAATTTGTATGGTGATTTTTTACTAACAATAAGTTGTTTCTGAGTTGGAGTGTAAGACCACGAATTGCAGCAGTAAACACAAAGCAAACAATATCAAGATCTTGTTATACATAATACATTAAATTACTTATTTGAATAGTTTGTTAATACGCTGTATTAAGTTCTCATCTGGCCCAACCTATCATTAGGAGTTCGCGTCGACCTTTCAAATAGTTTCGTCTTGGCTACCGACTTAAATAAACAATTACGTTCTAATACTTGTAATGGTTGTCGAACTTTAGCCTGGTTTGTAGGGCTACATTCGTAGACATCGTCTATTTTAAAAATAAACGTGCCCCCACTAAATATTATTGGTACCTGTAATATGAAATATGATTTCTATTTATTTTATATGTATAACATGGAAAAGGAAATATTTATTTAGATTTATTTACCTCGTTTATCTTAATATATATAAATTACGTGTCACGTTGTTTGTCCGCGATGGACTCTTAAACTGCTTAACCGATTTTAATCAAATTTGCACACCATGTGCAGTTTGATCCAACTTGAAAGATAGGATAGCTAACATCTGAAAATAAATAAAAAAATTGACAGAACAAAGTCTGTCCGGGCAGCTAGTTTAATATAAAATGTTTCCAAAATATTGCCACTTACACGTTATAACATTAATAGAACACGCTCCTAAGTTAAGTTCTTAAAGTAGACACTCTTAAATTTTAATAGGTACTCATACGCACATCAATTTTAATTGCTTGCGTTATCAGTTTTGTACACCGAGTTCAGAACCTACCCGCACCTCATTTAGAAAATTATGTTTGAGATTCAAAAATAAACTTTTTTACATTTTTTTTTTGCGTTTTACAAAATAAGAATCGTGTCTTATACCTATGCCTATTTCTGACTCTGTATCATATAAACATTAGGATGAATAGAAGTGAGCCCATGAACTATTTTAATTACCATTACACTTAAAACTACTATCGAGGGTCTGCTTGCCATAACTAGCACTATGGAATCATTCATAGCTATTTATAAATACGTGACTCGATCCTAAATCACTTATAAATTGTATTTGCACTGGTCAAATTTTAAACCGATAACATGCTTGAAGTGAAAAGCATTTGGATCGAAATAAACACATCTCGGATCGAAAATTATAACGGTAAAACAATTATTAACGAGAAATGTTTGAATTCAAACACGTAGAGGGAGTTTAAAAACGTATAATTATGATCCAAATTAGATTAGCTACAAAATTTTGTAACCGTTAGTATTATTCTAGCTCAATTGGCATGGTCATAAGTTGTTTATAATCAACACCAAATTAAGAATATTTTCAAATCTAATATTGTTCCAGGAGTAATTAGGAAAATAAACTTTAAAGTGATTGTGAATGATGTGCGTGCCATTACTAATTGTGAGCTAGAACTAGGCATTCATTTTGTCTAATATGCGAAGTACGAACATTATAAACAACACCATAACAAACATGAAATACATGTGTCAAGACATAAACAGAATGATTTTAATAACTGATTGTTTCTTGAAAACACCATTCATTACAATGTAAGATCGAAACAAAATAGTCTTCAACTCAAAATTTAATAAGACATCTTGATGGCAACTTATTTATTTGACATTAATTTTCATAGACTGTAATTACTAGTCGGTTACGTCGCTGTAACCAATTATTTTCTGAGCACTGAACCAAAATAAATTTCCTAAGAACTGGGATATTTAAATATCAGCAGCATGATTGCACATCAACAAAGTTCCAGGAATAATCTATAGGTTGTCGACCAAGCTTGTTATTTCACCATAATCGTTGTTCACATCAGAATACATCATTTGTGACATTTACTCGTTATTACAAGCGCATAATTATGAAACTAGACAATACATCAATAAACCGATATCTAAAATTCTCAATAATATGTGGTGATGTAATATGGTCCTTCATTTTACTTTGTATTTAGTACAAAATAAATAGTGACACCATCTCTGCACGTCAGCGTCTTTATTATGGATATTGCGGATTAAAATTGAGACAAAGTTGTAGAATGCTGTTACAACAAAAAAACTGTTTTTTTATATGAAGGACGGTTGCTAAAATATGTGTTTGTTAGCTAAAATATAATATTTTGTCCTTAATCTTTTTCCCTACAATTTATAATGTTGTGGGTGCTATGACCCCACTCGTGCCGGAGATTGTGGCGAGGGCTGTTGACACAGACCCGCAGACTTTCTTCAGTAGTATCAGGCTCAAGATCAGGCTTCTCAAAGAAAAACAACTATTTCTTGTTTAAACAGTTCTCACTTTTATTCCCATATATCTGGCATTGACAAGAATTGACAAGACGGGGCGTTCATTTTTTATTACACTTATAATAAAGTGCCAGTTAATCGCCACACCACCCCCCTAGGGAGAACAAAAACTACTTATAAACTAAGAAACAAGCATAAACCACATCACAAGATGATTAGTCTCTAGGTCTGTGAACTAAACAAGTTTTTGAACAACTGTCAGTAAAATTTCTGTCACCAAATAGTTAAACAAATGTCAGTGCAACAAATAGTTAAATGAACATTAATGCAACAAATTGTTAAAGGAACCCCAATGCAACAAATTTTTAAATGAACATTAATGCAAGTCATGCAACAAATAGATAAATAGTGTATCCGTGCAACTAATATTAGTTAGTTAATACAATAAAACAACCAAAAGTTATACAGGTCAGTAGAATAAAACAAATATTCAAACATACCAAACCATATAAAAACATGTTAAACCACACATAAGCAAATCGATATTATTGTACTGGCTGTAAACGAACCAATATCTAAATATATAATAAAAATATATACAATAGTTGAGAAAAAAATAATATGTTAGTAGATTATACCATCACAACTTAAACACTATGTAAGCATAACAACCCAAGTAGTTAAACATATTAGATGACTACACATGTAATTAACAACACAGGTTACAACAAAAACTTAATTGTGTCAACCAAAACTAATAGCTACAAATCCAAGGGCTTTGCAAAACGAACTTGTCGACCTGACCTAGTGGTATATTTTGGTGGTGAAGGCACAGCTCCGACCGGTCGAGTAAGTGGTAGTGGTGAAGTCGGAGGATATCGATGAGGCGTGGGCATTGGTTCAGAGGACGGAGCAATTGATGAAGTTGGCGGCAATGGCGATTCTACATGCGCTGGCTTAACTCTATCCATGCTGACCTCTACTTTCTTGCCGTTAATATTGAGCACGATAGTCTTATCTCTCCTGGCCAAGATAAGGTATGGGCCATTGTAAGGAGGAGTGAGCGGGCGCCGGACGGAGTCATCACGGAGCAAGGCGTGAGTAGCTGTTGCCATGTTTTTGAAGAGGAATGTCGATGAACGAGCGTGATGCGACGCCGGTATGGGTCTCAGCTGGGTCATTTTCTTTCGCAGCTGGACGACGAAATCCGTAACATCTTCTATACGACCTGCTGATGGTGACGGTTCAATCAACTCGCCAGGTAAGCGAAGAGGCTCACCGTATAAAAGTTCCGCGCATGATGCACCTACGTCTTCTTTTAAAGCCGCACGCATGCCCAGCAACACGAGAGGCAAGGCATTGAGCCATGATGTGTCATGGCATGTCAACGCCGCCTTTAGTTGGCGATGGACTCGCTCTATCATGCCATTGGCACATGGATGATAACTGGTAGTTCGCGTCCTTTTCGTCGCACAGTGTTGGAGGAGCCGGTTAAATAACTCGGACTCAAATTGCCGGCCCTGATCCGTAGTAACGGTACTGGGCACACCGAAACGGGAAATCCAACCGTGTAAGAAGGTATTCGCTACTTCCTCAGCTGTAATGCCAACCATCGGCCAAACCTCCGGCCAGCGGGTGAAACGGTCGATGGCAGTCAAACAATAGGAGTATCCTTTACACGCAGGCAATGGACCAATAATGTCGATGTGGACATGTCTTAGCCGGGCGGAAGGACTGCTGAAGTGCCCTGAGGGCGTAACAGTGTGCCTAGTTACTTTGCTCTTCCGACAAGGAATACACGAGCGAGACCAGGCATGGCAATCTTTCTTCATGTACGGCCACACAAATCGTTCTGACACCAGACGTGCGGTTGATCGCGCACCGGGGTGACTTAGGTTATGCAGCTTGTTGAAGATTGCCCGACGAAATGGCGGTGTGACGTACGGACGTGGTTTCCCCGTGGACACGTCACATGTAATGCTTTGGTCGGTACCTAGTATAGGGACCTGCTCGAGTCGCAGAGATGTGCTGGAACGTAGTTCACGTAGCTCGTCATCTAATTGCTGAGAACTCGCTAAGGCTGTGTAGTCCTCCTCCAGGGAAATCGTCTCGATGCGAGAGAGGGAGTCGGCTACAACATTGTCCACTCCTTTTATGTATTCAACATCGGTTGTAAACTGACTTATGAACGTTAGCTGGTTCAACTGCGCTGGCGGTAGTTTTTCACGGCGCTGCTTGAAGGCATACAGGAGCGGCTTGTGGTCGGTGTAGATGGTGGCATGTTGGGCTTCTAGGATATGCCTGAAATGTTGCACACCTTCATACACTGCCAGCAGTTCCCTGTAGTACGCCGGCCACTGTGACTTCCGAGCGCTCAGCTTCTTGCTGAAGAAACCTAACGGCTGCCAGGAATCTTCCACACGTTGCTGCAAACAGGCTCCTACGTGCGAGCTCGACGCATCTGTGAACAATCCAAGCGGAGCATCGCATATCGGATGAGCTAGCAAGGTCGCTGTGGACAAGCTCTCCTTGCACGCTTCAAAAGCCTGCAACAATTCCGGAGTCCACGGAACAGGCTTGGCACCTTTCCCATCTATCTCTACGATGATGTTAACAAGCGGGGCTTGAAGTTCAGCTGCGCGAGGAAGAAACCGCCGATAATAATTGATCATCCCTAGAAAGCGTCTAAGACCTTGAACGGTTTTAGGGGGGGTGAATTCCTTCAGTGCTTGGATGCGCTCAGATGGAGGTCGCGTGCCCTCCGCACTGACTTCGTAACCCAAAAATTTCACCTCACTGACGCCAATGACGCATTTCGACGGATTAAGGACAACGCCATAGTCATCCAAGCGCTTGAAAATGGCGCGCAGATGTTCAGCGTGCTGTTCCGCGTCGCGCGAGTACACGAGTATGTCATCTATGTACGGAAAACAACAGTCCAGGCCCTGTAGCACCTCGTCCATAAAGCGCTGAAAAGTTTGGCTTGCATTGCGCAAGCCAAAAGTCATGAATGGGAATTCAAATAGTCCAAAAGGCGTTGTAATTGCCGTTTTGCAAACGTCGTTTGAAGCTACAGGGATTTGATGGTACGCTTTGACGAGGTCCAGTACACTGAAGACTGTGCATCCCGCTAAGCGATGCGAAAAATCTCCAATGTGCCGCACTGGATATCGGTCAGGAATAGTCCGTTGGTTAAGTGCGCGGTAATCGCCGCACGGGCGCCAGGTCGAGTCCTTTTTGGGGGTCATGTGGAGAGGTGACGACCAGGAACTGCTAGATGGTCTCGTTGTACCACACTGCATCATATCCTCGAACTCCTTCTTCGCTGCGGCGAGTTTATGAGGAGCAAGGCGGCGCGGGCGGCATGAGACCGGTGGACCATCGGTTGTCAAGATGTGGTGGACCGTGGAGTGCTTGATATCTCTGGGAGCTCCCGGAGGGCGTACAACGCTGGGGAACTCTAAAAGGACCTTAGAAAACGGTGAGTTTGAATTTTTAAAATCCACAGTTTTAACGCTTGCTTGCTCAACTGAAGCTATGTCAGCTTTACAAGACAATCCCGTTTTCCCATCCAAAAGGCGCTTTCCAGCACAATCCGGTAATAAATTATAGTACGCTAAAAAATCGGCGCCTATTATTGCGGAACCCACATCAGCCACGATGAAGGTCCAAGTAAATTCCCTACGCAACCCTAAATTCAAGCGTAAGTTGATGGAGCCAAACGTTTTAATCTGACTACCATTAGCTGCATTAAGAAAATAATCCGTATCTTGCATGCGTTTGGAAATCCAAATGCGAGGGAAACAACAAATATCAGAGCCCGTGTCCACGAGAAAGCGCCGTTTAGTTACCTGCTCGGTAATAAATAATCGGCGGCTAACAATGGGAAGGCAATCGGAGGCCGCCTCTACCGATCGCCCTTCTTGTTTTCCGGCATCGAAGCCCAAGAACAAGGCTTGTAGCAGTTGTACGCCTTGTCACCATATTTCTTATGTAAGCGACATAAACCATCAGAACGGTCGTGACTCTTACCACGACTCCTGCTCCTACGTCTAGATGCGCCTTGTTTCAGTCGCAGCTCTGCGACTTGGTTGGACAGGTCATCCAGTCGCTTCATAACCGCTTCGAGTCCAATAGTAGAAGCAGCAGCCACCGATGACTGCTGGCAGGGGATGGGTCACCCCAGGGATTTCGATGATCTTGTCAGCTAGCTCAGCAACTTTATCTAAAGGGAGCTCAGACTGGGCTGCTAAAATTGCCTGTAAATTTTGCGGTAGTCGACGCATCCATAATTGTCGTAAAATATTCTCATCACTTAGGGCACTGCCAGCCAGATGCCGAAGGTGGCGAAGAAATTGAGAGGGCTTTCTCTCTCCGAGTTCCTCGTCACTAATAAGCTGCCTTACCCTTTGTTCCTCAGACGAAGATGTGCGACGGATAAGCTCCGCCTTAAGGCGCTCATATTTGTCTTCCGCCGGGGGTCGGGTTATAATATCCTCCACCTCAGCGATATGATGAGTGTCCAGCCTAGCCACTACATAATCATATTTAGTTTGGTCCGACTTAATACCAGAGATAGAGAACTGTGCCTCCACCTGTGCGAACCAGATAGCGGGCCGGTCAGCCCAAAACGGGGGAAGTTTTGCAGAGACCCTAGACACATTAATGTTAGAACATTTTAAGTTTTCATTTTCTTCTTTTAAAGGCTTTATAGAATTTAATAATTCAGTCACCTGAAGTTGTAGTGCTGCATTTTGCTGGCTCAATTTCTTCACCATCTCCTCCCACTCTTCCATTGTACTTGAAAAATATATAGGTGCTCTCACCAACGTGCGGAGGGGAGCGTCACACTATGCACGCCACAGATGCCACCACGCCAGCTACTAAGCCGTCAGCACGTTCAACACGCGTTTGCTTGACACGCAAACACATATACTTTGCACGCCGAGAAGTAGGTGTTATGCTCAAGTTGACACAACTCACAGCACAACACTAGCAAAATCTCATGCCAATCTCCACTGCAGGGTCTTCCAGGCCTTCGCAGAAAGGTACAACAGTGGTCTCCAGCAGTAGAAAAAAAAAAACAAAACACGGCGCACCGTATTCAGCAATGTTTCTTGCTTTCTTGATATATATTCACGAAACGTCGGAAGTCACCAATGTGGGTGCTATGACCCCACTCGTGCCGGAGATTGTGGCGAGGGCTGTTGACACAGACCCGCAGACTTTCTTCAGTAGTATCAGGCTCAAGATCAGGCTTCTCAAAGAAAAACAACTATTTCTTGTTTAAACAGTTCTCACTTTTATTCCCATATATCTGGCATTGACAAGAATTGACAAGACGGGGCGTTCATTTTTTATTACACTTATAATAAAGTGCCAGTTAATCGCCACAATGTGATTCCTGCAGTATTCTTGGTATTTGGCATATTTTGCAAGTGCCGAGTCGACTGGGAAAACGCGCAAAATTATGAACAGACTATTTTTCAGATAAATTACTTTACTGGGGCAATTTATATGAATCATATTTTCATAAATTAGTACTACAATACGATTATGAGTTTATGTACATTACATTACTGAATTATAAATTTTAGTAAATGCTTATTAAAATGTATTTAGTGTATAAAACCATATCTCAGAACCCAATTGCTATCTTCTATTTAATGCAGTGCAAAATGGCCGCTAAGAGGCCGCTTGAGTTATAGTAGTGGTAATAACGGTCGGGAACATGTCCAACATCCATCGTGTATTTACCGACACCCTGGTTAATGCCAAAATAAATAAACTTCAACATTAGTACCGGTATAAGTAGCTATATATATCTGTCTTGGTGATCATTTTTAATAACTTCATCGCTGATTAACGGTAACGGCTAGGACTTGCTACTTTTAATTATTCTGTAATCAGATGAGTATCACGAGAATTAACTCTATCTATAATCATTGACTTCAACCCATCATCATCGATCTGCGTTAACCATGCTACTACATAATAGAATGGCGGAGGTGTTAGGTTAGTGATAAATCCAAGGATTGGGAGTTTAGTGAGTACAACGTCTTAAGGTGCCCTCCACATTACGGAAGCCCTCAATATTTGCCATAGTGTTCATCCTTCGATCTACTGACCGCATCTGCATGTTTATTTTTACAAACAAAATTCTCTTCATGAGCCCCTTATTCAACATTTCCTTCTCAAAGTATGTTATGAAGCGTTAAAAATACATCTAAATGTATTTGTTGCAATTCGAAGTTCCGTTACGAAATGCCAGTCGTCACCACTTCCCACTAAAGCTTTCGTCAAAACAAAGCGATTAGCTGGGCATCTTTAGTTTCGCATATTATTTTACTGTTTTGTTTACTCGTATGTTCATTTTGGTTTCTGCTCGTTTAAGCCTACTTGTTTATGTCCATGTTACATTACGGCCAAACGAAAATTCCGTGCCAAACTAAGTACATTATGCTTACATACGTGAAGCATTTTGGGAAAAACGACTTTGGATCGCAACGTCCATTTGATTGCAACCTCGCAAATCTTTTTAACCTCGCAAATCTTTTTGATATAACTTTTTATTCTATCCTAATAGCTATAACAAATTATTGGAACAGTAGGTACGTCAAAGATAAAGATTTCTGTTAAATTTCTTTAGTTCGCATTCATGAGTCATGGGCTGCGCTCGATGTATTTTGACGTTCGAGATGAAATATTGTGGAATTAAGATGTATTTTAACGAAGCCACGATCTTTCCTAATATCTTCTCGCAAACCGATGTCGCACTCAAATAGCGTTTAGCCTATTTACGAATCCGTTTGTTAGGATTGCGTTTCCCAAGTTGCTATAACTGTATCGGTAATTTGTTATGCAGTGCGAGATCTAGATACGATGTATACGAAGCCATCTGCGATTGTAGTCGTCGGAACAATGACAACGTTTTCCACTTATGCCCTATTAAGTGATTCCTTTGAGCTTTGATCGTCATATTGTGAGAACAATAATAATAGGCTCGATCGTCATTTTACAATTGTAACACAATTTATGTTTTTTTCGCTTGTTTATATCGAGGAGTATTTGTTGGAGTATTTATAGTTAACGGAGCTTAAAGAAAATATTTTTTTTAAATTCAACCCTTAGAGGGGCAAGCGTAGTCTCTATGAGTATAAAGATATATTTCGTCACATTTATCAAAAGCTACATTGCTAGTAGTTGCTGTATTGCATTGATATGCTACATTGCTCAATATACTGAAATCAACGCAATGTTTTATTTAAATTAATATCGTATTGGGAGTAGATATAAAACGCTACAAAATGATGTAACGTGAGTACTGCGGAACTGTAATTGCTATTGAAGTGACAACAAAGACGTCAATCCAGATCACATTAGAGCCCTCGTATTGCCTTTTATAAATTAAGATAATAACGTAATGAATATGCATGGTACCATACATAATATCACGCAGAGTAATCTAACAAGGAAGAACTATACCAGATGGCCATAAGAAGTACTCTAGCCCATTAGAACGCTTGACACATCGACTTCTTCAAGTATTGTTGAACGTCAATGTAGGCGGATCTCAGTGATAAACATCTGGGGATACCTTCGTGGAGTCTCTCCTCATTTGCTTTTAAGCAATCGGCATGAAACTTTTATAATTATTGACGCTCGAAAGACACTTTTTAGGGACATTAGAAAATGTTAAGCAGGCATGAAATTTTATGGTGGTTTCCTTCACCGAAATTTTAATTTGATATTCGATTGGAAGTAATATTTTTATGTCAATAAATACCAGATAACTGGCATTTTATTCAAATTTGTTAATTAAGTGATCACAGAAACATTCCTTGTCAGCCAAGAAGTTAATACAGCCCCCTTCCATGTATTAGACAATTTGTATTTATTACAATCCGCCACAGGATAAGTGAGGCGAGTCTCCGAGATATTTCATTAATATGCATTCGTCAAAACCACACCAACATGTCGCACAAGAGGCGTTGCTTATGAGGAGTGAGGAATCATTATTAATGTTACTGACAGCATTTGATTGTCTATGAAAGTGCCAAGTACCGCCTCTGTATGTTTGTTCATTATCATAGGTTGGACGCATAATTTATAGTAGGTATGTAATGAAGTTTATGGGACTTAATTAATACGCAAAACGTTTAATTTGAATAATCAATTAATCATTACGACACTTGTTGAAGTGAAGCTTCTTTATAGACGAGGTAGGTATTAGGATTTTTCTGTCACGAAAAAGCGATACGGCCGCGTGGAGGGGGTAGACGAAATATTGCATGGTGAGTGAGAGGCGGCGGCAGCGGCGGAGGGAGAGAAAATATATAATACATATTTATTAGAGTCCGACCGAAACTGGTTTTTCAGCCGAAACCGAAACCGAAACCGAACCTTCGGCCTTAGGTCCAGTTTCGGCCGAAACCGAAACCGAAACCGAAACATATGGGTGAGGCCAAACGAGCGTATTTTTGGTGCTGTGAGTCACGTGAAATGAGCTGGTTTCATACAAAAGTTCTAATTCAATTCTTTGAAATTTGTATTTTACGCGATTTTACGATTTACGCTCGTTTGGCTACCCCATTAGGATATTTTTTGAGCTGCTCATTTGTGGACTCAACAGAAAAAAGTAGGTTAAAGGAGCCGAATTTTTTAAATTTTACAAAGGTCATTTTTTGACGTTAGGTAGGTCAACCCTCAAGCTATCTGTCCCCTAACGTTGACCCACTACTTACGGGACACCCTGTATAGGTACTGAAATCTAGCGTGTTCTTTTTACACATTTTTATTTGTACATTTTTATGTGTATTAACTGCCTTCATTTCGGTAAACTTATCTAAACGTAAACGAAAAAATTCAAAAAAATGTGGGTACCTATGGATGAACGCTGTTTTTAACCCCTGACGAAAAAAGAGGGGTTTTAAGTTTGACGTGTCTGTGTATCTGTGTATCTTTATGTCTGTCTGTGGTATCGTAGCTCCCAAACGGAGGAACCGATTTTGATCTAGTTTTTTGCATGAAGGTGACTTAATCGAGTGTGTTCTTAGCTATGTTTAGTGTATATCAAACTGTCGGGGGTTTTTTAAATTTTAATTTAAGATCATTTAAATCTTAGCCCCATTTTACTAAATACTTCAGTGAAAACCGCATGCAAATCGATTTAGCCGATTTAGAAATTACCCTGAACAAACGCACATACACACAAACAGACGAAAATTCTAAAAATAATTGCTATGGTCTCTATTGCGTTGACAAATACCGCTCATGATAGATTTTCTCAAATATCTTCCATGTACAGAAATATCGATCAGTTACCGTTTCATTGTAATGGATGATTTGGGATTTAGACTTCAAAAATACTACTACTGAATGTCCTCGCTTTGCTGCCGTAAACCTTTCGGTAAGCCCTCACTTAATAAATGTACCTAAGTATGGGTGAAATTGACATAACGTAATTTATTTATTTGTAAACCGTTTGAAATAAACCAACCACTAAATGTTAACCAAAGCCCACTACAATACGTATGTATTGTAAGTTATAAGGGAGTGGAAACCGCAGGTAAATCTGTTATGTCGTTCCTAAGAGTAGTCAGAACAAATAGACGAAAACCGTCTATATATATCTATACGTCTAATTAATACCCCTAGTAAAAGTTTTACTTAAATATCTTCCAGTTACAATTTCATTACCATGCTTGGATATGAATTCCAGATCATTATCTATACAGCATTAGACACTATATTATGACCTTTTTTCTACCTGTTGCCGTTATTAATATCGAGCAAAAAAACGGCTAAAATCAAGCGCCAAAGCACCCTGTCAGACGCTCTTCAGATTAATGAACAAATATAATAAACATGTTAAATCAATGGCTTCACTTGGAAAGTCAGCGCCCACGGGTTAGCCACGAACTTAACCGAACGACGCACGAAAATTCACGAACACAGAGTTTCGGTTTGGCCGAAAGTTTCGGCCAAATTTTTCCAAAACCGAAACCGAAACCGAAACTATATTTTTTGTCCGAAACTGGCCGAAACCGAAACCGAAACCGAACCTTCGGTCGGTCTCTAATATTTATATACAAATTGTTTTTTTTTATATTTTTCGATGAAATATTTTTTTTGGGATTTTTCTTTGAAATATTTGTTTTTAAATATTCTTTTTAAATAATTTTTTACATTATTATTAATAATATGTATCAAAATTCGTGATTTACAATACGTTCTTATGAATTAACATAATTTCATAATCAACGGAAGCACTAAAAAATTTATGACGGGATGTCAGGAAATTAATTTTGCTAATATCATTATTTAATATGAAGTAGATTAGATTATAAATATTAACTTGATTTAAATTTTGGTAAGGAGATTACCCAATAGTTAATCTCCTAATGCGATTTTTAGTGCAACTGTTGAAATCATCTTATTTAATAACTGGAATATCGAAATACTATTTAAAACTAAAGACATGTTTACATTGTTATAGAGATTACTGCTCCTGATGTAATAATCCCATTTTTATACCGGATGCTATAAACTGTCTATTATCTACAAAACGGGCACGGAGCATAAAAGTCATAGACGAAAACATCACAGTGCATGAAGTCTTCAGTACAAATAACTTAAAATATTAAAACATTAATGTCCAGTAACGTAACACTTGGCAGTAACAAACGTGTTCGCGTACTATTTACGTTCGGGTCGCGCAAGTAAACCGTGAAAAATAATATTTGATAATAAATCAATGGAAAATCGCCGGTTTACTGCAACGATTTTATAGCTATAATAAAAGAACCGTCAACCACGGATAGTTCGGAGAATAAATAGTATAGAACGTGGCCTGCATTCTACGCGGTGTAACGTCCGTCGTCCTCATTGGTTCGGTGCGCATCGGCATCGAATTCGACGCATTTAGTTCCTCTCCAACTCCAATATACGCATTTAATGGCTTACAGACACGTCTCAACGTGATGGCGATTTGCGATCAACGAATTTCTTGTTTAATGAGTCATTTAAGCTCTTGATATTGTTAAGTAGGTACTGATATTCTTTGGAAATTTTAGTATCGGAACGTCTTGGTTTCAATATTAAAATATTCACAATTTTCAGAAGAGTCAATACAAACATGAGAGACGAAGACGTGAGAGTAAAATAATTATAATCGTATAATATAAACATTACAACATTAACGCCAAAATATACGCTTTATTATTATTGTTATTTATTTAACACTTAATTGTTTGTACACCATAAAATAATAAACTTAAAGAGCACGAGGAAGGAACACGAAACACCGCTTACGCTTCATATAAAATACACATTGTATGCAGTTACGAAGTATTCCGAAATTTCCAAAAGCTATCGAATTGTTCAAAATCGCAAGTCGTAGCTACACGCATGTGTGTGGACCTTTATAACTGTAAACATGCGTAATGCGTATATTTATTATTCTCGCGAAAACATCATAAATCTAAGCCTACACTAATATGGATACGGTCAATACGTTCGTTAATTTCAGTAAATTGTGCAAGTTCTATTTGTTTCTTCATTTGCCGCTGTTTTGTCGTTCTAAATTGCGTAGGAAAGTAAAGAAAGGTGTGTATAATTTTATTTACAACTCTAAAAATACATACGACATTACAGATAGCTAGGTTATTAAAATCATATGTACATTCTAAATAGAGAACAGATAAATAATTTAACTGTAATACGGGTACTTACGAAATTAATTTGTACACCGATATTTCGACCCAGTGGGCTGAAGTGATGCGTTCAGTCCACGATGAGTTAAGTTTAAAATTTAAATATAATATTTAAGTTCAAAACGAACTTTTTTGTGTCATGAATTTTATTGAAATATTCATCCGAATGCTGTACCCCGTTAAATGTACCGTGGTACCGTTGCAAATTGCCTCACAATATTGGTGTTAATAAGGTTTTCAGTAAATAATTCAAGTAATTTACCCGTGCGTACGATCTTTTAGCGATGTTTTAGTCTTGTATGCTAAAACTGGCACCAATCAAAGTTGTATTGCCTCCTCGAATATTATTTTTCGGTTATTTATGTATCTTGTTATGTTGTAGTTTGTAATTTTACAACCAGCTGGATGTCGCTGGATTCTGTTTCCCGAAGACAGGTTAAAATGGCGCCAAATCGCAGAATATAGTTCACCAGGGAATTGAAAAACGCATTAAGATGGATCGATAAATATCCCCTTTTCGGTCCGTGATTAATACCCATCCTCAAGATGAGACGATGTATACTTAGGTTCTATATTTCCTAAAGCAGATTCAAAATTAACATCGATCTTTTCCATACATATGTTTTCTAAGTAGATATAGTTTCGTCTAAACTGAAAATGATTGCAATCTTACGCTTACTACACGACTATTCTAGGTCATAAGTTCTCAATTACAATTAAATCATATAGACTGCTATCTCAAATAATCTCACCTATATTAATAGCCCTTTGACCATAGAGATTAGGTTATCTGGACAATCCAATCACAATTACTTTAGTGCAGTTTAGTTACCTGACCTTTCTGCTTGGTTTCCTTTTAAAAGCAATTCATATTTACGATTACACGATTTATCTTTGTAAGGGCATAGCGTTATGTTTTCGCTTTTTTTTTCTATGGCACACTTTCTTTGCCTTTCTACTGATAGGAATCTCTTATTTAGGAGAACCTACGCTAGTCTTCATGTTTTGTGAGAATATCAGTTTTAAACGGAATACTCGTATTCAATTATTTTACTTTTTTCAACTTGGTCATCTTTAAATCTTGGCCTCAACTCCATATATAGTGTGTTTCACAATATACAATGACCGGTATGCTTTTGATAGGTGCTTTAAAGCTGTGCAATTGCGTCGTTTTGCATAATCTCTCAAGCTGAATGAAGCAGTATTTTGCAACGTGCGTTCATTCAAAAATGAGTCACTATGTTTTCTCACTCTTCTTAGAAGAATCAATGTCATTCCTCCCACACTGTGACGAATATTAGTCGAGAATTATATGTACATGTCAATTACTGTGATATTAGCAATGATATTATACAATATTATCTTTGAATATTCGTGTCAAAAACAATCTTGTTATTAGTTTTATATGAATGACACGCATTTTGAACAGATTCAGAACGGGAAACGGTGTGAAGAACCTTTTGACGCTTACCTACTTGTATTTTGGATCTAAGACTATCTACATTATATAGATGTTTATTAGGTTGGTAACATCTTCAATTAATTCGAATGTAGCAACATACAACATTGATGTTTCAAGCATTAAAGTATTGAATAAATTAAAAAATCTTAAAACATTTTTTTTTTGTACACGAAGCAAATCTTACACAAAATAACAATGATAACACAATTTGCACAAAGAAACTGCTTATTTCTTTAAGAAATCTCTTCCAGTAGCCCTGTGAGAAGGAGATCGTTATTGGATGGTAGACATAATTATATTAAGGTAATTTTTGTTTTTCGAGTTTGAATAACGTGTTAGTGTGAAGCGTTATTTGAATGGCTTTATCCAAAGTTCTAACAATTGAGTTGTAATATATAAAAGCGATCATAGCAAATCATTATAACTTCACATGCGTTACCCTAATACTACTAATACCCTACGTATTATTAATAATGAAAAAGTCTCCTTGAAATCAACTAGTTTTACTTCCCCATGTGTAAGAGGTAGGTATACTTATGCATAATTCATACACAAGTCATCAAGTACTTGACACGAAAGTCAGGAAGTCTTCTGTTTGCTGAAAGTGACGTTCTATTGAATTCATATTATTATGTTGAAATGGGCAGACAACATTAGCCTCGTAGTCGATTTAAGTTATGTAATAGTTCGATATTATTGGACGCCAGTCATATTCGAGTGAGGAGGAATTGAATGAACGTATTTGCTACTATACTCTGCGCGCCTTGCATCCGAAATGTTTAATGACAAACCGTTGCCTAGCAACCACTGACAACCAGGGATATAAAACTTTTTGTGGTTTTATGAGAATATTTATTTTTTTCCTTTATTTCTTAGTCTTTGCTACTAATAAATCAAGTGACTAATTTAATGATAAGTTAATGCATAAAATACATAGTATCATAAAATTATTGATTTCATATTTAAACCTTTATACCCTAACCTTAAAATAGCTTAATTAGTACGTACATTGTTTTACCTTCAAAGATAAAGTATATTTATTTTATATGTAGATACTTTAGTAGAATAATGCTGTAAAACGGGACCACGAGAGCTTCGCCTCTCGAGGCGAGTTCCAATCGTCAGAGTTAAGCAATGCTTGCTATGGTATGCCCAGCATTTGGAATATGTAATGAATAAACGACTGTAGTGACAAAAAACTTCTTGATCGAACTTATGGACTAAGTAATTAACGAGTATATACTCGTTAATTAAATAGTCGACATTATTAAAGCTTGACTACTAACCTTCCTCCTCAGTGGAGGTGCCCCGTGCTTAAGCAGCATTGAGGTGTTAACATGGGTCTCAGTTATGAGGAGAACTGTGCCCTGTTATGAGCCACTGAGTTGTTGGTGGCACACAGTTGCAGCTATAGAGTGATAGGGTGAAGTAACAAAAAACGTAAACGTATTTTTTACAATTTTATAAAATTATCATTTAACAAAATAAATATGACTATTAAGGTAAAATGACTATAAAGTTTTAAACTCTTCAAGTTCAGTTCTTCAAGGACAGTAATTGAAACATGAATAAATATACAAAACTTTATCACATGTTGGTACAACGGACAACCATAGATTGTTAGTAACATTCATCTCCTTGTGGTAATCCCCATCTCCCTTTTGGCTTTCAAAAATTAAATGGCCCTCTTCTAAAAGTCCATCTTCATTACCTGAAAAGAAAAAAACAGATACATTATATTGAAGGAGCCGTGGCACGGTGATCAGTTACCCTAACTGCCGAGCTGTGGATAACATGTTCGAGTCCCAGCTGGGGCAGATATTTATTTCACAGATAAATATTTGTACTTCGGTCATGGATGTTAAACAGTGTGTAAATTTTTTACAGATTTATTTTTGTACAGTTGTACAGTTTTGGACATGACAATTATTCAATAAAGTGAAAAAACATACCAATATGCACTATTATTAAGCACTTTCTTTTTTCCACAAGGTCCTTTTAAACCCATCGACAACCCTTCTCAGAAAGCTTCACGGCTTGAAGTAATGCTCAAATCTTGCCAGACCTTACTTTTTGTATGACCTAAAAATTAAAGAATGTATGCTTTTTAAATTAAGATTTTCACATAATTATATTATATTTTTTACAAGACAATACCCACAGCTTTAGCTCCATTAATGTATTGCTTAAAACATATATTATATATCATCATAATCTCGACCCATCAAGGCCCACTATTGACCATGGGTCTTCTCTTAGAATGAGAAGTTTAGGCCATAGTCCACCACGCTGGCCAAGTGTGGATTGGTAGATAACAAGACATAATAGTAAGTAAACCTGCATAATAGTTCTCAAAGACATTGAGGTCGCACTTGGCCAGGGCATTAATCCACACTATGGATTATTTCTGAGGAGCTTTGATTTTAAAAGGATTGATTGTGAATAACAATATAGCCCTTATTAAGTAATTAGTGAATACGTACCTTCGATATGCAATGTTTCATCAGTATAATATATTTTACGGCCTTCTTCCCTCATTTTAGCAATGAGACACAAGTATTTTCACCTCCACATAACTATTTCACGTTTTTCTATAAGTTAACTTCTTGACTTTTTCAAATATTTTATTTTATGTTTGTTAATTGCTTGCTGCAAATAGCGGATGACGCGCGACGTCACGTCAGCCAATCTGGGCAATCTGGCCAATCAAGCATTGTTTCGGTTCATACGTTCCGTTCCATTAAATTTTTATCGTCCAAAATTATAATTGGGTATTTGAAAGAAGCTTAAAATAATTTAAATCCACTTAGATTAGTTACTGTTACCTAAATATCATATAGTGAAATTCATTTAAATAAAGAAAACCATTACTATCATTGGTTAATTTATTATAATAAATTATACTTCCGTGTGTAATGAAACGTCCGTGTCTTCCATACCACAGATTAGTAAACGATCTAAACTTCGGAAAATAATACGACCAAATTGCAAAGTAAGTTAGCACCATAACTCTGTAAAGATTTTGGTAGTCATTTCTATTTATAGGCATACGTAAAATTGTACATTATGTTGAAAGGTTTCAAATCGCATCATGGAAATAAGGTTGTTACAGCAAAGTGTTTGAATAATGACAGAGTTATTTAATTTTGTTTGTTTCCACGTTTACTCGGAGTTTATAATTGTTATCGATCAATATGTACTTATTTAAGTATTCACAAATAACATAGTGAGTAGTTTGTCTAAATAAAACGCATTTGGTGTACAAATTTATGTCAGTTGGTGAAAACCCTAGAAAACTATTTTTATGGTTTGTTTACATTTGTTTCGGCTGCAAAACGCGTAGGGTATAGGTTTGTAGTAATGTCCTAATGGTGTTCGATCAATAATATAATTACATAGTCTGATAAATTCAATAGAAACGTTTCACGATACGTGTTTCAATTCGTTCGCTATTAGTACCTATTTTGAAAATCTATTTATCTTTGATTTAAAAATATTATGCATACGAGGAAGAGTAGTGTACTTATGTTTCTGCTCCGATTGATAAGATTGGCCTCGTTTACAGTTAGTTACAATGTCAACCGTTTTTTCAGCCGCCTAAAGCTCAGTTTAATGTATAATTATAATTGCCTTTCTAATAATTATTACCATGCTCTTTTGTTTTAAAATACCATGTATGATTGGTATTGGTATGCTAATCTCTGTTTTAGAGTCATTTACGATCCGAAGCCTAAGCTTGCGTGTATTTACTTGCCTAACGCATTTTGCTTCTATTCTACAACTTATCTTATCTTGCCAATAAAATAAATACATATGGAAATAATAATTTGTTTAAATTTCCATAATAATTGATAACAAGATTGATTAAAATTCCTTAAAAGTTTTTGAAAAAATGTCTTTGTGCAAATTGATTTGTTCCTTGTAATTTCATTATTCTAGCGTTCCTGTTATAATTAATCACATGTCTTCTAGAAAAACAGTGTGAATGTATGGAGATAAAGGCGGAAACGAAGACTTTTTGTACCCTATTGTTATGTTAGCCTAATTAGTCTCTTGAGTCTAGCATTGTGTCGATCCAGTTATCAAGGTCTCTTAATTTAAGAGTCTTAAACTGTTGTTAATCTGTTAAAATAAGACATTTGGTGGTATGGTATCTCAATAGTCTACTGAGTGAGTTGATAAAATTATTATTATTTTGTAAAAAATATTGATAACATTATTTAATTAATTACATTGAAAACGGTAATAATAAACAAACAATACTATAAGTACAAACTTATATCATGCCATACAATACAAAAACAACTGTAGTATGATATATATTCTGTGTAATCAGTGTGTTGAGCATGTCTGTAAGTATCTATTAGGTAGGTAATATGTAATATACATTAATGAATCTTATGTCTAAAGCTTCTTTAGCCAAGAATTTTCTACTATTCAGAATACCAATAAGCATTTTGTAGTCTAATACGATCATTTGCATTTCAATATTTAAATTAACATTGTAATTATATTAGCGTTAATTTACGACCGGCATGCCATTGACTTGTATTTGATTATATGAAAATCAACATTATATTGTAGTTGTAAAATCAAATATGCAAGAAAACCCATTATAAAATATTTTCGTAATTTTGCGTTTGCCGCATATTCTGTTCTAACTTACTACAAAATTGTATCATTATAAATCACCAGACAATTCGTCTCATTTCAATTATTGCATTTTTTGTATGAAGCACCTTCATTAGGTATTATACGTTCTTTTCTAAACTTTACGAGTTATCTTTGATTATAATAAAAATGTCTTTTATAATAATGTCATCGCGGACACTGAACTCACGATTCGTAGGTATTTTATAATACCGATATATCGACCTAGTTACATGGAACATGGTCATGGTGAGACTCACCATGTAACGATCCGTGTAACTGGGTCGAAATATCGGTATTATGAATCATATGATGTATATGAAATATCGGTATTATGAATCGTGAGTACTGATCAAGAATATTACCAATTCATTCGTCAAAACATTCAATTTAAGATTAAGATTTATACTTACAAACATTTTCATTTGCAGAAGGAATAACTATCTTGCGAATTTGCAAACTATCCATATGTGGTTTTCCTTGTAACCGAATTGACTTTTCAATGTAAGTAATTTCATGTTAGTCCATCTTCGTTTTAATTGCTAGAACGAGACCTCGCATACTGATGTGTGCTTGATCGCTTGCGTGATCCAAGTCACGGTAGTTCTTCGACGTACACAAACTGACCGTAGCGGAGTGTTCACGCATCGCCGCTCAACGTGAGAAAATATAACCCTGGTCGTCATTCTTACAATCGGTATCCTCATTTATATTGTCTGGAAAGAAATTAACTCCATTACGTGAGCTTACAATAAGCATTAGAACGCAAAACAAAGCGACAATTCTAGTAACGCCTAATTAAATGTTAATGCAGTCATCGTTTATTTCGTTGATTGGTTTGACGTTTTAGGGGGTATTTTATACAAAACTTGAAAATAATTTGTTTCTTAACATAATTCTTTTAAATTGTGACTTATACTATAATTTCGCTATCAAATTAATAAATTGTATGTACCTATTCCCTGCTTGCGAAGCGAGGGCTTCTGGGTTCGATTCCCGGCCGCGGCAGATATTTATGTGACAGATAAATATTTGTACTCGGGTCATGGGTGTTATTGTGATGTGTTATATCATTATATGTGTCGTCCATGCCACGACGACCATGTACATGCCGCGACACAGGTAATAACCTACTGCGGGGGTATGAGTGTACTAGCGTTTATTATTATTATCATAAATTGATAAAAATTTACTACTTTCAGATTTATTCCTTTGTATTCACCCGACTACCTATCTGCATGCCAAATTTTAACTTTCTAGGTCACCTGGAAGTTGGATATAGTTTTGATCTATAGGTCAGTCAGTGTTAAATTTCTCGATTTTTGGACGTTAATATCTAAATAACCGTTTGAGATGTGTTTATGAAATTTGGAAGACGTATGTATTTCGCAAGTCTTAATAAATGAGCCAAATTTGACAGGTTTATGTTGAATAGTTTTTGAGTTATGGGGTGGTCAAAAGTGGCTCCAAATGGTTCGTGTAATATTACACACGGTGCTGCTCGTCAATTCTGTTAGAAATTGACTTGACACGCTCCGCGTGTCTAAATTTATTATTACATTTCCGACAATTTTATTAAAAGAACATCGAATATTTCATGTATAATAAAGGTTGATAAATCTAACTAAGCAATTTTTCCATACACTGAGCCTAAAAATGAAAGTGAACCTGAGAATGAGTTTGCTGCTGTTTTAATTACAATTACCATGAACAAACGCTGTTGCGTTGTAATTATAAATTTTTAACCGACTTCAAAAAAGGAGGAGGTTCTCAATTCGACTGTTTTTTTTTTTTATGTTTGTTACCTCAGAACTTTGGACTGGGCGAACCGATTTTGATGATTCTTGTTTTAATCGAAAGCTGGTGGCTGTCATGTGGTCCCATATAAATTTTATTGGGATCTGACAATTGCATCCATGATAAAACCACATAAGTCGTAAATTTGTGCTAAGATGTGCGCGACAAATTGACGAATAACTCAATATCACGCCAACCGATTTCGATGATTCTTTTTTTAATCGAAAGCAGGTGCTTGTCATGTGGTCCCACATAAATTTGAACGAGATCTGACTGACAAGTCGTTTTTGAGACTTTGAAGTCGGTTATTTTTTGTTAGTAAAATTTAGATTATCTTCAAGCTGTTTCTGATAATGAAAGTAGGTACTTTTTGTTTTAATAATGATAAAAATTTAGTCCAAAAACTAAAACAAGGTTCCTGGAAAAATCGTTCTCTAAAATGTATAAATCAAAAGAATATTTCTCGTCTGAAGTTGTTATGTACAATCATTTTCAGTATTTATCGTCCATTAATAAATAAGTTACACGTAATGTATTTCAATGAATATATTATTTATTCATAGTAGGTATGTTTAGATACATGTCGTGTCCGGTACGTACCGTGGTGGTCAAAATCTGCTAGACTCAACAATTATTATATTATGGCGTATAATATTCAAAATTCCAAAATTTAAGAATATTTTTCCTTTCATATTAAGGTCATGATAAAAAAACACCATTGTAACAAAACATTTCATAATAAGTCTGTAACGAAGGGTTTCGTAACTTTAGCAACCTTGTACCTATAACAAACTAAACTTTACATCGTAATTAACCTCCTATTCAGACGATAACTATTTTATTAGGTACTACCGCGTAGGTGGTCCGAAATGTGTACTAAGATAACATAACTACGAATTAATAGTTTATACAACTTCTTAGATTTTCTCACTAGTTATCTCTAGAAGCATGTACGGATATCGATCCTTTATTAACGTCATCGAAATATTATATTACAATTATATCGATATCTGGTGTCGGATTTTCAATGTTATCGCTACTTATAAAGAAATTACGTAGGTATAAGGTTGAAATTTAAACTTGCATGGAAACATTCATATTGCGGTTAATGTAATTCAAGCTCGATTCAAGTTAACAGTGACTAGTTGACAACAAACATGTTTTTTTACGATCGTGCTTACGTCGTAGTGCATATTCATGAATGGCGTTCACTTTTTTATTTGCAATGTGTATGTGCAAGAATAAGCGTTTATTTATATGTTTATATAAAACTACTAGCTGCCCGGACAGACTTCGTTCTATCAAAAGTAAAAAAAAAAAAAAAAATTTAGGGGTGGGACAACCCTTAACATGTAGGTACGCTAAATTTCACGAAAATCTATCGAGCCGTTTCGGAGGAGTTCAACTTCAAAAAAGCGTGACACGAGAATTTTTTTTACTAGATTGATAGCTTACGTTCGTTATAATCAAAATAGACAAAAGATTCCTGTTTTCAGTTTAAACTAAATATAACGAAATAAATTAATTACAACTTTGTAATGTAACTTTTTTATAATTTACATTATAAAAAAATAATCGACAGAAAAATTAAGTCGATGTAACCTAATTCGACAGATGGCTGACACCGTAAAAAAAAATAGGTCAATTATTTAAGTCTATTGTAGGCCGAATCTGAACATGTTTTTCCTAAATTGTGATATAAGTAATTATAACACATAGATATAATATAGCAGTAAAAACATTGTTTTTAATTGCCTTAGGTACAGTCGACAAAATAATTAAACAAGCAGGGCATGATTCTAAAACCCTCTAATGTTTAATATTACAGCTTACGTTATTATCAATGTTAAATCATACCTTTTGTGTACAGGTATCATTTAACGTTGATAATAACAAAAACAATCTGTAATATCAATAATTACAGAAGGTTTTAGAATCATGCCCTGCATACTTATTTTGCCGACTGTACCTTACTAGAGAAGTACCCACAACTGGTAGGTTTTTTAATTTTAGAACTTTGTTAACTCATGTCACGTGAGTAACATGAACATTACGAAATCTTAGTCTTGTACTTGGTAGTTCAACGTGGAATCCATTAATCATGCTCCATGGCTGTAGTGACGGATGGACAGAACCGCGATCCATATGTCAAAACACTAGCTCAATTATACCGCCTTTTGTTTTTTCAATGTCTCAATGATGGTTGTACAATGGCTTGGTGTATTGTTCTGGTGTCCGCTACAAGTGGTTCAAGTCGTCAATGTCAGCTGTGACAGATTCTTGAAGGATTTTTGAAATGACTGTTCTTTTCGACCTTGCTTTGACGGTTAGTTACAAATTGATATTATGACATCAGTGCCGAATCAGATCACATCAGCTCGTTGAATAATCACTTGTAAGTGATAAATTACGTTATGATTGAAAATAATGTGAATGAGTAGATGCTTGAAGAATTTGAAAGTTTTTATGTTTAGTCCGATGATTTAGCTTTTTGGAAACTGTTTCAAGATGTTAATTAAAATACAGAAATGTAGAAAAAATTAAAATTAACAACATAACTTAATACAAGACGCAGATAATAAACAGCATTGTGTCAAAGATATCAAAGGTAGCAATTATAAGCATAATCCAAGCGATCACACGAGTCTGTACGCGGGTTAATGGCGTGTTTGCTCACTACCCCCCTTATATGGTGTGAAAGCTCCTCTGCATTGTCGCCTGGACACGGTATGGATAGCCGGATGTCTCGTCGTCTTGATAGCTTGAGAAATAAAGAAATCGATGACCATAAAGTAGCCATGTTGAAGTTTGACATTCATTTAACTTATTTAGCCCAAAAGCTTCTGCGACTTCTAAATATGCAATAGGTCAAGAGAGCGACAACAAGAGGTGAGAGAATGTGTCTAAATATGATGTATTAATGATAATAATTACCGATAGGGCTTGTTTCACAATCTTCAAGTAGAGTCCTGAATAAGCTATTCGCCGGTTAAAGTAACGTTTTACATACACGAAATGTCAACTTAACCAACGAATAGCTTACTTCGGACTTACTTGAAGATTGTGAAACAAGCCCTTATTGTTATTACTCATTAAATTTAACGTCAAATATGATGATAACATCCGAGTTTTGATGTATGTTAAATACATCCCTTCTTACTAAATTTTGCAAGTATAGTTTTGATAGCTAATGTTACATACACATAAACTGTTAAGCCAAATACTTTTCAATTTATAATGCAATATTTGTTAAATGATTCACTTTTTAAATCCAAAATGAAAGGTAAAACTGAGCGCAATTTCAGCGCAAAAATTAAATATTTTACTGTACTGTACTCGAAATAAGAAGGCGGTCTTAAAGAATGAAGTTTATATTATTTTGAAGCACGAGACACTTCAGAGATGTGGCAGAAAAGTTACATGTACTTATGTTTTCTGACATACTTTTAATGCATAATGATGTTGTAAAAACAGATGGTTGCCCAGTTGTATGCCCCGGAAATTAGCCATACGAGCAATGACTCAACCAGCTCCTTATCTGGATAAGAAACTAAAGATAAACGAAACCCTATATTTACTTAACGTCCACACATGGGGAAGTATGGATAAACGTATATATTCTCCTAGAGTAGGTAATCTTTATTTTAAAATAGAATAATAAGCGTGATAAGTTAATAATATTAAACGCTTACATTCTCATACCCCTGAAGTAGGGTTTTACCTGTGTCGCGGGTGGCATGGACTACACATATATTATAACACATCACAATAACACCCATGACCCGAGTACAAATATTTATCTCTCACATAAAAATCTGCGCCGGCCGGGAATCGAAAACGGGACCCCTCGCTTCGCCTGCAACAACTGCCTGGGTGGCTATCAACTAGGCTACAGGGTCAACAGGTTGTCAAATTTATGCTATATTAAATATTTTATTGCATCATATGACGTTAAAAATAAATTATGGTCTCATTATTTAGACAATCGAGAAACGAGAGACAAGTCACATGATGGTTAATGGTCACCGTCGCCCATGGAGATCAGTAACATTGAAGCCATCACATCTGATTCTGTTGCTGGCCAAAACCGAAAGGGTGGACCCACATGACCTCCAATTACTTTCTGTACTTCCAAAATAATTTCATTATTCAGATCTATTAACATCTTATGACATCAGTGCGGTCATCGAGGCCGCGGTATCATTAGAGGTGCAGCTTACAATCCATCAATGACGTTAGATCATTTCAATGATGTCACCACGGCATTCTTGCTCTCTTCGATACCCAACGTATCATACTTATCAAATATTATATGACCGTTTAAATAACACTTCAGTTTGATTGGTAAGGTAGTTAATAATTAAGGTTTTAGTTACTCGTATAAGATCTCGAGATAAAATAGAAGAAATTCGAGGGCTCTTAAATTTTGATGATTTATTTGGAATGGAACACTCATTGTAATCTGTGTAATCTTAAATAGTGAATCTTTGGGCAGACATTTAAAACCGTAGTCGTTAACCGATACACTTGACATTTTTAATATTGTAAAATTCCTATTATTAATATTGGAGTTATCTTACGTTTGGTTTTTATCTTTTCAGAAATAGCAAAAGTACGAGCGAGTTTATTCCAAATAAATGGAGTCAAGAAAGAACCGCTAGTGCTACCAGAACCTGAAGGCATTGTCACCACACTCACAGAAAAAGTATACGTGCCAGTCAAAGAACATCCAGATGTAAGTAATAGAGTATAAAATATTTACAAATAAGCTAAGCGAAAAATATAACGTGTTATCCGTTGTGATAACTAGTACACAGTTAACATTGTAAAACAAAATGAGTTAGAAATCAGCAGATGAAAAGCAGTAAAGAGAACAAAAACCTATATACATGACCACATTTTTTTAATAATAAATAAGCTAACGCTTGACTACAAATAATGATCAGGTTGAACTGGTAAAAATATTTGATTCGCGTCAAATACGATTGTATCAAATAATATCGTTGGCATTGTCAAACACAAGTTTATCCCAGTCAATGAATTTTTTGTTTATTTTAGTTCACCACGTTTTTTCTCTCCTTGTCTGAAAAATAAGTGTCTCACAATTTTCGATTTTTAACTTAGCTTATCGTGGATTATGGAAATCATATTATGACTAGCTGACTCGGCAAACGCTGTTCTGCCTAATCACATAGCGGTATGAAACACAGTTTATGACCTATTCTCATATGTACCAAATATACATTAAAACTTTCATAAAAATCGGTCGATATGTTTCGGAGGAGTGCGACCACAAACACTGTGACAAGAGGTTTTTGTTTATTAGATAGATAATGTTAATTTACGACACGTTGTGTGTAACATTTTTTACCTTTTATATACTTGCAAAGTTTTTCGAAAAATTACTAATTTTATTCACATTTAAGTTGTAACAGTTTACATAACTTGTCTGTTAGCTGATCTAATATTTATTACATTTGACTGGATATAATATTATAACGAGTCCGTAGCAAAATGTTAATGCTGAATGGTTGAAGTCACGCCGTACAACTCTAAATTTACAAACGGTGAAAGTACTATTAAATTTTATCGAATAACAACGTAATAGATTAATAGACGACTTTATGCTTTCTATGACCTATTCCGTCTTTTATTGTTTATAGGTTTCCTTTTATTTTTATATCCTCTCGTTTATTTTGAAATTCTAAAAAGAAAAAAATACGAACTAATCCGTATCATTTCAACTCACAGACTTGATATTATAATATGTCTGTGTTTCAACTTAATCTTTGGAGCCGGTGTATTTCAAAGTAATTGTCTTAAGGCTTATTTATGTTTGGAACTGTAACAACGAAGTGATATCCAATCTGTGATATAAATAGAAAGACAAGGTTGTCAGCTTTACTACATTTGGTGACTTATGTCATGGCGATCTCGTGTGAGCTCGAATGACCAAAGCTTGCACGAATGATAGCGCCCATTCATTGTAGCAAACAGCTCCAGGCTAATTTGAACGAACACTTACTTGGGCTTGTGGATCAATGACCTGGATGAATCATTCAACTTTCGGCTACAAGAATATCGTTCGCGAATCAATTTGCTATGATTGGCGCTGATGAAATTGTTTAACTTGCAAATTATCCAAACAAATGTTTTCTCTGAGCACTATAATTTATGATATAAATTACCATAATTAAGATATATCTATTATAATATAACAAGTTGGGTATTTTCGTTAGTGGAATGCGAATCAGTGATTGTCTTATTATGCGTTTTGGGATTTGGGTCATCTGTATTAATTTTTTAAGACTTCGCCTTAGAAACTTATTTTGCGCTATATTTCCTAAGAAGAGTTGTAGCTAGTTTGGCGAGGAAAAAACCCTACCACCATGCATGAGCATCTAGAACTTGACTCCAACAGGCGCCATGGCGTCGTTCGTTGGTCTGATGGTTGCACCACCAGTACGGTATGTTGACCCATACCCAAAATAGAAGGAGTCCTTTTCCACTATAAATTATTGTTCTAAAGCACATGGAAAAAGCAGGCATAAATGACAGTGGCTGTGATTACCCCGCACCCAGTTAGTGATCGATTGTTGGCGCCACACATGTGTCCAAGCAACTCGCCTTACAAGGACTGACATTTTACAACGTCCTATGCGGATTAATATACCTACAAATGTTTAGTGGTTAACTTGTTTTGACCAGTACCCGTTAATGAACGACTGTTGTACTTCTGAATCCGTGTGAAAGTTTTTGAGCTGTTTAAATGTCCCCGAAATTTTATTGGAAATTTCTGCTGGATAGTTTAAATCACATATATTATTATAATTTTCATGTCTGGTAGCGGAGTGAAAAAATTCCTGCTTTTTCCGTGCAATTTTGTCGTGAAAACACTGTTCAAGACCACTCTACAACACAGGACAGATAATGATGACGTCATAAATTTCAATATTGTTATGGTTCCTACAAAGTTTATCAGACGAACCGTCATAGGAATTTACTTTACAATTTTATGTTTCAACCGGGAAATTACAGGCAACGGACAATGTTGTGAGTCTATATTAGGTTTCTCTAATAGGGAAAGGCACAAAAACCTTTCTTGTGTTAATGATCAATGGAGAGCATCCACATTCATGTCGTATGGTGTTGAGGTTAGTTAGTGACCGATTGTTGGCGCCATCAACGCGTCCATACGTCGAACCTTACAAGGACATACGCCTCAAGAATCTATGAGCAAAACATTTTTTACGCCTAGGCTTGCTCATATTTTATTCATTTAACAAATGCTCGGTATAAATCTTTGTTGGGTTTCTAGGTGTTTGTACCTTTTTAGAGTACCTTGCGATCTACTTAAATCGCGGAAGTTTGGATGATCTTTTTCATGAACTACTAAGAACTTTACATTTAAAAAGAACTTTTATTTCTCATAAAATTAATTATAATTATAAAATTCTTAATTATGAAATTCTTGCTTTAATCAGCAGTATCATCAGCTTCAGGATCACTAATCAATACTGAACAGGGTCATCCAAAAATTACATCTAATATTTTATAATAAGGTACAATGTCCCCTCAGGTTCAGACACTTAATTTAATTATTCCTCTCAATTTATTCCAATAGTAGCTGTTGCTTTACTTGGAAATTGGAATGCAGTATCTCTGATAAAGAGTGTAAACAAACAAACTTCTAAGTAATATAATATGTGTAAGTACTATTATTTCTTCTGTGGTAATACCTCTATTGTATTGTTCGTCAATGTATAAACAGTTAAATTACCAGTTACTAGCTGTTATTCCATTGTTAAATAGATCTAAGTTCATTAAATCATAAAACATTTCTCCGACAAATGACGCAAACGCTAGACCACGATTCCTATAGTGACCTTTTGAGTTCTTACAAGAACAAATGACAATCTATTGGTTTTTAATAGTCATAATATTTTCATTTCAATTACATATTAATTTATCTTTATTGAACTACCGTGGTAATGAGCTTAGTTGCCTTATGAATAATCAATTTGTGAAACCAGATTTAACGCAAGCTAATCATCCGGATGATTGTCAAGAATCTAACAATACGAACGTAAATCTCAAGATAAATTGAACATTGAACGATATTGATTGTCGATCAAAAGCGCCGTTCCAAGTCATCAGCTACGTGAAATCATTATAGAAATATTCTGCAACGATGGAGTCACCGAGTTCTAGGAACAATTAGATGGGTTTGTCTGGTCGCAAATTAAAATTCTTTACTGCAATGCGAAAATTTACTTATTGTTAGTAAAATTGTAGTACGATTAAATCTGCATCATGCGGAAAGCACTGGAATTGGATTCGTCTTGATTAATCTTACTATATATCTACTTACTTACTATATATCTTACTATAATATTATAGCCTTATAGAGTTACAGAAAAACATATACGTCAAAACAAGTATAGTACAATCTAAGTACTGCTCAAAATCAAATCAATCAAAATTCTGCTTAAGAAATAAGCCGCGTCCTTGCATACTCCTAATAACTGTATGTGTAAAGAGCAGGTGCCTATTTATTTTGGCGTTTTAATCGCTCACAAAAACCGGGTTGTAAAGTAAACGGCACTACACTGCAAATAGAACTGTAGTATGCGAACATATTGTCGAAACAATGGTTCGAGGCTCGGTGTAGCCGTGACTAATCTACAAATGTTTTTCAGTGCCGACTTTAAAATTGTTTTTAGTTGGTTTCCTATGCACGTTTGTTTTGATGTTAGTTTCAACTATGTCTGCGTATATAAATTTCTTACGGTGTTATCGTCGTATTCAGTATTCGGTATTCATATTTTCCAATTAATAAAATTTAATAAAACAGATTTTTGATATACATAATTATTGCTCTTATCTTTTTGCTATAAAATCTACAATCTGTATTTGTTTTTACAACAACTACAATGGTATTTAGTAATAATAATAATACAAACTAACATGCTTTTTCAACGAATAACACGAATTACTAGAAAAACTTTGTCATGTGTCATTGAACAGCATTCAGCTATTGTAACAGCTTCCCAATCTGGCAATGTGGTATCTGTGGTTACTGACTTGTAGTGTTCTATGATGCGATTGCTGTTGCGGTTTTGGAAATAGGGATACCACAAACGATGTCACGATAATTTCGAATGTAGACTACTATAGATTATTAAACTTATTCATTTCTGCGTCAGTAAGGAAAATGAGATTGGAATTTTCAAGAATAGATCTGAAAATAAAGTAGACCGGACGTTTCCTTAAAATATTTTGTTGTTAGGTCACCATACAGTTCATTTATTAGTCTAGAACTCTAGATCATAAAAGTCTAGGAATTATTTAGCTTATCTAACTAACACTTCTGTTATGTAAATCATTAAATAGCAGAATTTATAATGTACACTTTGTAAATAAAATGTTCTGTGAAAGCGGAAAATGTTCAAGCTTTTCATTATTCAGTATTCATTATGTTTCTAGTTGTTTTATTATGTTGCCTTTGTTATGTTCATCTTAGTATAGTCATCAATATTTTCAATTTTTTTCATGTCGAATTTCGATTTTTTTCTTTCTGGTGTAAACTTGTTCCACTAACGTTACTACTTAGTAGTTTATTTAATTCCTTCTGAATGAGTGCTTTTTTTGGCATTACGTGTGTTAATAGATCGCTGTAATGGATTTTTTACACTGTCTTATTTTCGTGTCAATATAAATTTACGAGGAGCTTTAAGAGAAAATAAATTTAGATCATTTTCAATATTGCCTTGAGAATTTATTTGTGCTTTTTGTGTCACTGGAAGATTATCTGTTTCCTATAATTTATAATCTTGCCAGAGAGCTTAACAAATGTCTGGATAGTAAATTAATTCTGGAGAGCGGCAAAGGTCCGCATCATAAATTTATGTTGAGTTCGTTTCCTTCCTTCACGTGGTAATATACTGCACGTTTTCTGCAGGATAAATCATACAAAATATATATTGGCACATAAGTTAAGTGCCAAAAATGATTGCGTAATATTTGTGTGTCAAAAATGTATAAGAACATTGAAATCGACCGAAAAAACACAAATCGAATAAAAACGTACGAAGACATTGTAGTAAAATACTGATAGTTTGCAACTGTAATAGATCTATTATACAGGAATTAACTTATTTCTCGGTTCTACTCCTTTTCTAATGTTCATTCAATACCGATGGTAAACATTTATTCAGAGGTTGTTAATTTGCCTTCCAATCAGTCAGAACATTATGACAGCAAAACGTTGAAGTTATTTTCCTTATTAGATACAAATAAAATAACTAATTTACATCGAAATTAATTCCGCATTGTTAATGCAGAGACCGATAACTGTATGACAACTCAGTATAGTATGTATTAGGCACATGTTATATTGCACATGCATCGATTTTAAAATATGATAGGACAACAAGAAAACACCAACTGGAGATGCTTAGTTCTTATTATGATGGTCTGGGACTTTCTTTCTCTTCTCTATTTCCATATTCAGAATTAACTTTTTATGCGTGATCATGTTTTAAAATTTCGAGAAGTGTCTAATCTGTTTGTTCCCTTCATAGCAATTAGCAATTTAGTCAGTACCCTCAACAACAGCTTTTGAATGTGTAGCAGGCTCTATTACTGTACGTACATCGATGGACAGTTACTCAATCTTGCTTGGACTGGTCCCACTGGTTTCTAGTATTAGTCTCAGTGTTGGAACGTGTATATCGATTAGATTAGAGCTACTTAATATATATTTATTATGCAAT
Organism: Thymelicus sylvestris; assembly: GCA_911387775.1. Taxonomy (NCBI): domain Eukaryota; kingdom Metazoa; phylum Arthropoda; class Insecta; order Lepidoptera; family Hesperiidae; genus Thymelicus; species Thymelicus sylvestris. Next base: position 7,381,854 of record OU426896.1, on the reverse strand, counting down.
TATTGTATGATATATTCTATAACAAGTCAGAATTTATTTACATTAAGGAGGCAGATCGCATCACGACGCTAACCGCAAGATAATGTACGATGATCTGTAATTTTGTGGTGAAGTAAATATACGTAATAATTGTACATCCATTTACTTATGAGATACTATCTTCATGTTTTCATATTACCAAATTATACATGTTAGCAAAATTAACATTACGAGTAAGCCTATAGGCTATAACTGCTCCATGTACCTTACTTATGTAAATTTGAAATTCCAAAATTTTGCATAGATTTTCCAATGACTCGTAAAGACCGCTACGTATTTGAAGTAAGGTAGAATTGAAAACTTAAATTTTGGTGCTCTTTATATGTTTATAACGCATCACGCTAGATTCTAAAGTTCGTGCTAGCCATAAAATAACTTCAAAGCTTCATAAGATACAACACCAATATTTTTGCAAGTACCGTATAAAAAGTACTCACTTACACATTTTTTGTCTCACTATCAGATGACGTTAGAATATCAACATCACATTATCCAATACCTAAGGCAGAAAAGGCGACGCCTTTTACGACCGTCACGTTATTAAATCCTACCTTATTGGTATGTTCCGTTACTACGGCTTTTTGCTGATCATCATAAATAGTAGCTACTTAATTGTCTTGTCCGATACAGAGGCGGAACCTGAACCATAGATGTCGGAAAGGACTTGTTAACAATTTGTGATTTAAAAAATTACCCAAGCCAATCCGGAAAAATTAAACTTTTAACAAGAAATCTTGTTAGACAGCTAACACATACGAGTAGCTACCTATAGTTTTGTAAGGTGTTAAACAACTTAATCTGTTTTCTGTGTTCCATGGTGTTAATAATGAAAAACGATTAAGTAGTTCAGCGATTTAATTTTATCTTATAAATTACGAATGTCAATTGAAACTGACCTTAACAAAAATCAGAACAATATTTTTTCGTACTTGAATAGTGAAGTTCATCAGTTGTGTAAGTTATTCACTGGTTGTTATTTTAGCAAGCCCCTTGTCTATATCAGTAGCGGCAACAGCAATATGATACGCAGTCCTTAGAAGGGAGACAAAAAATATATCACATGGACATAAAGTATAAAGTCTCAGCCGAGATGTATTAAACATTAATGTAATGAACATAATATTACATTATAAGTTAAGTTGAACAGCGAATGTTTAGAAGTTCGTTACTTAAATAATTATCTTGGTTAGGAACATATTTGTCAGCGCTGACCGTTTCAGGATTTAAGAGGTTTTTATAGATGCCTTTAAAAAATCTTGTTCAGATGCAACATGACTTAAAAATGTCATTAGTATAATCTTTTTTTTTTGAAGTCAGAAGTCCTTGTGATATTAAATGCTCTGAGATTGCAAACTCACATAGGTCTCTCTCATGCAATAAACAGAAAACCATCTTGGTGATTCATTAAGGAGAGCTATATTTATATTATACATACATAATATCCGATAACACGGGATGTTATCTGCGCGAATACAAACATGCCTACTGCGGCTTTATTTAATCTCATGAAACTGCAAGATTTATCCAAGCTGGATTTTTATAACATTGGTGCTAAGTGTAACCTAAATTCTTACTGTACCGTATACGATGTTCCGTTAACAAACAGTGGAGATACGTTCAGTGTTTTTAAAATTCTGTATTAAAAATTAATATGAGGTTCTTTAAAATTAATTGTAAATCTGTTTCACACGTCATTGTTAAATCTTCTATATTCAATATTTTTAATATCATTTATTCTTTATATTTCTACGTGTAAAGCTTTTATTACCACAAATCATAACATGGGTGCGTATCTAAGAGTATTTATAACTGTATATAATATATAAGTTTGTACATACATATATTGAGATTTATATCACACATATTAATATTAATATTCGGCGCCAATTATGCTTATGGCCATGGAACACTTTTTTCTGAAACCGTACATTTATTTCTATTATTCTCAATAAAACTGAATTTAAATAATTGTCTAAACTGTAAACATTTTATCTTGAGCCTTCGAACAATTGTTTCCCAAACAATTCAAACATCTCAAACCATAGTGTGTGTTATATCAATGGCAAGTGCTAACACCAGTAAAATCTCGACAGTTTGAAGGTTATATAATTTTAACCAATCCATAGTGTTAAAAGACATCATATTTATAGAGACGGTCTAATCATGTTGTCGTTCTTGTTTCATATGCTTAGATATTATTAACTTTATTAGTCTTTCCCACAGAACTAATGATGAGTTTTAAGTTTCAATAGCCACCAAGGGCAGATATTTTGTATCGTTGGTCTATGAGAGGATTTTCCCATATTTCATTTGTGTTTTAACTGACTTCAAAAACGGAGTGAGTTCTTAATTCGATTGTATGTTTTTTATTGTTCAATAATGCGCCGAATTATCATCGAAAATTTCTTCTTTGATTTCGTATGATTCTCTCGCAGACAGAGACGAATAAAAATAGTTAAATTTGTTTTGGTTTTTATATTGTTACAAAACTTACTTAAACTTGTCCAAATTATATAATTTTGGTCATAACGGTTTATTATCATTAAAGGTATATTAAGCATCTGCCATTCGAACTAGACTTGCAACGAATATTCGGTTACTATTCGGTATTCGGCCTATTCGGCAGCTTTTATTATATTCGGCCGAATACCGAATATGTATAAATTATTCGGCCGAATACCGAATACTTATGTAATATATTTTGTTATAGGGAGATAATTAGTAAAATGAAAAAAAAAATCGATTCATTACGTATAAATTCATCTTTTCATTTCTCTTATAATGATTTAAGTAGTCATTGGTACTTATCACAGGTACATAGTCATCTTGTGTATTAGAAAAGTTAAGGATTCTATGTACCTACCTATTTGAATTATTGTTGTAATCAAAATTTAGAAGGGTAAGGTTTTCATTTCTTTTATAATCATTTAAGTAGTCATTTTAAGTAGTCAGGTTATGGTGCAGAAAGACCAATTTTTCTGCATTTTTAAGAAGTAGTTTACTTCTTTTTTTCTCATAGACCATCCCAGCTTCAGAGAAAAGGCGTTCTAAATAAAACACTACTTCCTGGCGCCTACAAATATTGCTGCAATCTTGATCAAACACGGAAATTTAAATTTCCTTGCTTGCCACCAAGTATATGGATTGTCATGACGTGATATATTACTAATACTTAAGAAAAGATCAATTTCTGTTGAAACTGCATTTTATACCACTTAGAGCAACTGCGGGCGCGCGGGCGGTGAGTAGGTAAGTACATTAGAACAAACGAGCGCGAAACAATCACGTCTGTACTTACAAGTTTTGGCGCTAAAATCCGGCCGAATACTTTTGCCTAATATTCGGCTATTCGGTCAGGGGGCTCGCCGAATATTCGGTATTCGGTATACTGCCGAATATACTATTCGTTGCAAGCCTAATTCGAACACTAACTTTAAATTTTATTTGGCTTTGCATGCTTCTGCAAAACTTAACTGGTTACCAGTAACGGTGAACGGTTCAGTAACATCTTCGACACATATTTACTTTACTATGCAATTGTCCAGTTAATATTTACTGAAGAGCGCTGACCGAGCTCTTACACTTTGCACAGCAGTCTAAACTAACTAGACGTTTCTCGTTTTCATTATCATCATTCCATGTTCTAGTCGATCAATTATTGCTTTCTACAGAAGCTTTAGATAAAACCCATAAACTGCTTCTTGGCTGCATTACATACCTCCAATGTCTTGGACAATCCTTTCCACCAGGCTTGATATCAGTTTCTTGCACTAGGTACAACGTACTTATCAGTTAAGGGACAAGATCTTTGGTTTGTAAGACTAATTCAAACTATGAGGATTCATCAAATTGCTTCAGGTTTCGGTTTTAAAAATATTCGTAAACACACACATAAACACAAAGCATCAATTTTGAAAGTAGTAAAATGAAACTTAACGAAATCAAACCATGAGATTTGTCACAAGATTGAGATACCCTCACATATAGCAGTAACAGTAGTACTTACTAGGAATTAGGAAAGACGCATTACATCTCATAATTTTATATCGTAGGTCGTAGCATTAACATTTTTAAGATCCAACTGCGAATATTTATTTCAAATAATTTGTTAGTATTCAATTAATGTTACGGCGGGAATTTCGTTAAATTAATTTGTTGTGACTTACAAAGCTGGGTACATTTGTTAACATCCATTCGCCGAACTTTTTGATTTTGTAGGTAAAATTTGGAAAAGGGCCAAATTGCTTGCATAGTAAATTGTGTCTCGTGAAACATTATTTCTTAATTGGCAGACTTTTCCTGAGTTTTTAATCGACAAGAAGACGGTCGAAGTCCTAACGATTAATATCTTCATGTTGATTAGGCCAGTGACTACTAGACGTTGGACCCATGAACCAATACACAAACTCAAAACCTATCAATGACATGGGTTGACAACAAGTTACTTCGTTTTTCATCTTTAGCCCATTATGAATGGTTAACTGTACTTATCAAATAAATGGTCATTTAATTTTGTCGAGGAAATGGGATGATGTCAAGGTCATGTTAACCTTAGCGATTTTGACAAAATTCCCAAAAAGTAAGAGTCATTATGATCTTTCTTTGATTCTAACAGTTTATCTAGTTTTTTGTTGAATTAAAATTAACAATTCTTGTTCTTAAAATTCCTTTACAAATTAAGCGAAGAAATTAGTTCTAAATAATGTCTAGTTAGTAATGTATGTATCGAAGTCGCAGAAGTTTAACACGTAAATATTTGTCAAGTTACAAGCAACTTCACAATGATGATTTTCACTAACTGAAAAAAGAGACAAAGTTCATTGTAGCTGTGTAGGCGTTTCCTTAATTTTATCTCTGACATATTATTAACTAGGTTTAATGAATATTCTTACGGGCAATAAGCCATTAACTTAGTAATAAACGAATTATTACGCGCGTAGGTGATGTACTAATCTAATTTTAGTTCTATTTGTGTTTCGTGAATTTTAATAGCTATTTTACAGCTGAAAAGGAGATCATGATTCATAGCACAGTTTTCGTGACATGTTACTGTTTTCGTTTATAGATTCAACGTGATGATTGTAACGTACTTTTTAGATGAGTTCTATTTGATAGAGATATAGACTCAATTATTTTATTTTATACACCTAAAATTATTGTACTTTCGCACTGTTAAAACCCGTATCTAACCACAATCACAAATAAGTTATGACGTGCTTTGATAAAATATTTGCAAGAAGAAACTTCTATGTGAAAAATTTCAGATAATATCTCGATAAGTATCGTAGAACTAATAAGAACGTTAATTTTTTTATAACATTTTGAAATCGGAAGTCTTTTCGCGACACAACTGTTACTTAAAAAGTAGTATAACTAATTATCTGTTATTTTATCTAGTTAATACTGATCTATAAGATCACGAGGTCAAAACGATCAAATTATTTTATTATAGGCACTTGATGTATGTACGACGTATTTGTGTAAAATTTAAAGTAATTTTGACCCACACATAAAATAGCGCATATGCAATCATGCTACGAAATTAGCATCAACATCAAGTATTAGCTCTAAAGCTATGTCTCAATTGCCCTGAACAAACCATTTGATCAAACAGTCGTCACAAAAGGTCGCTACTAATCGACTTTCGAAACGATACTCGCCCAATATTTATTTATTTGTCGAACGTACGTTTATCACCTAGTGGCGTATTTGTAGGACGATAATAATGTTGGGGCACTGCATGCACATCATAATGCATCTAAATGAGATAATGTGTTTTTTTTTAAAGGCAAAATCTTGCAAGCCTAATTAAAAAAAATAACTAATTGCGTTAGTTCTGATGACAATGCCATGAATGACAAGAATTGTGTTTGGCTTACTACTGAACTGCTTTCGTATGCTACACCGAAAACGGTCGGTGAGAACCTGAGTTACAGCTTTTATCTTCGGATCGCTGCATTGTCCCCTCAGACTATTGTATAAGACCCTGACCAGGGATTACTAAACCCTTGCGAGCTCCATTGGTTGGATCTTGTTCTAATTTCGTTTATAACCTTATTTATTTGTTTATTTCATCCACGACAGAGAAAATCCCAATGCAGTGTTTATTTATGAGAAGCAGCATAAAATTTATCAGTGAGAAGAATGTTGCTGGATATTTGCCCATTCCAAGATACGCGTCAGTTTCTTACTCAGCATTCATTCTTGGACCTCAGACAGACACCTAGACGGAAGCTCACATTATTACATTACAATATTATACTTATTGTATTACATTACATACTGCAACAGTTAAGTTCCAGTAAATGGAAGTCTTGTCTTTGTATGTTATTTATTTTATTTACATTTGTTTATTAGCTAGTTGGTAGTTTTATCTGCTGTCCTATTGGACGTTAGTTATAGATGTCTGTATTTCCTGTTTTTGTTTGCATCTCGATAGTAAATAGTAAAAGCACAGCTTTACGAACGGCTTTGGAATTACAGTCGCCAATAAAACCCACATAATGCTTTTAACAAAGACTACTACGGCTGCAGTTAATACGCGTCTCTTGTCCGAGTTAAAGGTGTTAAAGGTGTTCTTGTCTATTTAGCTATCGTTGCTATTTTATCGGCTATAATTTTATTTGCTTTGTCTATTTATTTTTTTATCCAGCCCTCTGAATCCAGCCGTTCTTCGCTGTCTTCTTTAGGTCGTAAGACTCGTAAGTTCACCTGGGCGGGGGGCGAATTTTCTTTCTTTGCTTTCATCGAGGCGAATTTTATGCCATAAATTGATAGTAATTTCAAACACGCACGTAACTTCTTCAAATTAGAGGTGCGTTAATTTTGTGTCAGATTTGAACTATCGCTCCTGAACGACCAAACTAAAAGTCGGATACCGCTGAGACACATTATTGCTACATGAAACTTTATTTCAGTAACTTCGAATATACTGAAACTTGTATAAAATAGTTGTAATAAAATATTTATTTATTATTTATTTATTTATTTACTCTTTATTGACCACAATATTAAATTACGGTACAATTGGCGAGCTTAATGCTTAATATCTTTATATCATAAACATTGTTCATTGAAAGACAGATTATGGTTGTCTAATTAATACCAAGCATTAGAAACAACATCTTAAGTTATTTATCGTATTATATAGTATCATTTTATTGCCATCATGAATTCCTGGCGGCGCTCAGGTCATCGTGCAAGGGTCAAAGGTCAAATGACCGTGCCCGGCGGAGCGTCTAATGCGGGTCAGTCTGAAGTCTGAGTACCGCATCTGATACAACACTTGCATTATTCTAATAATTCTATGTATGAGTGTAGTTAATGCTCTTACACATGTGGCGTTTCCGAGAGCAATGAGCTTGCTAAAATTATTATGACGTCATGCTTTATAATTTTTTTGGTGTTTGGTATCGCTGATATCGAAGGTTTCCTGTAAAGCTTAACGTCTTCAGTCTTCACGACATTTGTGTTGAATGCTTCATTTATCCTCCTGAAGTGATTAGGTTTTTTTTTATCATTATAACTTTTGACGGGCTTGTGTTTGCATTATGAAAGTACATATTTGCATGTTGAAAATGTTTACCTGCGAAAGCTAAACAACAATGTAAGCTACAAGCGTTTCTGCTGCACCGCGTAGGGACCTACCTACAATGTTTCTGTAATAATATTTCGGAATGTTTATGTCAGTTATTATAAGTGTATACTTTAGTATTATGTATTCTATAAATCCATAGCGTAATGTATGTATTAATTCACCTACATAAAAATCCAAGTAATGAAAATATACGCAAAAAAATATTAAGTACTGAAATAAAATAAAATCACTGTTTTTTTATATTTTTAAAAGAATTATTAATATTACGTGTTACTTACCTACATTTTATTTGAATATTTTAAATTTTATGCAAATCTAACGATTTCCGAAAAATATACCGTAAGTGATGCTATAAAAATAATAACAGTTTGATAGATTGTGGCATGGGGTAAAAATATTCTGTCACTAGGAAACAAATCAAAGTAATAGAAAATGTATAAATTAAATTTGTGTCTGAACTGAATTGTATTGTTATTTGAAAGCATTAATTGGCATATAGCTGTGTGCCAAATACGTGGATGGTATGCCAAAACTTTGCCAAACGATTGAATATTTATTGTAATATTTGACCTGAATGAAAGGAGATGAATGAATAGGTTTAAAGGTTTATATATTGTATTATACAACGTTGCTGCTGGCGTATTTACTACATGCATTTCTGTGTAGTTCACATCAGATCAGTTGTATGTGTCTACTGGGGGTTTGGACGCGGGTTGACTGAGCAATATAATCTATTATTTAAATTATATAAAATAGATGCGAGAGACGTTATTAGTTTTATTGCTTGTAATCACCATTGCTTATATTGCAAAAAAAAACTACTCGTATACCATAATGACCACTCGAAATACTACTAAATATAACTCTAGAATAATATTCTACCGTACTTAATTCTACCGTGAGTAATTACGGGTCTATAATGTATTAAAAATAAGGTCATGGATATGACAATGCAATAAACTCAACATTTTTTTTTTCAGCTTTAAAAAATATAGGAACTCTTAAAACTTATGCACAGGGCTATAATAGATATTGAAATAATAGTTTCTGAAATTACAGGTGTTGAAATAAAAGAGACAGAACGGATTTTTCTTCAAAAATATGAGTTATTTCGAGTTTTATGTAAAATAATTAAAACAACTGTTATTAAAACAGCCAGAAAACAAATATCAAACTTCAATAATTGAGTAAACAAAGACTTGTAAAATATCAATCATTTATGTACATTGACGCACCTAGCAAAGCAATTACAGCTTCGCCAATAAATAACTTTGTAACAATAACATGACTTGACAGTTCGAAGAATAATGAAATTGTATAATGATTTGTATTAGAAAACAAATGAAATCACTCGTACTCTACTCATTCCTAAAATCATAACAAATTCTTGAAAACATGCTCTGGGTTCTAAAATTTGGGATCGTCTTCAAAATTTGGGATAACTAAAAAACTATGTACTAGTCAGATCTCGCTCAAATTTAAATGGTTCCACATCTTCGATCACTCATAAAAGAACGACCACATGATGTTATAATAGAATAGCTTTAGAATATAAGAAGAATGAACAAAATCGGTACACCCTACTGGGTGTCAAGTTATGAGGTAACACACAAAAAAATACAGTCGAATTGAGAAACTGCTCCTTTTTTTGAAGTCGGTTAAAAATTAATTTCAGTCCTGAAAGACTGAGTCAATTTTCAGTTTATTAATTGGCTCTAATGTAACATATTAAAACTAGCTAATATAACATAACATCAGTAGATACTTTACAAGCTGATTCAGTTACGCGTCTTATAATATACGATGCAAGTAAGAGTAATTGTCTTATTTGCTTCCAGTTCACATCTTTTAATGATTAGCGATAACAATTAAATATGAAAGGTTATTAATATCACAGATTAATATTATAAAACTTTTATGAATGCATTACTCTTTATCAATAATTGATAGTTCTTGAGTTTCGTGACTAAACTTGAGCCAAGCTCGTAGCTATTACAGTACAATTGATTTATCAAACGTTTTATACTGTAACACTAAGTACGTTTGTTGATCAGGCTTCATTAATATGACTTATAGATCGTCTCATCAAGGGCTTGTACTTGGCTTTAGGGCATGTGTGCTTTTGCGAATAAATTAAAATAACTAATTAATATGTAGTTACACATGTCAAGATAGGTATGGCATGTCTACGACGGAATATATACGGAGTTACATCTACGTTATATATTAAGTACTATTATTTCTTCTATGGTTATATCTCTTTCTTGTCAAATCATTGTGGCCAACCAAGCATAATTCAGCATATTTTCTAATGATGGGTTATTTGAACTATTCCGTGTTACAATATTCATTCGATATCACACAAAGTGCATAATTTTGATGGTTTGTTGAATAAATTACGTTTTGAAAGTGACCAGAAATGTGAATTTAATTTAATACAGAAAAGCCATAAAACAGTTGAACTTTATTGAGAAGGTAGTTCATGTAGATTTACGACTGTCGCGTTGCATAAAATTGTTTAGAATATTAAATATTTATATAAATACAGTCAAAAGTCAAGTTACCGACGACAGGAAAGTGTTTACGTTAATTCATATTTACTATTTAAGTGACTTCATCTTCGTGGTCGACCTTCGACTGTAAAATAATCATATTGTCAAAGGGTTAGTAGAAAGGTTACTACACATTAACTAAAATTAATGATTTTAAATAAAATGTACCTTTTTATTCGTGCTTTAGCATTTTTAGCTTTTAACATTAGCATTACCAAATCGCACAAAAGTTTTCTATACTAGAATAACATTAGCCATCGACAAACGCTTTATCATATGTCGATGAATAATACTTGTATTTGACGCACTTTCATTGTAAAATAACAAAATTGCTTCGTGACTTTCAAATGATTTAGGTACTACTAATATTTGTTGTATCTCCTACAGGCTATTGTTTTGCCATAAATTATTTTACCACAGATAGCGAAAATAACATTACATAGTTATTGTACGCTTACCCACGACTGTACCTTATGGGAAATAGAAAATGGGGTTGGTGCATGTGAGTTTTAAAATATTTTTAACATACTGTAACGTTTGTACACCTTCTGTATCCTGCCATTCATGAGAACAAAATCAGTAATTTTTTATTGGATTTTGTTCTGGACAATTTTATTATACAATAAAAATGAAAGATATAATAAAAGAGTTAAAACTTAACGAGTAAATATCCAGTAAAAATGATTATTGTAGTGGTTTGCGTTCAATATCTTTTTACTACACTTTGTTAATTTTACATAAATTAACATGACATTAGATTAATTTAATTACCATTAACAATCACTTCATGCTTTATTAATCATTTTTTATTTAATATTTTTTGTTACCCTATAATTACCACATCGCCTGCATTGTTAACTATCAGATGAAGTAGGAATGCAATGCGATTGCTATATATAACATGTTTTGTATTATGCATATCATATTATGGCCTTATGTTTTTCTTAAAGTTTATTAGGATAATAATTTTGACTCTAGTCAATCACTTTTGCATGCTGGTAAGATATTTTTCACCCTCTCTCTGGGTCGATGTTAAAACGATTACCATGTGTTTTGGTTCCATTTTGTTGAACGTCTGTGATGCCTTATATGATTTATATCGGTAACGGTGAAAACTTCCCTTCAATATTCATCATAAATGTTTACTAATGTCTTTTTGACGCATTTACCGTTAATGCAACTTTTTCTTCAGTACCAACCCTAATACCCAGTGCAATCGGTATCGCACGTCGTGACCGTGCCGTACGACAATTACGAATTAACCCATCAATCAATTGCAATATGGGATTCGTAATACCCGCCCACCTGCGTCCATCCGGTATTACTCGTAATGACTGGCAATCAGGAGGGGTCAATAGTTCATTCGCGTATGAAGGTGCACGGTAGAATAATATTATGATCGTAACGTTAGTAGGCTAGCCTGGTTGGTATCCCCGTACCAATATAGAATAAAACTATAGTGTCGCGTGATAATTTAAAAATCCACCCAAACTTTATCTTTTTACCAAAGCAATGCTCATGCTTCAAAGTTTTCCAAGGCATGACCCGGAGTATAAGTTATTTATAAGTACTATTATTTCTTCTTTGGTATAAGTAATGAGTTTACTGATTTACTGACAATGCAATCAGACAGACATAATAATTACATAAAGTTCTTACTCGTTATTTAAGTGACCCCTGAACAATTTCTTATGAGTTTTAACAATGGTCGAATGTGTTGTTTGTAAACGGAGACTTTTGTCGTCTTTGTCACTTTGACACTTAAAATCTTGATCTACTAGCATATTAGCAGACATAAGAATAAGCATCTAGCCATCTACAAATATTGCATGCAATTTTTTATTTTCTGTCGTATTTGTGGCAAGACATTGATTTACTTGCCTTTATCTCCGATAGATGTTAAATCGCAATTTGTTTATATTAGGACTTGACTACTTACGAAAACAACATTCTTTAAAATACATAATTAAAAGGGAAGCTTCAGAAGCTTTGATAACCGTTTTTCATATATCGCTTGGTTTTTGTATCATCGAAGTCGGCCTGAAAACAAACTCCTTTGTTTTCAGTTATTTTTAACTTTATAAAAACAAATGCAATTACATTTTGATTTGATAACTTGATTTTCTGAGTTACAATCGAGTCTTTGGCTTAGAGTCTTAGGCTTTGGTTGCGAAATGAAAATATGGTATCACGGAATTACGGTCTTTGGATTTATACATCGGAATTTATTATCTGTATGCATGCAGATATGCACCTATCCATCCCTTTCATCAACTCTTAAAAGCTTGAAAGAGATAACTCCATATTAACTTGTATCCTTGGATATGCTATTTTATTTTACTTGGAGATCGAAATGAAAAGTGAAGTTCTTCGTTATTATTGCAAAGTTATTATTGCATCGATATTTTTAATATGCATGACTTGTCTAACAAATCAAGCATTTACTAAACCCATTTCTGAGGCCATATTCATACCTATATCTGAGGCCGGTTTATACGAGTGATACTTCTAGGCGATAGTATTCAATGAAATGAAAACCCAGCAATGTAAAACCATTCTGTGGTTAAAATTAATAATAATTTAATTTATTGTTAGATTTTTTATTGTATTACGTATCAAAATTCAAAATACCACTGCTGCTATATTGCGTTGTTGGTCATTTGCACCGTGTTGTATCATTAGAGTTCAAAGCCTCCAATTAGGCACTGACTCCACATACACTGAAAATAACAGTTACTATTGTGAAGTTGTTAGTACACAAAGTGGTAATTTGTCTAATATATCTGGCACCTGATGCATCACGCACAGTTAGGTAGGAAGAAAATAGAAAGTATTGTTCGGACAAAAATGGTACTTATTGTATCAAGTAAGTGAAGTCGACAAAATTGAAAGAACGGTTGGAAATTAATAGGAATTAGGAATGAACATATTTTTTTTTGCTTTTTTTAGGAACGAACATTGTTTCATCTCGAAAATAAAAGAAAATAGCAAATTAATTTGAAAAATACTGAGAAAATCTACCTACTTAAACATCACAAAAAATACCAGTAGTTCTGTATCTTTCCTAAAATATATTCCAAAGAAATTACATCATAAGAAAAGAAAGATAAAGTTAAAAGTTAGCTCCGGGTCTTGGTTGTTTGTGATCTCATGGATGTACTCACAGCCTGCAATACATATTGTAATCCTAGCGTTTTTGCACATTAATAATAATAATAATAAACCTTTAATTCAGGCATCGAGGCCCATAACATAAATACCTTACAGACTAACATACATACAAAAATATATACTTAAAACTAATTCACTTATTCGCGAAGTGAGACGCGCTTCCGGTGACTCCCGGTGGTCGTCGACGTCCACGAAACTTTCGGAAGACGACCCCCTTTGGCCACAGCTCCTCCTTCAGGAAAACCGACAGGAGATCGGTTGGAACACGCCTTTGATGGGTTAGTTATAGTCGCAGCTATTTATATTGTCCCCTCACGTCACTTGCTGACATCACCGCTACAATGAAACATAGTTAACTACATGCTATCTTTCATGCTTGATTGATTTTTTTATGTAAATAGACGACAATTTAGAAGAAAAGTAATGTGATGGAAATTGCCGCCGGACGTCAGTTACATGATATGATTACATCGACATGCAAGGAACTCTTTGCCGCTTTGCAGACCAAAAAGGAACAGAGGAAAAGCTTATTTATACAAATAGTTATAAATTCAAACCAGTTGCTTTCTTCTCTATTGCAAGATAAGATTTCCAACAGACACATTTCTAACATTTATTGTTTTATCAATTATCTCTGGGCTTAGTATAAATGTAGCATTATTTTTTATATTGGGTGAAAGTAATTGTTATAGGCTATAGCTGGGATAATACTGTGTTTGATCTACATAACTACTGACTTATTGAGGAATATAAATCATGATTTTAACCGAGCTGAAACATTTACAGTACGTCGTATCATACCATTTGCGTAGTAAATCCATATTGTTTATCCTTTATAATCAGCTTTCTTTGGACGTTTCTGACGCGAGTTGTGTTTGGCTTAAGGCCAAATTTAGTTCCAGCTCTGCCTTGATATTCAATATTATCTATAAGTTTTCGATTATAAATGGAAGATAGCCAATATTAGCAACCACTGGAAGACACAGTTTGAGTCATAACACTCCCAAAATAAGTCTTATTTTGAACAGAATTTGGTAAAAATATGGTTACTTTTACTAAGTAGACTTTTATTCATCATATAGAATTGTAATAACATTTATATAATCCCGTGAAATAACTTCAGGTTCCAAATAATCACGGTAAACTTGTTGTTAAGTATAACCAATGTTGTGTATATCAGTTAGTAATTTGAATGGCATTTAAACAATGATTTGCATTGAACCTCATTCAGTAAGATTGAGACACGGAGAGAGAGAAAAAATCCAAACATTCGAAACACGCTAATCTAATAGTAAATATTTTACCGTCTATGTTTGTATTAATTGCATTTATCTCTAGGGATGTGCTTGTAATAATCTTGTATTGCCTTGAATTAGTCTCTAGAAGGTATAATCGAGTGGGTATATCAAAGTATACGTATTTGTCTAGCAATTTTTTTAAAAACGTAATTGTGTAATGAAGACTTAAATATTATTACAGTCATTACTGCCAAGATGGTAATGAATTCTTGAAAATCATTATTGGAAATCATGTTATTACTTGAATTACTTAAGATGTTAATGCTAACAACTTAGTTGTCTTAGATGATCTTGTAGGCACCTCAGGTTATTATGGAATAAATTAATACAGGCACAGGTTGACTTTTAATTGCAGTTCGTACCGATTCTCGAATTACCTAAATTAATTGCACGCAGGTTATTGTTGATAGCCTAGCGGTTAGAACGTTGGTCTCCCGAACGAAGGGGCCCGAATTCAAATCCTGGCACGCACCTCTAATTTTCAAATATTATGTGCGTATTAGAAGTTAATTATCACTTGCTTCGGTGAAGGAAAACAGCGTGAGGAAACCTGCACACCGGAGAGTTCTGCATAAAGTTCTCAAAGGTGTGTGAAGTCTACCAATCCGCACTTGGCCAGCGTGGTAGACTATGGCCTAATACCCCTCACATTGTAAGAGGAGACCCCGAGCCCAGCAGTGGGACAATTATGGGTTGTTGCTTTGCTTTTTTTGCTTTTATTGTTGATTTTACGATTGGAGACTTAATGATGGACTTTTTCGTTGTCCTCGCACAAGGCAATAGGAAATCTTGGACCAAGTTAGCAACAGTCTTGAAACTTTAGGGAGTAAGTAGGGTTACCAACTAAAAGTATTAAAAGTTCGGGCAGTTGAAAAAAAATCTATTTTTGTAACAAAAATTTTGTAATAGGTATGTAGTTTTTCATACTTTCATACTCTGACATAGGTACACTTTGAGAAATGCTTGTCAATATCAAACCTCAAAAAACCGAACAAATTCAAAAGCCGGACTCTAAGCTTCCTCGAGAAGAGAGACCCGTGCTCAGTAGAAGGCCGTTAATAGGTTGAATCCATCCATCCAATCCAGTTATAATAGTCCTGTTCTGCCTAATTTAATCCTGACGGCACTGTATGTACACGCTTTTGGAGTGAATGGAAAATGACTCGCTTTCTATTCCTGAATACACAAATAAAATTCATGCTATTCTAAATTATTTCATAATCTACAAAGATACAATGATGAAATGAATAGAAAAACATGTTTGTTATTCCAGCGTGTAGGCTGTCAGAGATTTATACGTGAAACTATGAATGAGTTTCGGTTTATGCGACCTATTTTTCGGTGACATTTCGTCTGCGTCGGCGTCGTAACGAAAGCAGTCGATTCCGCTTGTCGTCGCTAAACGATGGTCGTGAGGCGGTATTTATTTCTGCGACAACTCCATTAGAACATAGTCCAGTTACATTGTAGATAATATGCTAATGCTTCGGAACTTGGAACGAGTCCTTGGTACCTACTGTACATTTTCATCTCTCTGTTTATTTTTATCAACTTTGATTTCAAATAGTCAATTCTAGGGAATGGATCATCATGTTGTCTTAAAATTGGTCAATCGAAGTTCATATGCTTCGCTTGATGACTACTAACCATGATGCATCGTAGACAGAGTAGTAGACATTAATGACAGATAAAAATACAACAACAGAACTAATGTGCCTTCTGAAGCAAGGAAGCGAGCAAATTTTTTGCCACTAGAAAGTGAAGAAACTTTAAAAAGGAATTGTTAAATGCCAATATTATTAGATTTTACCTTTGAATATTAGAAGCGTTCTGGATCATTTCCACTTGTAGATGTCATTTCCTCATGTGATTGCCTAATGAATTAATTACTCTCATTTACATATTTACATGATCATGCGCTCCGGTATAGAATAAGCTTAAGCATGTCACTGATTGTATTTAGCAATTTGTCTCAGTATTACCGTACTGCACAACATACCCGTTTATAAACTAGTTACACTTTTGATTATGCATGCAGATTTCGATCTTATTCTAAATGGGTGAGGATCAGAATGCCATGGCGGTATCTGGAAGTATGTGGAGGTCTTATAGAAGTATAAACTAAACTTACAGAGTCGGCGCCGCAGGCTGGAATGCAATTGATGTTTATCGATTAGATGCGCTGGCGTACAGTTCTCAGCAGCTATTGTTTACAATACCTAACAGAATATAGGGACGCGTATTCCCCTGAGAAACTCCCGTTTCTACTAAACATAGTACTCAACTCAGTCGCTATTGTCCTAGGGAGGCACCTGTGAGAAAACTTCTTTGTGTCAGAAAACTCAAAAGAAACTCGATTAATGAAATCTTGTATGACTAACGCAAGAATCATTTATATACAGAACATGTTACACTAACGTCAAACGTAATCAGAAGAACGATCATTTACAACGTCCACTAGAATATTAAAATGTATAGCTACCTGTATGTTTTAATTTATATTTTATTCTTTAATTATGCCTTTGAAACTACTCTAATTTCTTTCTTGTAATACAATGTAGTACAAAACGTATCTGATTGATTAATTGTTCCTAATTGATTTGCCTGCATAGAAGGTACAGACAATAACTAGGTACTACGTAGTTTCTACGCCGAGTCTATAAAAGTCAGTTCATATTCATATGTAGAGAACTATTTCTGCCGCTTTTACGATTCGGTATTAATTGTGGATGCCACTCAAAACACAAATGGATATCGCTCACGAATGGAATATTGAAAACGTTCCATTCAATCGTCATGAGCAGCAAACTAATGACCGTAATAACTATTAAAGTTTGATTGAATCTTCGTGAAGAGGTCGCTTTTATAGAATAACTCCTGCGCTACTGTAAAACATGTTGCTAGGTTAAGCTGCGAGGCCACACAGGGTCCTGCGTTTAGTATAACTCCCGCTTTGAGGCTGTCTATCCCGCTGTCCCCCGCGAGATCAAAAAAGTCCCGCTTTGTACCAGTAGTAGTTGTAGTATTCATCAAGTTCATAAAAACTATGGGATTACGCACGATGACCTTTGGTACCTATACATTTACTTAATAGTATTCATCAAATTCATAAAAACTATGGGATTACGCACGATGACCTTTGGTATACATTTACTTAATAGTATTCATCAAATTCATAAAAACTATGGGGTTACGCATGATGACCTTTGGTATTAGCATTCATCAAATTCATAAAAACTATGGGATTACGCACGATGACCTTTGGTATACATTTACTTAATATTATTCACCAAATTCATAAAAAAACTATGGAATTACGCACGATGACTTTTGGTATACATTTACTTACTAGTATTCATCAAATTCATAAAAACTATGGGGTTACCCATGATGAACTTTGGTATTAGTATTCATCAAATTCATGAAAGCTATGGGATTACGCACGACCACCTTTGGTATTAGTATTCATCAAATTCATAAAAACTATGGGATTACGCATGATGATTATGACGATGATGATTTTTAGCTATAAATACTACTTATATAGACAAATGACCCGATGACCTTTTTTTAGGCTGAGCTAAACCGATTTTGCTATCTAGACTAATTAGGTACTTATTGTAGAGACATGGACGCCCGATGACTTTTTAGTCTGAGCCTACCACTTTAAGATAACGCTTGTTATTCTGATCGGCTTGTCAATCGTAAATTAGTGCAGCAACTTTAAGTGCAATGGATCTCTGGACAGCCTAGTAACTAGTAAATTACCTAATGTTGTTGTGAGATAGGTCACAGCTTCAGTGCTTTAGTACTTCACGGAAATCGTTATGAAATCACAGGAGGAGTGTGATAGCCAGCCAGGCAAATAGGTACCTAATTGTTATGTCATTCATAATAATAGGTAGGTGTCGAGTGGCCTCCGAAAAGAGAGACGTGGCGAATTTCCCTTCGCTGTTGTTGACTTGTTGACCAGGGTTCATTATGAGTTGGTTGATACACAATATAAGTAGGTATAATGCAGCTCCAACCAAGGTGCGATGATACTAGGAAATTATAATAATAATAGGTACGCGTTTTAATAAAACCTATAAACACGGACCAGTGAATCACGTATTTTACAAATTGTTGTCTTTGTCGTTATAAATATTCAGTAAACACTTTTCCAAGACTAATCGGTATTGTAGATTTATCACCGTACCAACGGGTTTTCACTAGTTCTACCACTCAATCTGTCAACTGTTATTTAAGTTAGATTTATAACTAAGAAATTCCTCGGCGTCCCAATTCCGTTTATTTATAAACAAATAAATACGAGTTTTTGTGCTGAAATACGTATAGACACGACGAAAAACATCCATCATCAGTACAATTCTACTGAAATCTTCTTTGATGCACTTTGCAAAATGGATGTGTAATTTTTACAATGAATTGCTGTTAGCATTAGCGGTTAAGAAAAATATTAATTCCTCGTGTCATGGAAATAATAATAACTACCGGGGCGCAAAGTGTTAAAAATGGGCGGACAGCCAACTAGTGCCACGCTATTTCAACATTGCTTTTACGTCCGGTGGAGCTTTGTTTCACACTTATAAAAAAAGTAGGTATTGTTATTGACAGCCGACAGACGTACCAAAGACATTTGAGATAAGAGCACTCAGTACCGTGTGTGCAAGTTTAAATTTAGACCCGACCTTCTGACGGGTGCAGCCAAAAGACACTGACCATTTTATGAAGCGGTTTCACAAGGACTGAAGACCATCGACAGTCGCATTAGTAAACCGCACGCTATTACATTTTACGATATTTTTGTTAGAAGGTAATAGAAGCTTGTTATTATAAGAACAGTCTTAGAGGAACTTTTCATAAGTGAGCGTTTTGTGGCCAACCGCTAAGTAGCGGCGAGACAGCCCTCCACCTTTAGTTGTGCAATTTTGAATAAACTTTTCAAGCCAGTCATCATGCTATAAAACCGCGAATGAATACGCTTAGATACTTCATTCGCTCTGAATGGAACTTTTACTGTTTCTATTTTCAACTATGTAAGTCCCTGACTTTATAAGTATTATTCCATGTGAATGACTTTGTCTTTCATAGGCGTTAAGACAAAATGTTAAGAGAATTAGTGACCCACTATTTTAACAAAACCGCCGTCACAGTCACTGGACCGAAGCGAATAGTGACTGTTATTCCAGGTTATTCAAAGACCATTCCGTATAGGTATACCTACCTTGTTCCTTGCATCATCGAAACGATTAATTAAAGGATGCATGTTTACAAATTTTACATTTAACATTAGCAAAATTTTCAGGCACTCAAAGTGAAATTTGTTATTGACGTGACATTGTATTCATTCGAGCACTTTTTGTGAGACGTCTTCAACTAATTTACACATTGTCAACCGAAACAATTTAGCGTGACGCGTGTGACAAATCCGTAGCCTCAATTTTATCCACCATTTATTACTTAAATTTTAGATTTTAACTGAACGTCTCTGAATGCGTGTTTGGAAAAATGTAGATGATGTTTTCGTTGGCAGAGTGCCAGTCGGTCCATTTCTTAGTAGGTAGACGTTAGAATGATACCCGTGCACGGTTCGTATACGAGCATTGGCTGACCGTTCTTTGAAGCGATGAGATTGAGGTTATGTCAAATTTTAATGGACTATGTGTGCATATAACCGTTTTACATACAGGATGCGTGGTTTACGCGCTATGAAGCTAGTAATTAATCCAGCTGCTAACGGCAGTAAATATATTTAGTCTTGAGACGGTTTTCGTGGCGTAGATTCAAAATCAATTTGTTATTTGATAAGATATTATAATATAATATCCGTATCGTGATTAGAGTACTAGTAAATCACAAATTCTATTATATTATAGGTACTAAACGCTTATTAAATAAATGTCTAATTCCACACAAACAGCACAAATATTAAATATTATATATTTTTAATAATTAAATTTCTACAATCAGTATACAAAATTAAACTTACATGAAACTGCAAACCTGTCTTTTTCTTAACCTTTTGTTTCTTTGGTTACAGTTCAATTTCGTGGGAAGGATCTTAGGACCAAGAGGTATGACTGCTAAACAGTTGGAACAGGAGACAGGATGCAAAATCATGGTCAGAGGAAAAGGATCCATGCGAGATAAGAAAAAGGTAAAACTGTTGCCGATAGTATTTTCCTACTAATACCATTGACGCGTATAAAGTATAAAGATCTAAGTTACGTGTATCCTATATATCCTTAATATACCTTGAAATTAATTATCAAGATGATCAACAATTGAAATTTAAGTTAATTTATGTCCATGACTCATGGTATATGTTCTAGATGCTTATAAATATTTACACAAAAATACATCCGAACATATTTGTGCTTTTTGATGTTTCGTTGTATTTTTGTAAAATAAATTTCAAATTAACCAAACTGAATTAAAATAAACTTTAAATTTTGTTTGTATTTTCATGCAGCTTCGTTTGGATTGTGGTGACTCAGTTTTAATAATTATAATTGTCTATTATGTTATGTAGATCTGTAGGTTAAGTAGTGAGTAATAGACCTGTATAAATGTGTTGTCATTACATTATAAATACATATTACTCTTTTTGCTCTCTGTGTATATTCCTAAATACTTTAAAGCTTGTCAAAATAGTAATATAAGAACCATATGTGTGGTTTCCGATAGTGTAGAACGGTCAAATCTATTTTTGTAACTAAACTGTGTTTGCTTTTAAAGGTGTGGAAAGCAGAATGGTACATGACGTTGTAATCCTTAGATACTGTAACCGTGCGAATACGAGTTACATTTACTGTTATTTATGTGAAGTTTTAGACTAGATCACGCCATTTCATTATTATTTTAAAATCTTTATTTCATTTATGTAATAGTATCTTTTACAACATTTCAGGAGGATGCCAACAGGGGTAAGCCTAATTGGGAGCACCTGGCTGATGATCTCCACGTGCTGTTGACAGTGGAAGACACTGAGAATAGGGCGAAGATCAAGCTTGCTAGAGCAGTAGAGGAAGTTAAACGTCTGCTTGTACCTGTAAGTATCCTCATTCATAGTAATAGCTGACTTTTACATCTATGTTCCCACTGTGCTATGAGATAGGGTTCTTCAATAAGTGGGTCCGTCGTTTCCTTCTTTGCCGGCATGTTAGTGACGCCCCTGGTCTAATGCTCATGGCTAATGGCTGGCTAATGTCCATGAGCGGCGTTATGTATGTACCTACTTATCATCAGCTGATCCGTCTGCTCGTTTGTCTGTCAACCCTAAGTGGGTTAGGATTACTTGGGATTATAATGTAGACCTGTGTGATAAGAACTAGAAACCTGAAACGAAAATAGGAAATGATAACCTCGTATGTTTTTACTTAAGTCAAAGTCAAAGTTTTTTTTTATTTGCTAGAACATAGTGTACAAAAAGTTGTTACAAACTGAATTCAACCGTATGCTCTGCCTAAAGAGGCGTGCAAATATTATAAAGTGAATTAAACATTTATTATTAATATTCTAATCATTAAATCTATTATGTCATTATATGATAACAATGTCAATACATGTATTTCATCATGTCAAACTTGATTAAATAATTTTATAAAAATCGTATATTAAGATAGGATTAGTAAAACATTGAGGTATTCTTTTATGTACTGAACGTCTCTTACTCAGTTGAACGACTGAATATTAGTTGTTTCATTTTCAGCTTATAATTTTTACTAAAGACATGCATCTTTTTATTACTATAAATGAACGAGATGAAACAATGTCAAGTAAATTTCCTTAGTTAATGTATAATGATAATAACAAAATGTAAACATGGGTTTTTTAATAACGTTAAAACATTGTGATAAAATAATAACACAAGTCATTATTTAAACATTCAGTTTAATATTACATGACCTAAGATATGCATATTCATTAAAACCAATAAATCACTACTAATGCATTGTAAGTAGTCATTCATATAACAATTGAAGATATAATAGGATATTGTATATCAATTGCTATGTAATTTTATAGGTACTGTGTTTGTTCTCGTTAAGCTTGGATTCGCATTAGCCCTTTATTATTATTACAAGACTTAGACAAATTAAATGAATTAAAATTTTGTTCACAGCAAGCGGACGGCGAAGATGAATTGAAGAAGCGTCAGTTGATGGAACTGGCCATCATAAATGGCACGTATCGTGACTCAAGTGCCAAAGCTGTGGTACCTGTCAACGGTCAGTGCCTAATAAGTATGGTCGATTCATGTTTTGTCACTAACGTAGCATAAGTAAGGGCTTAAGACCTGTTCTACTTTGATTTAAATAAAAAAATATACGTATATGATTACAAAGTTTGATTTAATGTATGATTTGGGCCACTTTAGGCCATAGATGGAAGTCAACTAATATAATGGAGTGCACAATCATAATACACTATAATAAAACATGATGCATTTATCGATGTAGCCAATTTTGTTGATTACTTCAAACACTTGTAAGGAAACAAAATATTATAATCTTTATGAACTCCTAAATGTGAGATGGGCTTAGTTACGTATTATTCTAAAACTAATAAAAAAAACAGTTACGGTAGATATAATGAAATCGATAACTTAAAATTAGTTCAATACAATGTCGAGATACGTGAAAAATAACTTTGCTGGTCTTAAGCCCGTTAACCATAACTTATTTGTTTTATATAAATGAAACTTGTGTACCTATCTAATCAATTTTGTTCCATTTTGAGTAATCGCAATTACACGGGAAGGGAACACTATGAAACATTTTGTGTCTACGTGTATGTGTGGGTTTATTGTAGTTTGCATTATACGACACGGTGAAAAGCACTGCTAAGTATCTGTAGTTTGTATCTACTGAACATCTTAAATTCAATGACACCAACCTTGCATTACCTACATACAGTCGTCCACAGTCACATACTTCTGGATTTTATCACTATCAATATATATTTTTTTCATTTGTGTTACATAATTTTTGATTTTTTGGGTTATTCTAATTTTATTATAAAGCTTTATTATATTTTTCTAAAGTGGGATTTTTTGTGTCATTAATTTTGAGTGGTTATATATTAAGGGTTTATTTTTAAAACATTGATTGAAATCTGGTGTCTGTAACATGCATTATAAATTTGTCGTTAACTTGTCTGAGTCATCGCTGCAATGATGACTAACTTGATTGATTTGTGGCATGTTACGGTCGTTAACAATTAACATGGGTTACTTCATGACACACCGTATGATTGGAAATATGGGTTTAGTTTTTGAAAAATGACGTAAGAAGCTTTTGCAATTGTTTACAATTTAAGGGGAATCAATTAATATGTTTTACTGAGAAGATGCATTACATCTCAGTAGATAATTTGGCAAAGTATTTGTGTTAGTGGAACACAATACTCATTACCTTAATACAATCAGTTTCATGCAATTTTATAGAAATATTTATGTGTGTGACATAATAAAAGTAATTGTAGCACAACATTGGCAAGCAACAGCAATACATTTACAAATACATATATTAAAAGCATCCGAATAAAAGAATACTGTCTGATAATACGTTTCAAACAGTTGCAAAAGTTTTTATGTAACTAACAACGATCGCCCTGAAAGTCGTACGCGACGTACTAACCATAATCTAGATATGCTTAGCTTACCATTGATACGATAAAGGGGAATCCACAGCCGACGAAGAATGGCGACGTGTGGCCGCGGAGACGCAGCGACTGTTGGCGCCGGGAGGAGGCGTGGGTGGGGTTGGGAGCGTAGCCTTGCGTACTCCTGCGCCGTTGGGAGCGCCTTTGATTTTGTCTCCACGCATGTCGGGTGGGCCGACCCAGGCGGGGATTCTCAACGGTACTGGGGCGGGAGCAGCGGCCGGGTTACTGTCGCCAGGCGAGCCCGCCCATCAGCTGATCTATGCGGCCTCGCCGTACGCTGACTATGCGAACTACCTGACTGCGGCCGCGAACCCGCTCCTGACAGCAGAGTACGCCGCCGCGGACCATACGGGTGGGTTGTTCGCCCGTTAATTTTTTACAGCGCGCATTTGATAACATTTGATCGTTCAAGTCATGACAGCTATTATTTTTTTTAAGTATCAGGTTTAATACTAAATATCTATTCTAAAATTAGAGTCCACCGAAGCGTTTGCCTAGTTTCAACGTGGGTTTAACTCGTTAATAAGCCACGCCTAACAATTATAATTTTAAGGTGAAGACTGGTATTATCATAATATTATTCATTTGTTATCAAATGTGTTATTAATACTAACGTTAAATACGGTACCGGGTGCGTTAAAACGTCCAAAACACTCAATATAGTCATAATCATTAGGTAGGTCGAAACATAGAACAAATATTATTTTAAAGTATTTACCAATAATTATGATTATTACGCACATTAAAACTCAATTATACGGTTTCAAAAAGAGTAAGTATTTAACTGCATGGATAGGTATTAACTGTTGAAATCTCAATGCCACTACAGATGTGTCTTTTGTAACCCCTAAAGTTGCATGCCTCGTTCTTAGAGCATCTATCACTTTTGAGCTTAATAGTATAACCGGCGAAAATTTTTTTTATTAGTCTTGGACGGCCTTTAAATACATTATAATGCACGAAACGCATATGACGCATGAAGATGATATCATTATGTACGGTGTGGAGAAATAAAAACAGTCAATATAATACTTAATACACGTCGACATAATAATTGCCAAGTATCGTATAAATACAGACATGATGGACAATACACATTGACATGATAAATTAAAAATGTAGTTGTTTAGAGGAAGGAACATGTACTTGACACGTTTGCGTCTTTGATAGATGCTCTAATCACTAATTACTTTAAATGATCATTCGAGACTAAGCTTGTGTTGCTCTATACCTTACAGCACTCCATCGAAATCTGTTTGAGTAGGTACGAATCGGCAATATTTAATTGCTCTTTAATTTTCTTCCGGTGACAAATGACACATTAACTTCGGAAACCGGTTCGTGAGTAAACTAACAACTAATCTTATTGTATAAAGTCGTTAAAGTGTGTGAATTAAATGTTTTAATGGGGTTCCAGCGTCGAGGTACCTACTCGCTGGCTTTTGACATTGGCCGCAAATGCAGACCTCAGTAAGATACGACAGCCTTCAAGCTACACCGTATCCACCGATGCATCATTTTTACCGTCCCTGACTTTCTTTTACGCTTCCGGACATTTCTAAAGTCATAAAAGCCATGATCAACAATTATTAGCTTAAGTTATATGTAATCTAAGTTCGACGTAGCATAGTGACTCGATTTTTATGTACCTACGATGTTATTAATTTTAATCGATTCTTGTTTTCGTCTATAGCTGTTTTGTACAGTCTCATACAAAGTATATTTTGTTTTCGAACAAACAAAGAAATATTATTTATTACTTATAATGACAGAATATTATTATTATTTACACAGAGTCATATAATTTTATTTCAGATATTTATTACAAATTTTATTTTATCGTTGTATGGTATGGAATGTGGCAGTTTTTATTGATTTCACTGACGATAAAATTTTATTTTAACTTTATTGGCAGTCGTCTATTGAAATCTTGCTAGTTACCGATGTTTCATATACAAAGACATAGATTTTATCAATTAATATACGCATTATTATTACGTATCTATCTTTGTTTTCGATGGTGATCGCATTTCATAGATTTTGTGATAACCCTTGCTTGTAACACAACTAATCTATTAACATTTGTTAATGTTGAACACAACCACACATCATAATTTTTTGATTTATTTTGTGATAAATTCCTGCATGTATACATTACATTACCATTTTTAGACTTTCAGAATGTAAATAACAATTAAATTTTGTTTTTATTAACCGTAAAATCTCTGAATGTCGAAATGATACGTACAATTCAGCGATTACAAGCAAAAGGGACCAAATACGATTTGAATTTTTTCAACAATATTACATATTTAATATTTTAACAATTAACCACACTGACGATTTAATCCACTTGTCCTAGCCAAGTGAAAAGAGCGATTCGTTAAGTTCTTTCCTTAAAGAAATAAACATATTATATTAAACAAAATAAGCTGATTATGGGTCATTAGAACAAATAGCGTTTTTAAAATTCCATTTCGACATCAAATTTTGTTTGAAATTTCCTCAGTTATCTAGTTAATTCAATGATCCAAGTCCCCTAAGCTAAGAAGCTAACGTTTGTTCCTTAAATACCGATCAGACCCTTTGCTACGATTAAAAATTATAGCTTTATGTATATTCATATTTCTTTGTGTTATACGTTTCTACGTATAGCTGCTATTATCTGACATGACCTTACACTAAATGAAGGTTTAGAATATAATTATTTCTTTTTTCTTTCCCCAAAATATTTTAGTCGCTGGCGATGGAACAAGTTGGTATTAATTGCGGTGAATACACATGAACATCAGGACTGTGAAACATTCTAGGCGAAAATACATTTCACGCCTTATAATAATAACGTAACATTTTGTACAACACACGCGTTGCAGAACATCAAATGTTATTTTATTGTTATATAATAAGTAACTGTCGTAATTTATTAACTTATTAGCCATATTATTATATTTATAAACATACCATAGGTTAAGTATTATTATTATCTTATAAAGATTTTACTTAGTTTAGAAAAGAGTGAGCTTTATGAGTATACAGCCGTGTTTTGCGTAGATTCATTGAATCTCAGTTTATTCTTTCGAGTCAGAGTATTTACTACATTATGCCAGCCATCACTGTACCTTGGGGGTCTGCTAACGCCCGATATATTAAAGTTTTATTTTGTTATATTTTCCAAAGCAGTAAAGTATATAGGTAATCGATAGGCGTAGATAAGCATAATACTTAGTAGATATTAGTGATACTGCCAAATGAAAGTTTGCTAAGAAAAATAATATATTGGACGAGTTTGGCAGTGATAGATACTATTCGGGATTTTTAGCTTTAGTTTTTATGAGATATCAGTTCGTTTTGAAAATAATGAGATTAAAATTTCTTTTCAGCATTTATGTTTACAATTTGGGCATTGTTTTGTATAGATTATAATATTTTTTACGATCTTCGACTATTTATTCAAAGTATTTGTTTACAAATGTTGCGATCAAAATTGCAGGTTAAAAATTTATTTCATCGTTAATTCAGTAAATATTTACTGTAATTGTTTCGTCCACGACAGAAAAAATATTTATGGGTCTTAAGGAGGTTCTTAAACTTTTCGGTCTTAGTATATAATTTTCAGATGATAATATTACAGTTCGTAGACGGAACAATTAAGTGACATATCACTGAAAATTGTATTTATTTATTTTTCCATAAAACTAGATGCGTCAATGACGCAGAACTAATTATGGTTGTAAAATGCTCTGCTTAGACCCATATGTTAAATGTGAATATGCCGCTAGGTGTCGTGCGGAGGGCGGGGCGACTCGCGCAAGTGAGGGAGCACCCTTACCAGCGCACTGCCTTACCCGCGCCCTAATTCCCAATTCACAAGGTGAGAAAACGCGCGCATGTTTACGATGAATACGCTTGCTTAAATTGGTGTCTTTAAGACGAACACACGACGTACGTGTTTGAAATATGAATAAAACGTCTTAATTCAAAATGTGACGTTATTATTCTTAATTGTTTTAGAACCATCATTTATTTTTATTGATTTGCAAATGTCATTTCTTTCATCGTTTGTAATTACGTGTTAATAATCGCTATCGATGAATGTCATTCCTATTTTATCATTCGCAACGCGTTATATATTCAGAAATTGTATTCAAAGAATATTATTTCATTTTGTACGGAAACTGTTCGTCTTAAGCTTCATGTCTCACGGTTGAAGTATGAATCACGAAGTTTGTCGTAGATATCTCTCTAGCAATCATATTCATCAGTAAGAATGCGTGGGTGCCTCTGCTTTATTGTCTCTCTGTGTCCTTTTCAATTTATTTTTATTATTATTATGTACTTATTAGTTATCGAGTAGTTGAATAGGAATATGACGTGTTATGCCCATCACTACTTCATATCGGATCTGAAGTGAATCTGCATAATTTGAAACTGTGATTTTTTTATTTTCTTTTTTATAGATTTTTAAAACATGTTGTGATGTGAATTTGCAACTGATTTCGTTAAGAGACACTTTACGGGCGAATTTAGTGTTGCCAGATATGTCACTGTAACAACATTGTTTTCATGCTGGTGTTGCAATAATCACAACATGACTATGTGTCTCAAGTAGTCTACATTATCTGAACAAATAACGTTCGGGTATCGTTTAGAAATATTTGCGAGGGAAGAAGGATATCAGTTACATTTTCTGTTATTAATTTATTTGGAGTTTATTTTCCAATGTTTAGAAAACTTCACATGTTTTTGTGTTCAACTTTGCCAAATAATTACAGCAGGTGCTAGTTTGGGTTGTGAATCCTTCTTCCCCCAGTTTCGCCCAGTATTAGTCAAAGAGAAGAGCATTTTCAGAATTTGTGCCATCAATCCAGTATTAAACAAAATGCCCCTCCTTTGACTTAACGTTTTCTTAATCATCACAAGTTTTTGTTAGTCAATATAGGATTTTTATACGAGAAAATTTAAGCTAGTTGTTTCTACTTTGCCTTAGGTATTATATTTTATTTTCTTTCTTATATGAAAGTTATTATTATTAAGTTTTGCACTTGTGTCCTTGTGGATGTAAAAGGGCATCCAGATGCCTTTTACGTATTATCACGCTTTATATAGAATGGATTATTATAATCGGATTGCTGTCCAATTTATTATTTAATCAAAATATGACGATGTCTGTGTAAAATGTTATTTCAATTGTTGATTGTAAATATTAAATGCATTTCCGAAGGTATACATTGCAATAAATTGTCTGAATTTTAATAAACGTTTTTTCTTTTTAGCTGGTTAGGTTCGCGATGAATTTAATGTATTATCCAATAATATTGGAAATTTGTTTTTATGATATGAGTCGATAAAGTTGATGACGTGCAGTCATTTTGGTCAATTGTAGCCTCACACGACTAACATGCAACTCCACAAGGCCAAGTCCCCGTTTGTTTACATAATAATTACGAAATGCACTGTCATAACTGCTATTGTCACTTGCAGATTATTTGTAATTATGTATTTATATTATATGAGTCACTAACATGCAAATATGTAATGACATATTGATACGTAATCACAAACTATTAACAACTTTTAAGAGAATGCTATCATATACAATTATATTGAAATTATGCAGCGATGTGTTGAATAACTTACATACTTGCATTGGGTGCTATGGTTATACATAAGTGATAAAATTATTACCTATGCTTGTTTGTCTGGGCAGTGCTTGAAGCATCCATACGAGAATGGCGCAGCATTCAATATGTGTCAAGCATTGCTCGTCTGGGAACTATTGGGCATTTTAATCCTTTACTGTAGATTATCATTATCATACTAAATTATTTTAACATTTTCAACCATTAACTGCGTCAACTAATTATGAGAGAGGACCCGTGTATAATTTTATTAACTGGACCACGAAGAGAATTTTTTCCGCGGCACGAATGCCTGATAGCCTCCCCTAGATTATTATTGAATTCTTTTTATTATATTTGAATTCCGTACACCGGTCTCATCGATCCGAGTTCAAGATTTATCGCTTTTGTTAGCTGCATGTCGTGCCGGTCCCGTACATGGAATCATACAGTTCGATCAGTTCTTTCCAGTCCATGTGAACTATCCTGTTGCCTAAGCGCCCTTCTGTATCAAAATTTGTCATAATAATGTCTAACACCGTGACGTATCACGTATCTGTTAACACGCCGGCGCGGGCAGCGAACGACAGCGTTGAACGGAGCTCGCTCTGAGCAGACTCGTGTCCGGAGCATACATTTTGATCGATACTAACATTCTGTTTTCTCTCTTCTCGTTAACCCGGCTAGGTGAGTGCTAAAGGCGCCGAGGCACTAACAGGAGAAACGGCCGGCCGCCCGCACCGGAACCCTATGTCGTCGCGTAACATACTCATCGGAACATCGACCACATGTAGCTATAGCTGTTGGGCCTTTCACGTTAACATATACTATGTATTTTAATAGTCTAACTATTAACATTTATATGCCTGTTATGTTTATAACATGATGAACTTTATTAACATTTTTATAATATTTTTTGAAGTGGCACACGCCATCGACTATATTTACTGTATTGTAACATGTACTTCTGTTGTTGCTTTATCGTGTTGTCGTTTAAGCACGAGTGTTGTTAGGATACCCTGACTACCTTACGCGGCGCTAAATTTAATGATAAATCTTTATTGTTAGTTATTTAATAGTTATAGTTTAATTATATTTTAAACTTTTGCTATGGACGTTTTATCACAAATCAATTTAGCGCCGTTACAATATCAATTTATTTCAAATTTGTTTTACAAAATTTCAAATATACATTATAGTTTTTTTAATGAAATAGCTTATTATACATTGTTTATAATGTTCAAGAAAATGAACAGAACAAGCAATCAGAGGCTTAGTTTTGAAAAATTAATATGCATTTGGTGTCAGTAATTTTTATTATCAGTAATTAACTGTGTTTAAGTAATTTTCGTAGTTTAAAACATAAATGCAAACATATAGTAGTAATAGATTTATAGTACAAATGCACAAACATCTGAGCCGTACAAGATCAACGTTACGTCTAGAGGCGTGACATGACAACTAAGAAGTGGCAGTACTAATCTGCCAATCGTAAGTATGAAATGGTATTTTTTCTTACTAAATTGCTTAGCATCTCTTTCGGTTCGGACTGATTTCAAGTGATAAGTGTCTTTTAGGTAACATTTCTTCTACTTATTGATTCTCTTGCATTATATATTATGGCAATACATTTTATACTTTAAAACCAAAGACTATATTATTAATGGAATGTCACGATGGATTTTTAAAATTACAGTAATGTTTTAAAAAGCGAAATGTCTTCCTTGAATATTATTACAGATATGAGGATCAATATGTAGACGAAACAATTAATATTTTTCTTAGAAATTATTTGAGTAGCATAGCATTCATATTATGTTATAGTGCTTAATATTTATGCGTAAAAAATCGAATATTAGTGCATCCCAAGTGCCTTAATAAATTAATGTACAATCTTTTCATTATTTGCGGTTCTATAAAATTTGTTGAATCATTATTTAATACTTAAGTAAAGTTAGAGAATATTAAATTATTGTTAACTGTACTAAATGTTAATGTTAAAAGTATATTGTCTTCAGTTTTGAATTTTATTATTAAGGTACCTATATAATCTCCTTATAATCATACTTATTAATTTTGTGCGTAGGTTTATGAAGTAAAATAGGTTATTTTATTATTGAGCCATAGCTGAAATCTCTTTTGAGAATCTCTGATTTTAATATCTCACAATTGTCTCTTTCTTGAAAAAAAAAAACTAGCAACAGAAAATGGCAGTTAAATAAAAATAACAAAACTAGATGATATCCAAACATTTCAGGATTATTTGATAAATTTAAACCTAATTTTATATTAGTTATTTGTTATGTATATAATTTACATGGTGTTAAAGAACGCAATAATTTTACAATATTCGTTATTAACTTTAGTGCAATAGATGTGTTATCACAAATTTATATTTTATTGTATAAAAGCTGTGACCCAATAGTGGTCGAGCGATCTATAGCACTATAAATAAGAGATCTGATATTGAGATTAATGGTAATAAATATCTCGTTCGTTGCTTGAGTAAAATTATAATATTACTTTATAATTGTTTTTGGAAATGGATATGGAGCTAGATGAATAATAATAATAAAAAATGTAACGGAATCTATTGCGTAGTTATGTAAGTGCTTTTTATTATTATAAAATATTTAGATTCTATGTTAATAGTAAAGCTAGGCGGCCTAGACAATTTATATTTTGTTAGCAATAACGAAATTCTAAAACTAATATAAACCACAACGTCATAATGTCGCTATTTTTTCATCATTGCTAACATTTATTACATTGTTTAGAGGCCCAGAACACTGATCTTTATGCTATAAATATGCCAACATGATTATATTATGTATTACAAAGTACATCTTTATGCCATTCTCGCATTAATCTCATTTAAAGTAAGATCCAGATACTTTCAAACTAATATTAAAGTTGGAATAATGACACAATAAAAAATAGTAGTGACACTAAAGTGAAAATACTATCGAAACAGTTTATAAGAATATTAAAAATAAAATTAATCATCATGTATTTTTGTTATAGAGATCAGTGGGCACCTCATAGGAATTAGTGTTGTTGAACAACTGTCATTATTCAAAAATCTTCTCGTTTCTTCCAATTAATTACATAGGGAGCTAATAAACATGTAAGAATTATACTTAGCTTGCATTAGAGTTTAATCGAGCAAAAGTGTCGTAACTCAAAATATGTCATTACGAAAATTATTAGAAACTCTTGAATTTTGATATTATTAGTCTCATTAAATTTTCGTAATGTGCATCGTAAAGTATTTGATCGCTTAAAGAGCTCTTAGCATTACATCACGTCCTATACTTCTTCTTATATTATTTTAATCTTTCTCATATCCCTTAGTATCTACCCTTGAAGGTAAAAGTCTCCGTCCATGATTACTTCATCTTTTAAGTACTTAATTTTGATGGTTTCCCTTCATTTCGACGAAATGTTATGATATGAAATCATATAGCAAACTAATCCCCCCATAGAATATGAATATTCTAATCCATATCATAATCTGTAAACTGACTTTCTAATTTTTTTTTTGTATTTAAGGTACTGATTGGATATTGTCTCAATAAACATGACGTGACAAAAAATTATCTAATAGATATAAATTGGTTTGCAAAAATAAATCCTAAAATAGTGTCATAAAACCGTAAATTACTTTACAAGTATTTTTTTCAGTTACTGACATTCTAAATTTGTCTGTTATATCATTTTAAAAGATTACTACTGTTTAGGCTAGGGCCACATCTGCATCATCGGCATGTCTTTTCTGGAGAATTTGTTATCTATTAAGAATAGTACTGTCCATATCTGGCTTCAACCCATTACTGGCCCACTACTGAGCACGGGTTTCTCCCCTTTAGGAGGCCTAGAGCATATTCCACCACGCTACTCCAGTGTGGATTGATGGAGTCTGATCATAGTGACCATGTCTAACTATCGGTATATAACTTCCTATCTACCGATAATAAATCATATTTTTATAATGATTGTAACTGCACTTTTGCATTACAAAACCAAAGATACACACACATATTTCCCCATCAAGTTGATCAATCGTTACGACGCTGTATTTTTATCCAGGAAAATTAAATAAATTAATAATTAAAAATATAAACGTTTATGAGAACAATGAGTTTCAAGCGATCTAACTCGGTGCTAAATTATTTTTTGATGTCAAAACAAATTTCAATAATTAAAAAATCTTTGTTTACATGTTATTTTTCATACAATTATCTTTTTAGAAGGTATTTTTATCTATTCAAGAGATTATTTAAGTTACAATAAAGTTAATGAAAAAAAAGAACATCTACCTATTTGGTATTTTAGTTTCAAGTGTATTTAATATTTTATGAAGGTTTTATTGCCAAAAGCTTCGACTACTTATATTATGAAATAGTGACTTTGTACAAACATCTCGCATTTATGGGAAAAATAAGGGATATTGCACCATAACTTTGGAAACATTCAAATATTCGTAGGTCAACAAGATACTAAGTTTATGAAATATTGTGATGAGATATAACTAAAACCGTACAAATTTGACGTCTGCATATAAATATTAATATAGCATGTTTCAAAAAACAATATTCAATGTTTATTGAAACATTTTTGTGCCATCAGCAGACATTATCACTTTTTATTTGTACTTATTACTATCTACATGGCAATCACTAATCAAGTGCCTTAAAATGAACTTGTAAATAATTATATGATATTATAATTTTTTCGATAAAGTATTATAGAGGAGAATAAATTCTTACAATTGTTTTCCAAAAACAAAATAGAATATATCTACTTTTATTATTCTTAGTTAAGTGAGATTGTGCATATTATTACTTATGTCTGTTTTGATGTGTGTCTAGGATTGATTTGGCATTAGTAAATATATTATTTGGAAAAAATACTGTTGTTTTTTTATTTTTAGTTAGTCACTTATGAGTAGGAAATGATAAGTGACAATGAATAATTACAATTGCGGGGTAGACTGCAAATAAAGATTTTAATTATGCGTTAATAAGACAAAAAAAAAACTAATAAATTATTAGCATTATGCTGTCAAATTTTATTACGACTAATTATTAATCTAAGTAAATAAATGACTTTAGGGATCTGCGAACGTTGTCAGTTATGAAAAAAAATTCATCGGAGCTGTAATCGAAAGTTTGGATAATTGGAAAAGTAGTAGTAGGTGCTACCTTTTTTACCTTAAACTCAAAAAAGAAAGTTTATCTATTATGTAAGATCTCGCGTTGTTCGTAGGTGTAGACCGTACTATCTTTATTTTTGACGCCTTCAGGGTATAGCCAGATTTGATGCACATAATGCTTACAAGCGCCATCTATTGTTTACTTTAGTAACAAATTTAGAGTCTAGAACCACGTTTCATGCTAGTACTAAGTTCACTTCGTAGATGGCGTAGGCAACATAACACACTGGCTATAAAATAAATAGATGGCGTTAATTCCATTTCATTCGCGACGTTAGTAGAGATCGCGTATTTTTTTATAGTTTAAAAATCCTACGCTGAAACTGAAATAATTGTATTGTCATCGGCCCTTGAATTCTGTGCAGATTTTCAAGCTGATCAGATGTCTTGAAATTGGTGAAAATTACGTCGAAAGATTTCGTTAGGTACATACAAAACATACAGGCTACATAGGTACGGGCCAAGCTTAAAAATGAACGCCCCTCCACCATAATTAAAATAACATAACTACTTAAAATATCTTTTCCACGGCGTGCACGCGATAAGCAGACAGATGACAGATTGGAAAGCAGAAGAAGAAATTCATTTCATTTTTAGTTAAACCCGCAGGTTAAACCTCTTCAGAGCTCTTAACAATAATAATATGGGTAATTAAATATTATGTAATCAGTCACGAAGATTTTCACAATAATTAACTTAATATATTCTTTGCCGTTGCCCAGGTATAACCAGTTAGGTAGATAGGTAAACTCTGTGTAGAATCTACGTAGGTACCTACTAGGTAGGTACATATTCTACAAGTTTCACAAACCCGCTCGTCTGTGCCTTTAGCGGAGGAGACATGGAGAGTCCTCTGCGTCCACGATTTAGAAATTACACAATAGTGTCTAGACACAGAACAACTCCCTTTCTTTACAGAGAGAAAGGTTTTCAGCCTACCGAGAATAGGTACCTGTTAAGAATACCTGCGTAGATGTACCTGCAACTGTGAAATGTTTTGTGACCATAAACAACCCAACTCTGCCAAGATTGAAGTTTTGTGTAACTACCTAATGACACTAATCTGAATTAAATATTAATTTTTCATGTAGGTAATTTTAACAACTTCGTCCACAAGAACCTGGACCATAATTTGAACCAAATGCCAGAAGTTTTCATACTTCCCGAGAGAATTGTACAAGCTTCACTTGTTACTTAGAATAATAATAAACACTTGTTAGATGTTCGTCAGAAATTATCCAACTTTACTATTCACATAACACGACCACAAATACCTTATATCTAATACTTACTCAGGTCAATACTATTTTTCACACATAATTAGGTACTATTTCCTTATTAGCTAGCTAGATTTAGAGCCCTAAAGCCGCCTACTTATCACCATAGAGATACGAGTAATCCAAGCTTTACCATTCACGCTTAGAACAAGGAATCATTCACGTATCACAACGCCATGATTTTTTAAGTCGGCATCTTCAGTTATTAGCACAACACCGCTGATTATTTTGATTTATATGCATGAGACTATAAATGATGCATAATTGGACCGCTCTTTTTATTTATCGCTATAACTTATACGGCTATAAATCATCGTCACGTGAACGATAAAACCCTATATGATGATAAATGGGAAATCGTATTTAGGAATAAGTATGATGGAGATTTTATGTAGATACTTCGACGTCTAAACATTTTGATGCTTTTTAAAAGTCATTATAGGTAGGTACTTTCTCATGATTTATTTTGGTCAGCATTAGGTATGTTGTAGTTTGTTGGTCAGCGTTTCATTTAATTTTGGGAAAATTCATCTGAACTAGTTAAAAGTGTGAATTGAGATATCACCTGCAAAATAAAGAATGTTCTGTTTACGGATCACGCGTCTTTAACTGGAGCATGGAAAATTGAAAAAAAAAATGGTTAATACCTACCTATTGATTTAACAGTAACTTTTAAAATTCCTGTTAGTAATAATAATTTACAACAAAAAATTACCTATCAAGTTTTCCATGACGAAGATTCAGCACGCAGGTATACTAATCAAGAACTTAATATACACCTAATACTAAAATATTTTCTTCAAACATTGTTACAGAATCGTAGGTACCTATCAATTGAATACAACTTTGCTTTCATTTCACATCGTTCACATTCACTTCGCGTCAAATGAAAACAAAATATGCAACGTGAACAAATTCTGAATTCGTTCAGAATTTCGTGCGAACAGAGTGAAAATTCCTGAAAGTTCCGAAACAATAGATAAAGCAGCAAAGGTTGGAATTATGCCGGAATATATTTTCATTGTTGTTGCCGAAGGATTGCGGTGCGTGTAAATAGAGTCAGCATGATTTCTGAAAGTTTTTTCATCGGTAAAGGAGGTGGCCAATATTTACCCCGGAAATGGTTAAAATACGTTTTTTTGTACAAGGTTTTAGTCCTCTGAAAAGACATATTTTCCATTTATTATAACATAACTAGAATTTTAATTTTCTTCTGAACTCCGCCGTGAGTAGTTATAATAAATTAACAATAATAATAAGTTGTATTGTATACAAATATACTTTTACTACCTCCATTGCTATCACCCCGGTCACTCACATGCGCGCAAATGTTTGACATTTTTACGAATGTTTGCACATATGTGAAGGGCGGTCAGGCAAATGGGTTCGCATATGAGTATACAAAACAAGCCCATTTCCGCTTCCTCCTACACTTTGTTCACGAATGTTCAATCTTGCTGTTGTTATTATGTTGTTGTCATTCAAATCCATTTTCAATACAGAAAATAAATGGTAGTACGATTAGACGCCACGAACCACGAAAAATAAGGAGATACATCACCTTTTTAGTCGTGTGTGCAACTGGTCGCACGAATGTGTGGGAGACTACACGAAGGTTCGAGGCTCGCGCGCTTTGATGTGCGACAAAAACCGACACAGCTTGGAAAACCCCGAATGCTTCCAAAACTTCGCATAATCATTCGCGAAGGTCGTCCCACACTTGTGGGTTCGCGTATTCGCGCGAATGTGAGTGACCGGCATCACTGGAGGTTGACAATTGGCTGACAGAAGTGCGAATGTCTACTATATTGTCATTTGCCAAAATAATATTTTTCAGTTTCATTTCTGCAAAATATTAATTGTATTTGATTTTTTGCCATGAGGTGCATTAATTGCGCGGTTGATATTGAGCGCATGGCACGTCACTCCATATCTTCCTTAGCAAGAAACCTGCAATCCATATTGGTGAATGGATCAGTGCAGTACAGGTATAGCATTTTTCTTTACTATTAAGTAGTGCTTACTACGACTAGGTGCACGCGGCAATGTACAATATTTGCCTTATTTGGTACTATTGTTATATTTTATTCCTTAATTTTTACATATGTGTACCTAAATGTATATAATGAAACACTTAATAATATCAATATGCAGTTTTATTTATATTACGTTTGCTTGTGACTATTTACAGATAGGTAGGTGACAAGTTAATACGTATATTTTATTTAGTACTGCTGGTACTTCTTTTTGTAGGATTAAGGTCATAAAGTCATAATTAAAGTTAAAGACATATATTAATTAATTATCCAAAAGATAAATAGTATTTATTTAATACAAAAATCGCTCTTTAAAACACTTTTTCACGATTACATAATATGTTTTGCAGAATGTCAAACTACAAAAGCTAAAACTGCCCGTAAAAGGAGAATCCCGAGTTCTAGAGATTTTTATTGATAAAATTATCAAAGTAGATATTGTAAGCTTTAATGTAAGGTAAAAATAATATGTGTACATTATACTTCACAAATGGGGCAAATGCCCATACAGATGTTGGCCACCTCCTTTAAAACATAAGAACAAAACGCATTTTTTTACTATTTACTGAAACTTAATAACGGCGTGTTCTTTAATTATAGTTAGGTAGACACCTACCTTGAATAATTATTTGAAAACTATGTTTACTTATATCAAATTTCTAAACTGATATTTTAATCTACATACCTAAACTTTGCTTACCTACCTGACGACATAATATAATTTTATTTACATAAAAATTTTACAGTCAATAGGTATCGTTGTAGCCGGTATAATTATTATGTAGGTATCAGATATACCTAACTACTAACTAAGAATATTATTATATTCTTTATTTATTAAACATTAGGTGTTACACGTATACCCTATAAAGTTTTAAATATAAACCTGTTTGATAGAATTAAATAATATTAATTAAATTAATAATAATAATAATTTATTCCCTAGGCAGCCATGATCAATTACTCTATATTAATAATTTATATTTCCGGATTATCCTACAAGTTGCAGGCCTGTGGCGACCCTTACTGCAAGGGCTGGAGCTACGCTAAGGGCAGCCGCTCGTAAAATTGCAGCGAGCCCTAGGGGGATGTCTCGAGACGCCCGTGCATTCTTGTTTACGTAGTATATTTACGAGAATTAGAATCCGCTCTGTGGAAATGAAATTGATATTTCAGACAGTTTAGCAATGATAATTAAGAAAGCTGATAAATAAGGTAGTGCACATACCTACTCACAACAAAATCGTTTGAAAAATATGTTAAATTTACTCATTTGTTTTCCATAGACCGTTAGGACATAGAATCGTTTATCATTTTCCTGTCCTAACGTTTCTGACATATTCACTAAAAACCTCAACCTGTTAAAAGTCCAATACGTTCCATAGACCACAACCGTTGAGAAAGCCTACCTTACTTTGCCACCGCTGCTCTAACGCGGACTAGTGGACCAAAGGAGGGAAAAACAATAATAACGTAATTACTAAGAAAACTCTAACGCCCCAACTCAGAGTCACTAAACTCACTAACGGTTACTTGAATCGCTCCTTACTAAAGAATCACCATACAAATTCTGTACTAAGGAGCGATTTAAGTAACCGTTAGTGACTCTGAGTTGGGGCGTTAATGATTTAAATCTATACAAACCGCTTTCGAGATAATATTTTAGTATAAGATTACTAGATTTTTTCTATCGAATCCACATCTCAGTTTTTAATTCAATTTAATCTGTTTCTTTTCCCTACACTATGTCATCAAGGAATCAAGTTGGACTTACCCGGCTCGGTGAGGGTCGCGGGGTCGTAAAACCACTTCCCCTACCAGTTTGGATTGTACGTTACTGACACACAAGGTAAGAACAGTGTGTTATGAGAACCTCTTAGTTGACGGTGCACTGCTTTTGATTCATTTTGTTGGAACACTGGGATGACTGACAGAGAATGCTTTTAGAAATAAGTCCGCCTTTTGTTCTTATACATTTGTATAGTGCAACAAAGACTAAATAAATAAATAAATTCTGTGTGTAAAATGGCGTAGGTGTAGAATTAGATGTCTCAAAAATGCTTAGTTGCTTACACACCGCAGTTAGGTATAGTAACATAAAAATACCTGAAGAAAAAATATTTAACAAATATGTAAATTAGGTACGAGTATTATGTAACGCAGAGGAATCAAACCGGCATCATTCTCTCGTCACGCAGGGCTTACAATCATCTGAAATAAGAAAAGATACTAAGAAAGAAGAACAGGTTACATCTGTTGGCCGTTGGAGTCAATTCTCGACATTTCGATTTTCTCCATTGTTTTTGTGCGTACGTGTAAACTGAACGTGTGAATGAGTTATTACATGTTTGTGGTTATTATGAATTCCACTCTGAGGTTTTCCCGGACCGCTTAAACATAGGGTTCTTAAAGATAGGCGTAGAAAAAAGGTCTCCTTCAAGGCCGGTGCGGTTTAGATTTGGTAAGTGGTGACTACTTACCATCAGGTATCCTGTCTGCTTTTTTGTCAGCCCATCAGACTATTAAAAATGAAATAATAATGAACACAGAATT
Organism: Thymelicus sylvestris; assembly: GCA_911387775.1. Classification (NCBI taxonomy): domain Eukaryota; kingdom Metazoa; phylum Arthropoda; class Insecta; order Lepidoptera; family Hesperiidae; genus Thymelicus; species Thymelicus sylvestris. The sequence goes on along the minus strand of OU426896.1, from coordinate 7,340,826 downwards.
TATTCTAAATACCTAATTAATGTTTTTGACAATATCACGTTTTAATTAAGCTATTACTTTACTAAACGCCCATATTAATTTTCCATGGCTCATATATTTTAATCAAAGATATTTTAGCTGAAATATATTCAGCAGGCTACCGTCCTGTCCCTTCTAATTTACTTTTTTATTCCTTACAGGAAGAACTTGATTAATGCCTGCCCGTGTTTCTGCTCTAATTTCAATGAAAAATTTCCCTAGTGGCCTATATCACTTCTCATTTTTCAGAATTTAGAAATTGCTGCCGTTTTTTCAAAATTGCAAAGGCCAAGCAATAGGAATGTTTCTTACTTATAAGTAGTGTCCGACCGAAGGTGCAATTCTGGCCGAAGCCGAAGCCGAAGCCGATTAATCGGTATTCACCAAAACCTTCGGCCGAAGCCGAAGCCGAAGCCGAAGGTGTCATTGACCTTGAGAAATACGATAGTTACTTTGATCTCAGAATATACTAGATACATATTGTGAGAGCTTTAGAGATTTAGCCCAATAACGAGCCGAGTGACCAACATATACAAGTAGGTAATAAAATATTGTCAAAAATAAAAGTTTCAAATATACAATGTTAATTAAATATTTATTTACTTAAAGTAATTTTAACAAAAATAATCAAATAATCAGTCACATTTTTTTAATTATCAGACGAACACAAAATATTTCTATAAAATAATTGAGCAAAGTTTAACGCTTTTTCAATATCTATTTTTTACATATAATTTTTTTGAATTTTTGAGAAAATTAAATACTTATAACTAAGTAATTTCTTAGGATAATTAAGTTAAACTTGTTTTGACTCGTTTAGTTTACTAACTGCGATTCGTTTGGGCCGGTGCGGCGGCGCGGCGAAACTCTGCTGCTCTGTACACTCTCCGTCTCGCTCTAGCATCGTTCAGTAAATTTCAATATTTGACAACTAGCAAACCTTCGGCTTCGGCCAAACCTTCGGCAAATTTTTGGCCGAAGCCGAAGATTTGGCCGAAGGTGCTTTTTTGGCCGAAGGTGGCCGAAGCCGAAGCCGAAGCCGAAGCTTCGGTCGGACACTACTTATAAGCGAATGTATTGAATTGCAAAAAGTTATTATGGTATTAAATCTTTTTAACACGACTGCCACTCCACTAGGCTATAAAGTCACTGCAATATATCCATCCCACTGCTGGGCTCGGGTAGTTCACAATGTAGCTTGATAGGTACCTTTTGTTCTAATAAATGTACATACCTACTTTCATGTAAAGCCAAAGGGGGAGGAGAGGGATAATTAATGTTTAGGTCTAGGGGGTAATTTAATGAACTTCTAAGGAAGACTGTTAGCATAGTCACGTAGAGTTACGTTAGTTAAGTTAGGTAGTAGTTACGCATTGGTACTCCAGGGAGGTGGCAGGCCCTCAGTACTCTCTAGGTTCATACTTAATATTATATCAAGATTATCAAGATACTCTGTGTAAAAACCGTTGTTTACCCATTATGGTAATTATGGTCTAACGCTGACGTATCATGCCTGCAAGTCTATTACGAGTTGAATTATTGCTACACTAGCCATTATCGTCTAATGAACCAGAGATACTTGTACCAGTCGAGGTACGATGATCATATTGCTGCATATCGGAATTTATTTCCAGATTATCATAAAGATACCGTTTTGATTGCGCTGTCGTCTCAGTAATTAACAGCATTTGTATTCAAGTTACAATGTATTTATGCCTAATTAGTAATTATGTATTGATCATTACTCAGATGGAAGATTCGTGGGTAGTAACAACGGCACTTCATAATTTGTTTTGATAATATAAATCGTTTTTTTTTTGTAGTCGATGTAATACAATTTGTTTAGAAACAAATAAGTACTATTTTTAACTGACTTTAAAAAAGGAGGAGGTATTTAATTCGACTGTATTAAGCTATTGCATAGCTTTTATCGCGGGCTTTGAGCAAAATCCGATGAGAAATATACCCCAGCTTTGTTTTGGCACACTTGCTTGCAAGTTTTTGCTATCCTAGTACTGACTGCAAGTGGGGGGTGTCAGGTTTTATTTCGCAACAAATGCTATGCAATAGGTTTACCTCGGCAGTCCCCGAGTGCCACACGTTTTTTTTATGTTTGTTACCTCAGAATTTCGACTGGGTGAACCGATTTTGATGATTCTTTTTCAATCGAAAGCTGGTGCTTGTCATGTGGTTCCATTTAAATTTGAGCGATATCTGACAAGTAGTTTTTGAGTTATCTCTAATTTTGAAGTCGGTTATTTTTGTGAAGAATTATTATAACATCAGTCATTGGTCATTGCGTTGCCGGCCAAGAAAGAAAAGAGAAGAAACAAATAACTGGCTGTCGAGCCCCAGCCGGAACACGACGAGTCGTTATTCCCCCCGAGTCAAGCAATACGGTGGTATTTAACCATGCAGGCTTCACGGAAAGATAATTCTGTAATTAAGAAAAACTCCTTATTAAAAATAAGTTCTAAACATCAATTAATAATTTATTGATCCCGAACGTACTAATACTATATTTTTGTTTTTGATATTGTATCATCGGCTACAAAATTAGCCCTGCTTGCCATTAAATTATGCAACACGCTCCTCAAAATTTTCGTAGTGAACCCTATAAAATATTATTTATTTGTCAACTCAAAGCGCTTTATGTTATCGGCCGGCACAAAGTTGCAGCTATAAGTATCGTGGGCGGTATTAATAGCATCAAAGTATCAGGCACGGAATGAAGAATCCACGAAATTTCCGTATTCCAAATAGTAGACATAAATTAAAGCTTTTCTGACGTTTGTAGCGCTGTTTCACGGTTATGTTCAATCTAAGGTGGACTTTTGTATATTGCGACTACCGTTTATAGGGACTTAAATTAAAGGGAGCTTAAACTTGTAAAACTTTTGCGGGTTGTGGCATAACCTGTAGAAGGCGAATTATTTATTGAGATAGCTAGGTAGTACTGAATTGGCAGGTGACGATAATTATTATGATTTAGCAATAGTTTGAGGTTATCTCTTTCTCGTCTGTGCCAATTATACAGCATATAGTTTAACAAACCTATTTTTAGATCTGACGTTGCAAGTGGTTGATGTCACTCATGGACAGGAACACCAAAGGCATCACCGATGCGTTATCGGCCAAAAAAAGAAGCGGAAATCCGCAACGTTTCTGTCTATCCAACGCTGTGCCTGAAAAACAAAAATCATTTCACGTCGGTTTTTAGAAATAGGGAAAAGCTCCCCAAGCTGGTCAAATACGTATAGTCAGGATCCGATATTCCGAATTAGAGGCGTTTCTGCACCCATCTGTTTCCCGCATAAAAAAAGCTTTTTTTAAGAAATATCATAATTATGTAAAGAAATGTATCGCGAATGAGTTATCTAAAAATATGTTCAAGACTATTATTAATCTATATATTTAAATACCACAAGGAAAATATGTAACGTCTAATAAAAACTTTACAAGATTCATACAAAATCACCAAACGAGATATCGCTAGTCGTATAGCTTTAAAGTGCGGCTTAAAATATATTTTATTAGTCACTAAACTCTTACTCGGAATGGGGCTGAAGTAGAATATTTCTCGTTCACGCAATTATAAAAATGTCACTTCTAATTAGAAGCAGTTTCGACCCAGCTGCCCGTCATCTTTTTGATTTCGTTGCTTTTTACACGAAAAAAACAATTCATACCAACACGAATATCTTACCAATTGGGACCTAGATGAATAACAAAGTTTGCGCGAAATTCTTGTCTGTATGTTTTCTGTATTATGCGTGTTGGATTGTTAAATTCTTTTTTTGGCCGAATATACTGAACAGATTGAGTTAGATATCTTATGCTTGCTTAGTTAGATTATGATATTATGATTAGGTTAGATGTCATTCTTTTTGTCGATCCTCAGCTTTTTGTGGATAAGTACATAATCTTCATAATCTCCAAAAATAAACAAACCAAAAAGTATTTAGCATCTACGGGGCACGTTTTGATATTTTTACGTAAATAATAAACCTAACACATTTTGGTCTTAACTGTTTTTTTCATGAACTTATTGAATAAGATAAAACACTCAGAGAAATATGGCTAATTACATTAAAATACTTTCACGTTAACGTAATTCAAATTTGTTGTTTCTTCAACAAAAAGAAACGCAAAAATGTAGCAAGTATTTTCTGCATTAGAAAAAACAGTAATACAGTATACAGTCATTTGTCACAGTGAGCCGTGTGAATATGGTTTTTATAAAATCCCTCGTTATAATGATTTATGTTTGTCCGGGAAATAGAAGGAATAACATTTGCATTTACGCTGTAGAACTACAGTCTACCTAAGCTATAATACTTAAAAAAGTATTATTTTTTAGTAGGTATTTTCTGCATTAGAAAAAACAGTAATACAGTATACAGTCATTTGTCACAGTGAGCCGTGTGAATATGGTTTTTATAAAATCCCTCGTTATAATGATTTATGTTTGTCCGGGAAATAGAAGGAATAACATTTGCATTTACGCTGTAGAACTACAGTCTACCTAAGCTATAATACTTAAAAAAGTATTATTTTTTAGTAGGTATATCTATTAATATATTTATATATCACATCACATTATATTTATATTAATAGTGAATTTAAACAAACAAGGTAGATGAACTGCCTTAGTGGTAAGTGGAAGTAACCTTCGCCCATGGACCTTAATATCACCAGAAAATAGATAGAAGAAATAAAAAAATGAAGTTTGTGATAGCAACCAGAGATATAAATTATAGATACTCTATGCTGAGTTTTTTTTATCTTATTGATCTAATTATGTTCTAAGATACGAAGAGTCAAAATAGGTACGTTGAAATCTTATGCGTAGTAGAACTCGACTTTGTATAATTAAACTGGTCACAAAAGTAGAATTGTATAAAGTAAAGGCTAATTTTCTTCATGAAATTAATAAAAACCAGCAAGTAATATATTATTATTTATCTGTCAGAAACTGCATTTAGACTCGGAAAAGCTTGCAATGCTTCATGGGGAAATTGCGCCAGCAACCCAGAAAAAGGGAATATGCGAAATTATTTCAAGTGGAATAATTTATAACACGATATATCATTATAAAATAACATAACATGTTATAAAATCTTTTAACGTTGCGATATTTCTATTACGATGTAGGTTGGATGTGGGGTAAGAGTATCAATAATAATTAAATAATCGAACCTTCAAGGTTAACATTATTAAATATTAATTACCTAACATTCATTCATTTGCTCTTTTTTCTTTCAATCAGACATAAAATCAAAAATTCTCTATTCCACATTTATTTCCTTACTTAGTTAGCAATAATAAGTACCCAAATATTTCATACCAATGGATGTCGGAAATAATTCATCCGGATGTATTCTCATATAAACAAAAACAAAATAAAATTATAATAATCTACGGTTATTGATAGTCATTTGCAGTGCGATCACGAAGCACACTATGAAACTTGACGAAGACTTTCTGGCTGGGGAAACTTTCCTAGCAACGGGAATGTCTCGCACATACAAATGACTGCAAATAGTGTGACAAACGTCGATCGCTGGATGGAACTACACAGTAAAAGTCACGTAAATACGTGAAGGTACGGTCAAAAAGAGTTAGGTAGGTATGCAGGGCATGATACAAAAACGTTCTGTAATATTTAATATTAATTTAAGTAAACGGTTCAAAGTAAAACTTAAGGCTCTAATGCTCGTCAGTTGATATATGTGCTAGTAGTTGGTATATTATTATGTGCGGTCAATATCGTTTGCAAGTATAGGCTACTACAGAGCACGCGTAAATAATTGAGGAGTTCTAGAATTTAAAAGAAAGTCTTCCGCTAAAATCGACGACCTGTGTGGCGCAATGGTTACCATACCGGATCGCCGCACCAAAGGTCCTGGGTTCGATTCTCAGCGAGGCGGAAAGAATGATGAGTTTGAATTTCTGTTCTCGCTCTGGGTGTGAATGTCCTTGTTTTGTGTGTTGTCCATGGCACCCACGACACAGGAAATCCTAGTGTGGGGCTGAAAAAAAAATTGGATGGTTCACCCAAAATTTACCAGAGATTGAACTGATTTTCTTCAGCTTTATGAAGCTAGTTTTAATGGGTTGAATTTCTAGCAAGAGTTCGAATTCAAAATTATAATTCCTTATACCAGTGATACTAAAGCACATATTGCTTAGTTTTAAAAAAACAATCGGAAACATGTTTTATCGTGTAGATAAAAGTGAAGAATGAAATCGTCTGTCTGCTTGTTATAGGTCCTAGCCAGTTAAATCAAAATGTAACCTCACTGAAAGTCAAACATTTCATTCCAAAGTTATATCTTTCTCTCAGTCCTTTGTTTCGCTATTGGCTATTCATTTCGTATAAAAGGGTTCCTTACTTTCTAACAACAAACACTTCAGAAGTGTAAAGGACCGCCCAAAGATTCAGCTGTAACGGTTTTATTACCAGTTCCAAACTTCAGCTGAGCTTGGTCGTAATATTGCTTGTTTTCCTCATTCTTCTCTCTCCCTGTTTTAGTATCCATGCGAACTTATGGTTTCATTTAAATAGAAAATCAGTAGTAGATGTAGGTATTAGTTATTTTAATATATTTTTTATTTAGTTATATTAACGATTTTACGCCATAGTCCACTTAAGTGAATAAGCCAAATAACTTCGTAGTAGTCACTTAAAGTCGGAGATATAAAAGTTCCAAAAAGTCGTCCAAATATATTTTTATTCATTGTACAAATATTTAAGAAGGCTCCACAAAGTCTTCACACAACGTTATGGTGAATACCTTATTTATTCTTTAAACAATTTTTGAACCTTTCAATAAAACTTCAAGAACAGTTCCCGCTACGATTGAGTTTGTACAGTAAGGCGAGACTAAGCAAACTTGTTGTGATTCAAACAAAGTAGACTGTGGTAAACTGAAGTGAGGCGATTTCGAAATTGCAACCTCCTGGAAAATTCTCGACAAAATTCAAACTGTATTCTTGTTTTCCACGCCGTTTTTAGACTTTTTAGACTCGATTTAAACGATTTTGTTAGCATTACAGAAGGGTCTTAAATTTTTGTTTGATTAGGTACCAACTTAATATAATACAAAGGTAGGAGGAAAATAAGTTGAATAATAACATGTTATTTATGTATCTAAAGGTATATTATGTCATTTACATAATATAGCGCTACTTGATTAATACATAGTTTGCTTATTACTAGTGCGCAAACGTTGTTAGGTTAAATTTGGCTTCCTAAAAGGTCGTTTGACTTTCGCCAGCCCTTTAATTACGGAGCAGACAGGCATTTATTATGGCGGATACAAAGTGGCGGACGCATTATGTACAACTATACGTCCCGTAGGAGTATATGGGAGGTAATTTTGGTAACAGACGGAGAATATTCACCTAATTAAACAAATTCACCATCAAGCAAATGGTGCAAGATCTAACTAAGGATGGTAATATTGTTTGAAAGGTAAGTTAAGGCATACGTAGAAAATTCATTTACTTGTATTTTCCCTGTAATTACAGTTCTGCTGCTAAAATACTATAAGCTACATATAGTTTTAGTGATCCTATATTAAGTATGAGAAAGTAGTATAATTATTATGTGGGCATTCAAACCCCTGTCGTAGCATAAACATTTTCGTAACTTTCTACTCATTCAGTCATACAGCACGCGATCTGTCCTTCGCACATTTTATAACCTGCAATTAATAGACTCTTCACACTCACTCCCCAATCGATTTTTCAACATAATTAATCTATGCATCTCGCTCTAACATATAAACTTTAAACAGAGGGTTCTACCGATAGTAAGCTGTTTTACAAACAGTAATGAAACATCGATCAATGTATCCCAGTACCAGGACCGCATGAGGCTTAAAGGCAAAACAAACGGGCAAATTAGTCCGCTCGCTTCAGACAGATCCTGATTGATGGATGGGCTACCCGCAGCAAGTCTTATGCAATTAGCTTCTCAACAAAATCCGTGGCCCGCCTATTCACAGATAGATTAAAATTGTTACCAAATTCCTTAGTAATAAAAATAAATTGAAAGTATGAAACTGTACATTACTTAGGAAATGCTTTGTTTTCTAAAATACTTGAAAAGTATTTATTTATACGTAAGCTGAGAGAAGCAGCTGTGTAAACATCATGTCATACGTTCGGAACTTTCGGAAGGATGCTTTGTCGTGTAGGAAAAGAAATGGCAAAATAAACTCATGAAAAGAGATCGAAAAAGATGGAATGCGTTAAACCCTGAAAACCACATTATTAAAATAGGACTCGGCACATAGACATTTCAGGTTATATGAAAATTGCGCTATTCATGCGAATTACTTCTTACACATATGAATAGGTATGTAACGTAAATAATAAATCTGTACAATAGATAACAATATCCCGTTAATTATGGTAAGTCAATGCGTAGGATTAAACGGTCGACCATTAATTTACATTAAACAGTGTAATCTATACTGTCATCTTAATGGTCATTGTTTAATGTGTGAAATTAATAATATAATCACCGTTATTATGGAGCTAAGATATAATTTCACAAATAAATCTGCTTTGAAATATAGGAACAAGAATAGCTACGGCATTAATAAAATTCTTTATGAACAAATAAAATAAAATTGATTCTCAAGACAAGTATGTGGGTACATCCAAAAATTGTTCGTTTGGTCCATGGAAAATAGAGAGAATCGTCCATGGTTTGGTATCATAAGTACAAAAAAATTAATTAAATTAAGCACATAATAATATTGTGTATACAATTCAAAACTAACGCATGTCGTTATCATACCTACACTGTAAACCATTTTACGATTTCAATGAATAAAATTGTTTTAGGTATATTTATCTGATTCAACAAAACATCTTTGTTACAGTTTATTTTCATTAGAACGATCCCAAGTTGAACAACCTCGTTGATAACGCTGACTGCGCTAAAAATACACGAAGAAATAGGTTAATGACTTTCCTTTCAATGCAATCATGCTTTCAATGCCTTTGTCCAGCAGATTGTCTAGCTTCTGCTAAGAACTTTGTATCCGTTTCTGCTTATGCAGAGATTGTACGAAGAATTAAAAAGGAAAAGAATTTAAGAATTTTTTTTCAGCATGTAAAGGAAAATGTTTTAAGAAAATTTTAGCTAGTTTCTGCTTAATAATGACGCCATAAATCAAGTAAGTTTTGAATAATCAATTTTTGTGATTAAAACCTTTCGGTACAAATTTAAGTTTAAATTTGTAACAAGCATCTTCTTACTATAATAATTAATTTAAACGTTTCTAGTCCTTATTGAAAACGGAAATCAGCTACAGATTGCATGTCATATCAAATAGATACGCATGCTTCCTTAACATACAGAGTATACACTATTTTATTATTAAAAATTATACATAACCGTAATTAATAAATGATTCATGAAAGCAATATCAAGTTATTGGCTATTTAACTTTTGCTATGTTACAAGTGACAACGTCTGAATATTCCGTCGGAAGTCAATACTCTTCGAAATTTAACTATAAAGCGTGAAACTTCACAAGCATTTCCATAGATTTTCTCAAATTGTATACAGGCAAATATAGACTTTATTTAGCGGTTTTAAGAGTGCAATCGTGAGTCGTCTGTGCCGATATGTCTGTAAATATTCGAAGGGGTTGTATTATTGGAGATTCCTGAGTGTTTGAAACACTCGACTGATTGTCGCAGTCGGTGCGAGCAACGATTGAAAAGAAAAGCAACCTAGATAGAATATATTCATATCGATGATAATTTTCGAAAGCTTTTATGTAATAATTAGGTATATGTACCTATATTGGAATGACCTGAATGACAATTTGATAAGTATTTTGATTTTGTAACTTCATTAATTATATTGAAGTTTAAGATTTTTGTCTTATCTTTTTTTATGGAAATAGCCGGCAAACGAGCTGACGATCCACCTGATGGTAAGTGGCTATCGCCCATATTCGCCCATGGACATCAGCAACACTGATGCGTTGCCGACCAAGAAAGAGAGAAGAAAAAGAAAGGAAGAAATCTAACAAAATGCAAAGTTTTGTCGTCCTAGGGAGGATTTTCAGGATCCCAATAAGCGAACTACCTAGTGTACGTATTCAAAATCAGTAATTTATCTATATCAGAGCATTTAATTATTATAGTACCTAATCTAGTTGCATGTTGATGAACTGTTGTAACCCATGATACACAATATGACACAACAATATAATCATATCACTGTGTGACACTATTAGCATTAAGGTTGGGCAACGGAATCCTCATCCAAATAAGATGCTCGTGTGTGGAAACACTTTCGCATTGTATATAGAATATCCTTTGATATACATAATATTATGTATTTACTAATAAAAAGTTTGAAATTTTCATGTTCAGTTCAAATGAAAAAGATGCACTCTCTGAACATCTATGTATAATACTAGGTTTTGGTGTTAATAATCAATGTTAACTTTAATCATTTTGCTTTATGGACTCCGACTAAAAGCCCTCTTACTTTATACAGTTACTATAAAATTCATAATGCGGAAACATCTTTACGCTGGAAGGGCGTTTTATCATCGGGCACGTACAAACTAGTAAAGTTGGGGTCTCATAAAACAAAGTGTCAGTTATTACATTAATAACGAAGGGCCTTCCGCAAAAACCCTTCCCTTTTTGTTCTTCCCTCGGGGTTGTTGCAACTTTCGCCTTTTATGATGAAACGTGGAGCTACGAAAGGGGCGTTCATTATCTAAATAAAAATTACCAGGGCAATATAACAAAATCTTTGCGATGGAATGGACCGACAACTTTACTTGGAATTGTTGGAGGATTAAAGGATTGGACGGGCTGTTGCAACTTTCGTCATCCATCCTTGGGTTCAAGCCAACTCGTGGTGCAACCTGCTAACTGCACTAGTGTTAGATCCTTTCGGCTGAAAATCTCTGTAGGCTCTGTATTACCCAAGAACCTATGTACATATCTACATATGGAGGCCAAGCTATGAGTTATGTACCTGAAGGTAGATAACGTGAAAATGTATGAACAATTTCGACTTATCATAATTTCTGTTTTAGTTCTACCATGAGCACAATCTATATTAGTAGTCATACCTAAGAAGAATATCATGAGTAATATCATTATTTCTATCTCTATCTATTCTTCTATCTATTTCTATTTCTATCTATATATATTATATATTAATATAATATATAATATATCGTTTTTGATAACAATGTAAGTAGATTATGGATGTAAAGAATTTACACTAAAAAATCTAGTACTTATTTTACTAACTAAAGCCTGATTAATGATATTATTCGGAATACTAACATGAATCTCCCTATAATTGGATGCGACAGCAAACATCACGCTAACAATCGTAATCCCCAAGGGAATTAAGGTGAGATCTTAGGATCTTAATTTATCGTTGAAGGATTGGCAGAAATTGCGAACAATATATAGGTATTGTATCCCAGACAATTGCTCAGGTGCAAAATTATAATCTACCTTCTAAAAGTTAGTCATGGAAGCAAAGTTTTTCAACTAAAATTGAATTTAAATTCTACGAGTATTGAAGTCCTACAGTAAATGAAACAGAGGATAATATTTTTATATTAATTTAAAATTAACTTTATTGCTTGTTACAGATGTGCGTGAGTATAAAATGCAAAATCTAAATTATTATACATTTAATTACTATATAATCATTAATTAAACTAATACAACTAAAAATAAAATACTATTACTTACAAAATAAAAAAGATCTTAACTAAAATAAGTACTATATTACAAAAGTATATTTACAAGAGATAAATGTCATCATAAAATTTAAAATGGTTACAATTTTGTGTTTAAAATATTGTATCCCAGACAATTGCTCAGGTGCAAAATTATAATCTACCTTCTAAAAGTTAGTCATTGAAGCAAAGTTTTTCAACTAAAATTGAATTTAAATTCTACGAGTATTGAAGTCCTACAGTAAATGAAACAGAGGATAATATTTTTATATTAATTTAAAATGGTTACAATTTTGTGTTTAAAATAACTTCACGATCATGTAGCAATTAGATCTCTAAAATCAACTGTCCTTTTCCTTGCGCAAAATCAGTAGGTGCAAGATTCCGCACCAGAAAAAATATTACTTCGTAATATATGAGCCTACAATTTTATTTTCGAACTCATCCATAAGTTTCTTACTGCCTCGTTGTTGACCAGAAGCGGACGAGTCTTGATTTATTATGGGCGCTTTCCACAAAAACCTTCGCTCGTAAGCTGTTTCCTTTCCGAACCTCCGAATGAATGTATGTTTCATCCCTCTAATCTTATTAAAGATCCCGGGATATGTGCTCCTTTGTGTTTGGGTAACAGCTTAGTTACTTACTTACATGGAAATACGAAATTGGAAATCGATGAAATTGAAAAATAGAATTACTTAATAATTCTTTTAATAAATTAACTTGGCTATTGGAGTAACTATAAATCAAAATATTCAAGCTTATGTAGTAAGCGTATTGTTGTGTCGGGAGAAAACAAGTCCAAAAACTTACACGAACACAGTTTCTTTATTTTCTCACAAAATCCACAGTATAGTTCAGAAGGAGAAGAATACAGCGATAGCACAACACAAGTAGAAAGATGAAAGAAGGACGGAAGCGAAAGGTTTACAGAATTACACAATTTACAAGCGAAGTAACGTAAATAAGCGGGGCGCATTAAATAGCAAAGCGACACGGGTTCGCCACGGCGCAGTTAGATCGTGACTGAGGCGCGCGCGCAGGCGGCGGCCGGCGGTGGCGTGATACATGGATAACGGTACCGCCGGCGCGGCATGTTTCCACTGCGCCCGACCACGGGCTGCACGGTTGTAATTTATATTAAATTTTACGTGCGCCTTGGTTTGTAAATATAATGAGTTTGTGTTATGTGTATGTATGTATGTGTGTATGTATGTGTATGTATGTATGTGTGTATGTATGTGTATGTATGTGTTTATATGTATGTCAGTGTATGTATTGTGGGAGTAGCCCACATGACTCCCCCCCAGAGACCCAGTTAGGGGCGATAATAATCCGGAAATCTTACTCGCCGTCCTGAGCGTGTCACTTTAGTAAACGCATGGGGGATTGGTGGATCTGACGAAGGAAGGGTTGGTAAATCTGGTGTAGTGTGTTGGGAATCTTGGGATGCGTTGGATGGACTCAAAGATGGTTCGGCGGTACTTAATCTGTCTTCGCTATTGCTGGTAAGTACAAACGCTGGTTTTAATCGGTCAATTGTGACAGTAACTGGCTTTCCTTTCACGAGTATCTTGAAGACCTTGTCACCTTTTTCAAGTATCTTATAGGGGCCTGTGTAGGCTGGTTGAAAAGGGGCACGCGCAGCGTCTTCACGTAGGAAGACTTGGTTTGTGGTGGCCAGCTCTTTGAAAACGAAAACTTTGTGTTTGTTGTGGCGGGACGCGGGCACTGGTTTCAAATTCTCGGCAAACGAATGTAAACGAGCTGTAAAATCGGACATGTCAGATGTGCAAGGTGTTGTCGGGTCAAAAAATTCACCAGGCAGTCTTAACGGCTCACCATATAGCAACTCGGCGGAGGAAGTTAGTAGATCCTCTTTGAATGCGCTGCGGATGCCGAGTAAAACTAATGGTAGGATCTCCGACCAGTTTGCTGTTGCGTGACATGTGATGGATGATTTAAGCTGCCTGTGAAAGCGTTCTATAAGCCCGTTACATGCCGGGTGGTAGGCTGTAGTACGTTTGTGTTGGAACCCAGCGGATTTTGCCAAATATTGAAAGAGTGAGGATTCAAATTGTCGACCGCGGTCTGTGACAATGTCAGTAGGAACACCGAACCTGGAAATCCAGCCGGATATAAGCGCTTTAGCCACCGTTTCTGCCGTGATATCCGGTATCGGGATAACTTCCGGCCACCGTGTAAAACGGTCTATAGCTGTCAGGCAGTACTTATATCCCTGTGAAATTGGAAGGGGGCCTATAAGGTCGATATGAACGTGCTTGAAGCGGGCGCGGGGTAACGCGAAATCTCCTACTGGGGCTGACACGTGGCGGCTTATTTTAGATCGCTGACATGACAAACATGTTCGGGCCCACTCTCTACAATCTCTCCTCATTCCAGGCCATACAAATCTTTCAGCTACCATTTTGGCGGTTGCAGCAGCACCAGGATGACTTAAAGAGTGGAGGCTATCAAAAACCCGCTTGCGGAACTCCTTTGTCACGAAAGGCCTGGGGGATGATGTGCTGACATCGCAGTACAAAAACTTTTGGCTCCCAGGGTAATCCATCTTTTGTAAACGTAGTGATGAATTCCCAGTGAGGTAACTAGATATTTCTTCGTCTCCTTCTTGAGCTGCACTGAGATCGGTGAGATTGATTGGTAGCACAAGTTCGTCAACCCGTGATAAAGCGTCGGCTACTACATTATTTTTGCCGGAAATGTGCTTTATATCGGTCGTGAACTGAGCGATATAGTCCAAATGCCGAAATTGCCTGGGTGAGCAATTTTGCTTGCGCTCGTGAAAGGCATACGTAATTGGCCTATGATCTGTGTAGACCGTAAAATGTCTTGCTTCAATCATATGGCGGAAGTACTTGATTGACTCGTAAATAGCGAGGAGCTCCCGATCGTACGGAGAGTACTTTGATTGTGACGGGCTGAGCTTTCGTGAAAAGAAAGCAAGAGGTTCCCATGTGTCTTTATTGAGCTGTTGTAAAACGGCACCGATGGCTGTATCGGATGCGTCAGTTACCAGTGCTAGTTTGTATTGGCAATTAGGATGAGCTAGAAGAGCAGCGTTGGAAAGAGCTGCTTTCGTCTCCGAAAAAGCTTTAAGGGAATCGCCGGTCAAGTTGACTGGTGTGGAGCCTTTCACTGCTCCAGTAAGTAGGGCGTTGAGGGGTGCCTGGGTTTGGGCGGCGTTAGGCAAGAAGCGCCTATAGAAATTGGCCATGCCCAGGAACCGCCTGAGGCCTCTTACGTCCTTGGGAGGGGGAATATTTCGTATGGCCTGAATTTTCTCGTCCATAGGCTTCGTACCGTGCGTCGAGATGTGGAATCCTAAAAAATTGACTTCAGAAGCCCCGAAAACGCATTTCGATACGTTGATGACCATACCGTAATTACGAAGCCTGGTAAATACTTGACGCAGGTGGTCTTCATGTTGGTTCTCGTCCTTGCTGTATATAAGGAAGTCATCTAAATAGCAATAGACGAAATCTAAGCCACGCATCATGTCATCTACAAAACGCTGAAAAGTTTGGCCTGCGTTACGCAGGCCGAACGTCATGAAAGGAAATTCGAACATACCGAAGGGCGTTGTGATTGCCGTCTTAGGTATGTCCTCTGCGCACACGGGTATTTGATTGTACGCTTTGACTAGATCAATCGTGCTAAATACGTGACAACCAGCGATATTGTGAGTGAAATCATGTATATGACGGATGGGGTACATATCGGGAATGGTACGTGCGTTTAGTTTCCGATAATCGCCGCAAGGGCGCCAACCATTGTCCTTTTTAGCTGCGAGGTGTAGTGGCGATGACCATGGGCTTTCAGAAGGTCTAGCTGTACCGTTTGCTAACATTGATTCAAATTCGGTACGAGCTATTTTTAGTTTATCGGGTGCTAGGCGCCTAGGTGTGCAAGATACTGGTGGGCCTGGTGTGGTGCGAATGTGATGTTGTGTAGAGTGTGGTATAGTGCGTTGTGTACCTGCAGGCCGTGTAATCTCGGGAAATTCCCGTGTAAGCAAGCTATGGTATTTCGAGTCACCAGTTAAAACCTTTATTGAATGGATATTATTCGAATTAAAATCCAGTGAAGCTGGAGTTGATAAAGTGGTAGTGGCATCTTTTAATTTTTGGTTTTTACAATCTACTAACAAATTATAATAGCACAAAAAATCTACACCAATGATGGGTTTGGTGACATCGGCCACCACAAATCGCCAGGGGAAAGTTCGTCGTAGGCCCAGATCTAGGTTGAGGTGCGCGTAGCCGTACGTGCTTATGGAGGTCCCGTTAGCCGCAGTGAGTTCGTAACTTGTAGGTGATCGCCGCTCTCGCAGTTGGGATCGGGGAAACACACAGAGATCGCTACCCGTGTCGACTAAAAATTGGGTCTTCGTGCTACGGTCACGTACGAATAGGCGACCAGGTACTGCTGGGCAATCGTCGGTCGCCATTATTAATGATTGCCCCTGTTGTTTTCCGACTCCTTGTAGTCACATGGTCTTTGACATTTGTACGCGCTCGAACCGAACCGAGCGTGGTACCAGCAGATCGGATATTTTCGGTACATGGAAGCTGATCTGGTCGAACTGCGTGACGGTGAACGACGCCGCTCTTGCCTGCCTCGTGCGTTGCGACGTGACTCACGCGTATGATCATCCAACTTAACAGCCAAACTTTCCACCATTCGTTTTAGCTCGGCAATTTCATTAGAGGTGTTGCTATTGAGTCCGGGAACGTTGCATGCTGCGGAGGTGGCTGCGACGTTTGCGGGCGCTGATATCTCCTGCACACGGTCGGCGAGTTCAGCTAGTTGTTCCAAATTCAGGGACGTTTGGGATGCCAACACTGTCTGAATGCTGCGTGGGAGTCGGTTACTCCAGATGGTTTGCAAGAATTCTTCTGGGACATTGGATCCTGCTAGGTCGCGCAAATGGCGAAGGAATTGCGATGGTTTTCTGTCGCCGAGCTCTTCATGGATCAATAGTTTCCTTACTTTCTCTTCGTGGGAGATGGTGAGTCGCTTGATTAATTCAGATTTTAATTTTTCATATCGGTTGTCCTTTGGAGGGTTCATTATAATGTCTTTTACGGCCTTGGCGTGAACGATGTCTAAGTTAGTGATGACGATATTAAATTTTACCTCGTCTTCCGTAATTCGATAATTTTTGAATTGGCCCTCCACTAAGGCAAACCAAATGTCAGGGTCCTCCGGTGAAAAAACGGGAATCTTTAAATTAATTATCCGGTTCACGGAAGCTTCGACGTTGGGTCCAGTGGAAACGCACCTTTTACGTGGCTTGGTATTTACGCCTTGTAGCGATTCGGCCGTCCTTCCGGAGTCACTGCTGCTGCTGTGGTCGGCACTCATATTAATGTTCAGACGGGTCACCAATGTAGTAAGCGTATTGTTGTGTCGGGAGAAAACAAGTCCAAAAACTTACACGAACACAGTTTCTTTATTTTCTCACAAAATCCACAGTATAGTTCAGAAGGAGAAGAATACAGCGATAGCACAACACAAGTAGAAAGATGAAAGAAGGACGGAAGCGAAAGGTTTACAGAATTACACAATTTACAAGCGAAGTAACGTAAATAAGCGGGGCGCATTAAATAGCAAAGCGACACGGGTTCGCCACGGCGCAGTTAGATCGTGACTGAGGCGCGCGCGCAGGCGGCGGCCGGCGGTGGCGTGATACATGGATAACGGTACCGCCGGCGCGGCATGTTTCCACTGCGCCCGACCACGGGCTGCACGGTTGTAATTTATATTAAATTTTACGTGCGCCTTGGTTTGTAAATAGAATGAGTTTGTGTTATGTGTATGTATGTATGTGTGTATGTATGTGTATGTATGTATGTGTGTATGTATGTGTATGTATGTGTTTATATGTATGTCAGTGTATGTATTGTGGGAGTAGCCCACACTTAAAACAAATAAACAGTAAAATAAAATTCTCTCTATTGAATCTGACGAAGTTATAAAAAATATTAATTATTAGATAAGTTATGTGAAGAAGAACGTTCTTGTGTTGTGTTGTTGTTGGCACAACCATTGGCACAACCAAACCAACAATTAATCAGTAATAATCCCAAGCTTCCATTTGACTGGCATGGCGTTATTCCAAGAATGTCTTCCCTCCTTCTCTTCTACTTCTCCTTCTTATTTCTTATTCATTTATCTATGGGCGATGTCCATGAGCGACGACGATCACTTACTACCATTAGGTAGCCCTCGTCTGCCAGTATTGTCATAAGGTAAATAAAACTCTGACATATTATGCACATTTCACGCATAATGTTATTTAATGAGTAAAACCAACATTCGTGATTGGTTAATCCAGGACGGCAACGACTCAAATTACCTTAACGCATTTCGTTTACAGACGGTCGTTACAATAATGTATATAGCATTTTTACAACAACCAACAATATTGTAGTGTTGTTTGACTCGCTTGGATAACAAAACAAAGTATGCAACTTGTTACTAATTACTTAATTAAATGCACCAACGACTTTACAATGATGGATGGATATCCGTCTATATCTAGTAATGACGAAACTAATACACTGACAAACTAGCCGAGACAAGAAACAAATTTTTGGTCCCTGTCGTCCATGGATATAATTCGTAACATAAAATAACCAACTTCAAAATTAGGGATAACTCAAAAACGACTCGTCAGATCTCACTCAAATGTAAGTGAGACCGCATGACAAGCACCAGATTTCGATTAAAAAAAGAATCATCAAAATCGGTTCACGCAGTCGAAAGTTCTGAGGTAATAAACATAAAAAATACAGTCGAATTGAATACCTTCTCCTTTTTTCAAGTCGGTTAAAAATAACCGACTTCAAAATTAGGGATAACTCAAAAACTACTTGTCAGATCTCGTTCAAATTTAAGTGGGACTACTTGACAAGTTTCATCTTTTGATTAAAAAAGAATCATCAAAATCGGTTCACGCAGTCGAAAGTTCTAAGGTAACAAACATAACAAAATGCAGTTGAATTGAATACCTCCTCCTTTTTTGAAGTCGAATAAAAAGTGACACCAAATGTGTCATCACCAAGGTGCTTTCTACAAGAAGAGAAAGAAAGGCAGAAGAATCAATGACCGAAATATTTTTATGTTTCAAGACGAGGCAGTTCCGTGAACTATACATACTATGCATACTTACTCATAAATTTTTAAATTTTCGTTTGAGGGATAGTGAAAAAAATAAATGTTTAATAATACAATTAGCAACAGACCAATTTATTGACCAAGATAAGCTATTTATAAAATAGCTATCTAAATTAATTTTGTTTTTAATCAAATCATAATTTCCGATACTAAATTCCATACAGTTTTCATAAATAAATAACAATTCAAAAATAATTACATAGACACAAAAATTTATCATTTAAGCTTATATTTTTTACAGAAAGGCGTATTAAGAGATTCTAAGTTTACTGAATTATAAATTAAAACTAAAGTTATTAAACAATCAAAATCACAAACAGTTCTCTAACGTAGTTCTAATCTTGAATCATTTACTAAGACTGTACAATGTGTATGTGATATTTATACATATATTTTTATACAAACTTACTACAAACTAAACACCCATAATATTATTAATATGATTTGTACGAGACTATTTCAAATATTACTTCTTTAGCTGATATACCTACACAATGTTTTATAAGTATTACATTAACTGAGAGTAAAAAAAATTGTGAATCGAATTTTTTGTTATTAGGTTACTTTATAATTTTGTCTTTACCTTGCTGATTGTACATAATTTTTATTTTCAAAATAGGTGTTAGTATTTTCGTATACTTAATTAGTAATTACCAGTTTATAAAGTTAAATTATACTCTCGATACTGTTTGTTTGGTAACCTTGTAGTGTCATCGCGCACCGAGAAAGTTAATGGCCCTATCACATTAAACGTCGAAAATATAAAGACACCATAAGAAAATATAATTTTAAACTTATATCATTTCAGACATTATACATTTTATACTTAACATCGATACCTATTAAAAAGGATGAAATATCGGCAAAAACAAAATAATCACGAGTACCCCACAACTGTTAAATGTAGTCTCTTCTCTTCGACATACATAATTGCAAAGAACACATCAACTTACACTAATAGTTTCATCACAATAACTTCCACTTCTGCGTCTGCAAAATGTTCTTTTCATCTTTACATCTTCCTACACTTACAATAATAGTTTTTGAGTACCTATTCTAAACGTAAATTTCAACTTCAAAATTGAGCGGATGGTGTCTCTGACTCTTCATCCTGACTGTGACGTGTGAGTACCCAACGCCTCCTTCCGTTATGTTGGCACTTGCGTGGGAGAAGTCGTTGTCCATTACTGCTACACCCTGTAAAATAAATTACAAGTTACATTTTATTTAACAACTACGTAAGTATATCTTAATCTTTATTAACCGTATGTGGGCAATATGCTTGTGAATCTGACTGTATATGCAGCATTGTTTCTCAGTCAATGATGGTTATAACTGACCAAAAACGCAAGAATACATCGGTGCATTGGTAGCTTAAACAAATCTCTAAGGCGCTCCACCCACTGAAGACGCGTCCCGCCGCGGTGCGCAGAGCGACGGATAACACAACTGCGCGCGGGGTATTTAGGGCAATTTCCCGCGCGGTGCCGCGTCGGCAGTGTGTTGTGCTAGGCGTGATTTCTATATAAATTGACATAATTGCATACAATGGTAAAATCTGCCATCCCGCGCACCGCGACGGGGCGCGGTGTAGTGGGTGGAGCGCCTTAATGTTGGTATGGCATCCTGCTGAACAACGGACGATCTCACAACAGAGCTCAGACTGTAACAGATGTAACAAAGTACGGGCGTTACTATTGATTATTAAAGAAGTATAAAAAATTGTTGGATGAATGGGTAGAAAATGCTGGGCTTAAATCTTTAGACATGACTTAATAAAAACTCAATATCTTAGATGGACGCATTAACAAGAAAATTTGCCACTAGTGGCTTCCCTACTACACTACCACACCGGCTTGCTGAAGTCGGTCAATCACTTACAATTTACTCAAGCTATGAGCACATAAATATATAAAACTAGTTATGTAACATAATTAATTTCTCTACATCACGCTTACAAAGTTCAAAACAACTCGTAGTAAACCATGAACAAATATAACAAATATAATGAAAAATATAAATATAACATTACATAGAACATGAATCAGCAGTAAACATTAGGTAATCATGTAACATACTGGGTTCGTATATTTCGTATTGTGTGTAAATAACTGGTGTCGTCAATGTCGTCATGTCAAACGTGGCCTTTCCATGTATCCTTATAGGTTACAACTTCGCATATCATTGAACTAACAAGGAGGCAGACTGGCAATCAATCAGAGCTCCCGTATCATTAACTTTAATCAAAATCATACTACTATTGAGTCACCTCGACGTTCTTATCGTAGAACTTTTCTTTAAATATACTTACACTACCTGCGGCTTTCCCCGCATTTTCCAGGATAATAAGTAGGTACCCCATATTCTATTCCATTTCAATAGTAGTTTGGCGTGAAAGAGTTACAAATTAATATAACGATAGTAGGATAGGATATCTTAAGAGTAAGAAGCCTTTTGAAAATAAATGTACTATTATTTCTATTTCATATATAGTCATTATGTAATTGAAAGTGAATTTATTCGTTTTGAATGAAATTTTTGTTAGAAAATATGACATTGTATTGTTTTGTATTTGTTGTATTGACTCAATGGGGAATCCCAGAACGAGAGCTACAAGAACTTAATTCCTCACAGAATTACATCTACATGTAATAATAATTAATTACTGTTTTTACTGCCCGCAGATTAGTATGTTAAAAAATATGTCGCGGGTAGGTTGGCAAAAAAAATCCTGGCCAGATTATGATTACTTCAAAATTGAAAAATGACGATTTTTAACATTACACTGATAAGTTTATTGAATAAATTTAAAACCAACCGAAAATATAGAACCTATAGAAAATGCCAACGTTGGGTTGACATATTTTTTTTGCATAACTACTGGGTTGATAGGTTTAAACAGGATGTACTATACAGATTTATTGTCCATTAAATTTTCTTTATAATTATGAGAAATTGGTAATTTGTTGGACAAATATAATTCAGGTCACAGTACAATTAATTAAAACTTATACTAGCTGTTGCCCGCAGCTTCGCACGCGGAAATTATGCTTATCAAAATTGTCCCCTATTCAACCTCTAAGAGCAATACGTGTGAAATTTTAAGTTTCTAGCCCTGAGGGTTTGGCCTGTGCGTTGATACATCAGTCAATCACTTTTGCCTTTAATATACGTCTATAGAGAGATAGATTGGTAACTTTCATTTTGATTAATTAATTAGTACACGATACTAACTTACCGCGAATAAAATACATTTAAAACAAATTTATCCTCAAAAGCGTAATCGATTCTGCTTGTTGTGAATTGATTTGTTTCCAGAGACCAATATTTCCTGAAAACCGGATAATATTTAAACCATGATACCGATTTGTTTATATTATAATTCCGAGTACCAGAAAGGTGTCAATAACGTAAAAGCAGAATTGATTTAACAATGATCATTTTAAAACAATGGAACCAAAAACGGATTACTATTACTATTATAATCATCGATGTGTGTGTCAAAGATGTCAATGACCTGGCGTTGTTTTTGTATGTAATAAAATCAAAAACATGCTTACAATATAAAAAAACCAAAGCGGATAGCGGAAGCAATTAGGCGCTGCGACGTATCGATAGTGTAAACAAAATAGGATATCAAATATCAATAGAAGTTGACTGCATTCGTAAACATAAACACGATAATGATTCTATTTTTGTTTATGTAGTGTAATATTATTAGATTATGATGTCACGTTATTAAATAGACAAACAAAGCTATGCAAGCGCTTTTCGAAATGAAATACAATTCTACTGTTATGAACAGTGTACTACAAATTGGGATTTAGATTTATTTTCCACAACGCAATAATAATGCCTTTGATCTTCCTAATGTCGTCAGATATTAGCTGTGACTGCTTACCATTAGATCTCGTTTGTTTAAAGAATTAAAAAAATAATTAGGTACCTACCATGCAGATATTATGTGTGTATTTTCCATAAATTAATGTGAATGCAACTGAATATAATTGAACGTCCGCTTAATAACGTTCAAAGTGAAAAAAAGAATATATTCAAAGTATAGCCAATTATTATCTACACATTATACTCATAAGAAACAGAGATCAGACACGTCTTGTACCAAGGTTAACTTATGCACGAAGGAATGTTATTTTACTTTTGTAAGCGCATTGCGCGCATTCCATCGAGTTATTGATAAGATTAAATTAAGTTATTTTTGTAGGTAAGTATAGTGGAAGGTTAATTTACTGTATCGTAGTTTAACACTAAAATATTGATAAGGAACATAGACATTTAAAATATTATAAAAGCAAAGCAACAACGCATAATAATTGTCCCACTGCTGGGCTCGGGGTCTCCTCTCAGAATATGAGGGTTAGGCCATAGTCTACCACACTGGCCAAGTGCGGATTGGTAGACTTCATACACCTTCGAGAACTTTTATGGAGAACTTCCCGGTGTGCAGGTTTCCTCACAATGTTTTCGTTCACCGAAGCGACTGATAATTAACAGTAAGTGATAATTAATTAATTTAAAATATTATACGTAATATACTTATCAAGAAAAAAAAACAATTTTCTGAAATAAATAATTATTCGCTTAAAATGACTGTGAAATTGCATGTTTATTCCAAAACCTGCTTTGATGAAAGTAACATTTATACCGGCGAATTTTACGTGTATCAAAATGTTAATTATTTCGTCTGGTGCACACAACCACAGTAAATAGTTCTCCCTTCCAAACGAAGGGTCAAAACAACGAATAAAATTCGTGACATGTGTAACTCACTGTGCTGCGTTACCATGTTTCAAACGTTTCCACAACTTTCCGTGTCACGAAAATGAGAAAAGATACATACATACAAACAATTTAATTAATACCATTATTGCTATTATTATTTCTCCATGGAGTTCGCCTGGACAGCTTGAGCATGACTCGGCCGCCAAAGGACTCGTCGTGTTTCGGCTGGGGGCTTGAGCCAGTTCTTTCTTTCTTTATCTTCTCTCTTTTTTGGCCGGCAACGCATCAGTGATGCCTATGATATTGCTGTTGTCCATGGGCGACGATAGCCACTTACGATCAGGTGGATCGTCAACTCGTTTGCCGGCTATTTCCATTGAAAAAAATTATGCACTCCGTATTAAAACTCACGCAGTGCAGACGCGGGCGCCAAATAGCCCCAGAAAAAGTATAATAAATTACAAAGTCTGCGTTGTGTTAAGCGAATAATCAATTTTGTGTGCACAAAATGATTTTAATAATTGAATACGTACCTATATTAATAATAATAAATGTAACAGAGTCGAGTATTTACAATTAATATTTTTATGTAGGTAGGTTTTATTTAGATGCAGTTATTTCAATTATTATTGTGTTGTTCATCGCTAATCGCTACCTATTGCAATATTTAAGCAATAGATTATGTTTCCTACAACGTAGCAATAATCCTTTTTTTCTTCAAAATACAAGATAAAAATATACCATGGCAAAATACCTTAATAATTCTTTTCTCCGGATCATTATACGTCAAAGTCTTTATCCGTTTCTTGAACGGTATCGCGAAATCTTTCACCCTCTGGTGGAACACCATTTTCCTGTGCACAGTATCACCGACAATCATATCGTAGCAAACACACACGCACAACAAACTTGCGAACCAAACTAGCAACAAGGAGCGCATATCGATTTCACTTCACATAATTGCACAAAACATTCTCATTTATGTACGCGTATGTAGGTTGTTCGCTCGATGAGTGGTCAACGTAAAATGACTAATGTAACGATAACCTCGCCGCGATACGGAACGACAAGTTTATTTTAATGTACACAAATAATCGTAATTGGTCAAAGATCAACAATTTGCCAAATGTCAAAGCGATAGTTTAATATGCAGATTATTTTCAAATTATGAACGTGTTTGTTCGGCAGCAGAACACTTAGATCTATTCGTAAACTAATAGCTGTTGCCAATTGTTTATACAATTCGAATGACAAACAATAGATAATGATTCGATTGTATCGAGTTTTGGAGTGTCAATGTTGATAGTTTAATAGTTTTTCAACGACAATAAATCGGACCACGTATTTATTGTTTGGAATGTTGTTGGAATTGTTTTCATCTTGTTTAAGACAATAGATTTTGTTAATCTGCGGAATGGAAATATTTGTCGCAAGTGTTATCTTTATTGCTATAATTTTAATTTAATTTAAAGGTTAATGCTATAATTTATTCGCCAATTATTTATTTTAAGGTATTTATTTCAGGTATGTGTAGGCTTTAGAAAGGTTATTATAATAAAGTTTCATATTATAACCATATCCGGTTTTTTCGGGTTATTGTGTTTACATTTAGGTACTACCAACATTGTAAGAATAAGATATACATAATTAATGCGAATACTTAAGATAATAAAATACCTAGTCCTAAATAAACTTTCCTCGGATATTTACAACGTTGCGCAACGCTTTTATCCCAAATCTACAAAACATTTCACTCTGCAAGATAAAATTTACAAATCGTAAAACTTCTTTGTATCTTTTCAAAATTACTTTTCTCTCCCAACTTGCCGACAGAAAGATTGATCGTTCGGCGTTTAGACGCCGCCGACGGAAAATTTAAAACTTTGTAAAGCACTCTGACAAAAAGAAGCATTTTTAATTAACTCTCAATAAAGTTTTGGAGTTGTTTAATGGAGTTAGAAATCCTTTTGATGCTATTTCAACATTTGCCTGTCATTTGCAAGTCTCCTTGGGGGGTTAGAGTAGATAACAAAACTGCGTAGGAAAATCATTCATTAATGCGTCCAATCCAGGCTGGATTGGATCCTCCTGGTTCTTAATTAACAAAGGACAAGGCAATGGCACCAGCTTTGTTCAGGGACAGGTAGTAAGGGACTGTATCCAGCCACTGTATTCTTGATGTTCTGATGGTACGGAATGCTCGTAACTTGCTACTAAAGTAGATAATGAACTCGTGAGATTCATGCTTGCAGGCTACCATATCGCGTGAAGCTGTAAAGGCCACTAGAGCCAACAGCTACCATTCGAAAAAATATCTATAAAACCAAACGTGAAATTTTGCTTTTTGAGAAAAAGTTAACATGGGTTCTCTTCCATTTAGGCCAGAAATGCATCGTAGTTGTATTAATGAGCTCGATATCACTTGATGTGCATAGAATGACGTGATCACTTCTGGGCTGCTTGTTCTTTTTCCAACCATTACCATAAAACAGTGAAATTTCACGATTTTATAACTATTTCGTTAGTGCACCAAAGAATGCAAATATCTCTCTTTGCTTTTAGCTTTGCGCTTCTTTTTTAGTATCATTTTCTCCGAAGACTATAAAAAGTGCAGCCATATCCATAATCTATTTCTAGATGATCCTAGTCTGCGTTGAATTTTCTACCATTTTATGAGTAGACTCATCGACGAGATATTAAAAGGACCATTTTTAGATTTGACAGTTTCCATTTTGATTGACCAATGTTAACTTATGTTTCTAGCACCATAATTTTATTGTAGGTACCTACTTACCTACCTACTTCATACAACCAGTATTTTTCAACATTTCTCCGTAGAAGTAATCGATATTCAGCAAGTCAGCAACCAAAATATAGCAGCATCATTTTACTTGAAACAGTTCAACAAAAATACCACGTCATCAGTCTCGACATCGACTATTACAAGTGTTATTTACCAAAGACACTTAACATTATACTCCTTCACTAACTTGACCAAAATCATGTACCTAAGTGACTTCACATGCAATCAAAAAACAAATATTATAATAAGTAATCAAGAATTACGATTCTTTTAGGATTTATTAATCCTGACTGTTTATTTCATATTCACACACAGCAGCGATACGAAAAAATGTCCTGTTACATTACGTTGTACGTTTTGTCCCTGCGACCGACATTTTAACGCACGCGTGAATACCTAAAGAGTTTCAGATTATAGAACAAACAATTTGAGCCTAAAGCATTTCATACAAATTGCACCCGTTGCAGTTATGGTTATGTGACATATTGTAGCGTCGCTGTCTCATCACTTTCGTACGTGTAAAGACGAGGTTCCCCTATTAAAATGTTTCATTCATCATTATTTATTTTAGAGGTGCCATTATCCAAGCTCACTGTTAAATGAAATGCTGAATCATAATATCTCTTCAGTCTATAGGATTCAATTTTAGTGATAAGTTTAATCAACATTATAGCCTTCTACGACTGCATAAATTAATCTCGCATAAAATAGATAAGGCGCAGGCCACGCAGGCAACCAGGTATTTCAAGCAATAGATTCTGATCGCTTTTCGTTTCCCGACAACAGAGGCAGAGGGCTTCCCCTTCGTTTCCGGTCGAGAGCTATTGTAATTTGTCAAAGAATGGCCGCAGAGTCGCAATTAACGCAACAGACCACGTCATTCAGTCAGTTCTGCGTTATAATTGCAGGGAATTAACGGCACGTCATCGGTTCACAGTTCGCAATTGGATTGCGATATTATAATTACAGCAATTAAATTGTACCTACGAATGGTTTTCAACTTGATATTTGCTGAAGTTCACGGTATTGTGGTTGAAAGCAGTTATTAAACTTCTCCTTTTTGGGTTTTAATACTTTTAATGACTTCGGACGAGTGGGCAGGAATTCTTCGTTGTTTGTTGTACAAAACATAATAAAATAAACATAAATATTTCAGTACAAAAAATATTTCACATTAAGTGCAATTTTTTTTCAAACATTCATTTGAAAAGCTAGGTAGTAAACTGAATAAATATTTGCACATGTCTTAGAGTGAATAAAAATATTGATAGTATATATTTTTATTAATTAAAGTCTATTTATTATTAGTATTAGGAGATTATTAAATTGCTGTGACTTGGGATCCTTCTTATTCTCATCTTCTTCTTCTTGGGTGGCAACGCATTAGTAATCCTGACATCCTGACGACCAAACACCCCTAATGTTGCTGATTGCAATGGACGGCGATGATCATTTACCATAAGATCATTACCCGTCTCCGTTTGTCTCCATTTAAGACATAAAACACCTTTGAAATACTTAAAAATTTTATCCAGAATAAATTATAAAAATTGTAATCCAGCTATGCAAGCCTTAAAAATTTTAACATATATTATTCCACCTGCCAACCGCACAATTGTTCCGGCGGGGCCTGATCCGGTTTCAGAGCCAAAAATTACAACACACCTCACTGTTTGCAATAAATGGAAAGGGTTAGATAATGGCTTTAATTTAGATTAATCGCTCATTTGTTGCCTCGCCCTTTCTACGTGGGAGTGTAATATAGAATAAGGGGGCTAACAAACGAGGGATTTTATTAACAAGCTTATTTTAGATATAATTATAATATGAAATACCTATGAATGTTTGCAGGGGAGCGCGTGGACAAGAACCATCAAACACAGAAGCTGGTTATGCACTAACTGGTTTATTACAATTACGAACATCATACGATACGCAGCACGTACACATACGAGTACATACACATTTTTTATAAAGTAAAGATAAAGTAAAACGAGTATTTTAATTTATAAACTACGCATACTTGTAGTAATGAAGGATAATATGAAATAAAAAATATGATTACGGTATATGACACAATAAAGGTACTGAAAGCTATAAAGAAAAAAAAATACATAAGATATTTTAAACGAATTTGTTTTCAAAAGTTGCCCTGTCTGAAAGAAGCCTTATTTTACGGTTTGTATCTACAATTGCTGTCTGTACGTCAGGCAGTAACCGTTGAGGCTTTATTGAGAAAGTTGAAATTAATAAAGGGTTGATATGTGAGTCCGTGATGTGCATTCGAAATTTACAAAAATGGTAAATGGTCGAGTTTCGAAATGTAAAATGTAGGTGCAAAAAACGTCTGTTGGTACCTATTGCATCGGTACTTGTTGTTAGGTAGATAATATAATTTCTAGTTCTTGAAAGTTTTTAGGTTAATGTATTTTTAGCTAATGCAATAATTGCAATAACTTATTCCATTGTTAATTATTTAGCAAAGAGAGATCTTTCGTCAGGCTTCCACATCCCGGCGGTAAAACAAAGCATATGTCGAAAAGCTTCCAAAAATACAGCCCAATTATAACGATACACGGATTAGTAGGAGGCAGGTAGTTTTTCCAATCCAACGTCCAACAAGAAGAATTGATGCGAGGACGTTGCCTATTGCCTGAGGTATTAGTCAATTTGTACATTGTACAATTTGTGGGGTATTACCCCACACCAATACCCAATAGATTAATACCATATGAACGTGGAAAGTTGGACTAGTCTTAAAATGAATCGGACTTATGAATCCTGGAAACGAGTCTCGTATTCCAATTCCTTAAGAGAGGTTGCAAGGTTCAGTAAACCAATTAAAGTAAACAAGTATTACTAAATATCCCATTACTGGTTTATATGTATAAAACCAGTATGAGTCACATATATCCGGACGCAGTATTTACAAAACCGGTGAGCCGTATAAACAATTGTCGATACCTATAATCGTGGCGCGTTTATCCGACCGGGGCGGGCGTAAGCCCGGATTTACCCGGCTTCGGTCGCCGCACGACTGATACAGTCAGTATTGGACGAGCTGCATTTTCTTTATGGAATTTATTTACGTGTTGTGCTACAGATACTATCTACTGTATGTAAAGAGGTAATACGTTGCGGTGTCCGAGATTTAAAAGCTTATCATTATAAGCAGCTCAAACAATTTCCTTGATGTTTGACGCGCTTAATGTTGCCAAAATCCAGTACGGAATTAGACATTCATTACACTGAAGCGCTACTGAACCTTCCGTAACCAAGAAACAAGTCTATGTATTTCTGTGTGAAATTATGTATCCGTTTATTAAGTGTGGAAAACTGAAATTATAATTAAATAATTTTAAACATCCGTAACGTGTAACATTTCATTGAAAAAACATAAGTTAACTAAGCTGTAGGTCCTAAAATTCATTTCAGCGATATCTAACTCTCTTAGAACAACAAGCGTAAAGTGCTCGGTTTTATGTCGAAGATAATCCTATAAATGGCTTATAGGACAATAAATAACCAAAAAACGTTATTCGTATGAAAATAGATCAATATGATGTAAAAGGGTCGTAACTTTAAATTATGAACAAAGTTTTGATACGCATTCGCTTTTTATTATGTTAAGGAAAACTATAATGTGAATGTACTCGTATGTACCTAATAAGGATATTATGCGTCAATGGGTTTGGTTCGTTTCTAAAGTGGTGGTATAAATTCGGCTTGGTTTCGGTGATAATAAAAGAGCCAAGTGAAATTTAACGCCATCTTTAATATTTGATAAATAAATACTTTTTGATAAATTCTGAAAAATATGTTTATAATTTTTAATTTTAATGTGTAATTTAAAAAAAAAGTTTTTCATAGCTTAGGTACAATTTATTTTAAGAACATTATCTTATAATAAATGTTTTTAAACTGTGTGTATTGGATCATTCATTGTATTATTTGTGTGAACTTAACTATACATTTCATTCCACGCAGAAAGCCAACGTTTATCGTGCAGACGGGAGTACGATAGTGTAAATAAGGAATAGCTGTAGACGAGATAGAATATACGCGAAGTTAATACAAAGAAAAGGTACATAGACGTCGAATAGATCGGGGGAAATCTCGACTAAAATCAGAAAATCTCTTCTCTAAATAATGCTGCTTACACACCAGTTCCTTTTTATTTCTCACAATATTCTACTCGCTGGATATGTGTTGCGTTTCATGATACTGAAAATAAATGAAGAAAATTCGACATTGACGACCCCGTAGCCTAGTTAGTAATGACCCTGCCTGCGAGGAGTACCGGGTTCGATTTCTGGCCAGGGCAGATATTTATTTGACAGTAAATATTTGTCCATGCCACCCATGGCACAATTATTCCTGGGGAGGGGGGTCTATGAGTATCCAGATATTTATTTATTTGTTTATACTTTAATTTTATGTAAATATTAATTCTCATTGGATTTAAAAACGTAAATAACAGTTTCATAAGATCTAATGACTCCTGGTTTGCTCTGGGATCGTTACTAAAATTATGGTTATGATAACGAGTGTTAATTAGTAGATTGCTTTAAATAGGAAAAAATAAAACTTGGTATATTTCCAACTATCCCAATCTTGTCATAAGCATAATCCATATTACTGTGACAAAACATCGAGGTGAAATCTAAATCGCTGTGTAACACTAGTTAAAATATTTATTACCAATATGTTTGTGATATAACTTGGTTTATTTTTTTATTTTTTATAAAAACGAAGTAAAAATAGTTTTATACAAGTGTACAG
Organism: Thymelicus sylvestris; assembly: GCA_911387775.1. Classification (NCBI taxonomy): domain Eukaryota; kingdom Metazoa; phylum Arthropoda; class Insecta; order Lepidoptera; family Hesperiidae; genus Thymelicus; species Thymelicus sylvestris. Next base: position 7,309,533 of record OU426896.1, on the reverse strand, counting down.
TCACCTTTAGACGGGTAAATAAAATGTAACGACTGTTGCCCGCGACGGATTCTTTTTTCATTGCTCGTCTGATATATTCCGGCTATACGGAAGAGGTTTTAAAATAACCCAACTGTTTTATATTGCTGAAATGTTTGCCCTCCGATTAAAGTTGCCAGTACCGTTTGAATGCAGCGCAGTGAACGTTTTGTGTAATGTATTTTTTTTTTTGCAGAAGAAAGTAATGGACGTTTATGGTGATTTCTGTAAACGTTGAAAGTTGAAACGTTTTACTTCCGGTTTTTCAATACGTTCAGTAATGGTGTGATGATTGTACAAAAGTTTTTTGTAGTCACACAATACATAAAAAGTCGAAGACATTTTTCACTCACCGCGAGGGATTTTTTGGTAAGAATCCCATTTAAATCGAATCCACCCTCAGCGAATGCAATCTTTTGAAGGTTTCTTCCCCAAAATTAGTTTTTACTCATGAACCCTCATCCCAAGCTATTTTTTTTTTGTAAACGCTTCCAAACAAGCAAAGAGTAACGTGATGGTTAATGGTCACATGTATTAAAATGAGGGGAATCAATTAACATATTAAAGGAAGCCGTAAATAAACACAATTTAAAAACTAAACAAAGTTGCTTTTCATAAAAAGGAAACAATAAAACGCTACCTCAAAATGGTTAGAAAGAAGTAAAATAAACAAAACAATATTTAGAGAATAACGGTACAATTTCTTTAATTTATTTGTATTCACTAAGTGGAGTCTTCTTTTGTTAGTATAATAGTCGTTTCCAAAGTTAATCTGGAGTCACGGGCCTCGCTAATGTAAGGGCCTTGATAACTTGGGGTTTTCCACTTACTGAATCACGTTGCCCCAACAAATGTAATTTGAAGAAAGCTTCGTACAAAAATAAGGGCAATGGGAAATTTTGTTCCGGTGTTCTTGTAATGGTAATGAGTAAAAAAATGAGTAAAAAGTGCGTGTCAGGCCACGCGTAATGTTGGGTTCCGTAGTTGTAAGTTAACTGGCCATGATAGTTTTTTTTTAATTCATCATACTACTCTCAAATGAAAGAATAAAAGGATACTACTGTCATGAACTTTACAACAAAAACAACACTTATCTAACAGATCTGGGGCCACCTGGAAGACTTTTAATATTTTTGAAATTTTTTTTCAACGACAACCCACACTGTGTGGGTGGTAGTTATTTTAAGTTGGTAGGTATTTTAATCTGTTATCTGTTTGTCTGTTCGTTTGTTCCGGTTAATCTCAGAAAATATGATTTTACAGATTTGGACGCGGTTTTCACTAGCTTCTTTAACATGTGTTTAACATATAACATTTCAGTCTTGAAACAAAATATAATTGTCATAAACCCAAAGCATTTTCTTTCTAACAAAATACAATACCGCATTATACACAAAGTCTCGCTCGTAAAATACGTACAAAGTAAGAGAGATAACGTAAATTGGAACCGAGAACTCTTCAAACCTGAATACCTATCGTTAATTCGGATCTAATCCCATTATTAAGCTTTGCTACAAAACGGTTTATTCAGTAAATAGAATTGACTAGCATTGCCATGGATTCACGATGGAGCAACTTAATGATATTCACCTTCTCGGAAAATCGTTTCCTCTGCTACGGTCTTACTGCAAGATATGATATTCTTAAGAAAATATACTAGTCAGGTAGGTAATACTCAATTTTGACGCAATGAAAATCAATAAGTTCACTCATACACACACGCACACACACGCACACGCACACACACGCACACACACGCATACAAATGTACACACACACATACACACGCACACATACTAAACTTATTTTTTTATACCTTATCACTCTTGTCTTGAAGACACATTATAATCGAGCGGAAATTCCGACGCCTGGTTCCTCTGATTAGGGAGAGGCGTATGCTATACATAATACGTATAGATACAATAATGATATTAATAACCAAAATGAAATTACAAACGTTTATTTTATAAAATACCAGCTATATATAATATATTATATGTATAATATTTAGTCAAGATACTGCATGTAATAATAAAAATATAAATGTTTTTAAATTGTTATGGAACCAATAAGATCAAAGATAGCTAAAACGGTTTTTATATAAATGAAATAATAGAAATAAAGATCTTGTCTTTTGACATTTATGTAAAGAAATTATTATTATTTTATTAACTGCTCGTTGTTAGTCGGCGGTCGAACATATCCATGCACAACGCTCTTCCGAAAATTTTGTGCACGACCCGTAGGGCGTTGCCATAGTAACCAGTCTAAAGGCTCATGTGGGCTTCAAACTTTAAATTGTATTACCGCTGTACCGTGCAAATGTCTTCAGAATCCTATGCAGGTTTCATTGTGGAAGAAAGTTTTTGAGGCGATGAGTTCTCTTTGTTATATTAAAAGATATTTTCAGTTTCATAAACAAGTTTGCTGAAATTAACTAATTTGATTGTAATGTGTCTTTTTAATAGGGTGTTTCATAATTTCATCCTTTCTTTTTCTCTTTTTTTTTGGTCGGCAACACATTGGTGATGCCTTTTGTGTCCATGAGCGACTGTGACCAATGACAAATACCTACAGGTGTATCGATAGCTCTTTTTCGACTAGTTACATAAAAAAAAATATAATCCTTATTTAATACAATTTATTCTAATAGTAAGATGTCAGGCTTGCTACAAACATTTTTTGTTAAAGATAAAATAAAAGAAATGTTAATATATGAATCTTACTTTCTCCGTCAAAACTCCGATATAAAAAGCATTTCAGATTGAGCGTGAAATTGCCGCTCACGTTTTTAAATATTAATATGGAACGACAAGATCAAAGATAGCTAAAACGGTTTTCCGTAGAGAACACAATGCACAGGTAATGAAATCAGGGGGACCCTTTTTAATCCAACGAAATGGAACTACGTACTCTGACGAAAATCCGGTATAAACGAAGAAGAAAATAGATGGCGTTTCTCAGCAAGGGAGAGACGGGTGAATATGTGCTTGAGCCTCGTATAAACAAGCCCATTACTATCACAACTATAGCCCATAGATTGCATTAATGATCTTATACGATGTTTTTGCTGGTAAAACCGTCGTGAGTGTTGTTATACGAAAATAGACAATCATTTGTTTTTGTGTCACATAGTATCGCTGAGTGCTATTCTAGAGTTGTCTTTTATGGGAAGTTGTAGGACTGGTACTTTGAAGTATTTTTAGTGTTCGAATTAGTTGGAAATAGTCTGGATTTATTAAACTAAATATGGCTATCGATGCCTGGATACGTTTCTATTAGTTTGTGAATCATTGTCTTTAATGGTGTGTGTGTGTGTGTGAGCTTGTTTCACACACACACATCAGGATGCCCTGTTTTTATTTTATAAATATAAAGGCAACAAACAAGCAGGTTAGACCTTATGGTAAGTAATCATCGCGACCCATGGACATCAGTAGCACTAAATAAAATCAGCACCTATGCGTTGCTGGCCGCAAACAGACATTGTTTCCATTTGTAGGTGGCATAGACAGCATAAATTATTCTTTCCAGCCTGAGATTCGAATCCCAGGCTAGCATATCCTACTACCTAATAGAGTCATCGATTCCGGAAATAAACATGTTACTTGTAAGTTAATTTATGTGTAAAAATACATATTACCTCCATGCATGGTTAGCAAACTGTGCGTATCTAATGCATTTCCTGTTCGATAGTGTGCTATGCGTGTGTAGAACTGTAGAGTCATAATTAATAGATACAACAATAAAGTTTATTGATCAATAAAAGTCAATTGTAATTTAAATCACGGTTGATTAGACTTCAATAGGCGTAAAATTAAATCTTTTTGTTTCTGGGAAAATACTCAAACAGGATGGACGCTTTCCCTGAAATCTTGCTGTTAGTCAATCTAACCTTAGCAAGGAGTCCTGGATTAGACTCACGTTCGAGGTTTGAGAATTTTCTAAAGGCCTCCAAATTATAAGATTACGGTCATTGATGCAGGGCATTGTTAACAAATCCAGAATTTGTTCCTTATATCTACATGTTTTAATTTTAGCACCAATATTTGTAATTTGTTAGTACTGTTAAAATCTAAAGGAAAATTCTAGGAAAGGCTTTTCTTTTCTTTAAACTCGAATTGTGACCTAGGTTTGAATGGATGGATGAAGAGATAGACGTGTAGTTAGCTCAGTTCCGAGATATCGAAGGATTTCCATTGTCTAACCTAAAATAATCGCAGCCACCACAGATGCGGGAAATGAACGTCTCTGACGTACGCATTGTTCCCCTATCAGCTATATAGTCGTCATGTGCCTATAGGTATTGAATGGCTGATACGTGACGCGTAGCTATTGATGTAAGTGTTAGCGGCCAACATCAGAATTTGGCAGTCTATGAAACATCCGGGGACATTATCAAAAAACTTCTTGTTTAATACTATTTTCCATTTTATTTTCCATTCCTATGTCCTTTTCTCAGGATTCATTCTAAAATTCTAAATCTGTTTTCAAAATTCTCTTAAGAGGCTGTTATATTACGGAATTGATCATTTATTTATGCACCTTTAATATTCTATAACACCTTCGTTTGCACCAAAAAAAAAAAAAAACTACCCATTCATATCTTCCCTGTTCCATCGGAGGATCTCATGAACTATACCCGTGAACTTTTAAATGATGTATCATGTATCCATGTACCGTACGCTTCGACTGAAGTACTTACTTTCAACGTGACGTTTAGACACCACGAGTAAAACCAAATTCCGCGATTAAGCAACAACATAGGCGCCACCATACCGGACTAACGAGACTGGTATGTCCGGGTATAGCAAGGATAATCGGCGCGGGCGAGGCGGCAGACGGATATCCGTCGGCGGTGGGCAGCACTAATTGGCCGGCGTCCGGACGGGTGGATTAGTGCCGCCATCGATTTGTAAAGAGCTGTTACCAAAGTGTCGATCAATTTGTTTATTTTGGTGTAGTTAAGCGTTTACGTTTTTGTTTTGGAGGATGAAATTTATCTAGTTTTTACCTATAGATACATAATTATGTACGAATTTTTTTTTTTTTGTGCTATTGATTAATTGATGTTTCGAGGATACATAATACAAGTAAAGTTGTATATGAAAAACTGAGAAAGCTTTATGCGAATAATTTTTAATTTAATAAATATATTTATTTGTATGAAAAGGAATTAATAAGAATAATCTGAAATTTAATACTTACTACTCGCTAGCCACATACACGGATCGGCTCTCGGGTTCGTTGGTTAGAAGTTACGTTGGAATGCTGACGGTACTCTTCTGACTCAGACTAACAACTATACATACCTATTATTTTGCGTGTGGTAACCACCACAGCTGACAAACGAGGCTATCCTATACCTAACTACGAGTTATGTATAACGTAACACAAGGATTGCCATTGCGTTTAATCCCTGCGGATATTCGTTTAACCGTTCCCTGAATACTTGTATTGATTTTTTTATGGAAATAACCGACAAAGGAGGTAACTGAGGAATTTTTAATAAATGGGATACATAAAAATGCCAGAAGTCAAATAAAAATTATAGAAGTATGCACCAATTGATTAAAATGATATTGTATAACAATAACAATAAAAGGACTTACAAAATATTTTGTACATAATTGTATTTTATACATATGTATTTGATACCAACTAATCATAAAAGTCCGCCCTTATTTTATACATTGCAAAAGTATGAATAAACAAATATTAGATTTTTTTTATTTCAATACAAATGAATGTCTGAATGTCCGAAAAACTACCGTCATTTTGTGACATGTCACAGCCGCTCGTGTTTCGGATATCCGTCCGACAGAACTAATTGCCCGGTACGGCCTGCACTGGATTAGTCCGTCGTCGATTTGCAAGAGGGCCTGTTAGCGAACTCCACTCGCTCCACTATTGACGTGGAGAGAAATTGTAGTACCCTGTGGACTCGTAAATGGTGAAATAACGCCTGAATACAATTTATATATATTTTGTTTTTAAACTTTGAATTGAAAACGAAAAATATTGAGATAAATTGCGTTTACGTAATAAAAATCTAGGGACTTTCTACATCTCTACGTAACATGTTATTATAGGTACTAGTAGGTAGGTTACAGGTAAACTAATTATGGACGTCAATTTAGACAACAGTTATTTTCACTATTCTTTAAACATTTGGATAGTCTGTGATTGAAAAGACACACAAAATTTCAATTTTACTTTTATTTAATTTAATTGGTACAGGAGTGCAAATTACAATTTAAGTCAGACTGAAACTAACGATCTCTCTTATTGACTTTCAGCATATAAACTGGAGTCGAAAAAGTTTCGCCAAATTTAACGCTGCAGCCTTTACAGAAATACGTTCCCACAGTGTTTGGTTTTTTCTGTGTTTGGGGTAGCAATAGTAAAGGTTCTATTTTTAGCCTTTTTCAAAAATAGAATCCAATATCACGCATACGAACAAGGCATCTAATGTTATGATTAAGATATTTCCAGAAAAGCAGAGAACTAGAAAAGAGAACTGAACTAAATAAACGGTTTTATAGCGCCATTTTAGGAACCGTTAAGGAGTTCCTTCGTCTGGAGCCAACCCTATAAAAGTATTATCAGGTCATGCATAACATAAAAATTTATTGTCATCGGACTTACTTATTACTATAATATGAAAAATTTCACCTCCGTAGGACGAAAGGAAGAAGTTCTAAATCAGCTTGCAAGATTTGACCCCAGCAAACAGGGCAAGCTAAATAAAACCGTATAAAAAGGATCCCAACACTCTCTAAAATCCTTTCCATTAAAGCTTCAATCGTAAACTAACGAATCTATGGTATTGTTGTCCTAATAATGGTCTAGTTTCGATTTCATTCGAACGATAGTTCTATTTCCGGTAGAATGGACTATTGGAAGTATGCTATGCATTTTAAATTTTCCACTTGTACACTTAATTGTATCGTTTATACATCCACTGGATTGCCAGTCACATGCGAATTGGAAACATTCATTCAGACTAGGTAAATGTTTCACCGATCACGAGTATAAAGTAATATTTGTAGCGAAATATTTTTTACCTATAGGTAATAAGGCTAAAGTGTCTCTAAACTATGTAGAGAAATTTTACAAGTAGAATATAAAATTAATATTTAAATGGCACCCAAGACTAATAAGACAAGCCTTTGTAATTTTTGTCTGTTTATCTACTTTTTGAAAAGTATCTGGAATTGGTGTCTTTAAAATGATGAAGGAGTGTATTTTAACTAGTCTTACAGGTTTTGTTTCATCTCAGTACATAGGTACCTCAAAAGGTTCTGAAGGGAATACCTACCCCAAAAACATAAGGTCTGAGAATGTATTGATTTCAATTATATAAGTATTGTGTCAAGCACGGTAATTATGGAACGCCTAAAGAAATGCATAGCAACTTTGTGATCCAGGTAACAGTTTTATTTGAAAAGTATTATACTTATTGTTAGTATTATTTATTCATATTATGCTGTTTATCGCTTGATGTAGAAACACATCCCATAAGTCCCGTCTGTAATAAAGGTGTCCAAATAAAAGAGATTGAATTGATACGCCACTTTAATTGCATCGCACCGTTTAATAATAAATTTCATTGAATAATTCCAACGTGAAACTATTCAATGTATTTAAAACGGATTATTTCGTTTTGAATTGAATTAAATTGCTAAACTGGGATTAACTTTTACCGAGCTGGTAATATGTTTTTGTTTGGTCTAATTAATTACATGCGAGACATTAGGTTTAATTTAATTCCAATATATTTTAGCTGTATCTACCTATAGTTTAGCTTGTTGGCATACATTATTTTGACATACTTAACAATTCCGCCTTAATAATAACTATATTGGATAGATAGTTTAGAATAATTAGAACTTGATGAATAGATCAAAGTTTCGAAGTAAAAGAGCGGTTTTGGATTCTAGAAATCGAAGTTCTTGGCAGAGAAACTTTGTTAGAGCGGAAATAATAACCTGCCGATGTCGCCAATGCCACTTACAAGTGCTCACAAAAGATTATGGTGGCAATCATTAATAAAATTATCGACTAAACTGTAATTAAACAGATCTCACTAGATTACACTTTCTCTATCTCCAAGAGTTGACGGGTATTAATTTTTAACCGACTTCAAAAAAGGAGGAGGTTCTCAATTCGACTGTATTTTTTTATGTTTGTTACCTCAGAACTTTGGACTGGGCGAACCAATTTTGATGATTCTTTTTTTAATCGAAAGCAGACGCTTGTCATGTGTATCTCACATTTTGAACGAGATCTGACAACTGTGTAGTTTTTGAGACTTTGAAGTCGGTTATTTTTTGTTAGTAAAATATAGATTATGGCAACCGTAATTCGTAATCTTAATATACCTACCTTAGTATAGATAATAAAAAACCTTTTGATCTGTTTAACACTCTATACATTTAAATGCAGAAGTCCTTATTGCCACTTAAAATTCATCAAAGGTTTGTAAAACGAGTAATACTGTAAACATTACAATTGTAAAATCAACACAATAACAAAGAAATTTCAGTTCACATACAGCACGACTTTTCGTTTTGGCTTGATTGACTCGTTTATTTTACGGGCAGAGATAAGCGTGGATTTCACGGGCCTTTTGATTTTCGTACGAATAGGTCCAGTGATGGATTGATTGCCAGCACTCGACACCGCTGTCCGCGTGCTAATTGCTTCACTGCGACTCAATGCGGCGATGACAAATGGTCGATAAGTCGACTTGTCACATACACTCTCGTTTTCTGGATCCCTAATCGTATTTATCAGAAGTGGGAACACATAAGTATTAGAGACACACAACAGAGATGGAAGACATTTATTTGTATTAGAAAAAGTTGTTCCTTTTTTAATTAGAACGGAATATTTATATGCGTTATCATTCTGATTGTTTAGCGAATGTCTCTCTGTCCGACTTGATTTCTTCACTTGCAAGCAGAGTACCATATTAAGGCAACATTGTAATATTTAAGTACATACACTCACGCTTACCATCCCACTTATCATTTACGTAGGTACATCGTTTAGCAGCGTGTCTCTTTAAACTTTCACAATGGCGCGATGATGTTCTTAGAATATTCTGATGAACTCTCAAACACTGCTAAATTGCGACATTGTTGTTTACTATTTGCATAGTTGCATGATAATTCTCATATTCATTACCATCTTTCACTTCCACATAATCATCTGTCCTATTGTTGGTATAGGATTACCATTAAGACATAGTACGTTGTCTGTTTAGTCATAAATCAGTTGTTTTAGAGCACAATCTAATGCTGGCATACTAGGGTCTCGTAAGAGGCGATAAAAGACGGCCCGCTTGGTGGTGCCACTCCAACCAGTCCTCAGCTCTCTAAATAAAGTGGTTGTCATCAGTCGATCTGGGGAACGATTCGACTTTGCGCTCATTTTAGTAAGGCGTGGGTAGAATTAAATGTCTCATCTTAAATAATTTAGATATGCATTTTGCCATGGACCACCCGGGGAGTCAATGTGTTAAATCAGATCCAACTTTTGTTCAGTAAAAATTGCTTCGATGGAAAATATATTTTTCCTCATTGGAGTCCACTTAAGGATGACAAATGACCTAACGTAACCTAAGCAAGATTTGCTTATTGTCGTAACCAATAAATATTAGTCCATAAGTTACATCTTCTCTCTGTAAATATAAACATTGTAGTTTTAAAATGTTATGCTTCGATTAATGCTCCACTGAGCTAATTGCATATCACATTGCTCAATTATTATAAACTTCATAATCCATTTGAGTGAAAGCAAGAGACATAAAGTAGATACGGGCATACTTAACGTTGTGAAGAACCTACATCATTTAATTTACTTCAGACACTGTCAGATAAAATTGTCCATTAGGCTTAATCATTGCAAATGTTCTTAAAGTAAGTTTCAATTAAATAAATTGATTACAAATTGCAATTGATATATTATGAGTACAACCGTGGCTTGTATTGAAACATATCTTTCTGATATTATCCAGTAAATTCCATGTGACGTTCATGATTCTCAGGGGTAGTAGGTACCTATACACTTCTAATATCCTTTTTTTATGAATTGCTAGCGTCCTTTGTTTTATTAGACGAAAAGGTTAACAATAGAGAGACTTCCTAATAATGAAAAACTTGAAACAATTTCATGAATATTTGAATATCACTTATTTTATAATTTCTTTCCACTTTAAAGGTGAGTTTACGAAGAGCAGGTGCGTTGAAAGTTTATATAGATATTGCCTATTAATAATAACTACCTACTTAGGCTGCGCATAATGTACAAGACTTCAGCAAAGATAAGTTAACTGTGTTGTTGAAGTTTGAATATAAACTTCACTCCTTCAAACAATACCTTATAATAGTTACTGGCAAAGAGACGTTTTTGAGTGGTGTAAGTTTATGAGAATTAGCGAGTTCAGAAACCATCATAGAACAAATAATATTTCGACCGCATGAACTTATATAGCCTTATAGGTATAATAAGTTTGCTTCTATACTATAATAAAACTCAAAGGGCAAATTTTCTGTACATTGAATATTTTATAAAAATTTTGATTAGGGGGCACTTCAATAACGTGTTAGAGCACAAAAATATTTTTTTTAGAATTATTGTCTGTCTGTCTGTCTGTTTGTCTGTCCGGGCATCACATGAAAACCTTTGAACGGATTTCGATGAAAATTGGTAAAATTGTTACTAATACTCCGGGTCATATTTTAGGATACTTTTTATCCCGGAAAGTTAAGGTTAAGGTTTCCCCGGGGAACGGGATGAAAGTTTGTATGGAATATTTTTAAAACATCAACCGATTTGATTCAAATTTGCCACAAATGTTTCTTGCTTAAATTGATTAAACATATATTTTTCAGTTTTTCAAAATTTTGCAAAAAAAAAGAAAAAAATACAAATTAATGTGAATATTGCTTATTTTTCAAAACCCGCTCCTGGAGGAATTCAGTATATAAATTACTAAATATAAGTACTTCAATATAAATTCACTGTTTTTTAAATTTCCTTCTGCAAGAGGTACAAATAAGGTAAAACATAATTTCCGTATGCGAAGCTGCGGGCAACAGCTAGTCTTCAATAAATTTAATCCAGGATCACTGGCTGATTTTGGTATTATTCCAGTGTACACCTAGGGCTAAAAAGGTACTCCTTATGACATGTGACAAAAATGACCATGTATCCAAGTAAGGTTTGTTTGTGATTCGTTCATTGAGCATGTACTATTAGATACCCTCTATAAAGTAAAAGTATATTAAAAAGGGACATAATTTTTATCCATAATATGAAATAAGTAGACGCTATACGATCTGATAATTAACTTGTAGATACATTGAATTTTTATTATTATTTCTTTATTTAAATTTCCACACTTTTTAAATCGTTATCGTCTCTTGTCGTCTCTGCCTTTTATTTGTAAGTCGCTGATCCTATTCCACCACTATCCGCTGGGGCTGAGCCGCTAAAAGCATGTTGTCGTCTCCAATTTGGACCCACTGTCACACAGCACTCCGAGTCTGCAACCGTTGATATAATTTGCCCTTGCGTCTTAGTTCTCTATGAAATATACAAAGAGTCGTGGTGACGTAGACGGATGAGTATGTTTATAACTTTACAGAGAGTACGTAGTTACTTAAGTTATTTTTGTTATTTTAAAGAAAGTACAATGTTATCCTATCTAGTGTTTGATATCTATAATGAATGAATGAATGAATTTATTTGTTGTAAGCGTAGTGAATTAATAAGCCTATTCCCTCGTGACATGAAGACACAATATTATTTACGGTATGTTATTTTATTTCATTTTAAGAAAATAATTTCACCTACCTAATACACGACTTAAAGTATATATTACACATTAAGTAATATTAGACATATCTTTAGAAATATTAAAATACGTTTACCTGTCTACCATATTACTAGATATAAATGAAATGAACCGCCAATGAATCAACAAATATTAATATGTAACTAACTCTTACTTAGGACATTATAATAAGTTACCACTTATCATACAATTTAAAAATACAATATAACTTATCATAATTATGGTTCTAGTGACTGACGGGAAGTGACATTATGAACATAATAATTTAATTGTTCCGCTATTGATTAACTTTAAAACCAAGTGATAAGGCAATCCAAGTTTAACAATCAGATAAACAATAGTTATAAACAGATATAATGAAAGCGAAATGCTATGTCGGTTTGTAATAGAACGCTGCCTTTGTGGAATGGTATCATATTTCCATAATATTGTTTACTGCACCAACAAAGTTGACACTTAGTATACGTATGTATACAAGTTAAAAAAAACTTGAGACATTTACATTACAATATGGTTAGAAAAGCTGTTATAAACTAAATGGAAACTTGCGTTACTAAAGGCAATGTTTAAATTCGAAAAACCAAGCAAATGAACCCATGTAAAAAATATTAATAAATAAAACAAATAGAGTTCATTAATTATGTATTAAATACAAATCAATAAATAGTCGAATAATGACGTGGAATTAGATTTATAAAGACATTATGATAACTTAGTAATTCGTAGACGAGAAATCTGATATCAAGTGCGCTGATAATAATATGAAAGTGAAATCATCTTCGCTAATTACAGTCACGCGATATGGCTATTACCTATTTGTATTTTTGTATAACATATATCTCTAAAGCACATTAAGGATATAAATACTCTTATTTACCTACAGAAAGAAGTTTCCGCACAAAACAGAATTATATGCCCTTAAAAATATAAAGCCATACGGGACAAGAGTAACTTGTATTCTAGATTTAACGTCACTTCTACAAACTGTTTCTTCCTGGATTTTTCTTAAAACGTTATCTTTCACGTGTACTCAAGGTTTCGCCATTTACAACGGTCAAAGAAAAGTAACCGAATAATTATACAGTTGACTAAGACTAAATATTGTCCTACGTTGCACTAACTAAAAGGTACCATTGCCAAAATCTGAAGAAACTCTTTTGCAGTCTATAATACTCGTTGAGGACTTAAAAGGAAAGATCTATGAGTATATCTCAATATCGTAGTCGAGAGGTTTCCCCTTTTCACTCTTCAATTTAATGTTGACGTATGTGAATCCTATTCCGCCCACAAGAATGTTGGCTGTGGAGTTCGAATTCAAATTGTCGCGGATCTTGATGCCCTGTAAATAACGATACAATTATTTTGTGGTAGTTTGTAGTTATCAGTGGTGTCTATGCAGTTCATGTAATTTTTAACCGACTTCGAAAAAGGAGGAGGTATTCAATTCAACTGTATTTTTTTATGTTTGTTACCTCAGAAATTTCGACTGTCGATTTCAACAAAAATCGATTTTGATGATTCTTTTTTCAATCGAAAGCTGGTGTTTGTCATGTGGTCCCACTTCAATTTTGGCGACATCTGATGAGTAGTTTTGAGTTGTCCCTAATTTACTTAATTTTCGGTTATTTTTGTCAAGAATTATATGTAATATATTTTTATTCACAAGAGTTCAGACAGACTTGGTATCATTTCAAAGTTTTTGCATCACGTGATTATTTCCAGATAGGTAGAGCACAATGTAGTTATCATGGTGGTTTGATTTGCCCTTTTTTATTAATAGTAATACTATAAAATGTATCAAGTATTTCTTGAAAACTATGAAGTAATACATACAGTCGGTGAGTCAATTTCATTAAAAATGTTTCCTCTTACTGTCTTCGAAACAAGAATATTTCAGAACTGTCTGGGGAAATTATTAAAGCAATGGGTACGAGACAAGATGACTATTGTGAGTATTGTTTTGATGGCAGAAAAAGTTAGCATTGCATAATAAATATAAAAATACGTTAATAAAATGTTGTATTCAAACAAAAGTAGTTAAAAGGCTTCTAAAAGCTTGGGTAGTATATTTTATAGTAGAAAGAGTTTTAGAAAAATATTTTGAAATTATCACAGAATTCTGAATTAAAATATAAAACAATGTGTGTAATAATTTCAATATTAAAAATTATACTCACGCGTATGACACTTAATTCCGGGCTGCTAAAGAAGATGTACTTGGTTCTTCTCGACCAAGAAATTGGTTGATACTGGGCAACGGTATGATACAAAAGTTTGGCATTGCTGGTCGTATCACCGATAATAAGATCATTGCAGCTCACTATCACAACACTGGCCGCAAAGAAAAGAATAATTGTTTTTAAATACATCTTGATTCGAAATTTAAATTTAATGATACAACGGCTGGAACATTTATTTCGGCGCGCGTGATACGCTCAACAAAGTGTGAATCAACTGATTCAGATAATGTATGTGTATTAACTAAACAACTCGATACGAATGACTAGATATGGTTAGAAACGGTTATTACCCCTAAAACAGTCACTACTTTTTATTTCAAACGAAAGTTACGGAGTCAGTGGCCGTGAAATATAGTCAAATCGTTGCCAGTATCAATACTGATAGGTGTTGAACAGTTGCTCGTTAATTGTAGTTTTCATTACAGAATTGGACAGTGTACTTTTCAATCAGATGTATTTAACTGACTGCAATTATTCCTATTATTAACAATCCCTTTGCTATTAACTATAATATCATCTATTCGTTAGTTATAGAAAACAATTCCTTCGATCCCATTAAATTATTATCCCATTTTTAAAGTTAGTCTAAGTAGGTATATCCTTATAACAGTTCCGCTTGTTTCAAAGGATAAGTGCACTGAAGTTTTATGTTATATCTGATGTGCTCCTATGCTTGCTTTAAGAAATCTTGACCGAAGAACATCAATTTCGCTTAATTGGAAGAGCAGCGTCGCCGTTCGGCGCCGGTGCAATAAATGCAATAACGATCAATCGTGGGGCTTATCCGCATTTATTGAGGTTGTTTACAATGCATGTTCTAGTTGGAAGATTGGATATATAGCATAGAATTAAAACCGTTATACTGTTCTTCCGCAATGTAGGATATTAATTGGAAATACCTACGTAGAGTCGGACTACTCATGTGTATTCTAAAAATTAAAAACTATTTAGTAATAATGACGTTACGATGCGTGACTATTAGTTACTAATACGTATTCTTTACAAATAATAAGGGTACCGAGTACCCTTTTATTCTCATAGCATTTAAGTTTAAAGTTTTTGAAATAAGCTTTTGGTGAAATAAAATTAAAATCTTTTATTTCATAGATATTTCTCGGTATGAATATAAATTAACTGTGACAATTTTGACATTCTTAAATTAATAAAAATGGACAGTACACTTAATTGTAATTACTTACAAAAACACAAAGAGCGCATAAAATTACGGTCAATCGTCAACAAAACAGAGCAAAGTTATGTTAATCTTCAGCCTCAAAACCAACTAATATCTATTCTCTTACCCCTCGTTTACATTCAGCCCCTACCGCTGCTCCTCGCGCTGTCGGCAATAATCCCCTTGATACTGCCGTGGCAGGATCGAGAGAAGTGTAGTGTTTACATACTGCCCTACCACTCACATCGCTTTCGACTTTCGGCAATGGCAGACGTCGAAATATTACTGCGACGGAGCTGAATGCAGTGTTGCCAATGAAAATTTTTGGAAGGCCGTGTACATTATGGGCGCCATTGACGATGCGATCGATCGGTGCGATCCGTCGTTGCCGACCGATCGCACCGACGGATCGGTAGTGTATGTTACCGCTATGAGTGGCACTTTTGAACCGATCGATCGGTGCGATCGATCGATCGCATCGTCAATGGAGCCCATTAGATAAAAAAGCCGTGTTTATATGGGAAAGGATCAAGTGTGGGCCGTAGCAATCCAATTACGCCAATATATACCATCGGTTCAGCGCTCGAACTAAAAAAAAGGTCATCGGCAGTGAATTTGATGCCCACAAAACGAGTAATACTTTTCATTAGCCTACATTAACATCAATATAAGCCTGGTGGCGCTGTTTTAAGGGTTTAACATTCGTTAAATGTTTGCAAAACAATAAATAAAATTGACTTTGTGAAAATTTGCGATAAGCCGTAGAATTTGCTACGGCAATAGGGTTCCAGCCGTAGCCCGTAGATTTTGTGATTTTTTGGCCTGAAAGCCGTAGAACACGGTAATTGCCGTAGCATTGGCAACACTTGCTGAAAAACCGCTCTTTTGGGGAGCGCCGGGCAGCGCGAGTAGCAGTGGTAGGAGCATGAGAAGTATCGTGTTCACATACTCGTCCTGCCCACTTCCCTACCTACTTTCCTGCTCAAATGAGCTGAATGTAAACGAGGTATTAGGTTCAACAAGAAGCTGTGTTCACGTATCACGGAGGCAGTTATCGCGGTGACGAGCAACAAATTATAGCGGAGCGGAGACGCCGCGAGCCGCGACTGCGCTTATCTCCACCGCGTCGCGTGACTGTCACGTGCCTTTAACCCTCCAAGGCTGGTATTACATGTTTTCGTGTCACTATATTCCCTATTTAGCTTACAATTTCTACTATGTATAATTATGGTCTGTTTTCCAGACGAGACTTAGATATTTAGTAACTTAGCACTACTTTTTATTTAAATATTTGTTTGAACTAGTTAAGATTAGATTAATAGTTAGAACTGTACGTTAGTTTACCAAATAGGACTGGTCTAAAAAATGAACAAGTTAGGAAGTTAGTCTATTTAGGAAATTTAAGAAAAAGTAAATTATAAGTATCTGTTACTAAGCTCTGACGAAGGCTGCAGTTTTGTGTGTGGGAAAGTGCTGAAGTAGATATTTGTAAAGGTTTTTATTTATACACTTGGCACTAGTGGCTACATTATACATATTACGGATTCAAAAAATAAGTATATTTTATTTGTGGAGACGTAAAGGAGTAGGTATATTGCGGTATGTGAAATATACGAAACAAATCTGAATTATAACAATGTTCTGACTATATTTATATATCTTCGTTTCATTAAAACTTGGTTGAAACTTACTTATAAGAAATTAAATTATAAGAAGTAAGAAGAAATAAGAAGAAATAATAAAATACCTAGCTTAAATTTTACGTATCTACCTAACAATACTTCTCGAGTAGATAATATCGTTTAAAAACACAGTAAAAACAAAAAGACATAGCAAACGTCGAAGTTCAAATACCCCATACGTAATACGACCGATTGCTTTGGATGCGATAATAAAGCTGACACCACACCCCACAAACACAGGGGTAGGTATTAGTATCATGCGTTATCGGACTCCAGCAGTTTTTACACATGCAGCACAAAAGTAATGCCAACGCTTTATAACAAGTATTAATCGACAAAAGATACGTGTTTACATGCGAAAGTATGTTTTTTATACGAAAAATATCCTTATTTCAAATAATGGTATTTTTTGGGCTTCTTTGTAACTTTTTACCCGATGTTGTGTGAGCATCATGTGTGGAATGTGCATTATGCTGTATTAGGTATGCCCTAAATTGTAACCTCCTTTATGCTAATAAATATTTGTATCACACTCCTTACTAAAGTACTGCTTTATCTTTATGACCAATTGTTAGGATAGTATCTTTAATGGTATAATTATGCATATGGATCAACCAAATCTCAATATCAGATTTACATAATTAACGCCGATTCAGCCATAGTCAGTATGTAATCCCTTTTTAGAAAATATCAATCTAAGGCATTTGAATAATAACATTTGTATCCCTGAATAAAAAAAGTGCAGTGTTTCTTACTAATTCGTTATAATATTATCTCGTTTTATTTTATTTCTCAATTTAATTTACCGAATTTGTTTGGAACGCGGTACCAACATAGCGTCGACGCCAGCCCTCCTCTTTACCAGAGACTAACAACGCCCCCCATAAAATAACGGAGTAGATTGTTTCCAACTTTGCCGGAAGACACGGAATGGATGGACTAATACCCGGGCCCCTCAACCGACCCTCACATAAAATAGAAAATGCTTTCGGGTGCGATTTCCGTCGGATTCCTATTGTCTGCCTCGGTGCGTGCAACCCTTCACGACCAAACAGGAATTTATTCAAAGGTATGATTTATACGGTTAAATTAAATTCGGTTTAAAATGCTCAGATATTTTTTTTTTTGCTTCTCAGAAACTAGTAATTTTTGTGCTAGTACTTTACTTCTTTTTATAACTTTACGAATCTTCAGTGTTCTCCATCAAGTTTAGGATTAGGATAGCACCAATGATATTATAATGTAAAAAAGATGTAGATATGTCACTAGCGCGCCGACGATGAAGAGCGTAAGAACCGGCGGCAACTGACCGTTCTGCCCGTAGTCGCTCTGTTGTTGTTGTCTGCAGTGCTTGACATTTGACATTAAAATGCCTTCGTGTATCATTGGATATTCAATATCATTGGATAGCACTAGGATTATCTGTGTCGCGGGTTCCGTGCGCAACACACAAAGACAATAATACGCACGTCCAGACCGAGAACCAAAATTCAAACTCATTCAAACTGTCTCGCTGGGAATCAAACCCTTCGAACGGTGATCTGGCATAGTAACCATTACACGCGGGTCGCCATGAAATACAAAACAAAGCTTTGCTTGTATGAAGTCTATTTAAAGATTCTATAATAGCTGAATTGCGTGTGTAAAGAAGTTTACACCGACAGGATAACGCGAAATAGACAATGCACACTTTAGAATGGATGGTGTGTGAATAACGCGTTTGTTATAAAGTGTTTACGTAGTGCTCATATTGCTGTAATCCCATTGCCATATCTAAAGCATGATGACATATTTCCGATTTATAGGGTTAAAATGTTGCATTATTAATGTATTTTTTTGTAATTTATTGCTTGACTACCACCCACCTGATGGTAAGACCGCGACGTAGTCATGGGTGGTAAAACGCACAAACTTAGTAAAAGCCTATTCACTCTTGTCTTGAAGACACTTACATTATAATCGAGCGGAAACACCGACGCGGGCAATTTATTCCAATCCTTCGCTGTACGCATAATAAATGATGAAGCGAAGCGCGTCATCCGTACAGGGGGATGTTAATGTATTTATTTGCATTAGGTACATATGCTTTAGATATTGACGTATGTTATTTAAAACTTTAAATTTAATTTTCTATCTGTATCTGTATTTTCTAGCTGTAATACCTCGTTTACATTCAGCTCATTTGAGCAGGAAAGTAGGTAGGGAAGTGGGCAGGACGAGTATGTGAACACGATACTTCTCATGCTCCTACCACTGCTACTCGCGCTGCCCGGCGCTCCCCAAAAGAGCGGTTTTTCAGCCAGTGTTGCCAATGCTACGGCAATTACCGTGTTCTACGGCTTTCAGGCCAAAAAATCACAAAATCTACGGGCTACGGCTGGAACCCTATTGCCGTAGCAAATTCTACGGCTGTTCGCAAATTTTAACAAAGTCAATTTTATTTATTGTTTTGCAAACATTTAACGAATGTTAAACCCTTAAAACAGCGCCACCAGGCTTATATTGATGTTAATGTAGGCTAATGAAAAGTATTACTCGTTTTGTGGGCATCAAATTCACTGCCGATGACCTTTTTTTTTAGTTCGAGTGCTGAACCGATGGTATATATTGGCGTAATTGGATTGCTACGGCCCACACTTGATCCTTTCCCATATAAACACGGCTTTTTTATCTAATGGGCTCCATTGACGATGCGATCGATCGCACCGATCGATCGGTTCAAAAGTGCCACTCATAGCGGTAACATACACTACCGATCCGTCGGTGCGATCGGTTGGCAACGACGGATCGCACCGATCGATCGCATCGTCAATGGCGCCCATAATGTACACGGCCTTCCAAAAATTTTCATTGGCAACACTGCATTCAGCTCCGTCGCAGTAATATTTCGACGTCTGCCAATTCTGCCATTGCCGAAAGTCGAAAGCGATGTGAGTGGTAGGGCAGTATGTAAACACTACACTTCTCTCGATCCTGCCACGGCAGTATCAAGGGGATTATTGCCGACAGCGCGAGGAGCAGCGGTAGGGGCTGAATGTAAACGAGGTGTTAGTAATGAATACTAAAGGTATTTACAGTAACGACATTTTTTTTTAATTTGATTTTAGCCAACAGTCCTAAGAGGACACGGTGCCTCCGGGAATGGGGTACCTACTCAGGGAATAAGTCTGAGTAAGTAATCCAAAATATTGTAAATAACTTTACTATCAGACATTCGGGAGAAAAATAACACAAATCTACAAATCATACTTAATGTGTATTTCGTATATTTGCTTTTGATAATAACTAATAAATATCGAATAATTATTATGATTCCTCTCCCTACTAAAATATCTCAAGCGTAGCTTATCTAAATACGCCATTCCTAAATCCTATCGGTAATACCATAAGTATCTATTCTATAGCAGTAATTATTGAGAGCGTTTTGGGACTCCGCGTCAAGATAATGTTATCATGATACAATTTGTGAAAATTACACGTCTCATTGAATGGGAATGAAATGTGAGTGTTTTAAATGTGAGCAGTAGTTATTATACTTACCCACATTAAACGATTCCCATTAAAATTTTTATTAGAATTTTCAGACATCTTTTTCCTTAGGTATATTGAAGAAATAAAACTGAAGGATAAACAATTATTAAAACTTTTTATCAAACATTTAATAATAAACATCTTTATTGCAATTTTAAATCAATTATTTTAGGTCATACATAATATACGTACCTACATATTTTTTTAATTAACTATTTTTGTATTGGTATTTATTTAACTTAGTTGATGTATTGTCACTAATTGATACAAAATAATATTATTCGATTGACTTCGCGGTAGGCTGGGGTAAAAGGTCATGGCAATAACCCGTCAAATACATTATCAATGGTAAGTATAATAAATTAATTTAATGGCTGAAGCTTCCATTTTAATTGATTTGGTATGCAATTAATGACGAGACGAGATTTATTTTATTGGTTCCGTTTGAACAGTATCTAGTTCAACAGCAATGTTGCTTGTATGAGTTGATTATAAAATGCTCTGTAAAATATAAAGTAAGCAATAATAACATGCCTGTCAATGGACCTATATAAGTAATTAAGTATAAATTATTTGCAAATAAATAACTACTTATTGTTATTACAAAAACTATTAATACTCATACTATATGTGTTCGACATTTCTTTAGCATTTATACTTAGCTGTCTTTTGTTTTTATTTTACTTTACATTTTTTGTTAAGTTATCTGTAGTATACATTTAGTCGTGACGTTAAAAAAGCTACTAAAAAACGTTGCATTCGCCATTTCTTCTCCTGTATTGGAGCACCTTTCCTAAATGGTGGAAGAAGAAAAAATTACATGCAGAAATGTATCAGTGATATAAATTATTTTGAATTTTGAAGTTTTCGCGGGCACTTAGTAGGTACCATTTTAAATGTAAACTCACGATTCGTATACTATTCTACAGATATTTCGACCCAATTACATGGTTCACGCTAACCGTGACATAAAGTCAGTCTTGTTTACATCTAAGATACATACATCTGATAGACACTTCAAAAATAGGAAAACTACTATGTAGTAACCTATAAGAGCTCATTGCAACAAAGCGAGACGTGTCACTTCCTGCCCATACTTCAACGGATTTATGTCGAGATGCTGAATCACTTTGGCTCCATCCCAATAGTGTCAACTGTTAATAGACAGCACACGTGCTGAGATTTAATGCTGCTCTCCACGAAACAAACACTAACTTTTTTTTTACTTTGACGAATAACAATAATCCTTCTACGTTATTATCTACTATTCATATTGCACATTTGTTTATTCATTACTGTTAAAATGTTCATCACTCTTTAGTTATATTGTGGGTGTTTTAACTATAAAACAACCGATAATGTATACTTACCTAATCAAAACTGTAGTAGAAACGTAATGAAGTTCATAAAAATTCATCATTAATCTTTAACAAATTTTGGTACGCTATATCAAGGGAGATATCTGCGTTTGTTAACTATCTAAAACACCTAAGTAAGATGCTATAAAATGACGATGATTGATATAGCATAGAATTACATGCATGTGTTTCATGTTAGTTATATAAGATTACTAAGAAGATAAACTAAGATTAAAAATTAAACCTACTCTACTTAAAACGCGGTCTAAAAAGTACGTTAATGTACATCTGAGATGTACCTACTAATTAAAGCTCTTTAATTTGAGACTCAACGAGGCAATTTGGTTTGAGCTTAAGATAGATGGACTCCCTTACATT
This sequence comes from Thymelicus sylvestris, assembly GCA_911387775.1. Classification (NCBI taxonomy): domain Eukaryota; kingdom Metazoa; phylum Arthropoda; class Insecta; order Lepidoptera; family Hesperiidae; genus Thymelicus; species Thymelicus sylvestris. The sequence continues at coordinate 7,287,286 of OU426896.1, read as the reverse complement.
ACACCCCTTCATTTGACTTCGTCGTAGTCGGGTAAAAATTAAAACAAAAAAGTACCAGATTACGTTACAAATATTATGTTTTCTCATTTCTTCTCGCATTTATTCTCTTGAAAGGATTTTTCATGATTAATTTTCAAGAGCAGCCTGTCAGCCCCATTTGTCGGCAGACTGCCCCAACAAAAATGAGGATTAGCGTCTAATCCTAGATGGCGTTAGGATCTTATTTCCTGAACGTCGAGGGAGTTTTCTTTGTTCAATAAGCCGGGTTTGTTTTGTTTGTGTTTATACTATTGTTAGTGACACTGGATAGATTTGTCCGTTCAATAGCACGTCTTTGAATTGAGTGGCTTCTAGATTTTGTTAATGCTCTTCTGTTTGGCTGTTTAACAACTTTGGCTAAAGAAATCTGTTTAAATAAAGGCACATTTACATACAGACCTCGGGAAATTATAGGTTTAAAGTTATTGCTTTTGATTGAGGATTTAAGGATCCATATTATGTTGGTTAACTTAAGACTTTTTTGCTTATCGGTCTCCCCAAAATATTGCGGGTTCCATGACGAGGTATATTTATGGAAATAGATAGAATTAATTTTCCACAGGTCACGTAATGTGAATGTCAAATAATAGCATTACAGATTCTAGAATTAGATACAAAAAACTAGAGCACTAGAATTCAATACAAGATGAAATATCTATCCAAATAAAGTAATTAAAAGACCTGCAGTGAAGGCTAAGTTATTTATTACAAAAACCCGGCGCAAGAAATCTTCTTGCTATAAAATGCTTTTTACTCCCACTAAACACAACGTGTGTAGCTTTACTGCCTCGAACAGTGGATACGTGTACAAGCGAACGACTTAATTAGTAAATTAAAATAGAGAACAGGGCATGAAGATTTAAACAGCAACTAAAGAGACAATTACAGTTGAATAATGTTTTTACTACTCTTCAGTTACTTCAAATTCCTTTACGGTTTCTCGAAGGAAAATAAATTGTACTCAATGCATTAAATTCAACGACTTTGAGTTTTAACTAAAATTCTACGAGGTGAATGAAGCATTTCTATGTGCGTTAAAAAATAGTGCTCAAATAAAATAAGGTTACAGTTCACAGAATATTATAGGTGTATTAAAGTTATTTTTTCATACGTCCTTTGTACTGCAGGCATATTTCTATACAAAGATATTTTACTTTTTATTTCCATGAATAAATCAGGAAATATTATAAACACTTACAAGTTTATCTCCCCAACACACGATACGTGTAATGGGAATAAATTGAAAGATATTTGTTTCTCCTCCTTCATTATTAATGCATCCTTTTTATCTTCTCGTGTCTTAATTGATTTGTCGCTGGAAGGATACGTATCGCTGCTCCTCAATTACGTGTGGACCGGCTCGTGTTGCTATCGCAAATGTCCGTTTTATTTATGGTCCGCCAATTGATTGAATTAGTGGCCTCTGGTGCGATATACGGACTTGTTTAGAGCACTGAGCAGATTAGAATTTAGTACTGGCGCCCCATAACCGCAGCTCAGTTGTCTCGAAGATCTAACTAATAATTAATTAGCATTAAGTCCGAGAATTGTACCTCTCTTTTTAACTGACTTCAAAAAAAGGAGGAGGTTCTCAATTCGACTGTATTTTTTTTTAATGTTTGTTACCTCAGAACTTTGGACTGGGCGAACCGATTTTGATGATTCTTTTTTTAATCGAAAGCTGGTGGTGGTCCCACATAAATTTTATTGAGATCTGACAATGGCATACATTAGAAAACCACATAAGTCGTAAATTTGTGTTAAGATGTGCGCGACAAATTGACGAATAACTCAATATCACGCCAACCGATTTCGATGATTCTTTTTTTAATCGAAAGCAGGTGCTTTTCATGTAGTCCCACATAAATTTGAACGAGATCTGACAAGTAGTTTTTGAGAATTTGAAGTCGGTTATTTTTTGTTAGTAAAATTTCGATTATGGTTCAATAATGATTAAATAAAACAACGCAGAACGTAAAGTAGAACGGATTTAAAACGACATAGCGGGAATAGGACAAGTGTCCAACCAAAAATGTGTCAAAACATAAGCATGAGTTGATTTTACACTATAAATGGGTTTGGCCTGATTCTTCAGATTTACTTAGATGTCCCTTAAAAATTACACATCAAACATATAAAATAGAAAGCGAACTCTAACTATACAAAGTCTATAATTTTGTTACTGATTCACAAAACCTACCTATCCCTTCGAAATACATCTATCAAAGTCACGCTTATCTGCAGTTAGCACGTGCCGGCGATCTGTATCGCTGAGCTTCACCTGTCGCGACGGAGACTACGTGCCGTATGGACACTACCTTGCACTATCGTTTGGTAGATTTGCAAGTTTATTTAGTGGAAAAACTTAGCTGAGAGAAAAGTCGTAGAAATAGGGTTTCAAATACCAAAGTCTAATAATGTTTTCGTTCGAATTACAACTGGTAACTGTGTTTTAGTACATCATGGATATTAAAACTATGTATCGAAAAATAGGTACTATTTCGACATAAGTAAGTTTATGTTGCTAGTTGCCATGCTACACACGTTATAAGAAATCCTAGGTATATGAACGTGTGAAGTTTGAGGCAAAATATTTCATATAGGTCAAGTATGCGAATGGGTGTTCAAGTAATACCTACCTAACCAGAAGTAAATTTTTGTGTAAATAGTCAATCGAAAATTAGTTTACACATTTTAGACTGATTAGAAATAAAAATAACTTGGTTTGTCACACTAGAGCTAATTAATGAACCATTTAATAACAACAATATTGTTATGACACGCCTAATTGGCTAGCTTAGCCAACGTAACGGTGCCTCGTTCTACCAAGTGAATACAGACTAGAATTCTGTTTCATGAATATTTCAACGGGACGGAGTTAATGAAGGAAGCCTCCTTTGTCCCGAAGTGATAGGTTGATTACGTAGACCTGACGAGGGACTCTATTTCGCTACGTAACATTACAAGATTCGGCTTGAGATAACGTTAATTAAATATCCGAGGTTAATGTAATCAGATGGGAGATGAGATAGGTGACATCTGTACGTTTTGTAGAGATGTTTCCCATTTCAGTTTTAAGGTTTGTTTATGGGTGGAAAAAGCAAAATGTATTCTGTAGCAGTTCAGTTAGAAGCTATTGGAATTATTAGATCTCAAACAAATCTCAATAAGAATACAAAACAATTAATTTAAATTAATAAAATTGATTTCTCAATACACCAATATTATACGTTTTGTTTTGTTCTATAACATTTTCGTTCGTTTATACCTTTCATTTGAATTTTGCAGAGGAATTGATTTAATATGTATTGCGTGAATGCGTGCTATAAAAAAATATCTAACTACAATGCCCTAGTAACAAATTAGATAAAAGGACTGTGATAACATCAAAATAGAAAGACTAATTAAATTTAATTTAGGGAATAACAGCAGTAATAGTCGAACACAAATGTTATTATTACAATTTTATTACGCCCCAACTCTGAATCACTAACGGTTATTTTAATCGCTCCTTAGTAAAGAATCACCATACAAATTCTATGCTAAGTAGCGATTTAAGTAACCGTTAGTGACTCTGAGTTGGGATGTTAGTCAATTAATAATAAAGTCATCTATTACTAATACATATTATAAAGAGGAAAGATTTGATTGTTTGTTTGCATTGGCATTGAATAGGCTCCAAAACTACTGAACCGATTTGAAAAATACTTTCACTGTTGGGAAGCTACACTATCCCCGGGTAACATAGGCTATATTATATTTTCGAAAAAATTAGGGATCCGTAATAAAGCTCCAATAATGTAACCCAAGGTGTAAATAGGAAAACCGAAGCAAAGCGAGGGCAGTTACTCGTTATTAATAAAGCACAATGCTTACGATAGGCGGTCTAATCGTCGAACGGGAACAATTAGATATATCACCACGTAACTCTGACAAAAATGAATAGATTGATTTTAGTCGTATGTGTTATACAAAAGACAGATATTTATGTACGTGCTTCACCAGTACAATTGACACGTTCAAACGAGCACGTGTGCGGAAATTATTACCGCACGAGCCATCTGCTTTGGACAATTTAGCTTTACTAAACTATAGAAAGATAATATCTCTAATAGTAAAGCAATCCTGTGTCTATATGACTAACATGACGACAAAGGCAAGAACATGGATACTAATAATAACAGTATTATTTAGTTTTATGTTTCGAGAATAAATTTCAAAATTGTTCGTAAATCGGATTTCTTAAATGAAAGACAGAAAAAAGAATAAAAACGCGGTTCACCACAAGGCATGTGTGTAATATTTTTATTGTCCTTGTCTATTTTCTAATATTTTTATATTCGTCGTATTTTTATGTTCAAATTTAATACTCGTCTTCAAATTATTAAGTAGAATCAAGTCGAATTTTAGCAAAAGGTACGTAGCAATATGCGGTATGTTCATAATTAACACGATCTAACTGATACGTGTGCGGAATATTACTTTAGTTTATAATGTAGAGCAGTATGCTTGTATGTTAATTTTATCACATAAAGTGTCTACTAATTATACTTATTAGCGGCTCTACTTTATCCATGAGTCCAACTCCAAACATAACATATTATAGACGTTACGTCATAAACGAACAGATAGGGTTATTACCCTAGAAAAAGAAGGTAAACGTTATTACGTTTACCTTCTTTTGAGTCGATTGGCTCTGTAGCTGTGAATATTTGGAACTCCTTGGGAGTTTCTTGCCAATTTTTCTACTGGGATCAATTACCGTAGGAAGTGGTTGAAACGATGGCGTAGTTGGACTTTCAAAAAGAGTTTGTAATAAGACTTTGACCAGTTTTGATAGATTTAGTAATTAGTCTTAAGATATTTTAATATAAAAAACATTATTAAAAAAAACTGATACACAAAACTGTGATAATTTTAATGTCTTATTTGTTTAGTTAAAAATAATGTATGATAACTACATACTGCAAAATGCAAATTGATTGGAAGAATCTTTTATGAGAAATTTATTTCAACAGAAAAATGTTAGTTTCGTAGCATCGTCGTAGCTATTTCTAGTGTAACCGACGGATACATACAAATATGACTAATTATATCCTACTCCTGTGTGGTCTCATAAAATAGGCCGTAATGCATTTTAGGAAGGAAGCAACGCATCAATAACCGCATTAATAAACAAGGCATTGTCTCCGAACGTAAGAACCATTTGCTAATCCTCAGCGCGACATAAAGCTCAGTTCGCAAAAGCTCGCTTACTGAGTCGGCGCGAAATGACATCGAGAGTGGGGGGGCAGTGCCCTTCAGGATAGCAAACGGGGTGGGTGTATTCGAACGCGCTCCGTATACATCGCGATGTCGCATTAAACTATTCGCACTGTTTATATTTTGCCAAAATGAGTCTATGCAATTTTTATACCAGTTATTTTGTGTTGGTTGTCTAGATGCTAAGTGACTATGTGGGAGAGTGCAAAGTGACGGTAATCAGTAGTGTCAAGCATGGTCGCGGGACCAATTAACAGATATAAAGCAAACAACCAGTTGAAGACTGTTTTAATTTTGTTTTTATTATCATTGCCACACGCAAAAGGTAAGTGATTTTATTCTCAGCGTTCTTTCTTGTTTTTGTCAAATAACGAAGCCGACGGCGTAATGAAGTGAAATTGATAATACTGTAAAACAAAGATAATTTACTTCGTCCATAATGCGGTAAGATATCGGTTTGAGGTCATTAACTTTTTGCTTCAAACAATTTTTTAGGAAACAAATTTCATTAAAATTTAAATTGTACTGCACTGTTATTATCATGATAATAAAACATGTTTATTTTATTTTATTACAATCGAGATTTTGATAAATATTAACCGGAAATTAGACTTCGTGGTGTGCAATGTCTGCACATTGTTATTATTATTAAAAATAATTTTGTTTTGGTTTCAAACAAAACTAATCTAATAGGACATCTTGTTTTATTATTAGGAAGTAATAACATTGTTTTTTAATAAGTCAATATGGCAAAATTATTCAACAATCTAATAATACCAATAAAGGGTAAGATGACAATTCTATTATAATTTAAAAAAAAGCGACTTTAAAGCAAATTATATGTAAGCAAATAATCAAATTTAAAACAAAATAAGGATCATTGTTGCATGCGATCCGTTGGATGCGATGTAATGCGGAAGCTTTCAATAACGTTTTAAATCGTTTGATAGTACTGTGGTTGGGCTATCAATTGTTTTATTACCACAGAATTCCGGATATGAATGATTTATGTGTACATTATATCGGTCTTGTGAAGGCGTCACAACCATGTGTGAGTACTCGATATTATATAGAGTAGGAAAATGAATAGATGACACGAAAGTTTAATATCCTAAGTAAATCACTTGCTTGGGTGAAGGAGAAGGAAAACATCGTGAGGGAACCTAACAGATATTGCATAATGCCTTTAAGGATGTGCGAAGTTTGTCACTTGGCTCAGCCTCACAGTGTTTCTTGTTACACATTGTGAGAAAAGACCCGAGCCTAGCAATGTTTGATTGTTATTTGCGACCATCATGATAATGATGATGTTTGAGTTATCAAACCAAATAAGTTTGGTTTAGCAAACCTTAATAAAGTTTGGGTTATCCAAATAAACGCATACCTAATATAGCCAACATAGCTACATTGATTTATATCTATGGTTGTAGATTTAAATAAAATTGCTGAAACCAATTTCATAATCCTGTTTGATTCTATCCTAGCCCAAAGCCGGGCGCCCCGTATTAAGGAGCATCCAGCAGACACCATAGTGGGCAGGAGTGAACCTGCAACTCTCCGGTGTGTAGCTGAAGGCAAACCGAAACCTACCATCCAGTGGTACAAGGATGGTGCCCCGGTTACACAGACTGACCACCCACACCGTGTGCTACTTGAAGATGGGTTACTATTTCTCAGGTAGGTAGGGTTCTTTGAGTTTAATTTAAGGAGAAAAATATGCATAGGATATATTTTGTTTTATTATCTATAGTAAAAATATATTGTCTATAGTAAAAAAAAGACTAATAGAGGATCAGATTAGCTATGGTTAGGTAGCCCGTCAGGAGCTTACTTGATCCCGACAGTTTATGGAGATGTGTAACACAACATCATCGATAGCGTGACTGAGAAGGAAGAAAGCGTAGGTAACCGGAATGTAATTGAATTCAATAAATTAAAAACCATGCACGACTATCATTAGGCTTATACTGGTGGTACTATGGCAATCTCCAATACAAAAAACTTAGTAATACGGTGACGATACTCTTATCGATTACGATACAAATTTTGCTACGAATACTCTCAACAAAACTATGTTGTAGATCAGTAACAATGCAATAAATCAGAAACAATAAACAAGTATGCAGTAAACAACAAAAGCAATTAACATTTTAAAGTATATTTCATAAAAAAGCCTGAATTTTCTAATTCACAAAAAATTTTGCAGTGAAGTTTGTATTAGGTAGACATGAAAAGCATCAGTAATTAAATATGGAAGACAGTGACAATTATGTAGTGTCATAGTGTTTTTCAATAGTGTATTTTGAAAACAGAATAAAATTGGAAATGAAAATTTCTACAAATCACTATATATATATCACTACAATCAAATATTGACAAGATATTGCATAAACTAGTTAAGATAGGGCTTCCCATTAAAAAAAAATCCATACAGAACTTTTATTGCAGACTCATGCGTGGTAAGAAAGAAACCGATGAAGGCTATCGATATCAACACAATGTCTTGTTACACGTCATTATGTGAGGAGGTCAGAGTGAAGCAGTGATTGATTGTGATGATGATTATCATGATTATTTATTATTCTTATTATTATTATCGATATCAACATCAGCATAGCGAGTTGATGACAAGACATTGCATAAACTAGTTAAGATAGGGCTTCCCAATACACAAAAAATCCATATACAACTTTTATTGCAGGGTCATGCGTGGTAAGAAAGAAAGTGATGAAGGCGTATATTGGTGTGTAGCGCGCAACTCCGTCGGGGATGCGGTCAGCAAGAACGCTACGCTCACCATTTCGGGTATGAATTATTTATTTATCTCCACTACTTTAATGGATTGTCTAGTCAATGCAGCTTATTTTCTTGGAAAGTCTGCTGTTACTATGATTTTTGATAAAATTATTATTTCTTTTTTACCATAGTCTAATTAAATAAATCTTTCAAAAAATTATTTGATGAGAATATATCGACTCTTATATTTTATAAATCAACTTTGGCTCTATCCAAGAGTGTCATATACTCGTATGATGCGAATATGTAGAAAAATAATTTGAATAATTTATAGAAGCGAGTGCTGACAGCGAATTACATGTTAATACAACTGTAATGCCATTTACGCCACTTTAAAAGCATTTTTATTTATTTTTTCATTTGAGGAAGGAACAATATTTCTGCCTGAACAGTTAGTTCTCTATGTAGGTAACATGTCCCTACTAGATAATCCATTTGCTTCCACTAATGGATTATCTAGCTAGAATATTCTACTGTGTTTTACAAAAGGTATTCGTTTACATAACATGAGTAGGTCAACACCATTGTCAGTTGAATAGTAATGTGTGTATTTATATTCCAGTTACATGATGAAGTATCGCTTAGTTGGATATACATAAATTTTTGGCATCATTTCCTGGTGTTTTAGTTATTACTATGTATTTACTATTTATCGACACGGAATAGAAAGTTAATGTTTCTTGTTATGGTAGTGAGAAAAAGGTGTGCATCGTATTAAATCTGTTTTCTGAGTTTAGTTCCTACTGTGTCATATGAACTTATTAAACGTAAAATGAAAGAAAACCAAATCAACCATGTAATTTATCTATATTTATTTCATTAAACATTATTTTACATACATATTTAAATACGTTTTTGGAAAATTTCGGCAAACGAGCTGACGATCCACCTAATGGTAAGTGCCTATCGTCGCCCATGAAAATCAGCAACACCAAAGGCATCACTAATGCGTTGCCGGCCAAGAAAGATAGAACATTTTTCTTCTCTCTTTTCAGGTAGATCGTTAACTCGTTTGCCGGCTATTTCCATAAAAAAAAGAAACATACATAGTTACATACAAAAAAAAGATTCATAGTTACATACATACTAAAGTAAATGTTGTTTATCTGGAATTTTGTAATGGTACCCTTCAAAGTCATGTCAGTATCAATAAACTACGTTGGCACATGGAAGCGGTTTGACACCCTCGAACTAAATTGGTCATGAGAAAGTTGATAAAATAGATAGGCTCGTCAAAATCATGACGGCTACTTGATTGATAATATCAATCTTAATAAAGATAAAATGCTGAAATAATTTAAGATATTTTTTTTTTATTTAACTGATATTATATCCACCTGGGACTGCGAAAAAACTTCAGAAGTTTTTGCACACTATGGAGTAAATTGTAACAGGTCACAAGCGCCAGAGGAACTGTAGAAAAGTTAAAATTGTTATAATTGTCTAAATGCTAAGCAAGAGTTTTAATGACTTTTTAAGTCCATTTGCGAGTTCATTTAATGCGAATAGAACCTTATTATAAGTATTATTATTTCTTCTGTGATAGAACTAAAACAATAATATCCTAATTTTTTTTCAAAGCATATTTTTAATACGAAATGGGTTTGCCACAAAAAAACCTGCGAGTAATAATATTATTTGCAGTGCTTCGTGACGAGTTTCGAGTTGAACCTCGGGATGTTAAAGTAGCCAGTGGCGAACCAGCCTTATTAGAATGTTCAGCACCAAAAGGAGTGCCTGACCCTTCTGTTCATTGGACTAAAGATGGGCATACTTTAGATGCAGAAGTTAATGGAAGGTATCAAATATATTAATCAGTCAATCAAGTACAAATGAAATAAGGTACTTCAAGTCTTTGTTTATTTCAGGGTGACAATAATTGACGGTGGTAATTTAAAAATAATAGAAAGTCTTCCTTCAGATAGTGGTGTGTATAGATGTGTGGCTTCTAATGTGGCTGGAGAAAGGCAATCTCATCCAGCTACGTTACTCGTATTACGCAAACCACATTTTCTAGTGAAACCCAATAATATAACGGCATTAATAGGTCAGAACATTGAGTTTCATTGTCAAGTAAGTAACTCGAAACATGAAACTTAGCCGTGTTTAATGTTCTATAATGTACGATTCTTAATGGTCATGTATTTTGTAGGTATCTCCAGATTCGGATGTGTCCGTAACTTGGGCTCGTGATAAAGGTTCCCTATCTCCATATGCCATTATACGACGAGGGTCTTTGAGAATAGATAGGGTCGTTGCAACTGATGGAGGAACTTATACTTGTAGAGCTGAGAGCCAAGCTGGTAGCAGTGCTGCTAGTGCCACTCTTACTTTACACAGTGAGTAAAAAACATTTTTATGAAGTAACGTTATGTCACGTGATGTAGTTCTATTAACTATAACGTTTTATAAAATTTTTAGCTCTACCCCATTTCACAAGAGTCCCTTCAGATCAAACGGCTTGGGAAGGGGAAGCTGTGTCTTTTCCTTGTGAAGCAGATGGGACTCCAAAGCCAGTTGTTTTTTGGACAATGGAAGGATCTCAGGTATAATAGTTTACAGAAATTTACTTTCTTACCTGTATAATCTTGAGTCAACATTTAAACTTCTTTTTTGTTTCAGGAACTCATATTCACTAACTCCGTTTATAGTACTGGGTCTTTGTACTTAGATAAAGTAACAACGAAACACGCTGGTCGTTTAACTTGTGTTGCTGTTAGTGCAGCAGGAAGTGCTTTACACACGGCAACTTTGCAGGTTTGTTAATTAATAATCTTGTGTATAATTGTTTATTAATTCAGCTTAGTTCTGAGTATCTTACCGAATTTATTTGTATTCATAATTTGTTCGAAGGTACTAAGAAGAGAAGCTAACTCATTCAACGGAAATCTTGAGTCATCGTCTCCTCATCCAGAACTAAATAAACCTCAGAACCATCCACCGATGACTCAGTACGAGTTAGTTCAGGCTCGTCGATACTTGCAACAGGATGTTTTGGCGTTGAGGCGTGTCGAAGGAATATCAGCAACTACACTTAAAATTGTTTGGGATGTAAGTAAATATCGGTGTAATCTAAATATTTGCAGGACTGAACAAATAATATTTCACATTCCTCTGTTTTAGGTGTTGACTGATTACAATGAATATTTAGAGGGAGTTAAGATATGGTTTAACGGAACATCCTTGAATAGAGGACATGCTGAGGAATTGTTAAGTACACAACAATCAAACCTAACTATAGATAGTTTGTCAGAGCTTATGAAGTATGAGAATTTTACTATGATGACCGTCCACAACAGTGGATCATCAAGTCATGTTTTAACAGGGTTATTACCGTTTGCTCGATATAGTATATTTTTAATGCCATTTTATAAACTTTTACTTGGCAAACCGTCCAATATGAAGACTGGATTCACGGAAGAAGATAGTAAGTAGAAATATATACTCGTAGATGCCTACTTTAGATAATTCAAATATTTAGTTTACAGTTAGTAGTTTACACATTGTATATATTTTCTTTTAGTACCTACCGCTCCTCCTCAAGGTGTTTCAGCTGGAGTCATAAATGCGACATCGGCATGGATCCGATGGGATCCACCTCCTGTACATACATGGAATGGTGAACTTTCAGGTTATTTGGTAAGTGTATGTTGGTAAGATGTTCCCTTACACTTGTTTCTTACCCCTCAATAATATTATCTACGAAAAAACTAGCTAGCTAGATCTAAACTATCAGGAATAATAAAACGTTGGTTTTATCTAAGTTTCACTGGTTAATTTTATACTTGACATAGATCGAAGTACGCGTCGGTAGCGGTACCGCAGGTCGTGTGGTAGGACAGATGTCGTTAGGAGCGCGCACCCGCGCCGCAGCAGCTAGCTCGCTGCGCGCTGGCGGTCGGTACAGCGCACGCGCAGCGGCTGTCACGCGCCGTGGTCACGGGCCCTTCAGTACGCCTGCGCAAATACACATGCTCCCGACTCAATCACAGAGACATTATGTTCAGTGAGTAGAGTATATTTTTTTTTATATTTGCTAGAGGAACCACATACAAAAGTATATTATGTTCAAGTTTTTGAAACCCTTTTGATTGTACAGTCAGATTAAAATAAATCTTAAGTTAATAAATGTTTTTGATAGCAATTTTTTATACTTAAGTTAAAAAATTTGTAACAAAAATGTTGTTACGATCCATTTATTGGCTACACAATTATAGCCAAGTGAGTTGGCGTATACAATTACAATTGAAAAGTAAATTACAAAGTAGATTTTAAAACTTAAAACAATGTAACATTAATCATATTAAGATAATGAAAGCTGACACCAAAGATTAAATTTATAACCCCTTGTGCAATTTCAATTTAGTTAATTAGCAAGAGCAATTTGTTAAAATACATCTTTTGTTATTTTAGAACCGAACCAGCGAGAGACAAAGCAATTCTGTCAATGTTCCAAGAAACTTGGCTTCTAGCGTTGAGTATAATTTTATTAGCACTGGTTTTAGTTGGAACTGGCATCGGTGTTTACTTAAAACGAAGACAGTCAAAGCAAAGGAAGAGTCACAATTCTGCAGGTCTATTTCTTAATCTTGTAACATTTTTAAACTATTGTTATTTACGCGATGTAAACTAATGTCATTTTCTTTATTAGGAACACCAATTGCGAATGCTCAACAATGTTTACTAGGAAAAGAAGCGGTATGGCTTCGTGAGCGACCGTTGTACGAAGGTTCTACTGAGCCACGGATAGAAATTTTGAATTGTCATCAAAGTCTTTTACACGGTAAATACGCGTTGTTGTACATGTAACTTAACTAGTGAATCCATTTATTATTGTTTCGGAAAGTAATTTGTTAAAATAATTTTAGGGGGCCACACAATTGGTACAATGGCTATGGAAGCTGAATATAGTCTTCCGCAGCATGCTAATGTCATGTCCGGTATGTCAAAGGATGAATCAAGACGCATCCCGCCAGAACCATATGCCTCTAGCGCTATTTATACTGAATTAAATTATCAGGTTGGTAGAATATTTAACTCATATTACCAAATACAGACAGTAAATAATTAAGAGCAGATAGAATATTGTGCGGTAATCGCAGGGGCGATCCTTCGATGTATGTAATGTGGACTGTATAAATGTATGTATGTATGTATGTATGTATGAAGCAGTAGGTTGGTAGTATGTCCAATCCAATACCAAAATCAGTAAGAAAGAACCCACCAACCTTAACATCCAATGTCGCAGGATTGCGCTGCGCACGACTGCTTCTTTCTTTCACGGCACGGCCGGAGGACAGCACCATAAACGTTATGGTCTTCTTAAGATGGAAACTCCACGAACGTCGTGAATTCAACCGATCTTTTTTAACGGAGTTGACGCAACTCGCGATATTTTTCCTTTGACATTAAGTGTCAATTTTGGAAGGGTTTTACTTTTTCTTTCACACCGACCAGTGTTAAAGGATTGAACATACCCCCCACCGAAATCAGTGTGATGATTTCCTAATAGTGTCGGTGTGTGAAGAATGAGTGTGTTAATAATTTGTGTTAATGAATATTTACGAAATAATTCAAAATAAAATAAAGAAACTTGTTAGTGTTAAGTAAAAATTTGAGTGTATGAGCCTAATCAAAGTCCTAACCTAATAACCTAATTTTATATTTAGTTTGCATATGGCAATGGGCAGATTTTATTTACTGGTCTTTTATAAACCCCAGTTTGCGTGCGTACAGTAACTACACGTACAATGTTATCAAAACCAGGGTGAACCTCTTCTATTCTGCCAAGAGGCCACTGCAAAGGTTTGGTTAAGTTAGATTTAAGAAGCACTAAATCACCCTTCTTAACATTTGGAATTGAGGTGAACCACTTTTCTCTTTGCTGTAAAGTGTGCAAATAATCATTTGACCATCGCTTCCAAAATGATTGTGATGCCTTTTGAATACATTGCCAACGTGACAATCGATTCATCTGAACATCTTCAAAATTATATTCCGGAACAGTTAATAAATTCTGTCCAATTAAAAAATGACCCGCAGTCAGAACTTCAAATTCATTAGGATTATTTGAAAGGGAGCATAATGGTCGCGAGTTCATAATTGCCTCAATTTTACAAAATAAGGTACTTAACTCCTCAAAAGTCAAGGACCTATCACCTACTACACGGTAGAGATGATGTTTGGCGGATTTTATGCCTGCCTCCCACAGACCACCCATGGAAGCTGCATTAGGCGGGTTCGTACGCCATTCGACGCCTCGCGACGATAATCCAGAAAGAATTTCATCAGAATTAGACGTAGAATTAAAATAATTAGTAACGTTTTTTAAATGTTTAGCTGCTGCAATAAAGTTTTTTCCACAATCGGAATATAAGCAACTGCAGAGACCGCGGCATGCCACAAAACGATCAAATGTGGCCAGAAAACATTCGCAAGATAAATCTGAGAGCACTTCTAGGTGCACTGCTTTTGTAGAGAAACATACAAATAAACACAAATATGCCTTAGTAACCTTTGCATTTCGCCGCATACCTTCTTTTATAAAGAATGGACCACCAATATCGCAACCAACATGGTCAAACACCTTGTTGGCCTTAAGCCTAGTTGCAGGTAACGTACCCATCATAGGCTGTGTGGAGTATGGACGAAATTTAAAACAATCCCGACATTTCGACAAAACTGAACGAATTACACTACGAGCGTTTATTATCCAGTATTTATTATTCAAAATGCCTTGCAAGGTGCGCGGTCCTACATGCATGTACAATTTATGAAAATAATCAATTATTAAATTTGTTATGTGGCACTTCTTAGGTAATAGTGCCGGGTGTTTTATATTGTATGGTAAATCCGACTGTTGTATTCGACCCCCCACCCTGAGGAAATTATCAGGGTCTATAAAGGGAGATAGTTTGCGAAGGGATGATACATGAGTTCCCTTTGCTAGCATTTGCATTTCAGAATAAAAATAATTATTTTGAATGACTTTTATAATTAAATCATGTCCCTGCTTTAACTCAGAAGACTTCAATGAACCAAATGGTCGATCTGATTTTTTACATTTTAAATTATTTATAAAACGAAGGCACCACGCTGTTACGCGCTCAAGTTTACTAAACGATGAAATATTATTAAAGGAATGTTCAAGATCATTGAAGTTATTTAAATTGTAAGAATTAAAGGTAAATGTGTCTACGTTAGTTTTAAGTTCTGGAATAATATCATTTTCTTTTAAAATTAAAGTACTTCTTGGCCAACTACGCGGATCTCCAGCAAGCCATGCAGGGCCACTAAACCATTCGTCCGCTACTGCTATAAGTTGTTCAGGCAGCGCGCCTCGAGAACAGAGGTCGGCTGCGTTGTTCTCACTGTTTACATGAAACCAGCAATTGGGCGGAATCACGTCAACAATCTCACTAACACGGTTAGCCACGAATACTTTTAGCTTGTAAGGCGGAGTCTGTAGCCACGACAAAACCACACTCGAGTCGCTAAAGGCAACTATTGTTAAATTAAAATCTTTAACGTTTTGTACGACAAAACGTACTAGCTTCGATAACAGCACGGCTGCCACAAGTTCAAGCCTAGGGATAGGCATTAATGGCTTCAATGGAGCAACTCTAGATTTGCTCGTCAATAGTTTGACTTTGACGTTCCCATCCTTGTCAGTACTACGAAGATATATGCAAGCTGCGTAACCCAGTGATGACGCATCACAGAAACCGATTAATTGCACGTTTACAAACGAATTCACTAGAAGGTGTCGCTCAATGCGAAGTTGTGAAAGGATCGGTAATTGACCGATAAATTTATCCCATTTTTGTAATAATTCGTATGGTAAACGGTCATTCCAGCCGAGGCTCAGTTTCCAAAGATCCTGCATGATACATTTGGCAACGAAAGTACACGGCGAAATAAAACCAACCGGATCGTAAATACTAGCCAGCAGCTTAAGTACTGAACGTTTCGTTCCGTCATTATCTTTTAAATTATAATTAAATGAAAAGAAGTCGCATGAGGGCAACCATGTCAATCCCAGGACTTTTAAGGATGATGATAACGTATCATCTTGAAAATTTATTTGCGTTATTTGTTCTGATTTCATTCGTGTCAGTAGCTCGGGACAGTTGCTAGCCCACTTACGTAATTCAAACCCGCCTTTTTTCAGAAGACTCATTAAGCCGTCTTGTAAGGTACAAGCTTCGTCTACAGATTGACATGACCACAAAAAGTCATCGACGTAGACACCCTCTTCTAGAACTCGGGAAGCCTTACAGTCTGACCGTTCGTCTTGGGCAAGTTGAAGCAGCGTGCGAATAGCCGTGTAAGGCGCGCTACGCAGTCCGTAAGTGACCGTTTTCAACTCGTAAACTTGTACTGGGTCTGACGGTGTATCACGCCATAATATGTGTTGATAACACCTATCAGCGGGGTCGATGAGCACGGCTCGATACATCTTTGACACATCCGCCGTAAAACATATGTCGTAGAGACGAAAGTTAATAATAATTTTTAAAATATTTGGAAGTAATTTACGGCCGGTCAAAAGGTTGTCATTTAGTGACACCCCAGTACTAGTTTTCTGTGATCCATCAAAGACCACACGCAACGGTGTTGTGGAGCTAGAAGGCCGTAACACACAGTGATGTGGTATAAAATATTTAGACGGCTCCGTACCACGATATAGCTCCATATGCCCCAGTGACTCGTACTCCTTCAGAAAATCAGAATAAGCCTTCCGGAACTCGGGTGAGTGCGCAAGTCGGCGCTCGACATGCGTGAGTCTCCTAAAGGCTATGTCATACGAATTACCTAACGGTTCGTGATTTGGCTTTAATAAAATAGGTGAAACATATCGGCCACTCTCGTCACGATAATGTTTCTCAATATATAGTTTTTCAGCGACTTCATCATCGGGATTTAAAGGAACATCGCACGGCGAGGATTCTATTTCCCAAAATCGCTTAAGAGTATCATTTAAATGATCATCAGTGGTGTACGACACCAACGTTGTAGACGCTACAACGTTCACATCCGTGACGTCATTAGTCGACGGTGTAACTAATTTACCTGTTATAATATACCCAAATATGCTGTCCAGCACGGCTGGCATATTGGGACCCATAATAATTTTCTTCCCACTATAAATATGGGGAAAAACGTCACCGCCTAAAATTAAATCAATTGGCGATTGCTTATAGAAATGAGGATCAGCTAAAAATAAATTATCATACTGTTTTATTATATGCTCAGGAATTTTAATGGTAGGTAGATCTGAAGTTACTTTCTGAAGAATAACAGCATCAATATTAAAAACAGGTTTATCAGTGTGACGCGGCCTTAAGCTACATGACGTCATGCCGTAGTTCTTAACTAAACCATCAGCTAATCCGCAAATGCTAAACGGACATTTACGTTGAGATAAACCTAAACGTTGTAAGCATGCAGCGGAAATAAAATTGGATTGTGCACCGGAATCAATTAATACGCGACATGGTTGATAGACGTTAAAGTTGTCTAAAATATAAACAATCGCGGTACCCAACAAAACCGTACTGTAACTGTTATTATTATCAGTTGAAGGGCCTCCCGACTGGGCGGGCGCGCTTACAGGAATCGATGCATTACCGGAGTCATAAGAGGAAGCGAGAAACGTTTTCGTTACGTCCTGATGCAATAATAAGTTATGTGGTCGCTCACAAATAATGCATTTAAATTCACTCCTGCACTGTTCAACAGTATGATTAGGTTTAAGACAATTATGACATAACTTCAACTCATCAGCACGGCTGATTCGTAGCGAAGCACTCAATTTACGAAATTGAGCACAGCGATATATCATATGATTGTCTCCGCAATGCAAACAAGATAAATTATTTTTTGAGTTTGATGACGATGCATGCGCGTAGTTTTTCTGTGCACTGTTTCTAGTTCGCGCCGTAAACCTACTTACATCTGGTTGACGTTTATTCTGTACAACGTTTTGGTTGCTTGTACTAGCACCATAAGAACTAGAATGATCCAACACTTTTATTTGATTAGTAACATAAGAAATCAATTCAGAGAATTTTGGTATCGACTTCTGATTGATACTTTGTTCAAATGATCTACGAGTGTATGGATCCAAGGCGCGTAATGCTATATGACACAGAATGTAACTATTCAAATCTTCAATATCAAGAGATTGTATAGCTTTGTATGAGTTATCAAAGGTTTCCAAGAAATTATTCAACTGAAAGGATGATTCCTTCGCAATAGGTGTAAAGTTTAACATTTTATCTAAATAATTCCCAAATAACATTCGGTTATCTTGATACCTGTCGAGTAAAGCTTGCCAAACTATATCGTAATTATTAGCAGATATCGGAATACTTTTGACTATGTTCAAAGCGGAACCTTTGATACATGAGAGTAAATAGTGAAATTTATCTATATTAGGTATCTGAGGCTGATTATGAACCAACGAACAGAATGTCTCGTAAAAAGTATTAAAATTCTCAATATTTCCATCGAAACAAAACAACTCCAATTTTGGAAGACGTGGCCTAGATTCGATGCACGACTGTGTTTTTTCAGTTTTAACGTTCGCTAGTAATTTTGAAGAAATCAATTTTATACGGAAATACAACTCATCAAAACTATTCAATTCCTGACTTTGAAATATGGTTTTCATACCAGCTTGTAACTGACATTTATAAATTTCAAAAATGCATAATTCGAAAGATGAACGTAGTTCATCTATATCCGTGACACGCAATAGAAACATTTCACGAACATTGCTGTCACTTACATTTAATGACATGTCAGATATTATTTGTAATTGTTCAAAAATTCTTTGCTTTTTGTTGATTAAAACGTTTAATTCAACATCACCTATGCACTCCTCGTACACTTCCTGAACCTTCTGACCCTTTTTAGCCATTGCAACGTGCAAACTAAATATATTATGTCACATAAAATAAATGAATAAAGAATTGCCTACTCTATGTTCGGCTCGAAGGCCACAAAAAATTGTGCGGTAATCGCAGGGGCGATCCTTCGATGTATGTAATGTGGACTGTATAAATGTATGTATGTATGTATGTATGTATGAAGCAGTAGGTTGGTAGTATGTCCAATCCAATACCAAAATCAGTAAGAAAGAACCCACCAACCTTAACATCCAATGTCGCAGGATTGCGCTGCGCACGACTGCTTCTTTCTTTCACGGCACGGCCGGAGGACAGCACCATAAACGTTATGGTCTTCTTAAGATGGAAACTCCACGAACGTCGTGAATTCAACCGATCTTTTTTAACGGAGTTGACGCAACTCGCGATATTTTTCCTTTGACATTAAGTGTCAATTTTGGAAGGGTTTTACTTTTTCTTTCACACCGACCAGTGTTAAAGGATTGAACAAATATTAATTTACATTATTTTCCAGGATCATACAGACGCAGAAGATTCATGCATAAAATGTGCTGTAAGCCCCGGTTCCTATGATAACAGTATGGTAAGATCGTTTGCAGAAAGCAATCAATATTCAAACGAAGAATGTTCTACGTGTTGTCGAAGCAGTAGCTCTACTCTGACAAAAGACTATAGTGACATGACAAAATGCGGAAATGACGTGGACGACATGCAAGACATGTCCCTAGATGAATGTCCGTCGTGTAAAACTCAGTCAAGATCTTCCAGTCATCATGAGGGTAATAAAGACTGGGCTGTAGTTGCTGACGTGGATTATGATTATCCACAGTGGCATTGGGTGGGGCGGGATAATAGCTTTAGACAAAATAATGCGACTCAAGAGTCAAGACAGTCTAGTCAAGGAAGGCGAGGAGATCAAAACTGTAGGATGAATATTTGCGATATCCTACCACCGCCGCCTTATGAAAGGTAAATAAATATATGCAATAAAAAAGATTTTTGATTGATCATTGAGTGATTTGATTAATCATTTTTTTGTTTCAGAGAATCACCTTATCGAGAGATGAATGCATTTACTAGTCGTTCAGGTACATCGGGTTGTTCAGGACACAATTATCGAAGCTAATTTCGACAGTTCTCTAACTATGTTGTGAAATTTATATCACTAGTACGTAATAAGCAATAACTACATTCTAGAAATTTGTATATAATGTATAAACGATTGAGGACGTCGTCGCTTTAGTTACAGTAAAGTCACTGCCTAATCATTTCAACAAAGTTTCATGAGATATAGTTACAACTGGTTTTGATTAGAGATCCAAATTAGTTTTAGAGCTATGGACTTTATTTAGTGAACTATGTATTTTAGTTTCCATAGCAGTAACAAGACTTCTAAGGATTGTAGTTCCGTTAAGAGTTTTCTATAGACTGCTATAGATTGTAGGTTTTATCTTTTTCTAGTAACTGTGATATTATCGTATAATTTCGTAATTGTTTATTATTTTGTAAATACGTTGACGTATTTGATAACCTTATACAATTTTACCTTTACTCTATTTATTCAGTGTAGGGAGATGTTTCGATCTCTAGAAAAGTAATGTTGAAGATACGTGTAGTATTTTGTACTGAATCCGAATCTTATACTGCCGAATTGAAACTTTTATTTGTATATTATGAAAAACCAGTCATCATTAAATAAATCCTGTACATTTATAAGATTTTGTTTTATTGCACTCCCTATACTTAAAATTTACGTCATAATTCTTAACTTTTCATGAATCTATTAACGGAACTATTAAGAACGTTGCGTTGATGCGTTTAAGATTCGATTGCTTTAGCTGCTTGTTCATGGATCACTTGAAAAGGAAGAGTTTTATTTAATTAAGATCCCATCAAAACATAAATGTAAAGTAAAAGCCAAAAAAAAAAAGAATTGAAAAATTTTAGTCACAAGAACATGTAATTCAAGCTCCAGATTTGACTTGGTTAGTTTTCACGTACCTTCGTCCTAGGCTATATTATATGTATTTCTATAATTATCTTCGTTAAGTCTATTAGGTTGATGACCTATATTACTTTTCTAAAATTTGGTTTGTTGGTTGCTAAGTAATGAAAACTAGCCAACTCAAACGTGTATTAAAGTGTAAAATTACAAACTTTGATAACAATGAAATAAGTCACTTTTAAAGTTTTCAAAGTGTTGAAACAAATATCAGCAATAAAGCTTCAGGTAAACCCATTTTAACTTTAGCAACTAAGCTGTCACGGTATTAACACTGAAAATTGTGAAAAGCCTTCATATTTCTCTATTACTAACTTTTCACGAAACTCGAGGTAAACAATACACCCAAGTAATATCTCAAAGGCTTTCCGCCTACAGTTAGTTGGATTATAACTGAAACTGCCATAACAATTAGAGCCTTAATCAGCCTTCCTCATAAATAGCTAAACACGTATTTAGATATGAGCACGAGTTGAGGCAGTCGTATCGTAGGCTGCGTTCATACTTGGGGTGTTACTATAGCAACGAGTCGGGGTTTCACCCTAGTTCACCCTCGTTATTAATACCCGTAATAATTAAACTTGATTGCATTTCACACCAGGTGTTAGATGACGACTCTTGTCAGACATAGAACTCAATGACCCTCGTAAGTTTGAGTGCAATTTTGAAACGGAAACTTTAAAGTGACTTTACACACTTGGCCGGTTTCAGCAAGACAACATAATAATGGTTTGTTTTGTTATTTAGTAGTTTTCTGTTGTTTTATTTTGAGGATACAACATGTGTTTTGAATTTATTTAATGTAATTTTTAATTTTAGCAATATATAAAATGAGAGAAAAACTTTATAAAACACACAAAAATTATAGTAATTTATTCGAATATCTCTCTTTATAAAACACACAAAAATTATAGTAATTTATTCGAGTCTCTGAAATAAATTTTAAATATTTAACGTTTTGACGTCAGTTTCTTGCGCGTCACGTTTTCTCAATGACTCAGCGATACAACTCAACTGACTTTTCGTCATTGACTTTAAAAGCAAACCAAGACCCCTCGATCATGGGAACGTGACTCCTTTCAATCAAAATAACGTTGAATTCAGTCCCTCTGATTTTATATTTTCTTTATTAATCAACACTCCCCTACAGTGCAATTTTGTAAGAAGCAAGCTGTCAGCCGCTTTTCGGAGTCAAGTGTTGCAGCGACAGAGAGAAATTGAGAGGTGCTACGCTTTGCTGTTTATAAAAGATGTCAAGTTTATTAACAGTGCAGTGTCAAAACATTCTTGAAGGTTAATTATTTAAATGTCCTTCAATAATGTTACTTTACTATTAATTTTTTAACAGAAGTATCACCAGTACACCTTAGTAAGGATCTACGTATATACATAGATAGGTACATAAAAATATAAGCGATTGATTGTTTGATAAGTCAACCACTCCCGTTCCACGGCATAGCGTGAACATTATTGAGCGGGTAGCGCCGGGATTTTCCATAACAGCCCAGGGCCTAAGGCAAGGAAATTTCAACAAAGTGTATAATTTAACTCACAAATTCCTACCCCTTTTTCCGTATTATAGAAGCAGTTTGTTTTTAATTTTTTACTAACATAATTATACTATAGTCTTTCTTTTGTACCATATTATGTCTATGCTATGCATTTTACAGACAAACATAAAAATTATTAATATTTACTGATATTTTGGTGTCGGCCATAAAAAATAATTAAACCATTAAAATTTGAATTTAAGTTACATTGTCCGTTATAAAGTACCCACATTTCGGAGGAAAGTCGTGATTTTTATAAAATATCCAAAAATACCGTAAAATTTGGAAACGGAAGGAGGGTGCATGAATTATCCATTACACAGCGCTGACTAAAAGTACTTTTGGAACCATAACTTGTACTCTTTCGTTCCGGGTTCCGTTTGATATTTATAGCTGTAGATAAGGCCTACAGATGGCGGCACGGGAGTTTTCCTTCCCCTAATACTTGTTGAGTTATGGTTTCCAATTTCCAGCTCTGCACTTCAGGTGTAGGTGTACGGATTTCGAAAGTTATTGATAGAGTCGGGAATAAGCTGCGATGCATTTGTCTTTTCGCACAGACCATATTGATATCGAACAGGCCGTGTGGGGTTTATTTCCTGAAACTTTTTAGAGTGGGTGCTCGGTGTTATAACTCAACTTTTGTATTTTTATGATCGTAGTCAAATAACGGATTAGACTTACAATCCGTAGAAGAAGATAGATTTGTGATGTTTAATATTACCATAATATCCAATAAATCGTTTTTTTTACGATTTTTAGTAAGTTTTCATTTACTAAATCCTAAGGTTACTAGGTATATTAGGTTGTCTTTAAAAGCTAAATCGTGATTGGACGTAGTGTTGCCTAAAAGAAGGTAGAAATTGAAACAGAAATTGTCTTGAACTGGCAAGCATGAACTTTTAATTGGGTTTACGGTAAGGCATTTATAATAGTCCTTCAGTATTAGTCACGGGCAAAGGAAATCAACACGAAATTATGACATCGGTGTACATAACGTGAAGGGACGTCACGCAAGCCCAAAAGTACCTGTTTTTGGTGATTTATTACACTCGTAATGTTAGTCGTGTTCCCCATCGACGGCTACTAACTGTCAGAATACAGTGAAAGAGAAATTAAACTTAAATTCGTACTACTTTCAATGAGCATACTCTAGGGGTGACATCCATACTTTCAAAAAGAGTAGGTATCTAGTAAGTAGTTGGGATAGCTGTCAAGTGGCTACAAATTGTTCGTATGGTCTGCTGGTCTCTGCATAGGGCATAAGGACTAGAGTTTTTCATACAGTTGAGTTTGAATAATCGGAACAGTGAATTTGTGGAGGGTAAGTGATATGGAAATTTCTTTGTAGATATACCTGAAAGTTTTAGGGTGCCATCCGCCACATGGAAATGCGGAAACAATTATGACATTATCAGTCAACCACTTACTTACAAGACTTTTTTGTTTGAAGTTGGTTGTTATTTACTGGACTTACTAGTCAAAACTCTTCGTTACACCTAAATCTATATCTGCAGTCTGCAAATCTTAAAAATTAATAGATATTTCACTAAAGCTTAATTTTGGATAAACAATTGAATTGAATAATATCATTAATTAAAATATTATATAATGTGAAAAAAGAACAAACTCGCTTACAAAAACTTACATAAAGACATCTATGAGTCCCGATAAAGTTGTAGTAGAAGCAGAATATGAACTAAATACAAAGATTCGTATTTAGAGATAGCTTTATAGTACCTATATGATTCAAAAGCCATCACATAAATTTATCAACGTCGAGCTTTAGACTCGCCGCAATTTATAACGTCAGAAACCTTAGGAGACTTAAAACTTTAGATAATCGGCTATAAACTGTTGCCTCCATTAATCCATATTGGGACAGTGTGAAGAAGGTTCTCGGCAAACAAGTAACTCATACATAGAATACCAATTTCATTGCAGATATATCTAATGCATTATAGTGACTTAGGATAAAGTCTTTAAAGCGAACACACTTGAACTTTGCTTAACATTCAAAGTATTAGATGACTGACACTTTGTAAAAATCATAAGTATACTCGTAGAAAGGTTAATGTTAGGGTTGATTTAGGACCATTGTTTTTGTTCGGATCCTAATTTTAAGTCAGGAAAGTCTAAGCACGGTTATAGATCTCACCCTTTAGACTTAGGTATATTTGGGCTAAAATACCGAGTACCCGGTACCTTCTCGTTCTGTTTCCATGACGACTTTGTTACGGAGTCCTTTGGAACTGGTGACCTCGTCATTATATACAACTCGTGAATGTTCCACATCATTTCTTAGAGTATCCAATGGCAAAGCAGCATAAGGCTATTCACTATAGTTCACTACGCTGCAGCGTTAACCAACTGCGTATTCGCCATTTGCATACTTTTTGTGATTACTATGGAGAACTCTTAGGTCTTCAGGTTTCCTTACGATGCTCATTTTTTGTATTATGCAAATGCAAAATGATGGAGTATATTTTAGTTGTGATTCGGACATAAGGCGATACTGAAACCATTCGGCTATATGACACCAAGACATTCTTGCATTTCTAGCACATCAGCTTTATACGTGTACATAGTGGTGTCATAAGCGAACGACTTATAGCTAAACCCTCACAGTGAGGCCTGTGCCTTTACTATGACTAATATGACCCTTGCCTCTAATATCTAACCATGGTAATGTTATTGATTTTCATTACTTGTTGAACCCTGTTGGTTTTTGATAACGCAACACACAAATCAACTGTTTGATAAAACATTTTAGGGTTTTTTTACGACTTTACATGCCAGTGAGATTTGATAGTAACTAATATTTAACGAGTGTTTATTACAGAATGTTATAATTATTGATGTTGGTTTGTAGACCACATGTGCTTATCTTTGTAAATAAAACGATCAATAGGACTTACGTTCGGTGTTATAAGAGATTAATGAAATAGATTTTTAAGTTTATTAACTTTTATTTATAACTAGTATTTTATATGAATGTAGGATTGCCCCTTTGTATTCTGAATACCTTACTATATTATTACTGGAGACAGAGGGAGACTCTTTAGCTTGAGTCAACCGCCTTATTACAACTCATGTTATAGAGAGAGAGAGTTCTTTTTTATGGTTCCGTGGTTTCTGTTTTGGTCGGCATCGCTTCCGGTGTTACTGTTGTCCATGGGCGATGTTAGCCACTTACCATGACGTGAATCTTTCGACTATTCACATAAAATAAAGATATCTCTTTTACTCTCTCTCTCTCCCTCTTTTATCTTAATAGATATATTTAGCTCAGTAGGTTAATAGTGAGAAAAACACATTAAAATTTTATATAGGTAAGTTGTTAAGTACCTACCCATCGGTTGTACTTATTACTTTATCCCATTTATTCTCTACCTTATACTCTAACGTAAAAACAGATAAAGTGTCCTTTTCGATGGCCAGAAAAACATAAACCATTCAATTTACGGTTCCTCTACTCGTTATTAATTAACCGTGCCAATATTGTGACGCGCCTACATGGCCAATAGAAATTTATCGCTGGATTAACGCAAAGTAAGCGGTTACCATTAATAAGTAATATAACTAGACCACAGTTTTATCGGAGTATAAATTGTTGACTATACGGATCGGATTTCGCCAATTAATTCAACGGCACAGATAAGCACACAGATGGCATGTTGAACTTAGTTTGTAAGTGCATCTATTACTATGTAAGTAAAGGGAACATAATTGAAACATATGAAAGCATTCAAGTACTTGTAATAAATTAAGCTAATCCAAAAAAAAATTGAATTTTCAACAGAAATCATAAACATAATTACTATGTATGCTATAAAATACTATAAAGTATTCTAAGCTGAAGTTCAGTGTTATCTAGAACTCTGTAACTTTAGTTATTCACATGTTGATGGTAAAAAGTATTAAATAATACTTTAACCCTTAACATTCATGATTCATGCAAAATTATCCAAAAATAAACTGTTGTACGTAGGTTGTAGGTAGATAAAAGAGTTATATAAAATTGAAATCGTGAAAAGTAAAAAAAAAATCTTTTTAGCCATGGAAGGACGAATAATTATATTCCGAAGAAGAGGTAATTATGTTATAACTTTTGGTTTCACAGGCGATATGTATTTAAATTTAATCTGTGCGCAGATAACGCGTAGACCCAAAAGTTTAACATATTTCCGAAACTCGTTTGGAGTTACGGGCTAATCCTGTCCCTTAGGGCGAGATACAAGATTTCGTGATTTCAAACCCCCCGTTCGGTTATAATTTGTCGAGATTAAAGTAACTAATTTTGGAAAGAGGCATTTGTTTGGATATAAAGGCAAGAATATTAATTAGATGTACCTAATTTATGTTATGTGGGTATGTGTAGGACACTTTTCATCTCGGAAAATGCGGAGTTAGGTATAAGTTTGTGTGAGTCTGTTAATAAATTGCTAAATAAAATGTTTTGAATGATTTTATGTATCTATAACAATAATCTATTGCATTAAGCCACTGTTTTTGTAAATCAATGCGAGGTTAGGTTACTACTACAATACCTAATGCTGGAATAGAGTTATTAGATGGATGGCGTAAGAGACTTTAATCCATGAAAAACTCGATCAAAATGAAGTCATAACTATTGTTGCAAATGCATGCATTGTAGCTCGCTCTACTAAAATATACAATAGTATTTGCAAACAAACTATTTGAATCGAAATCGCAATCGTTTAACAAACGCACAGTTGGAACAAACGTGTAACATCGCGGAATTAGCAGCCACAGGAGGGTTCTAACTTTATCTGGGGCCATATTTTTAGGTAAATTACAAATAGGCGCGGGTGCCGGCGGTGCCATCAGTTGCCGTGCGTGCTATCGCGGCGGGGGATCGCTGGATCGCTGCGGTGTGCTTGCATACTACGCTACTGCCACAGTACAGTATTATACTTAGTAGGTAAATATCGACCTCCCGGGTTAACTAACCCATCGATGTAACTATATCGACCAAGTTAAGTGACCTTGAGTGCAGTCATGATTTAAGTGGCAATTTTTTATTGCGATATCGTGCTTTATAAGGCACGCTCGAGGTTTCTTATGTTATGGCCCAAATGACACAAGTAAGACAAACAGCACGAACCGAGAACAAAATTAATATTTATGGATCACATTAATATCTGCCTCGGCCAGGAATCGAGCCTGTTACCTCTCAATCCGCAACAGGGTCACTTACTAGGCTACGAGAACGTCAACTGTTTCAAACAACATGACAAAAATTAGAAAAAACACTTTACAATCATGAAAAGTTACAAAATAACTAGTGACAAGTGAGGAGCTTAAGTAGCAAATGGAATCTGTGGTATTTCACAAGTTCCATACTTAGTAATGGTATGTTTTACAAACTATCATTAAGGGGAAAATTTCATTTCCTTGACACAGTTAATGGAATGGTATACAGTTATTATCTCTTTAAGTCTATCTGATGGAAAACATCGTTAACAAAACAGGTCTCAACGATGTTTTCCGACAGTAGGTACCTACTATTTACTTCTCACACTTAGTGCAGTAAGTTTTAATTTGTGGTTTTAACATTGTAAAAATGGATTCGTATATTCAGTTAGCTACTGATAAGAAAAGCATCTGTATGCATCTAACTAATCATAAAAGTTTGGAAAATAAAATTGTAACCTATGTTCATTTAAAAATGTAGGTACAGTCACCTGCAGAGAAAAGTAACCCATCTGTTACTGTGTGTTTATAAACAGGTGGATTACTTTTCTTTGCAGGTGTCTGTACGAGTAAGTATCCTATATCCTATATCTTAGAAATTATTGAGCACTTTTCAGAAAAATAACGAAAATTTTAATTTTATTTTAACTTAAAAATGCTCATATTCATTTAGTAGTTATCAGTCGAATTGACGAATTGATTTTGTAAAATGTTTTTTGCCAATATTTTTATTATTATATTTGAGTAACCAAAAACGTTGTCTCAAATAAACTGGAAAGTTACTAATACCTTCTACTAAAGGTAAAAATAAAAGTTTTAAAAAAGATCCGTGTGGCGCAATAGTTAGATACCATTCCGGATCGCCGCGCCGAGGGTCCGGGGTTCGATTCGCAGCGAGGCGGAAATTTAAATGATGAGTTTGAATTTCTGTTCTTGGTCTGGGTGTGAATTGTTCTGTCTTTGTGTATTGTCCATGGTACCCACGACACAGGGAATCCTAGTGTGGGGCGATGTGTGTGAAGCGTTATTAAAAGGTATCAAAATCATTACCTATCATCGATATACTCAATTATTCGGGCGGTTAGTTCGTCGCGTAGTGTGTACATGAAGCCGTCGGAAACGAATTTTTTCGTCTAGTCTCCCTTCGGTAGACTGCTAGCCGACAGTTTTTTTTCCTTTCGCGATGATAACGTCGTTAGCGAGGTTTTTAGAAGGTTCTGAAGGCGTGATAGTTTGGTGCTAATGGTGTTTGTGCCGAAAAGTTCTCGAGTTTATTTCGTAGTACTCATTCAAGAGGTTCGGTTGATGTTTAACTGACGTAGGATATTAGAACGGTTCGATAGAAAAAGTTCTGTACCCATTGAAATTCATTTCATGAGTTCTTATGAGCTATAAGCGATAAAGGCTGTCTTTATAGTCGTCCTATCGATATTAAAATTAAGATCCTTTGTAAGCCGTGAAATTTGAGGTTAGTAGAGAAAATTGTGGGGACTCGAATGGATGGATATGGATGACTTTGATATCTTTATTATAAATACATAATTTCATTTTAATGAAAATAATTTTGCAAATGTCTTAACTATATAGTTAAGACATTTGCAAAATTATTTTCCTTTATTTTTGTTCCTTAAAATGTTCCCGAGAGAATTCTAAAAGGTCTTATAAAGATTTTCCTTACGTCATGTAATAAAAATCAAACACGAGCGTTACTCGCTTGTTTGTTTGTTTTCTTCTGTTTGTTCTAAGGCAAACCAACTGCCGTTGGCGTAAATCCGATCCACCGAATGTTCTGCTGCTTGAAATGCGGGTGGTCTTTATCATTTTAATGTAAACAAAAGTCGAAACGAAAACAATGCGATGTTAACTTATAAAGTCCACAGAATACCGTACGCGTGCTAAACGGTGTTTCAAAGGATGAAATGTAAATGTTCGCGGCCCGTATATTCAACTTGTCGGCATTTTAACACTATGCTGACTTTGTTGTGTTTCCTGATAATACAAATGATGTAGGTATAGGTACCTAGTAATAATTTACCCTTGTTTGTTTTAGAGAACAAATTGTAAGTCAATATTTTTCTATTATTTTTTCATGTTTTTGGAGGCGTAAAAAGATGTAAAGCAACCAATAACTGTAACCTAAATTATCTAGTACCAAGTCTTGATAGGATTTTAAAAATAAATTTTAAAAACTTTCAGATAAGCAAGTAGGTAAGAAACCTTTACGACATTCAGTGACATGGCAATTCAAGTTACATAACTTGGAGAAAATGGACAGAATACGTACAAGACCTCCTGAAGAAGGTAAACACGTTGATTTATTGTACATAAAGTTGTATACAGATCGAACGATGAGCAATCAATCGATCGCAAGATCGTCAAATCAAATAAATCACTGACTAATGTGCCTCCGATAAACATTTGATTTTATAGACGGAGCGTACATTTGGCTATTTTACAAACACTTGGCGCGTAATGGTCCACAGTAACTCTGTTTGCCTGTGTTTTACGGTAAGTCAGAATGGATGTAATGGTCGTTTGTTGGGTAACCGCTCAAGTATTTGTCTAGCGGTACAGCGAGGATGGCGTGACAGTATGGAAATAGTCGTTTAAAATATGCGTATAAATATTTTTGTCGATCGTAAAACTTGCGTTCGGCACGGTGAAGTGTAGTGTAGGCCGCGATTGTAGTGTATTGCCACACTGTTTTATTGTACGATGACATGCAGAATGAAATGCGTGCACGATTTTGCTCTTAACCGCTTTTAACGGCTATGAAAAGTATTTATTGTGAAGGTGCTCATTTTGTAAGGCATAGGGACGATTTTGGATTGTATTAGCCATTATATTTATGAGTTCTCGTGTCACTGGCAATGAAGGGGCAGGTTTTTCCACCAGGGGTCTGGCGGGACCTCAGACGCGAATGCCACCCGCTGCGAGTGTGAAGCGAATACGCGCAACTCGATAACTCTTTGAAGCAACGCTATTACATGATGATGTATCGAAGTATTAACTCATTAAAATTCAAACCAGTTTAAAAGTTAAAGGTTAAAGACTTTATAAAAACGTCTAACGTCCAGATCCCACCGGGACGCTGATTATAAGTGTAAAAAATGGTTGTGTGAAAGTACAAAGCGGTTTGTTGATTGCCTTTTATTTACACGAATGGTAATAAAGATTAATTCGTGTGTGAATGAGTGTAATTTACTCAGCTTCACGGTGATTTATTGTTGTTAGAAAACCTTTACAAGGTTGGTTTATTTGTTCCTCGTTTTATAGGTGCTCACTTGACGAACGGCGCGGTAATTCTGTCATCTCGCAAAGAAACTCACATTTACAAGATGAATTCATCAATGGCGAGTATAAAACCGTTAATTTAACCATTAAATAAGCAATTTGACATAATTATTATGTGTCATCAAGCCACGTCTTAATGAATGGATAAATCACATTAAAATTTAAAATTACAGATCTGTGATTGTAATCATACAAGGTTGATATAGCTCATAATTAATTTACTATATTTTATAGGTCTAATATAAATGTACATTGTCATGATTCACTCTTTTTCTCTTTGTCTGCCATATGCCGCGCTGTAAAATACTCTTGCTAATTATGTTCATAAAAAGATAAATAACTTTAATAAATTTTCGATAAAGTGACAATAATGTCATCCATCACAGGTAATTAGTTTTAATGGTTCTTTTAAACACTAAATTGCAAATGAAAATCACATACATAATTATGTGATCAGTTGTTATGTGTGAAAGATTGATGATGTACGTAATTCACTCAGTTTTAATTAACTAAAACCAAATATGTCTTCTGTGCTAAAACACCATCATTATCAAGACTAGAAAAATAGTGAATAGATAGAGTGATATCAATAAATAAGTTACATAACAGAGTAGGTACATACATTGCGAGGGTGCAGATCCTCCACAAATATAATATAGTAAATCTCAGGGCTGGGCAGGGTCATATGTTAATAATAGTCCCAATAAACCAAAGTTATTTGTAATCTTGTAACAAACACAAATGGAACAACAATGTTAATAAAGTACGTTAAAATCATTCATTGTAGGTATTTATAAGTTTAAAGGAATAAACCATGAAAACAATATCAATAATACGATATTCTTCCCGTATGGGAACCCAGCTGACAGTTGCATTTTTGTAAACAAACCCGAACTGTCAAGATTTAAAAATTTAGAAGAAAAATGCAACTGCCAGCCAAGGGATATTGAACGAGGTATTATTATACCTCGTTACAATACCCCGGGCTCCCCTCAAAAAAAAAAAAAAAACTTTTTTTTTTTTTTTTACAATAAAAGTAGGAATTATAGCAAGAAGTACTACAAAAAAAATAATAATAACATAAAATAATAATTGAAGGAGAAAATGAAAAAAATACACATTATACCTAAATAATAAGCAAAACAAGAGAAGAGCAAACATATAAGAGACATTAAAAGCAAGAAACAACATAATAAGAAAATAACAACACATAAAAATAAAAATAAAGTTGAATCAAAACTAAACGTGACACCTAGGCTTTAAATCTTTGACATGCCACCGGCCTAAATGATGTCCCGTACAATCTTCCAGTTCGTAGATGAGAGGTGAAATTTTCTTTAATATTTTACACTTAATAAAGGAGGTGGCCAACATCTGTATGGGCATTTGCCCCATTTGTGAAGTATAATGTACACATATTATTTTTACCTTACATTAAAGCTTACAATATCTACTTTGATAATTTTATCAATAAAAATCTCTAGAACTCGGGATTCTCCTTTTACGGGCAGTTTTAGCTTTTGTAGTTTGACATTCTGCAAAACATATGTAATCGTGAAAAAGTGTTTTAAAGAGCGATTTTTGTATTAAATAAATACTATTTTTCTTTTGGATAATTAATTAATATATGTCTTTTACTTTAATTATGACTTTATGACCTTATACCTACAAAAAGAAGTACCAGCAGTACTAAATAAAATATACGTATTAACTTGTCACCTACCTATCTGTAAATATTCACAAGCAAACGTAATATAAATAAAACTGCATATTGATATTATTAAGTGTTTCATTATATACATTTAGGTACACATATGTAAAAATTAAGGAATAAAATATAACAATAGTACCAAATAAGCCAAATAAGGTGATGCATTCAATTTTTTTTCAAATTCAAAATCATTTATTCGTTTAGGTTTCATTGATACACTTATGCACGTAATTTTTTAATCAACCAGCTTTTCGCAAAGGTGCTTTGTCATGGAGGACAAGAAAAGCTGTAAAAAATCTCTCACATCTTTTAAAAATAAAAATACATTGATATATTTATTACAAAAAAATATACAGCTTGTACAGAACTGGTTGTTTATGTACTCATCTACAGTATAGTAGCCTTTGCCTAAAAGTTGAAAGAAAAAATGTTAGGAGCCTATTATAAAATAGAACTTATTTTCTAAACGTATTGCAAAAAAAACAGGAATATTGTACATTGCCGCGTGAACCTAGTCGTAGTAAGCACTACTTAATAGTAAAGAAAAATGCTATAGGTACCTGTACTGCAGTGATCCATTCTACCAATATGGATTGCAGGTTTCTTGCTAAGGAAGATATGGAGTGACGTGCCATGCGCTCAATATCAACCGCGCAATTAATGCACCTCATGGCAAAAAAACAAATACAATTAATATTTTATCTATGAAACTGAAAAATATTATTTTGGCAAATGACAATATAGTAGACATTCGCACTTCTGTCAGCCAATTGTCAACCTCCAGTGATGCAGGTCACTCACATTCGCGCGAATACGCGAACCCACAAGTGTGGGACGACCTTCGCGAATGATTATGCGAAGTTTTGGAGGCATTCGGGGTTTTCCAAGCTGTGTCGGTTTTTTGTCGCACATCAAAACGCACGAACCTCGAACCTTCGTGTAGTCTCCCACACATTCGTGCGACCAGTTGCGCACACGACTAAAAAGGTGATGTATCTTCTAATTTTTCGTGGTTCGTGGCGTCTAATCGTACTACCATTTATTTTCTGTATTGAAAATGGATTTGAATGACAACAACATAATAACAACAGCAAGATTGAACATTCGTGAACAAAGTGTAGGTGGAAGCGGAAATGGGCTCGTATACTCATATGCGAACCCATTTGCCTGAACGCCCTTCACATATGTGCAAACATTCGTAAAAATGTCAAACATTTGCGCGCATGTGAGTGACCGGCGTGATAGCAATGGAGGTAGTAAAAGTATATTTGTATACAATACAACTTATTATTATTGTTAATTTATTATAACTACTCACGGCGGAGTTCAGAAGAAAATTAAAATTCTAGTTATGTTTTAATAAATGGAAAATATGTCTTTTCAGAGGACTAAAACCTTGTACAAAAAAACGTATTTTAACCATTTCCGGGGTAAATATTGGCCACCTCCTTTAGGAGCTAATTTTGCCGAAAAATATTTGTCTGAATCAGAAATTTGGTAATTTCGTTTCCAAACAGTATCACCCTCATCAAATGTTAGATGTTGACGTTTGGTATTATAATGGACAGCATTCGACCGATGTGCATGCCAAAGACGAGCCTGTACATCGTTAAATAATGTCGAAAGTTGACCAATATTATCTGCAAACTGATCACGAGGAGCAAATATTATTTCCTCGGATAAATCGGAATCACCGTAGGCGGACCCACAAGGCACGAGTTCCCGTCCGAATACTAAAAATGCAGGTGTATACTTGGTAACTTCATTAACCGCAGTATTCATCGCAAATTGAATCTTATTTAAATTAAGATCCCACGTGCGATGATCCCGATCAACAAAAGAAGCTACCACAGTGATAATTGTTTTATTGTAACGCTCTACTGTATTCACCTGAGGGCAATGTAGTGGTGAGAAGAGCACTTTAGGTATATTGTATTTACGGAACATTTCCTGTAAATCACAACTAATGAATTGTGGACCACTATCCAAAAATATGGTTTCCGGTATACCGTAAGTCATAAAAACAAGATTTTCTAAAATATGTTGTATAATAGCAGTCGTAGCACGTTTGATTGGGAATAATAAACAATATTTACTAAAACAGCAAGTAACAACAAAAATAAATTTATTTAATTTTCGCGACATCGGTAAAGGTCCTATTAAATCGATTGATATAGCTTGGAACGGTCTGGAACAAATCTTTGGTTCACCCATTAAACCTATGGTTCTCTGAGTCTGATGTTTGTGTTCCAAACACGTTTCACACTTTGAGACAAATTTAGCAACATCGCGATACATTCCTTTCCAAAAATATCTCAATTTAATTCTCATATATGTTTTATAAGTACCAAAATGACCACTTGTAGGTGTACAGTGATTTTCTTTAATAACATCTGAGACACATTGAGAAGGAATAACCTCCTTCCAATCAAATTCTGAACTAATAAAATTGTTACTCCGAACGTATCGAAATAATTTATTATTCTGTATAGAATAATCCGGACAAGAAGCAGGAGTATTTAGGCATTTAGAACGAATATCATTATACCATGTGTCATTCGTCTGAGCTGGGTCATATTGTATAAGATTAACACACGGAAAACGTGAAAGAGTATCTGGTACCAAATGATCCTTCCCTTTTTTAACCGACTTCAAAAAAGGAGGAGGTTCTCAATTCGACTGTATTTTTTTTTTTTTTTTATGTTTGTTACCTCAGAACTTTGGACTGGGCGAACCGATTTTGATGATTCTTTTTTTAATCGAAAGCTGGTGGCTGTCATGTGGTCCCACATAAATTTTATTGAGATTTGACAATTGCATCCATGAGAAAACCACATAAGTCGTAAATTTGTGTTAAGATGTGCACGACAAATTGACGAATAACTCAATATCACGCCAACCGATTTCGATGATTCTTTTTTTAATCGAAAGCAGGCGCTTGTCATGTGGTATCACATAAATTTGAACGAGATCTGACAACTATGTAGTTTTTGAGACTTTGAAGTCGGTTATTTTTTGTTAGTAAAATTTAGATTATTATGTTTCAACTCAAAGTTAAACGCAGATAAGCGAATACTCCAACGAGCCAAACGTCTTGTAGGATTGTTTAAATTAAGGAACCATTGTAAAGCAGAATGATCTGTATAAATAGTAAACTTAGTACCATTATCCAAATAACAACGCCAGTGTTCTAACGCTGTTATCACGCTTAATAACTCTCTCTCAGTAATACTATAATTACGTTGGGCGCCGTTTAATGATTTACTCATGTATGCGATAGGTTTTTCAACTCCATCGAACTCTTGAGCAAGCATTGCTCCTAGTCCATAACTGGAAGCATCACAGTGAACAGAAAAAGGTTTAGTAAAGTCCGGTCTAGCCAGTAAAGGAGCAGAAGTTAAACAAGTTTTAAGATTGTGAAAAGCTTTATCCGCTTCATCAGACCAAACAAAAGTAGGTGGTTTAGAACCCTTTTTACCAGTTGAAGTCAGTTTATTTAAGGGTGCTACCATATCACTAAAATCAGGTATAAAACGACGGTACCAGCTAGCAGTACCTAAAAACTTTTTAACATCACGAGCTGTTTTAGGTGGAGGAATATCTAAAATAGCTTTGACTTTTCCGGGGTCTGTACGCAGACCATATTCATCAACAATAAATCCAAGATATTTTAATTCCTTACGAAAGAAAACACACTTTTTAAAATTAACAGTAATATTTGCACTACGTAATTTTTGTAGTACAGTATTTAATGTATTTATATGATCCTCAAAAGTGTTAGTAGCAATAACAATATCATCCAGATAACAAAATACTTTATTATCATCAATAGTTGAGAAAAGTGTATCTATAAATCGTTGTTGAGTCGCAGGAGCATTAGTTAAACCAAAAGGCATAACTTTAAAACAAAACATACCACGACCAGGTACATGGAATGCTGTTTTCAATCTATCTTCCTTACGTAATGGTATCTCCCAAAAAGCTTTAGCTATATCAATAGAACTAAGGTACTTAGCGTCCCTAAGGTTATCTAAGATATCGTTAATAAAAGGAAGTTTATACGCGTCTTTTCGAGTAATAGAATTTAATTTTCTACTATCTACGCAGAAACGCCATTCACCGTCTTTTTTAGGAGTAATGATTACAGGGTTAAGCCAAGGACTTTCACAGGGTTCAATTACATCTAACTCTAACATGTTATCGACTTCAGCTGAAAGAGCTCTTTGTTTTTCAGGTGAAAGCCTGTAACAACGTTGACGAATAGGCAGATGATTGTCAGTGTCAATCATATGTTCGACCAAATTAGTTCTACCTAAAGGACAAACGTCAGTTGATATGTTTTTAAATTCTTCGATAATTTTATCTGCTAACAACCTTTCACTATTATTTAAATTGTCATAGTGCGTGACTTGATTATCCTCACAGTCTATTAAAAATATAGGTTCGTTAGGATATTTGGTAAGTTGAATGGCATCGAGAACCTCATTGGTTATCATAAATGCTTTCCAAAAATCAATACCAAGAATTAAAGATTGCTTAATATCAGGTATTACATGAGCTGTTATAGTGTGAGATTTATTTTTAAAATTAATGGGTAAATTAATTGTACCAATAGATGAAATGTGTTGTCCATTAGCAACGGAACCACTTAATTTAAATTGAGTGTTAACAATAAAATTGTGTTGAAAGAGTTGCAAATGTGCGTTATTACCAATAATTGTGATAGGACTACCACTATCCAATAGGCCAGCAAGAGTTACATTATTTACTTTAATGTGTATAAATGGCCGTTCTAAATTACGTTCATCATTAAAAAGGATTGTAGACATGTTGTAAGAACGCATGAAAATATTAAGCTGTCTAAGCCAGCTTTCCCAGTCAGTTCTACAATCCTTCCCTACTAGTTTTTTTTAGGCGAAGTTTCTAAAGATTTTTTACAATTAAT
This sequence comes from Thymelicus sylvestris, assembly GCA_911387775.1. Classification (NCBI taxonomy): domain Eukaryota; kingdom Metazoa; phylum Arthropoda; class Insecta; order Lepidoptera; family Hesperiidae; genus Thymelicus; species Thymelicus sylvestris. Next base: position 7,249,557 of record OU426896.1, on the reverse strand, counting down.
ACATTCTGTAGCTTTGTATCCTTTAAAACCACAACGAAAACAAACCACATCTGTCCGTTTACAAGAATGTAGATTATGCGTATTAACTCTACATCTTGGGCAGAATAAAGGTTGAGAAACCGAATAAATAGCTTGAGAGGTCGTAGGAATCTCAGGAGTATTTAATGATTCATAGAACTTGCAAGCTTTAAATAAGGAATCGACAGAAATTATATTTTCGGGTAAAAGCCTACCCCGTAAAGATGATGATAAATTTCTTTTAATGTATTCTAATTTATTATCATCCGACAAAGGTACTCTCAGTTTCTCAAATAGTGTTTCCATCTTTGTGAAAAATGTTATCACAGAATCAGTATCATTTTGTTTACAATTATCAATCAATTTCATAATTTTATAGTCATGATCATGAATGTCAAATGCAAAATAAAATTCATCTTTGAAATTTTCCCAGCATTGTAAATACTTGACTTTATTACGGAACCAAGATAAAGGTGTATCTTGTAGCATGTCATACAACGAAAGGAACAATTTTTCATTTGAAACTCTATGATTTATTGCAAATTCTTCAACTCTTTTTATAAACTCTCGAGGACAACCATCACCTTTATATTTGAACTTTTTTATTTCACTTAAAGCCTTATCATTTAAACATGATAATGCTTGTACTAGTTTGTCTAAACTAACGTCTTCATTAACTGACTGTTGAGTCGTTGAAGAAGATGCAGGTGAATTTATTATAAAATTGAACTGTTTATTTAAGGCCAAAAAATCGTCCATTGCTCTTTGATGAAGAGTAATAATAGATTCATCATGATAAGATTCAATTTCTAAAAGATCGCATCTTCCAAGTAGATGTTGAAAGTAGGTTTCTAATTTACTTTTATTTAAAATAGATGGCTTTAACTCATATAATGATAATTTTCCTTTCAAAGCGATTAAAATATTACGTATCTCCTTTAAATCTTGTTCTACAGGATAAGGAGAAGAAGATGTAGTGATACCATTATTAATTAATTTTATTAACTGTTCCTTTAAAAGAGGAACAGACTCACGAGGTTCTTCGCCGCGTGCAAGGATCTCGTATACTAATTCCGATTTATTAAGGAAATTAGGATTCATTGTAATTATTTTACTCTAGATTATTGCAGATAATATAAGTTCAGTCCAACAGAAATACGCTAATGTAATTATTAGACCGACTATCCGAAATAAAGCAAAAATAATAAAAATATAAACTAACTTAGACGTTAGGAAAGAATACCGGCGCAAGGGTTGCTCACAGTCGTCCTTTTATTCCCCAATTTTATCAAGCCGTCTTCACCAGTTGCAATTAGTTGTTCACCATTTCCATGCGCTGTGTATGTAGTCAGGATGACAGAATTAATTTTCGCTCCAGAATGTTATAGAAGAGACTACCTTGTTGGATGTTGGATGAAGGAGTTGCCAGATATTGGTATTATTAGATCCCCACGTTGGGCGCCAGTGCGAGGGTGCAGATCCTCCACAAATATAATATAGTAAATCTCAGGGCTGGGCAGGGTCATATGTTAATAATAGTCCCAATAAACCAAAGTTATTTGTAATCTTGTAACAAACACAAATGGAACAACAATGTTAATAAAGTACGTTAAAATCATTCATTGTAGGTATTTATAAGTTTAAAGGAATAAACCATGAAAACAATATCAATAATACGATATTCTTCCCGTATGGGAACCCAGCTGACAGTTGCATTTTTGTAAACAAACCCGAACTGTCAAGATTTAAAAATTTAGAAGAAAAATGCAACTGCCAGCCAAGGGATATTGAACGAGGTATTATTATACCTCGTTACAACATTACGATTTACAATGAAAAAAATACTTACAAATCTTAATATATATAAATTACGTGTCACGTTGTTTGTCCGTGATGGACTCCTAAACTACTGAACCGATTTAAATCAAATTTGCACACCGTGTGCAGTTTGATCCAACTTGAGAGATAGGATAGCTTACATCTCAAAAAAAAACTTTCGACAGAACGAAGTCTGTCCAGGCAGCTAGTCTATTAATATGTATATCTATGTAGGTAAGTACCAACCTATAATGTGTCTAATTTGATTTCAGTTAAAATAAATCTCACATCAAAAAGTGAGAAGTGCATCCGAAGAGTATATAAGCAGCAATGTCAGTAAATATCAGATTCTCTTTACAGTCGCTATAAAGTTTATGAGGCAAAAACCCTATTGTTCTTGTTCGTACTTCTCCAAGGTGTTCACACTTTCTCACTTGTTTATCACTAATACTGAAGGACATAAAAGGCTCTAAAGGCCTCGTATGACGCGGCCGAAGTGTTAAGAGCCTTGTTTGTGTCGCGTTTTCTATATAATAAATGTTATGTATGTCACGGGAAGTACCATTATGTGTCTGCGTAGCACTATAAATACTTAGCTATAAGAACAGCGGTAAAACATTAGAGATGTTGCGAAGTGTTGTTATGGATATTTATGGACTACGTAAATGGAGTAAAATGAATATATATATAATAACGTTTTTATGTAAATAGCCGGCAAATGAGCTAATAAGACACCTGATGGTTTGTGGTCATCATCTCAAGATCAACGATGGAGTCACCGATGCGTCGCTGACAAAAGTAGATGACAGATTTTTTGGCAGAAACTGACTGAAAAAAAATTCATGGTTCATTTTAAAATTCGCTGTCTAGCCAAGTGAGGAACAAGCACCTCTACCATACACAAGAATGCTGTCTGGGTGACCCTACAATAAGAGAGAACCTTCGCCATAACCTCAAGAAACTGAAAATGTTGTTCTTAAGCAATATGATATTTGTGTTTTTTAGAATAAAACTACTTCAAACGTAAAATATATTAATACCCTATTAATGCTTCACAGATCACGACTTAAATCAAGAGCTAACCTCAGTATTAAAACTGAAACTTCACTATTAAATGTAAAATCAATTCCTCCTACTGAGAGAAGTAATGTGACAAGGAAAACTCCATCTCCGACTGCGGCACATCGTAATATCAATAATTCATCCAGAAACTAAAAAAAGCACTTCAGTTGAAGTTAATTAAAATGTCCCGGAAAGGACGCCCATTACCGGGGGATGAAAAAGCGCTTTCCCCTAGAGTGGGTTTTAAAGGAATCGACGAGGTCTCAAGTCGATTTTAGAGAATAAGGAACTTTGCCTACCAATTTATCGTTACGAGAATGAAACGATAAATCAAATTTTATGTAAAGAATAATAAATAATTATACCTGCATGTCTATTATTACTATTCGTGTTTTCGTATAATGTGCGACCCATTTCAGTCATGTTGATGCGTAATTCTATAAATACGACATCGAAATGAGTTTATTTATCGTGCAAATGTCCACTTTAATTTTGCTGAATAACTAAGTTTTTGACGAAATTTATGTTTCTTGTTTTTTATTACTTCTCCGTATTCGAGTACCATGGTGGTGCAGAAAACAAATATTAACGAAAGAGATTTCGCAATTTTATTAGCACAGATTTAATAATTTAAAATTGTTACTAAGTCATTCTCTCGTCAACGCTTATGTTCAAACATGCACTTATGTAAGAGGTTTCCCGTTTTACTAGCTTAAAGACCGACGATTTTCTTTTATTACTATCTTTCATTCTTTCATTTTTATTGACGCATTTCATCCCGGTCGTTACAATAACTTTTATTACTTTTTAGTCCAGTTTTGTTATGCACTAAATACTGCCTTTAGAGTAATTTTATTTATCTTCAAACAATGTACGAACTTTTGGTGATTTATACGATTTTGTCTTTTAAATCAATTAAAGTATTACTCTAACATCATTTTATAAGCAATATCTCGAGTTTGTAATAAAATACATTTTAAAATAAAATAAACATTTAAATACTCTTGCACTATGTATGTCTGTTTAGTGAATTTTAAGGATAATAATTAAATTAAATAAGAAACCACGTCAGGAGTCCCATAAATGGCAGCCTCAGGCAGATATCACACACTAATGACGTCACCATTTTTATTGTCGTGTGGTCAGCGCTTTAGTGCTTTCAGGGGATAAGAAATTTGCGCCTAAGTTGCTATACGTGCTAGGTGTCCTAAGTGAAATCTTTTTTAAGTTTGTATTAAGCAGTAGGTACCTCGAATAAAGCAGTACCATTTTCTTGCAAATTCTGCTTGGCTAGCTACCACATTCTTGCTTGAGTCAGTCGCCAAATGACTCGTAGTGTTCCGGATAGATTGAGAATCACTATTTTAAACTATTTACAAATTTTTTCTTGCTTTCTTTCTTTGCTGGCAACACATTGGTGATGTCTTAGTTGTTAGTAGTATTCATTGGCGACTGTGATCAAACCTTCAGGTAGCTCGTAAGCTCATTAGATTTAAGCAATAAGTTACGTTACATTCTATAAAATAAAAATGGTTAAAATCTTTTACTTACAACCACAAAGTTTTTCCATTTTATATGGCTCCATAAACGTCTTGAGTCACCTCACTGATCTAATTTATGTGCGAAGTTAGCAGGTATTCCAACCTCGTTGTCCTTTTTTCTAATGAAAGCCTTTAACTATTCTTAGTCAACAGGGAAAAGTTTAGTTCATTAACCCAAGTAACAGCCGCATTGTCCTGGGATTCAGAAACTACGAAGTAAGGGATAGCCTCTAATGAGTCTTGTCGTCAGTTCGCTAGAGGTCCTCGATTAAAGACTTGAAGTATGCAAGTAGAGTTCCGAAGTCTCCTTGTTTGTAGCAGTTAAATTACCTTTAGTGAAGAGCTAAACAGTAATACTTTATGATAATTTAAATGTAACTTAAAAGAATGGTAACTTATATTGAACATAATTTTTATGTCTTCAGTTTTTAAATCAAAAGCAAAGTAGCACAATTCAAGCGGACGGAATATCTAATAGCTTTCGAAGGCGGATTCAAACAACCAAAATTATATGATAATTATCACAGCGATTGTTTATATGACAATCGTGTTGAAGGAAGTCACGTAACTCATGCTTAGCGGTATACATAACCAATCAGTGTAATTTATAGAAACACCTGCGGCTCTAGTGAATTTAACGAGACACGGATTGAGTGAAAGGCGATCTATTTAGAGTTATAAGATTTTGTACTAGTGGTAGCAGCCTACGTAGTACCTAGTAGGTAGGTACTTGTTTCTCAGTACTTTGTTCTCGACTGACTGACAGCGCCAGATTGTTAAGTATGGCGCTGTCGGAACATTGAAACTTGTCCTTACGAAATTATTCCTAAGTTTATGAGTATTTGCATTGTAATTGTGAATGGCTACAAGACATTTTGGTTCGCAAATACTGCGGAATTAGTGATATTATGTCTAATGAGATTTCACCGGTTTCTATGAAACTTAGTCTATGTGTATGTCTTAGTATAATATGTAATGTTTATGTCTAGATATTTATTTTGTCTAAATCATCAGATATACCTAGTGTTTTTACGGTTTTTACTTGAGAGTCTTTTATTATAATTATTGTTGTAATTTTCAGGAACGTAAGCACAACAGACAGATCATTCGCCATAGCAGGTCAAACAGCACATTATTAAACAAACTTGGATAGAAATTAATTATAAAAATCAGATTTTTTTAAACACACGTAAGATTCAAAAATCATTATTTAAAAAGGTATTTGTATAAATCACATTTACCTAGTGCTTCATAAGTACCTAGCTGTCTTTTAAAATCTACCTATTATTATCTTAACAATTACAATGACTTGTCTTAAATTATATATATATTATATATTATATATATATAAATTATAACCAAAGTGTTTTATTCATGTCAACCGGTGGACACATGACTGTGACAAGTGTTTATTTCAATTGTATTCCTCTTGTTAACGATACAGACGACATATACAAGACATTAATTACTATGATAGATAATGGCCCCGCCCAATCTTTTAATGTTCTTTGGGTAACGACCCCACATTGAGAAGGCTGAGGATGACAATGGATGCAAATAAAGAGAAAAAAGAGGTCGTTGCAATTAAATTATTTTACTTTTTCATTTTAAAATGGAATCTAGGAACTAATGAACTATATTGTTCTTAATGGAATGTACTCGTATATTATTTGCTTATTACTTTCTTATTAATTTTAACAATAAGTAATCTTAACAACATCTAGAGACTCAAATTAATATTAAAAAATTTGGTTCGATCTCTATCACACCGTTGAAACTTAATCTAAAAATATGCTATTTGCTTTCAGCCGTCATGCATTGCTAATCTGGATGTTATGAATGTAACTGGTTATTCTCTCTGATCAAAATTTTTATGAGCCTAACGATTTTTAACAGATAGGATGTCACGATTGCTTCCCTCATTAGTCAAAACTTGCCGATTGGGTTTAACTCAAATATGAATGGGCACTTTAAAAATTCACACTAACCTTGTTTGCCTGGCTTAAACACATTAACAGCCCACTACTGAGCAGTTTCTCTCCAAATAGTTATGTTGTTAAGTAAAGTTCTGAGGTTACAAACATTAAAAAACTAATCATGCAAGTCGAAGTTGCAATTAAGTTATTACAACTTCAGCTTGCATTATTAAGTTCCGAACATTTACAAGCATTACTTTATTGAAATGCATAAAAACTAAACTAACGCTTTTTTAACCGCAATTACAACAAAAATTGTTAGGTAAAGATTCGTTCCTAAATTAACACGCTAAAACATTCACACGAACGCTTAAGCTAAGCACGGTAGTTGCGTAAATAATTAAATTCTTAAGGGAAAATCCTCTAATCCTAGCAACAATTTATTAGAAAGGCCGTTTCGTTGGTTGCTGCTGTGAAAAATCGCTCCATTATCGTCGGAAGGGCAACTCACCACCGCTCGTATTTCAAAACAACACATTATTGTTTTCTTCTCGTTTTGTAGCGCGGTTAAGTCGGTTATAAATTTTGCGGAACGGCTTTATAACTCTAATTTTTTTCGTTCTCAATTTATTGGATACCGATAAAACACTATTTGGTTTCAGATTGGAAAATGTTTTATTGATTCAGGAGCAATTTTTCTTCATTATATTCTGTAGCGCTTTCAGCGAGGATCTTATGAGTATATAGCGAAATATATTATTTTCTGTTGTGTTAAAGTTCGGTCTATGTATGCACCTATTAGGTACTATGCACATACATTAGTAATTAATGACGTATTGTTTGAGTTGTTATTATTGTATGTCCAACAAAGTAGCCTAAAAAGGTACAAGAATTTATGGTAGTGGTTATTTAGGCAGATGAAAATTGTTCCAACATGTACTATTCTTATTATGTCTCAAAGAGGAAGAACATACCGTCATTGATTTGTTAGTTGTTCCATTAAGAACACGAACAAAGACCCTGGATTAAGACTCAAGGATGGACGCTGAATAAGAAAATTAATTCTGAAAGGAGTCTATTATGCGCCGAATGCAAAGTTACTTTTCATAAAATGTAATAAGCCACAAAAGCCATTCCTGCGAAAATCTTTTATGTTTGAATAAGACACTTTTCAATGTTCATTATAATGGGAAACGTTTTCCTCTAAGTAATCGACCATTGATAACAAGGAAAGAAATGCTCGGGGGAAATTAACCATTAGTGAGCGAATTTACCTAAAACTCATCATTTATTTAAGCCGACCGGGGCAATGAAAAGAGTAAACTAGCCGGCAATCTTAATTAACATCTATAACGCTGAAACTGTAATAACAGTTGATAGTTAGAGAGTTTATAAATAGTAGAATTTATATCATTCAGGATACAATATTAATTTGAAAACTAGGTGTCCTGAGCGAATATTCGTATATTTTGAAAATTGGTTTGGTTAAAGGTTTTTTAACACCGCATCATAATTGGTCCATTCATTTAGGAGCTACGATGCCACGAACAGACGATTACACACACGTGTCAAACTTATACATAACATTATTTTTGCGTCGGGGGTTAATAATTACTTTTTAACAAAAAATAAAACCAACGAAAAAAAAACTGAAAAGCAAAAAATTAAATAAACCATTTAGTATTATAAATTAAGATCCGAAATTAACAGTAAATAAATAATTTTGAGACCGTGCCAAACAAACAACCAAAATTAATTACATAAAATTCATAATATTATGAGGGCAGCGGCATGTGATGCACACAGCAGCAGCAGCGCGGCGCACATCTTTTCGCTGTTTGTTTTTTCATTGGTTTGGCACCGCCTCAAAATTATTTATTTACTGTTAATTTCGGATCTTAATTTATAATACTAAATGGTTTATTTTATTTTTTGCTTTTCAGTTTTTTTTTCGTTGGTTTTATTTTTTGTTAAAAAGTAATTATTTTTTAATTTTTAGTTGCTATAATACTTATAATTAATAATAAATTATTGATTTTATAAATTATAGATTCAGTTACCAGGTAAAAATGTAGTAGATGAAATATCAATTATCCCCTATTTTCATACCTATAGGGGTAAAATTTTGTTTCGAAATTTAAACAAGAGTAACCTCAAGGTATAAACTATTCAATAAAAAAAGAATCATCGAAATCGGATCATTCAGTACAAAGTTATTGGGGTTAACATGTAAAAATTCCGGGTAAAAAACGGGTGAATAATCAATCATTCCCTATTTTCGTACCTTTAGGGTAGGAATAAAATTTTCAAAAAAATATGGGACCAACTTCAAGACATACCCTATCCAATAAAAAAAGAATCATCCAAATCGAACCACCCTGTGCCGATTTCTGCGTGATCATACATAAAAAAAAAAAATATACATGTCGAATTGAGAACCTCCTCCTTTTTTTTTCGTCGGTTAAAAACTAAGAAGCCAAAGCTTTGGTAGATGGAAAGACTGAAATATCTAGACAAAACTTCAAAAAGTTGAGATTTGTTGGGACAAAACATTTTTTGGAAATAGCCGGCAAATCAGCTGACGACGAAAAAAAAAACGGCTAGAGCGCGTGTGGTGGGCCGCGGGCGACGCGTTGTATTGAATCGATTGAATTGTCGGGACATTTTGTATTTTGTCGGAACTCTTGGACATCAAATGAAATGTCTGGACAATCCGGATGAATTCCGACTATCTGGCAACCCTAGTTGTACCATACATATAAAATTATTCAGTGTTAAGTCGATATGATAAAAAGAAGATCAGCTATTATACTCGTAAATAAGAATTCACACAACCACGTAGAACCCAATCAGACGCAGCCGTAAAAGAAATAAGATTAAAACTACGCTCGGTACAAATGAGGCGAGTAAAATTATTTTTACGATTCCCTCTCTCAATTAGGCCTAGCACCGACAGTTAAATGTCAGTGTTATTTAAATTTACTGTTCCAATTAGAGACGCCATCATCACAGGAGTGACGAAACTGTACCGTGTCGCGGAGCTTTCCTTATTAAGAGTGCTATAATTAAAATTTATAGCGACCGATGAGAATAAAACTAGATGGAATATGCACAATAATAGCTCAATGAAATACCTGCTTCACACTGTAAACTTACAACATTCATTAGGAGTGTAAAATGTATTTATGATGATGTAAACTTGTTATTATCTTTATGTGCCATGCTTTCTAAAGTGTATGCTAACTATCGTATAAATATTTCATGATGGACAGCAGACAATGTTACAAGAAATTAATAGTAGGTACAGTCGACAAAATAATTAAATATGGAGGGGAAGATTCTAAAACCCGCTGTAATGATTAATATTACATATTGTTTATGTTATTATCAATGTTAAATCATACCTTACTATAGGTATTATTTAACATTGATAATGACACAATAATATAACAAAGCAAAAAAAACAATTATCATTAAATGAGTTTTATTTTTACAATACCAACATGTCATTTACTTTTTATTGCATTTTTATCTTAAAAAAATCTTGTATTTAAAATAGTTCAAACAGAAAATTACTGTAAAAAAATTGTAGTTACCCCTTAGCTTATAATGGAAACATTATATTGCCCGAATGTCCAAAAATATAAAACCCAGTAAGAATATTGTTTATCGATACAAAGTTTTAGGACATATCTCATAAAGTTATCTGGCGCGGGTCCCGCTGGCATTTACAGGAAAAGTTTGGCATCCAGCCTTGGACGTCAATCTAGAAATTATCTTGCCAATCACGGTTTTGAAAGTCTTCAACAATATCTGCTAAGAATATAACATATTGTGTTGTTTTTCTGCTATACGCAGCAATTAGCTTCATTCAGGTATGCTTATTTTATATGATCAATTTTAACAACATCCATGCAAATTCATTTGATTTATAAGCATAACGTGTATGTAAATAGTCTAAATTTTACTAACAAAAAATAACCGACTTCAAAGTCTCAAAAACTACTTGTCAGATCTCGTTCAAATTTATGTGGGACCACATGACAAGCACCTGCTTTCGATTAAACAAAAGAATCATCGAAATCGGTTCACCCAGTCCAAAGTTCTGAGGTAACAAACATAAAAAAATACAGTCGAATTGTCGAGTCGAAAAAAAATACACATCGAGAACCTCCTCCTTTTTTTGAAGTCGGTGAAAAATTAGTTTTGTCACAAGCTAACGGAGTTTCTAACATGATAGATATTCCAGCATCATGTACAGTCACCAGCAGAGAAAAGTAACCCATCTGTTTACAACAAAACAGGTAACGGAAACGTTGCTGTTCGAATATTTATAAACAGAAGGGTTACTTTTATCTACAGGGGACTGTACCAATCATCATAGTTATTATCATAAGGTATGTGCAATAAGTAGGTACAGCAATTCTTTCATCGTAGGAATTGTAAATTATTACAGTACTTCATGGCAAAAGTCAATATTTACAGACGATTTGCGGAAAAATCATCGAAAACATTTCATCGAATTACATTTAATCGAACACATTTCATCGAATTACAATTAATCGAATCGACATTTCATCGAAATCACAATTAATCGAATGATCATTTCATCGAAAACACAATTAATCGTTTGGCAAAGGGAGATCTCCCGCCAGGCGAGGTGTGTTGCCTGGGAGGCGGCCGAGCCCCGACTGCTGTTGTCGGAGCGTTTGTATATATCTAGCGATGTTTGAAAACTTCGATAGCGTGATTCAGGGCGACGTCACGTCACCGTGTGACGCGTGTGCGCTGTCGCCACATCACCCCCCCGCTCAGACCGGAGGTCGATACATGATCTCGACGATACAGCCATCCGTGATCCTCTATCTTCGGTGAGTCGAGATGTGAGGTCGGTGTGCCTTTGGTATGCCCTCTATCCGCGGTGAGTCGGGATGGGAGGGTGGAACGACTGATGCGGAGGGCGAGCGGTGCGCGCTCAAGCCGTCCGTGTAGCCGTGGGTGGGGGCAGTCGCTGGCCGGACACAGGAAGCGTCGACACAGTACGCTGCGATGCGCCCGGTGAGTCAGCGTGGCTGGTGTGCGGTCTGCCGAGAGAGGTACTTGCAGTCCGTCGGGTGTGAACGGTGAGGTGAGGGGGGAGAGATGCCTGCTGCCGCTATCGGTGATCAGAAGCGACGTGTTCTTGTCGAGGGTCACCAGTTTGGCAAAGGGAGATCTCCCGCCAGGCGAGGTGTGTTGCCTGGGAGGCGGCCGAGCCCCGACTGCTGTTGTCGGAGCGTTTGTATATATCTAGCGATGTTTGAAAACTTCGATAGCGTGATTCAGGGCGACGTCACGTCACCGTGTGACGCGTGTGCGCTGTCGCCACAATCGAATTAACATTTCATCGAAAATAATTAATCGAATGTCATTTCATCGAATGACAATATATCGAATTACAATATATTGAATGACAATATATCGAATGACGATTGGCCGAATCGAATAATATAATTTTTATATGATCATTAATAAATATTTTTTTATTACTTCAAACGTCACACATCCTTGAAAGACAGCACTAAGACGTAAGCAGCATGCAACATGCAGCAAGCACAGTTTTTGTCACGGCTCCGGCGCTGCGGGGCTCTGGCGGTCCCACGCGAACTTATCGTCGCAGATGCTTTTAATGCTCACCACCGCAGCTTCGGCTTGCTGGCCGGCTACGCCGGCCAGCCTCAGCTGCTGCGGCGAGCATTAAAACCACCTGCTTCTTAGCTCGCGGGCCGCCTCGCCCCTCCGCGCCTACGCGGGTTTACATTACACTCTAGGGGTAGGGCAAACAAGACTACGTGGAGTCGGTTTTGCAGCGATTCATTTCTGTCACTAATGTAAACGTTTTGAAAAAAAATGATTCAAGGAGGAAAGTAAACCTAAAATTTTTATGTGCAGAAAAATATTAAATTGTTATTGATCAAAAAAAAAGAAATACAAAAAAGTTATAAAAAACATAAAATTGTTTCTGTTTATAATAAAATATTTAAATCTTTTAAACAAGAAAAATTGCAGTTCGAGGAATTGTCATTCGATGACAGTTCATCGAATGGCAGTCCATTTGATGAATCGCCATTCGATGATTTGCCATTCGATGAAATGACATTCGATGAAATGACATTCGACGAAATATAATTCGATTATTTGTCATGCGATTAAATGGTTGTTCTACGTAATGCTATTCGAAGAATTGTCAATCGATGACTTGGTTGTTCTACGTTTTGTTAGTCGACGAAATGTTTTTTCGATTTATTGCGTTCGGCGAATTGTAATTCGATGAAATGTTTTCGATATTTTTTCCGCAGACGTTTACAGACGTCAGAAATGTATTCTTTATGTGGCCAGACTAAAATTGGTTAAAACTTTTATCTGCGATGTAACCAAGGGCCTTATGGAAGGAATCGTATGACAAGTACCAAATAAGATATCAAATAAAGACTGGAGCATCGCTCCCAAGAGGTTTTAAGAAAGAAAAACCCCACATTTACCTTGGTCGCCAAGTAATATCAAGGAGCGTGGAACGCAAAGAAACAAGCAAAAAAACATTAAGATCTTAAATTGGTGGAGATATCCTTGTATCTTTGTGCTTTTAAGAGTGTTCCTTGTTGCGGAATGTCTCGAAAAACCTTCAAGCAGTTTCTGTCTACAAAGGCTCTATGCAATCTTTTGTACAAGTTACGAGCCAGACAGGCCTCATCTAGACTTTGCCGAGCCTGCTTTATTTGTCTCGAGCTTAAAGTCACTTTAGCACGTATTTAAGCTTAATGTCTCATCTTTTTATTGTTTCTATAAAAACTTTGATATTGATTTTAATATGAGAAGATCTTTATACGTACGATGACTGTGTTGTGCAATAAATATGGGTGTATGCGAACCCATATTTATTGTTTCAAAATTTGCCATTACGCGTGATTTAGGTACATCGACATTTTGTTTTAAGCGAAAACTGCCTAATGTATAAACAAACAATATGTGGAAACTGTGTACATAAATATTTTTCAATTTAACAAAGGTTCGAAAAGTATTTAAGTGCCTCTCAAGTTAAAGATAGATACCTAGTTTTACATGTTAATGTACAGTTCACTTAATGTATCGAAACCAAATTTTTTTGTTATAAAAATAAACATTAATACTTAATAATTATTTTATGTCGCAGTGAATGCCACAATACCGATGGGTTGTAATATTTCTTGCTAAAAATCATTCTTATTTATTATCATCATTAATGTTATCATCATTATCATCAACATCCAACGTTTGTAAAAGACAATGAAAAATAACAGTGACTTTAATAAAAACATTTTTGGATAATCATAGTTCTTTTGATTATGTACATTTTTATCCCGAGTGTAGCGTAGCGGAGAGAAAAGTTTAAATCGCTCACAGTTGATGTTCGTCAGCGGAGGCTGGCATAAATCCAAATGCAGGGCGCAATGCAGATGGAAAGCCCTCATTTCCACCCGCAAAGTGAAATAAAAACAAGAGCCATAGTTAATAGGTCATACGTTTTCGGAACAAAAAAGGTTATCCCTTTGCTAGGTTTGTGAGAGCCTGAGTAATAGTGTGATGCGTTCTCATTTTGGCTAATCTTTATGACAGCGTGTGACACGAACCTCAAATGAAAATTTGCTCTTTGGAGCTGCAATTTTTCGACTTCTCTACTGGAAATTTTAATTAACACTGGTCTGAAAAAGTCCTTTATTTTTACGGGTTTCAGTTTTCATTTTGATTGTTGAAAGTAATAAAGTCACAAGAAGTAATTTTTATTTATATTTATAACTAGCTGTTGCCCGCAGCTTCACATACGAAAATTATGTTTTACCTTATTTGTACCTCTTGCAGAAGGAAATTTAAAAAAACGGTGAATTTATATTGAAGTACTTATATTAAATAATTTATATACTGAAACCCACGATAAAATCACAAAGAATTCCTCCAGGAGCGGGTTTTGAAATATTAGCAATATTCACATTAATTTGTATTTTTTTCTGTTTTTTTTTTGCAAAATTTTGAAAAACTGAAACATATATGTTCCATAAATTTAAGCAAGGAACATTTGTTGCAAATGTGAAGCAAATCGGTTGATTTTTTAAAAATATTCCATACAAATTTTCATCCCGTTTCCCGGGGAAACCTTTTAATTTTCCGGGATAAAAAGTATCCTAAAATATGACCCGGAGTATTAGTAACAACTTTACCAATTTCCATCGAAATCCGTTCAAGGGTTTTCATGTGATGCCCGGACAGACAAACAGACAGACAGACAGACGGACAGACAGACAGACAATAATTCTAAAAAAAAATATTTTTGTGCTCTAACACGTTATTGAAGTGCTCCCTAACCAAAATTTTTTTAAAATATTCAATGTACAGAAAATTTGCCCTTTGAGTTTCATTATAGTAATAGAAAATAATAATTTAAATCTGATAATTACCGATATAACATATTTACGAACAAAAAACTTGATAGATTTTGCAAGTAAATTATTTAAAATTACTTAGATTTCTCTGTCTACTTTAACGTTTGCATAATACTCGTAATTTATAATTTCCTTTTTTAGTGTCGTAACTTGATACCTATAGTATTATTATTTATTTCTTTATCTGTTAACTTTTCTTCAACTTAATTTATATCAACTATAGATATAATAGAGAATATTAAAAATAATTATTATTATAATTGTTTAAAATCCTCAAAATGGTTTCACACAATTATGCGATACATAATATCGACTTAATGAATCTCAATACAACAATGTGAATGTTACATAAGGTTACAAATAATAACATATTCATTGGACGGACGCAACCTCATTCGACAATGTAATAAATCATGTATGAAAACGGACATAAAGGCATTTCTTTCCATAACGAATGGAGATTTTAATTCAGTGCAATTCAGCATTCAGGAATGGCCATTGTTAATAAAAACGTGTCATTCGTTTGCGCCTCCAGTAATATCATTTTCCATGTTTTTCTTTCCTCTTTCGTAGTAGACACAATAAAAGCAAGTTGACCTCGTTTATCGCACCGAGTTCGCGTTAGGGATGTTTCGCATTATCTTTTGTTGTTTATTATTATTCTATCGGAACAAGTAATTGTTGAGAACAAGTTGTTACATTAACTTATTTTTTTAACACTAGAAAGAAACTGGAAACGAATACTTATAATAGTTCAAATAGTTGAAATAGTTCATAATTATGGAATGTTCATTTGGAATAGTGCATGCCATAATTCATAATGAAATAAATAATAAGTGTTAGTTAGATACTATTACATGCTGTAGATGTTAGGAATGTAATACCTAAGTGTATAATTGAACTAAAGTAAACCTTTGACTTTCAAAATGAAAGCTATACGTTATACGAGTATCCCTTTTCCAGTGGTCCGAAAAAGCCCTTAATAGCACGAGTAGCTCTGGTCCACGTAATGAACTTTGCAGCCAGAGAAGTAGAGATTTACGTGGACCTCGGGCACAATTAAATTTGCATAGGAAATTGCACGGAATACGCTAAGAATAAGTTACCAGAGTGAAACTAAATTTTATGACGCTTCTCGGCCAAACAATTTAACTAAGTACCGTTGTCGACACTGCTGAGATATGACTTAATATCCAGTTTGTACTACGATAATTGAATAATATGCGTCTTAGTCAGCCTTAAATCATGTTTAGTGGCTGTAGCTTGGTAGTGTTTCTGTTTACGGTTATAAATCTCTAACGGTTACAGACAGACAATTTGTATATAGTGGGGAATAAGAACGTTCAATTGGGAGGAAGCAGAGCGCTGTAACTAGCGATGGGAAATATCGTTACTTTTATTTCACTATCAAGTCCGTGAAATTATTTATTTTTGTCACTGTTAAATCACCCGTGAAAAATCACCACTGGTATATTTCATTATTGACGAGTATTGTCACAGTGGGTGCATTTTATTCCGTCCGTTACATTTCGCAGTGATAGTGACTTGATTCAGTCATTACCAAAGCTCAGCGGTCAACTTACCGGCGACGATTTGTTGACGTTGTAAAAGGGGATTCCCTACTCAAAAAATTATTCCTTCCCCATAACTAGACACAAAAACCCACGATGACTTAAATCTCACAGACATCCCTCTAAATGTATTTATTATAAACTCCCACAACCCAACCAATTTCGAGAACCGAATTGAACAAGGTTGCAAACTAATTCACAGACCTGCACTCACACCTTGACCTCTCCCCTTCCAGAGGGCTGACCCATACAATATTTTGAATTTAAATGGCTAAACTCCCGTTGGCCAGTCAGTCCCAGGACCTCTGACTACTTTATCCTGCCCAATGAAAAAACAATATACAGGGTGGATTTTTGAGACGGGTCAGTAAGGGCAGGTACCTTAACCGTTATAGTTACAGGAAAACGTTCCTAGGAGACTATCCATAACTTTTTAAGATATTCTGAACTGCATTCACAGATTTTTGAAAAAATGTACGGTCAGTGAAAAAAGTACTAAAATCCAAAAAAAAATATTTTTATGCCTATCGATCCTACTTCGTATGGGGATCAAAATACTCTATGGGACCATTTAAGGTATGAGTACTAGAAATGTCAGAAAACGCTAAAAACATTTTCTATACATTTTGTACTGAAAAACGATAAATCAACTCGAAATATTCTTTATCGCCAAACAATCCTATTTCTTACTGCGATTAAAAGATTCTTTAAGGCCTATTGAAATTTAAATACAAAAACTACGGTAAGACACAACATATCACACAAACTTAAAAATAGGTTATCTATTAATCAAAATGACCACCGTTTTCACGAAGACACGCTGCAAGAGGTGCTGTTAGTGGTCCATGGTCCAACACATGGTCCAATTAAGTGGCCACCTCGCAGCCCCGATCTAATGTCTCTCGAGTTTTTTTTGTGGGGCCACCTAAAAAATGAAGTCTACAAAAGAAAGTACGAAAGTGTTCAGGAGCTGAAAGAGGCATTAACGAGGATTTTAAATAATATCCATCAAAGAAAACTTTCCGCTGCTACTTGCTCAGTACAAAAACGAGTGAACTTATGTATTCGTGAAAACGGCGGTCATTTTGAATAATAGATAACCTATTTTTAAGTTTGTGTGATATGTTGTGTCTTACCGTAGTTTTTGTATTTAAATTTCAATAGGCCTTAAATAATCTTTTAATCGCAGTAAGAAATAGGATTGTTTGGCGATAAAGAATATTTCGAGTTGATTTATCGTTTTTCAGTACAAAATGTATGGAAAATTATTTTAGCGTTTTCTGACATTTCTAGTACTCATACCTTAAATGGTCCCATAGAGTATTTTGATCCCCATACGAAGTAGGATCGATAGGCATAATTTTTTTTTTTTTTTTTGGATTTTAGCACTTTTTTCGCTGACCATACATTTTTTCAAAAATCTGTGAATGCAGTTCAGAATATCTAAAAAAGTTATGGATAGTCTCCTTGAAACGTTTTCCTGTAACTATAACGGTTAAGGTACCTGCCCTTACTGACCCGTCTCAAAAATCCACCCTGTATATGCCCAATATAGCAGACCCCGATATTTGGGAAAAATTCTACGCTGTTAACCCCGACTGAAAAACCATCAATCACAGACACGTCCCACTACCACAGACTATATCGCCTCCGGCTATGGTCCAACCACAGACTCAAAATCAAGGGAGTGGAATGATTCAATATTTTATTCTATAAACAAGTCCTGAACCTTCTTAAAGAAATTACAAATTCAGAAGTCCCATCTAACGAAAAAATAAATACTCGCCACAAATTGACAGAGACAAGAGGCTGAACAGACCACAGACTACAGAACCTAACGCAACGATTTAAAAAGTCACTCTAATGGCGACCGAGGATTGGTCCATCTTTCTGACAGCGTCCTTGGCAACTACCACAGACTAGCCGTCAAACTGCCGCCCGTCAAAACTCCTCAATCACCAATTGTCACTGTCAACCGGCTTGTCAGTACTCGAGTACACTATTATCTATCTATACTACTAACTAACAGTATTCATTCATTATCTATTATCACTAGGTATGTTTAAAATATCAACGAAACCGTGCGCGAGATGGGCGCGCAGAGTAAAGATTAAAAATGATTATGAACTGTGAAGCGAAATCTCACCGAGTCACCGTATCGTACTTCGTTTCACGAATTCACGAGACACGACGTGGTTGTAAATATCAATTACCTACATAGTTTAATCAAAACCTTACACTGTTTAAAATAAGACTCATTTTCATTTGAAGTTTTTGTATCGTAGCGATATTATTAACGAAGCAAGTTGAAAGAAATCAGACAAACTTAAGTCTAATAACGTTGAGTATAAGATGCAATTTCACTTAAACAAATTCTCTCTTCTAGCTGGCTAGTGGCACTGTGTCGCTCTCGCTCACGCACGGCTCAAGTCACAAATGTTGCTTTCTCTTTTTCGCACGATGGAATTCTGTGAATTTTGGCCGGTGGCCGGCGTTAAGTCACAGTAAAAGGAATACTGTGGTGAATTCACAGTCCCGTTAAATGTAACAGACGGTTTCGATGCATGTCACTGGTGTGACAAGGTGAAGTTTATTTAACAAGTGAAATATGCAGTGATAGGTGAAATGTGCCATTCCTAGCTGTAACAAAAGAGTTCCTGACATGGATGACGTAATTATTGGATCTTATTGGATATTAGTGGATCTAAATTATTTAGATCATCGTAGGGTCGTTAAATGTCGTTCTTAACGTAGGTATACAAAAAAATGTATATGTCGGAGACCTCTTATACATACAATATCATTGGTCGGAGATCATAAAATGGAATGTATTCGGATTTTGAAGATGGCAACACTATGCAAATTGTCTACTGTCATTTGGATAGGCGGTGGCGGGAGAAACGAGGAGAGCGATTGACTTGCCACTTGCCACCCAAAAATTAAAAAAATATTTTAATATTATTTTCATCTTGAGGCATGACGAAAACCAGTACCAAGAATGTGCATTCTCCTGTGGGTTGTGAAATATCGGGATTTGATAATATACTTTTATTATAATTATTGGTTTTAGTCGAAACGAAAAGTGTGTCGGAATCGGAGGTCACGTGACGGAACATATAAAATCCCTAGACATACAGACAGACGAGTGACTCCTTCAGCATACGTAGTACGTACCTATAGCTGGAGCGCGCAGGTAAGTCGCTAGTCTTTCACTCAAGTATTTACATACAGCCGTTTACGTGCCCGTTCTAGGGTGTGTGTTATGGGGTCCACTGATCCCCCATGTACAATACAGAGCTTCTATAAAATACAAATAATTAACAGTAGCTATAGATGACATTGTGGCAAAAGTCGCCAGACATCGCAGTGTTTCCCAGTGGTCGTAACATGATTCGTTTGTGGTTTGCGTGCATTGAGCATGAACAAAATATCCCGTATCTTTGAACATAATTATTGTCATATTACATATCCGTGAAATAATTAAATGTTCATTCTCTTTCATATCCTGCTTTCTACTTTATGTTTTGTGGTGACGGGAGCTTCAATGTTTCTGTAAGTCCTTTTGTTGTGATTACTTTTAACTGTATTAATGACATCATCATCATTGCAATATTATTTCCATTGTTACAGTAAACATTATATCATACTCGGTATCTTCGATAAGTAATGAGATAGTTTTGATGTCAATAATAATTATTTACATGAATAATTCGTAACATCAGTACCTATCTATCTCGGATGAGGTTAAATGTTAAGTGCTTGTTGTGTCGTGGCCAATGCAGATAATTGGAACATTTCCCTATCACTTGCATTTAGATGCATTACACAAGTAAATAAAATGTATTATAAGTAACATTAATCAACTGTTAGGTATAGAAAAGTTTTTATCGAGAAACTAAACCCAGAACCTTTTAACAGGCAGGGTAACTACGAGTACGAACATAGCTAAACTGCCAACGAGTTACTTACATATGTACCTATTTATACCTAGTTTGCTATATTTGGCTTCAACCCATTAATTTCTCACTACTGAGGACAGGAATCTCCTCTGATTGTGAGTAGGCCTAGAGCATACTTCACCACGCTGCGCTGCTCCAGTTATTTATTTATTTAACCTTTATTGACCACAACAAAATATTACGGTACAAATGGCGAGCTTGATGCTTAATGCATTCTCTACCAGGTAACCATTGGCCAAAAGTTAAAAAACCAGTTTACTATCGTATATTAAAAACAATTAACTAAGTAGCTAACATTAAACTGCTTTGTATTTTCCATATAAACCAACATACATGTGAACATTATCCTCGTAATCCTTCGTAAAATTGTAAGTAGACAGTAAAATTCTATACATGCGATTGTCAATGGTGTTTGATGTTCGCACGAGCAGTTCACAGTACAAGTTTTATTGCTACGTCGTCGTTCACGTCGTTTCTGGATATTTTTCATATTTTACGACGTTTTGAACATACTGAGTTGTCTTACTAGAAGCAGTGAAAGACAAGCGATGATCAATTGCTTTTTTCTGAAAGCTTCTCAGCGTATATTTATTCCATTTTACCTGGTTCGGTATTTTATGACAAATTGGCAATTGTTATTGGTAAGATTTTTGTTAAAATAAAAACAAATTGCTATTAATCAGCATAATATCGTAGTGAAAACTGAAAATATATGATTATTAGGTACATTTTAAAAAGGATGAGTTCAAATTAAATTCAAAAGAGCAATTATTGAGTTTCTCATTTAATTGACACGCAGAAACATATTTTTTTATTTTTTTTTGTCTAATTAGATGTGTATAAAATATAAATATTTTGTTTTAAAATAATAATATAAATAAGTATTGTACTTTATTTAGGTACGTACCTATCATTGATTTTATACACACGATCTATCGTTAATTTAAAACGTGGATTATTTGAGTACAGTATAAAAATAATATAAAATGAATAGGAGGTTTTATAAATTAATTTTAATATAGACACGACTAATGATTTCAGTTTTTTTTACTTTAACGCTATTGATAGCTACTAGTTTATCTTAGTTAATGAAACAGGTACCACGCCCACTGTGACTGTAGCCAGAAACTTGACGTTTCTCCTACATTCTCGTCTCGTCTTCGATTTTCATATTGTGTCTTGAAATTGACTGTAAAACTACGAAGACGCGTGGTATGTTGTATTAAATGTAGAGGTGTTTTATAGTGTTTGTTTCTGCGGCAGATATTGGCTGTTTGTTATTTATGTTTGTATCTGGATCGTATGACGTATAATGCGCATTGTGTTACTGTCTGACTCTGTTACATATGTATAAATGAAAATATACAAATAAAAACCAAAGAACTTATACAGATCCATACCTAATAGCTTGAAAATATATGAGTTATTGTATTTCGTTTAGCAAATCCGATGACCCTTTTCATAATTCTAGTATAAACTTGAAATCAAGTTATTAATATTACCTACATAATTCATCTTTGTTTTGTTACCAAAAGGGACGTCCCATTACCCATACGTGATGTAGCGATATACCTACCTGGGGTACGTATATGACATATAGATAAAGTCCCGTTATACTTATACCAACATATAAATATAGTAGCCGACACGTGTTATGAATGTCTGCAGAAGGTAAACCGTAGTCCGACGTGAGATACGTGACGTGTGATGTACTCGTAGTTATACAAAATCCCAGAAATATTCCAGAGATTCCATCCGCCCGTCACGACGTACATTAGCGAAACCAGACGTCCTTGTTATAAAATGCTTTGCTGAAAATATCTTTACTGTTATGGATTTAAAACATGCACGGAAAATTTAACGTATTGTGCGGGGTTTTTCATTTCCTTAATAATAAGGACAGTAGCAATTATTTTCACTAAAAGGATCTTGATAGGCATGTCAATGAATACTATTAATTCGTCGAATAATTATTACTCATTTTAAGTCAAAATAATTAACGAAAAAGACGTATCGTTCATGCTTTTAAATATTGAATTCTTCGGAAGGTTTTAGATACCCTTTTTAGACCAGAACATGCAATTATTAATGGGTTGCAATATTTGAAAAAAATATACAAACGTATTTAAATTAATTACAAATATTTTAAAAGCATCTTCAATTTAGGAGGGTCATAGGGGGTCATATAAGTCTCAAAATTATACTAAAACATGTTACTAATAGATGAAAATTGCAGCAACATCATTCTTAAATAATAATTTTCTTGACTGCAATTCTGAACTATACAACTAACTAGAAATAACATTGAAAATTGGGAAATATTTTTATATGTAGCTAAAAACGACGACCACCTATTACCACAAGACCGAGCTGCTTATCTATAAAAATACTGACGCTTTTACCAAAATTTCTCTAGCCCTACGCTTCTCCCCGAAACCAGAGCCAACTGAATTTTTTCTATATCTATCCTTACAAATTTTAGACACGTGTCACAAATGCATTACGCATGGACGTGACGTGACAGAAAAAACTGAAACAGTGTCACGATCTGCCGCCTATACTTTTAGTAAAACCCAACCGCAGTAATAAAATATTTCACGGAAAATTATTTTAGAAAATGTCATGAAATATTTTTAAATATTCCATATTTTTAATTCGCGAAACTTAAATAACTCTGTCGTTGCTATTTTATTATGCATAAATTAAATTTTACGGACCTGTTCATAAAAAGAAAACTCATTTAACTGAGGAAATGGAATACTTTTTAAAGGCTTATCGAATGGTTGGCTTAATCACCCTTTTTGTAAGTTAATTCGCCTTTTATTCCACTGAATACGTTATACTCTAGTTACTTAATTATAACATTGCAGGCAAAACTCTCAATTACTCATAGGCGATAACGTGCTATACTTAATCTCTGTTAGAGCTTGGAATATATACACTAAAAAGTTGCATTAGTTCGGTTGACCGGACTAGTAACCGAACTACTGCCACTAGACCCTATTTTCGATGACAATTAAGGGGATTAATGATATGATATTATAAAATACTGGCGCTCTGCTCACGGCTTCGCCCGCGTTACGCGGGATAATAAGTAACCTATATCTTATCCAGATCTAAACAATGACAAAGATCCTTAAAAACGTTCACATTTATAATATTCAGTAGGATTAATAAATAATTAGGATTACCCGCGTTGTAGGTATCATACACAAATGACTCGGTCGCATATTCAAGATGAAACCCATATTCAAGAAGTCAGGTCTCTACTATCTTCTGCCAACATTGCTATCGGCACCAGTCATCAATAAGACAACTATTAATGACGTCGATGTAAAAGAATGCTCAAACGGTGTTTTCAATATCTGAATTTTTAATATATTATAATATTTTTATAATATAATTGATGTGTGTTCTTAGGATTACGAATAAATTGATACTGAAAAAAAGGGCATAAATCCACCTACTTCATAAAAAACTATACTTCACAACATTAGCTTAAGTATAGTTAAAAATAAACAACATGCCTTATTTTCAAAAACAAACTATAGTCATAACATAATCATACAAAAATAACAATAACAAATAGTAAATCATTGTTTCGACACAACATGATTTATGTAAATATTCATGAGAAAATTATTGAGAAGTCAAAAAACGTCTCGCTATTATTCAAATGGCGACGTATGTTTGAATATCATCTCTTTTAGAAAAGAATATGTGCTTAGATGCTTGTTCCACTGCGAGTATTTGAACGACTAAAGATATTGTACAACACAAATTTATTACGTAGGAGTTCGATAGTAATTTTATTATATTTAACTAAATTTATTTCTATGTAGTTATTGTTAGTATCTAATTCTTACACTTTGAATTAAAATGAGCTATTAAGTTCGATTGTTAAATAAAATATATTTTTTTTGAAAGTTTGTGAAGATGTTTGGATGTTTGTTCCTCAATCACGCCACAACTACTAAACCGATTTGGCTAAATTTTGGAATAGAGATAGCATGTACCCTGGATTAACACATAGGCTACTTTTTATCCCAGAAAGGTTCAGTGTTCCCGCGGGATTTGTAAAAAATCGATCTCTACCGCGGGTGAAGCCGCGGCGAAAAGCTAGTGATATATAAATCTTATACGAAGATAGATGCAGCATTATTTGTTGCAATTAATAATTAAATACAACTAAAGTATGTAAACTATTGTTTTATGTATTATGTATGTATATATATATATATATGTATATATATTATATATATAATAATTATATGTATAATATTTAATTTATTTATTATATTTGTAGGGATGTATATTTGTATGCATGTATTTATAAACGTATGTATCTATACATTTTTATTTATTTTTTAGCACCTACCGCAACCTTTAACTATCACCCAGGGTTGACTGGTGGAGAATGCCATATCAGGCATTAAGTCCGCCCATTGTAATCTAGTTTTTTAGGTTTACAATAAAGAGTGAATAAATAAATAAATAAAAATAAACCAAACATATTAACATTTTATAACTTTACAAACAGCATCAGTTTTAATTAAGCTTTACTAATCTCGCTTAAATCAGACGTCATTTCATGAACGTCTTGAATGCAAACTAATTTAAATTGAAATTTCATTAGCTTCTTTATATCTAACTCGACAGTTAAGTTTAATGAGAAATCTTCTATAGGAATGCAAATTATGTGTACTTGATTGTTTCAAGTAGTTAAAAGGTTTATTGGTGTTCCAGTGTTTTAATAATGAATGTACAGAAGGTATATTTTCACGTTAATGATTAGTAACTTTAATAACTTTATTTCTTTTGTTCTCTTTTTCTTGGCGGACAACGCATAAGTGATGCCTTTGGTATCACTGATGTCCATGGGTGATGGTAGCCTGGATGGTGGATGGTGACTGGTGGATCGTCAGATCGTTTGTCGGCTATTTCCATAAAAAAAACGTTAAATAATACATGCTTCAATAATAATTACAATACATACATGCTTTTGATGAGCTAAGTCTTTACCCGCTGACGGTTAGACGCTATCTTACATCTACTATGTGTTTAAAACGGATAAGTCATAAATCTATCTGCAATAAAATACGAACGGAATAGCACGTGACTCCACAACTGAAACGTTAACGGTATAAATGTTTACATTTATGGTGTAAGACGATAAAACTATATTATGTTACGATTTTCATCCAGAAAGTCTAAGTGTGGAGTAGGATTCGCTGT
The DNA here is from genome assembly GCA_911387775.1 of Thymelicus sylvestris. Taxonomy (NCBI): domain Eukaryota; kingdom Metazoa; phylum Arthropoda; class Insecta; order Lepidoptera; family Hesperiidae; genus Thymelicus; species Thymelicus sylvestris. Next base: position 7,223,984 of record OU426896.1, on the reverse strand, counting down.
ATTCGACGGCCAAAAAGTTTAAGAGACTTTTATATTGTCTTAACGGTATTTACAATTTTACGGTGACATATTTTACATAGATTTAACGTTGCAAACTATCTCAGCGTACGTGGGTGGCAAAGATTTGTTTGTCATAGAAATGAACTTGGGATCCCTCACCCGCAGGCAACGTAGCCAAGTGCGTGTCGCATTTGTCACTTCTTTGAGAATGTTTTGTAGATCCCTCAGATTCCCCTAATGCAAGGTGAATTACTGATTTTTAATTTTGATTGATTTGCTAGTAGGATTTGGAGAAAGTATCAAGTAAAATTAAGACGAATAATGTATGATACTACTTAAAATCAGAAGACTATTTACAAAATTGTACATAGCTAACAACTTAAAATTTATGGATTTGTAAACTGCATTTTTAATATTAAAATTAAAACACTAACTCTTTAAATTGAGTTCGTGGAATATTATTTTCTAAAGCATATTTTTAAATCATAAAATACAAAGACGCCGCGCCGGGACCGTTTAAGTAGTATGCAAAGTAAGCGATACCTGAAATTAATTCAAGAAAAAGCAAACTTAAAATGCAGTATAATTTACTTGACTGGCTTTTAGAATTATGTTACTAGTTTAAGCTACGACAAAAAACGAATGTAGTGCTTTTGAAAGCACGCGGCCGTAATTAAAAATAACTGTTTTTATTTACCTAAGCCTTGGTTAGATTTATTTGCCCTGGAGGCTAGGGAACAATAAATTTTAGAGGCTTTGCAGGGTCGTGATCTGGGCTCGAGCAATTTACCAATTACTTTTGTTTATTGGATGACGTTAAACATTTGTATTACAATACGAAATCGTAAGATTCTATCATTAAGAATTATTTATCAGTAGATATCGACAATACCTTCTGATAAATATTTGACCTGCGTACCTAACTGAGATTTTTCCATGTTCACGAGAAATTTTTAATTTGGCCAACCTGTACTTGGCCGGTGTAGTAAGTAGGCCATGGATGATAAGTGACGACAGAATGTGTGGAGTGGTAAAATGTTGTGTGGTAAGTGATAAGTGTAGATGACATAGGACTAAACGTTGGCTTAGAATCATGGGCTATGCGAAGTTGTTAATTAACAAATTGTGGATGGTAATAATGATACAAAAAAAAATACATTTTATGCACATTCCTTTCACCAATGAGAGTGAATAAATATTTTGATGTTGACGAGAAGCTTAAAGTTGAAATGCACGTCTGGAACTTTGCTCTGAGTTACAACGAGTATCGTGGCGAATATTTTCAATAAGTACCTATGCAGTATTCGCTTTTATTATGCCGCTAGCAAGTCCGCAGAATTGTTTGAAAACTGTGCCAGCTGTCATTCTGCCGCATTGCAATGGACCTAAATTTACCTGACACATTTCTGCACCAATCACTACGCCATTTTCCACCGTTTCAAAAAGTGCAGATATTTTGTTTTTGAATTGTACATTTGTTAGAATATCAATCAGTATAAGATTTTTTTACGCTGCGGGGAAGTCATCGTGCTAATGTATAAAGAGTCAAGTAACTCTAGTAGTTTTTATAATATTTTTATGTTATGGTAATAAATTATTAAAGGTGGACAGACTTGCAGACTTACCATTTAAAATGATTTTGCTTGTACATTCGGGCTTAAATCAATTATTTTGCTAAGTGGAAACCCGTAAAGGTATGCATTTATATAATGAAATATAGGAAGAATCAAAATAAAAAGTAAGTAGGTATGCTATATTAGATTCTAGTGTGTTGGAAATGAATGTCTATGAAGAAAAATATCATGAAAATAACTTTTCAAAATACTCTCAGTTTAATCCACTATGAAACGAGTCTCATTTCTAGTAACGTCCAATATATATATAGTCCAGTATAGTATATAGACCCTCTATTATGAGTTGTGATTGTAATCGTAACAATTATAACTTAAGATGTTGTTAACAACCTGATAAACATGTTTATCTAAAACTCAGTTTTACACAACTACAGCATAATGAAAGAAAAGCTGCTTATTCTTGTAACAATTTGCTGACAATCGATAATAAGAAATATCTCGGTCTCAACCAACCGTTCTAAAGTCGAAGAGGGAAATAGGAATACGAGAAAAAACTGCGGTATATTTACGTTTTGGCTTGCTTGTAAATTTATTCTGTGAAGGGAAATCGTGCGGAAAATTTGCAATTTAGAAGTAAAGGGGGAATGCCAATAAGCCATCGATTATGTAGATGCAGGCTTTTGTGCAGAACTGCAGAGTTATCTTTGCAGTCAGACCGGGGCTTAAAAACGATTTGTCAGGATATTTTCAGCGCTGACTATTCTAATATTCCGCGCTGAGAGCCAGGTTTACCTTCAATTTATTACTTTAGTTGGAGTCAATTCCACACTTTCAGCACTTGATCTATATTCATAAGTTATTCAAGGTGGATTCTACGTATCATAAGATTTAGTCGTTGAGTAATAAAGCGCAAATAGTGTAATGTAATTTTTATTAAAGGGATGGAAAGTGGGGTTCATATTGAATAAAATGATGAGAGAAGCCGTCATGCTTGGATAAGGAAAATCTATACTTTAGTTCCCACACTATACAATAATGTTACGACGAGATTCTTATAAATAACTAATGAAAACGAATACTTGTGGAAGATTAGTTACCTCAAGCTTACGAAAACACATCAGTACAAAACGCATCCAAAGTCAATGAACGGGAAAAACGGTTGCATAAACAGACGTACCGACAAACAGATTAAAAATCTGTGTGCTTAATTTCATGAAAATCCGTTCAGTTTTTGCGGGAAGGAGTAACAAACATACATCCTTACAAATGACATTTATAACATTAGTGGGATAGATTTAATTTCAGGTTCAACCCAATAGCGGGGAACTCATTACGAATGAATCTTATTCATTGTGTAGTGTGCTATTAATCGAATATTTTTAGTGATTCTTATTTTTTAACCAACTTCATTTGTAATCAATGAATACATATTTCTTACGACCTGCTGAATGGTTTCCAGTACTTACAAAATATGTATTTTTATCGCTACCTATGTTTTGCACAACACTTGATATTTTCTTATATTGTTAACCGTCACTATGTACTGGAATACAATTTGTAGGGCATCCTAGTTTAATCGTCGTTTGTATTAATTTAGCCAACCTAGATGGCTCTATACTAAGCTTCTCGTAGCTGGGACGGACAGCGGCGACTATAAATTGACCCTAGGCAATGAATCTCACTCCCCCGAGACTAACTTTGTCTGCCCACAACAAATTTAGTTGCAGAGAAGACAGGCACAAATAAAGCGTAATCCAAAAGCAAAGGAGAAAAAAGTCAACGCCGTAATTCTCGAAAGGGTCTTTCAGGGAATACGTAGCAAATGCTAGTTGCCGCTTCTCGGGTTCCTTTACCTCACGCAATCTAAAGCTTTGGTTTCAGCAGAAAAATGTTACTGTAATAAAAGTAGGGTTACGTTTAATTAACCTAACAAGTCACTGAAGGGTGGCGCTATGGAATCGGAACGGTGTAGCAATCATAAAAATATTTTTTATTTATACACTGCTCTGATTAACGAGGGTTATAAAAATAGCAGAACATTTTAATCCATACTAATATTATAAACGTGAAAGTGTGTTTGTTTGTTTGTTTGTTTGTTTGTTTGTCCGTCTTTCACGTCGTAACGGAGCGATATTATGGTAGAATTTTTTGTGCGGAGATAGGTAGGAGGCTGGAGAGTAACGTAGGCTAATTTTTACCGCAGTAAAACCACTCAATCCCATGGAAAGATCCATTATGATGCGTATTTGTCCATACTTCCATATCCATCCATACTATCCATACTTCCAAACTTCCATACTTAATTTGATTTTGGATCTGTTACTTATTTATGAATTATTATTATTAATTATTATGTTATAATATCTAGGAAAGAGTCATGCATGTTAAACAACTCATTGTTACTTCCCTTTGAACATGCGGGCGAAGCCGCGGGTAATAGCTAGTACAAAATATTGTTCGCCTGAACGTCGGTGGGAGGAAACGGAGATTGTAGTCGATATTAGTAAATTAAGGTACGGTTTTGTAACGTTCAACGTTTACGCTTGTGTTCCATTATTGTATCGTAGAGCTAATTTTGATTGTTACCGCTTTCTGTTAACTGATAACTACCAATTTTAATACATTTAGATTTTACAGAAAACCCTTCATAATTTTACAAAAATCTGAAAGTAAAATATTGTTGCGAAATGAAATTATAGCTCTTGAAACTTATTTAATGCTGATTACTGCAAGATTCTGACTTTTGTGTATTTTGATATCATTTATTAAGATAATCACTTACTCTAAAATTCCTGTTTAAGTTTTCCCTCTGTTTTCTATGCCCAAATTGGAAAGTACGAGCGGTAGACCACAGCGCTCGATTCGCTCAGTCTAATGAACATGCGACTCATGTTACATACAACCATTATGTTCTGGAATCCTCGGTATTATCTTCACTACCATACCAATATTCTATGTATCGTATTATCAAAAATAAATTAATACTATGTTTATAAATTGTTTTATTTAGCGATAGAGTCAAAGTTGTAAAAAAAACAGCTCTAAATTTCTTAAACATTAGCTATATTGAACAAGTTTTTGTAGCTGCTTTAGATGCAAAGGTATTGATAGGTAATTAGGCAGGTCCAAAAGAATAGCTCTAATGCCTTTGTTGAATATTGTGGACTATGTGTTCGTAGTCCACAGGGAAAGGGCAAAGTTAGTTTGGACTTAAAGATGAAATGGATGAAAGTGTCTTTGGGACACAAAATTACAAACTCAAGCAAATTATGACTTTTAAGTGATAATCACATTAATGAGCATCTGCTTTCAATTTTCTTCTAAAAGTAAATTATACAGATTCTTGGCTAAGTTCCGTAGGCTTATGAACAATCCTCAACGTTAAATCTTAATGCAATTATTACAGAAAATTCAAAGCAAATTGCATTTAGCATCCAAGAGTTTACGGAATGTTGGTGAAATCCAGTGCATAGCTACGAATCCAGGCGCAATTAATGTACGGCTAATTTATTCACCCTGGGCGGTAACAAAGAGAAATTATAATACGTGCACTACAGTAAAGGTATGTTTTCTTCAGCTTAGATTTTCCTTGTTATAAACTATGCACTTGGTGTACAATAAATTAGAAATATACATAAAATAAACATTTGTTTGGCGTTATACAAATACTAACTCGTTATAACTCTACATAGATCGAATCCTGCATGTTAACGGTACAATTTTGGGTGCGATTTGTTGATAAATAAACAACCTTTGGAAAACTGTTTTTAAAGCATGTACGAGTATAGCTTCAATTAACTAGTTTAAGCCATTTCAGGCTTTTAGGCAGCAGAGCTGCTGCACACAGAATATCTGTACAGGAGTAATGTGGTGGAGAACGCGTGAACTCTTCTCAATTCTCTCAATTCTTCTCAATTGGAGAAATCCGTATCTTCTGGAAGTCCGATAAATTGACTCAAAGATCAAACCAAATCTAAAGAACAGCTTTAATAAATTAATAGTTTTTAATTTTTGTGATGTTGTAGTAAACTTACATGTAACATTTTTTTCCTTGTCCAGTCGGATATGGTTAAAGTGTAAGTGCATACCAGCGCCATCTGGCTACACGAGGAACACTGAAAATTTTCGCGGTTTTTCATCTGAAAATGAATTGAAATGAAATGAAAATTGAAATGAATTTACAATTACATATACAATACAATTACATATACATATACAATTTGAAATGCAAATTCATTTGTAAGTAGGAATAAAAATTTATTAACGTTGTTATATAGCCTATACCTAGCCTTCCTCGATACATGGACTATCGAACACAAAAATAATTTTCAAATTCAAACCAGTAGTTCCTGGGATTAGCGCGTTCAACCAAACAAACTCTTCAGCTTTATAATAATAGTATAGATTTTGGTGATTATGTCTATATTCACGTCAACTTCAGTACGTATCCGATTTTTTTTACGCAAGTTTATTAACATAATATTATTATCTAACGTGTTCAGGCGTCCCTACTACAAAAAGTAAGCAAGAACAGTATCGTCTATAAGCTGTATTATTTTATAGTCACATAAGCACCCTATTTGGACATAGGGTTGGGTAAACTAAAAATCAAAATATTTTTCTCGTCATACTCTTGTCTTTTATGAAAATGTTTTCGTGAGCTTTATTTTACTTTAAATACAAATAAACTAAGTAGAGTAAAAGTTGAAAGTTTAAATTAATTCTTAAAGAAATAATAGGTATTCCATTTAAATTTATGTTAGCCAAGTTAAAACAATAAACATAACGAATTTCAGTATATTAAAAACAACTTTAAAAGTAGACTACTTCATTACCGACGTACAGACAACCCTAGTTGGCATCAAAAGGAAGATAATGGAGAATGGAGACAAAACAAGCCGTTCTAATGCGCCGCATTCGGTTTCAGAGCAAACATCGCGCCGCCAGCGCCCCCTAGTGTCGCGTTACGGACACATGCTGTCGGATCATGAATACATTTGTTTGTGCAGCTACATGTGATGCCTTGAATGGTATTGCTTTGACAATGCTAGGGAAAAAGGTATTTTTATTTCTAAAGAAAATTCGTCAAAGGAGTACAATACGCAGAGGAATAATACGGAGGAAGACGCTCAAACAGTACCAGAATAGGTTTGTGCTTCGAGTTGGCAATCGAAGCCTGTCGGAGCCAACAAGAAACGGTAAACTAATATGAAATTAATTTAACATGTTTACCCACAGAGCGCCTAAAATTTTGTGTCAGGCTTTACTGGTGGGTTACCAGTCAGAAATTCGTCTTTCTTGTATTTTCTGTGCATATCCGTTACAAAAAGATATACAAACGTAGGTATAAACAATAAAAAGATATTTTACACGGATATTGCTATTGTTACATGAATTATTGCAAAGTATAAAAAGTTAGAATCGGAAATAATTTACTTCTGATTTAATTATACTTCGATATTCCATTCAAAACGAATATTAATTTCACAGCTATCAGAAAGGAAACAAAAGGAAATTTTGCTAGATTAATTCCACATACGTGCTAAAAGATCTTATATTGTACAAATGAGAAGCATTCGTGAGACAGGATAACTTTATCAAGTTTTATATATAGACAGGCGTAACGTGACTTCCATACGAATGATCCATTCCTGAAATCGAAGTTTTTGCGAATGCTTAGAAGAACACCTTAAAAGGCTTCATCGAAGTGTTTTAAAACTTTTCTATATTGAGAGCGTCGAAAGACAAAGTAGGAAAGAGTATAATCTTAAATTCAATTTTCATGCTACTTAGGTACAATCTATGTAAGATCCTTGCAAACGTCCTGCTCCCCAAATAGGTAATCTATGCTTAATGTAAGAATCTCCCACCGATTATTTTCCGGTCATTCCAAATAATTCCAATGCAACTTTTTGTGAACAAAAAAAAAACAATATATAATATTTAATAATCCACGCCTAAATTATAAGTGTAACAAATTTTATGATGATCAGATGAATTATTATAGAAAAATATTTGATACAGCGCTATCTAGTTACAACAATAAGGGTGTGTTGCACCATGTAACTATAACAATAACCATGCCGTCAAATCCCCGGTTAAGGCGAGCGTATTCGACCGTTGTAGGCATTTTGTTCACTGCCCTTTACCCCGCTCCCCTGAGTGTAAACTCGACCGCCACGCCGTGAGCCGGCCGCGCGCGGCTGTGAGGTTAATGACCCCGTGCGTAGCTGTAGATCCTACATAGCCTAGTTGGTAGTGGACCTGCCTGCGAACTGCGAAGCGAGGGGTTTCGGGTTCGATTTCCGGCCGGGGCAAATATTTATGTGACAGATAAATATTTGTACTCGTGTCATGGCTGTTATTGTGATGTGTTATATGTGTAGTACATGCCACCCGCGACACAGGTAAATACTTGTAACCTACTGCGGGGGTATGAGTGTGGAAGGGTTTTATTATTATTATTATTATTATTTTTTGTTAGATACATATTGTTTGTCTCCTCGTAAGGGTAAATTCTACACTTTCATGCGGGCCTTAGCCAAGCATGAGAGCTGATGTTGCATTGTCGGTGGATAAAAATTTTCTAACTATTCTGCATGTATTGAGTATAACTGCTTTTTGTAGTGTGATGTATGTGAGCGAATGAATGTCTAAGAGTTTTAGGCTTGTATGTAGTGTATAAGGTATGACTCCAGTAGATGATAAAATTATAGGCACGGTTTTTACTGTCTTTACTTTCCACTGTGTTTTCAGTTCTATGGCCAGGTCGGTGTATTTGGTTAGTTTTTCGGTGTGTGTTGATGAAAGGTTATGCGTGTTAGGAATTGCTATGTCTATTAAATATACTGTTTGGTTTTTCTTATCATGCAGGGTTATATCTGGGCGATTATGATGAATTGTCTTGTCTGTAAGTATTGTTCGGTCCCAATATAATTTATAATTTGTTGTATCTAGCACAGTCTGTGGGGTGTATTTGTAGTATGCTGTTTTTTCTTGTATTAGCTTATATTTGAATGCAAGACATTGGTGGATTATTGTTGCTACTTGGTCATGTCGATGTTTATAATCAGTCTGCACTATTGCTCTACATGCACCCGTTACATGCTGGATTGTTTCCGGTGCGGCTTTACATATTATTAGTAACTGCTCTGAGTTGGGGTGTAAGTATACTTTATTTTGATTTATTCATTGGAATTTTAGGTGTAATAAAATAAGAGTAATGATAATTTTAGCTTATCCAGTGGAGACTAGAGGTGAGTGGAGACTGACTTGAAATTTTATGATACGAAACTGTCCAATGGAGACTAGAGGTGAGTGGAGACTGACTTGAAATTTTATGATACGAAACTGTCCAGTGGAGACTAGAGGTGAGTGGAGACTGACTTGAAATTTTATGATACGAAACTGTCCAGTGGAGACTAGAGGTGAGTGGAGACTGACTTGAAATTTTATGATACGAAACTGGCCAGTGGAGACTAGAGGTGAGTGCAGACTGACTTGAAATTTTATGATACGAAACTGTCCAGTGGAGACTAGAGGTGAGTGGAGACTGACTTGAAATTTTATGAAACGAAACTGTCCAGTGGAGACTAGAGGTGAGTGCAGACTGACTTGAAATTTTATGAAACGAAACTGTCCAGTGGAGACTAAAGGTGAGTGGATAACAAATAAGTAGGTACTTACATACAAAATTGACTAATATCATCTAAATACTAACAAAAAATAACCAACTTCAAAATAACTCGAAAACTACTTGTCAAATCTCCCTCAAATTTATGTGGAACCACATGATACGCACCAGCTTTCTATCAAAAAAAGAATCATCAAAATCGGTTCACCTACAAATAAGTAGGTACTTACATACAAAATTGACTAATATCATCTAAATACTAACAAAAAGTAACCAACTTCAAAATCGAAACGAGCTTTTTTTTCAAAATGGCGAATTATATTTTAAATTATTCTTATACTTTTTATCATTCTCAACATACTTGTAAAATATCTTATCTACAAGTCTGTAGGTATGCCAGGTTCCGTACAAAAATCTTCAAACCCTTTGGATAAGATATTTTACAAGTATGTTGAGAATGATAAAAAGTATAAGAATAATTTAAAATAAAATACCTACCTAAAGATACGTAAAAAATAATAAAAACAAAAAAATTAAAATGTGTGCCATTCACACATTTTAGAACTTAGAAGTGAAACCTTCAAAAATTTTGTTTTCAAGATAATGAGACGAATGTAAAATTTCGGGAAGATGATAATTGTAGGTTTTACTATTCCACTCCACTCCACTCCACTCCACAAATTTTGACTTTTGACTTTTTTGCCTTTTTTGACTTTAGACTTTAGACTTTTTTGACTTTTTTTGACGTTTTTGACTTGACTGTTGACTTTTGACTTTTTTGACTTTGACTTTTCTTACTTTTTTCACTTTATTGACTTTTTTGACTTTTGACTTTTTTGACTTTTTTGACTTGACTTTTTTTACTTTTTTGACTTGACTTTTTTGACTTTTTTGACTTTTGACTTTTGACTTTTGACTTTTGACTTTTTTGACTTTTTTGAATTTTGACTTTGACTTTTTTGGCTTTTTTGACTTTTTTGACTTTTGACTTTTTTGACTTTTGACTTTTTTGACTTTTTTGACTTTTGACTTTTGACTTTGAATTTTGACCTTTTTGACTTTTGACTTTTGACTTTTTTGACTTTTTTTACTTTTTTGACTTTAGACTTTTGACTTTTGACTTTTTTGAATTTTGACTTTTTTGACTTTTTTGACTTTTGACTTTTTTGACTTTGACTTTTTTGACTTTTGACTTTTTTGACTTTTGACTTTTTTGACTTTTGACTTTTTTGACTTTTGACTTTTTTGACTTTTGACTTTTTTGACTTTTGACTTTTTTGAATTTTGACTTTTTTGACTTTGACTTTTTTGACTTTTTTGACTTGACTTTTATGACTTTTTTGACTTTTGACTTTTGACTTTTGACTTTTTTGACTTTTGACTTTTTTGAATTTTGACTTTTTTGACTTTTTTGACTTTTGACTTTTTTGACTTTGACTTTTTTGACTTTTGACTTTTGACTTTTTTGACTTTTGACTTTTGACTTTTTTGAATTTTGACTTTTTTGACTTTTTTGACTTTTTTGACTTTGACTTTTTTGACTTTTTTGACTTGACTTTTATGACTTTTTTGACTTTTGACTTTTGACTTTTTTGAATTTTGACTTTTTTGACTTTTTTGACTTTTGACTTTTTTGACTTTAGACTTTTGACTTTCGACTTTTTTGACTTTTGACTTTTGACTTTTTTGAATTTTGACTTTTTTGACTTTTTTGACTTTTGACTTTTGACTTGTTTGAATTTTGACTTTTTTGACTTTTTACTTTTTTGACTTTAGACTTTTGACTTTTGACTTTTGACTTTTTTGAATTTTGACTTTTTTGACTTTTGACTTTTTTGACTTTGACTTTTGACTTTTTTGACTTTTGACTTTTGACTTTTTTGAATTTTGACTTTTTTGACTTTTTTGACTTTGACTTTTTTGACTTTTTTGACTTGACTTTTATGACTTTTTTGACTTTTGACTTTTGACTTTTTTGACTTTTTTGACTTTTGACTTTTTTGACTTTAGACTTTTGACTTTTTTGACTTTTGACTTTTGACTTTTGACTTTTTTGAATTTTGACTTTTTTGACTTTTGACTTTTTTGACTTTGACTTTTTTGACTTTTGACTTTTGACTTTTGACTTGTTTGAATTTTGACTTTTTTGACTTTTTTGACTTTTGACTTTTTTGACTTTGACTTTTTTGACTTGACTTTTTTGACTTTTTTGACTTTTTTGACTTTTGACTTTTGACTTTTTTGACTTTTTTGACTTTTTTGAATTTCGACTTTTGACTTTTTTGACTTTTTTGACATTTTTGACTTTCGACTTTTTTGACTTTTGACTTCAAGAAGTTTTCACTTCAATAATCATTTTTTCAAAACAATTTTCCATTTATTTCCGCGCCTAAATAAGGTATAACTTCAAAAAAGAAAACTGTCTCTCAAGCTCCCAGCCGTCACGACGAGTCGTTTGGCGACTGACACATGCTCAAGGGTGGTAGCTATCCATGCGAACCCCATGGAGAAATAATAATAGTAATAATGGTATTAAATTTAAAATCAATATTACCAATATAATCCCTCGAGGGGCCCTACCACCAGCGGGCCGGATTTAGTCGCCTTTTACGACACCCATCCGGCTTGGGATAGTATTAGATAATAATTGTGTAATTAGCACTTGACTTATACCAATACCCAAATACTATAATAGTAACTAAAGTATAAAAACGAAAAATTTTTATTATTTCAAATTACAGCAGTGTGGATACTTTGGACAGTACCTAATACGTAATATAAGTTCAGAAGGCGCGCGCGCCAAATTCGAAATTAAAATTAGTGTCGGAAATTCGACAACGTGCGGCTGCGATGCCGATTAGCACAGGTCCTACCTCGAAGGCGACTGGCGCGAGAGTAAAATTGAGTAAATTAACGCGTCGGGCGTTTCGTTGCTCGTGGAAAGGGAAAAAATAGAAATTGAAAGGGAAGTTTTTCAAAATTTCAAATTATGATCAGAAAGAAATATTGGTATCTATAGGACCTATACTGTGGTATATTTTTTATTATCTGGAAGCGATTAAAACGCGAATAAAACGCCATTTTTATGCCAGATTAGACCCCACTTTGTGATTTATTTCTATCCAATGAAATAATTGCTATCGTGTATCAAGTATGAGGGAACGAAAGAACAAAGACTGTAAAATAACATATATTTTTTTTAGAATTGTATTATGTACCATTTATGAACAAAACACCTTCAAAAATACCATTTCTTGGGATAATATCGCCTTAAGCAACATTTGCGTTGCACCATTTTAGCAACGGTTGTAATGACGTCATAACTTAAGGCTAACTTTAACTGATCGATTTTGGCCGGTTATTGCTATTGTTATTGTCAAATGAACTGTCAACTTCACATTCAGCTACTAGAGCAAGAGCCCGTGAGTGCCAGACCTTCGGCATTTTATAAAAGCTGAAAATTTTTCTATGTGTGTCCCTAGTACAGGTAAGAATGATCCCCACCCATGAAGCTCAGGCAGCGGTGGCTTTGGCAGGTAACAGGTAACAAAGGTGTATAAAATTCCATTTCAAATTTATCATAAAATAAAACTCAATTTTTTTATATTTGATTCATAATAATATCAAAACTCGCGTTGCTCATTGCCAGACAGTTAGTGTGGTTGCAACCCTCTGCCGGACACCCTTAAACTATTACAATTTATAATTATACTTACGTTATATTATAAAACCTAAATTTTATATATAATTTTTTGGGGGCCTATTAATCTATGTTTACATAATAGCCGGACAGTTTCGACGGTTCTATCATCTTGCCAGACGCATTCAAAGTGAGCAGTAGTTCGGAACTTCGGAGAGCAAGGAGCGTATACAGTAACTAGTGCGAGTGAGACAGAGCGCTTGGTCTATTGCGGCCCTTCATTGCGCATCAGCTGTTGTTTATTGTAACTATCTGGTGAACGGCTATGCTCATAATAAATGTATTATTTTTCTGTGCAGTTTATAAAATAAAAGTGATCAGTTGTAATAAAGTGCTATCATGAGTGACGAAAAAATAGTTTGCTTTGTTTGTAAGAAAAGTGATGAACATATAATAATATTTTCTGAGGAAACTTTAAAAAAATGCCAGACTATTCTTAAATTACGAAAAATACATAACCTAAAATACAGAGACATTATTTTACCCAGTGCTAGCTGCCTGGACAGACTTCGTTCTGTCAAAAGTTTTTTTCTTATTTTGAGATGTAAGCTATCCTATCTTTCAAGTTGGCTCAAACTGCACACGGTGTGCAAATTTGATTAAAATCGGTTCAGCAGTTTAGGAGTCCATCGCGGACAAACAACGTGACACGTAATTTATATATAGTAACTAGCTGCCCGGACAGACTTCGTTCTGTCAAAAGTTGGTTTTATTTTGAGATGTAAGCTATCCTATCTTTCAAGTTGGATCAAACTGCACACGGTGTGTAAATTTGATTAAAATCGGTTCAGTAGTTTAGGAGTCCATCGCGGACAAACAACGTGACACGTAATTTATATATATTAAGACTAGCTGCCCGGACATGTATGGAAATGTCAGTCCTTAACTTTTCGGGGGGGGGGGTTGAACCCCCGAAACCCCCCCCCCCCCCTGACTACGCCCATGCTTGGGGAGTCTCCAGGTACCTAATTTAAACATTGATATTCCTGGGTGACTTAATGTCGTATTATAACACCCAAAAAAGCACAATATTTTGTATTCCTGTTTGCCATATTAAATACTTTTATAAGTCACACGCCGCACACGGCCACCACGGAACTAAACTAAAATAATTTGTTATTTGTACCGTGGGGCGCCCGGCCCCGGCCGTGGCTCAACCCGCGCTGGTTCGCCACAGTTTCTGCCCTTTACTACACTTATTCCGATGTGCGTAGGTATGACGCGCGTTTCGACCGTTTGTATGAAGAGCGAATACTGTTAGATTCCTATATTGTGCTCCTTGCTCTCCGAACTACTGCTCACTTTGAATGCGTCTGGCAAGATGATAGAACCGTCGAAACTGTCCGGCTATTATGTAAACATAGATTAATAGGCCCCCAAAAAATTATATATAGAATTTAGGTTTTATAATATAACGTAAGTATAATTATAAATTATAATAGTTTAAGGGTGTCCGGCAGAGGGTTGCAACCACACTAACTGTCTGGCAATGAGCAACGCAAGTTTTGATATTATTATGAATCAAATATAAAAAAATTGAGTTTTATTTTATGATAAATTTGAAATGGAATTTTATACACCTTTGTTACCTGTTACCTGCCAAAGCCACCGCTGCCTCAGCTTCATGGGTGGGGATCATTCTTACCTGTACTAGTGACACACATAGAAAAATTTTCAGCTTTTATAAAATGCCGAAGGTCTGGCACTCACGGGCTCTTGGACCATACAAATTGTTTGGAAAATATTATTATATTTAGTCTAAAACCTTATTATGGCTTTAATTCGTGATATTCTGTAGGAATCCAGTTCTTCTGATGACGACAGTGATAACAACGTACCCGAATTTCAAGAGAAAAAAGTATATCAACCTCGAATTGATCGATTTCGAAAATGGGATGATCTTGAATTTTTGGTCAGATTTCGGATTTACTAGGGCGCTGGCTGCTCATTTAGGACCCTTGCTGAAAAGTAGGACCATGAAGTAAGTACCCATCTATTATATGTAGTTAGTAATATAGTACCTACTCAATCTTATTAATAACTAACCTATTGTGATGTGTGAAAACTTGATATCGATATTAGTTGTACAATTGCTGCTGCTTATTGGCCTATTATAATAATAATAATATTTATTTTTTCAGGAATTTCACAATTACTCCTGAGCAACAAATAGTGATGGCCCTAGAATTCTATGCATGTGGCTCATTCAAACGTTACATCGGGGATGCTGCAGGTGTCCATAAATCGAGTGTGTGTCGGATAATACATGAAGATAATACATGGAGAAATAATAATAATAATAATGGTATTAATTAACAATTAAAATCAATATTACCAATATAATCCCTCGAGGGGCCCTACCACCAGCGGGCCAGATGTATTTAGTATGAATATTATTTAATAAACACAATTTTGTAAAAAATAAATCTTTTATTTGCAAACTTTTCTACAAAACCCTAATATAAAAATTCCTTATTTGCACTTGTCCCATTTTTTTGTCTTGAAGAATATCAATTTGTAGTTGAAGTTTCATTAATTCAAAGCTAATGTTTTTCTTCATTGTGTCTCATAAGCTGCTCGTGAAGTTATTTTTGTTGGCTGATGGCCACAATCACAACTTAACGGGCGCGTTCCACTAGACGCTCACAACGATCAAAATATATGTACTTTGATCGTTGTGAGCGTTGTGAGCGTCTAGTGGAACGCGGCCAACATCAGAATCTTATGTCGTAGAGCCGAAACGCCAGAAAGGCTGACACTGCTGACAGCTAGTATTTTGTGTTGCCATATGAAAATATGTTACCCATACATTTTTAAGGAAAAATATGGAACCTTAAATTTGCAACCCTATTAACTTTGACAATCACGAACAATTTCACGGTGCAACACACAATTGTTAAATATTATTGTCAACGTTATTGTTACCGCTAAAGTTAACTTTGACGAAAACTATAACAGAGCCTACGGTGCAATCCACCCTAAGGATGACAACAAATTACATGAACATTTTTCATTAAAAATATTTACATTTACAAACTATTTTCAATATCACTATCGTTGGGTTCGACTTTCCTCTCTTTTCATCACAACGTTTTAAGTACACTCGTATTAGTGGAAACCCTCAGTTTCCCTTCATCGGAGCTCGTGATGATGTTATTTTTTGAATATCTAACAGATTTTATGTAAAATACACATTATTTTTCGCTTCCTTCATTAAAATTTAAGACATCGCCGTAATACCTCGTAAAAATAAGTAGGTACCCAAGGTACGATAGACGAATTTCCATTAATTTCCCTATTACCCGAAGAACGGCGCCCCTTGAGCCACGCGTCGCGTCAACGTCGCCGTTGACGTGCATTGTGTCGGTGAATAATGATTTACAACGCAATTTTCAACGTAAAATATGTCCCGGCATGATAAATTTTATTAAAACTTGATATTTTTCTCTAGTACTTGGACCAACTTTTTTAATACAACTTTGGGTGTTTCAAAATAAATTTTTGCCGAGGCCGAGAAGACGAGGCCTAGAACATCCACCACGCAGCTCCAGTACAGATTAATGGAGGGGTTGGTGGCAACTTAAGTATCGGCATGCCGTCCGAAGGCCTCCGGGGCGATATAGGCATTAATATCAATACAACCATACTCTTCGCAACATGGAAGCACTCAAGAAATGTTTGCCTCGGTCACTCATCCAACTACCGATCATGCCTGCTATTGCTATGCGATTCGGCTGATCACTCACGAATCTCACGATTGACACAACCTAACAGGTTATGAGCGCTATGAAAGAATTGTGATATAAGTTACTTTTTCGCTCTTAAGTATATATATAAATTTTACTCGTTTGGGTATAAAAAAATCACAAATTCTTATCGGATGCATTGACTTTGACCATAATTTATATATTTTTTCATTGTAAGTAAATATAAGTTTATAAGTTGCATGCTTATAACCACTAAAAGACCAGACCACAACATTTATCAGTGAAATATTGATAGGGGAAATTCACATACCAAATCTAATTACTCTATTATGATACGGGCATCGACGTCCGCCAAACCCAAATAACGGACATAAAAATAAATTAGCAATATTCGAGAGCAAATACAATCAGGGGCGCACTGGACAGTGTTCGTCAATTACCACCCGGCTTCCCAAATTCCCCCAAAATGGGGGTTCATTTTGGGAATAATTGATATTTACGCTACACTGCACCCGACTATATCGAGATATTCGTTTTTATCGCCTAATTAATATATTGGTATTTTTACGCGCGCCTGAACAGTTTTACCGCTCTCGTGGGCATAATCTGCGCGGTTGAATGTGAAATTAATTGTCTGAACAAATTAATGATAATATGAACTTGCGACAAGTTATACGAGAATAAATGGTTATGTAAATTTTAATTTTCTTGATTGTTTTGAATTGGTAGTTTGATGAAATACAATAAAGTCTGAATCAAAATAAATTGTATAATTCTTGCGTGTTATTTCGACGAACATAAAACAGAAAAAATATTCATAAGTAGTACTTCGTAGGTCTTGTATTTTAAAGATCTTACACTAAACGCCAAGTATATTTTTAGTATATTTAAGGTACAATGCAAGTTGGACAAAAAACGTGAGACGAGATGAGTAGATAATCTCTTTATATTATTAAAAATAAGTTATTGTATTTCCTATAATTTTGTTACAAAACAATATATTTCAACGGATTGCTTTCTCAAGACATTTATTACTCAGAGTGATGGAATATTTGGTATAGTTTGAAACAAGTTAGGCGCTAGACGTATTGCCCAGGAAACAGGGTCATATAACAACGTCAACCGCACATTTGTACTGTTGCCGTTGAGGAATATCTATGGTACTAACGTCAATTGCTGCTAAATTGGTTGTTAAGATAGTTAAATGTACATTAATAATCATTTTTTGTTTATTTCAAGATAACTGGGGTTCTTTGGTTTTTCAGTACATTATTTCAAATACAGAGAGTAAAATACATTATTACGTTACGTATTAGTATGGATAATACATACATAAAGATAGAAAAATTATATTGTTTGCTCGTCACGGAACATACAAAAAACCAAACAAATAAAGAGTATCCACAAAACAACAGGCGGCCTTTCATTATGTAACGACTTTTTCCATGAAGCTCATGAAAGAGGATAAAAAAATAATAAAAGTAATAAAGGGTATCTGCGAACACAAAATAAACAGCAAAGACCAAAGGTCTGTAAATAAGTGAATCGTAAAACAATTCAGAATAGTTTTAGACAATTTAAGACTCGAAACCCATCATTCAAGGATACAGAAGGCTCATTTAACAACGCCAACCGCTCATTTGTATCAACAACAGAAATATACCTAATATCAACTACTAGCTAACAAATTAGTTGTCGATCATAGTTAATTGATACAAGCAAGTACGAAGTTCGTGATATTGATAAAGCAGTTTTGGGTTGTTTCAATACAGTTTGGAGTAACTTATTCAATTTCTATCAGCGTCGCCAGTTGTCTTTTCAAGTCTGGAATGGAAATCAATAGTTCAAAGAAGATCACGCTTTTATAGAGCAGTAAAAAGAAAAAAAAAGTATAAAAAACCCCAAACAGGTTTATTTTTATGTCAAATTTCGAACAAAAAACACACTTTTCCCTTCGTAGTCACAAATAACTATAAAAGACTGCATAGAATATCATGTTTATATGAAGAGGTTTTTTATTAAGGACCCAATACAGTAATATGTGTCGTAGTAATTCACTGCTTCTACTTCACTTCTGAAGTATGACGCTATAATTTTGGTACCCTATAAAATACTACTATAATATTCTATGGCAACATAGCCTTCTCTATAAGGGTGCACGATATAACGCAAAATTTATTATGATATGAAATTCTACTTCTACTTACTATGTCCTTAAACTGCAATTGTTTTAATAAATAAATGCTCTTTAGCCAACGCTACCTAATTTACGTAAAACATTGGTTAGTATAAGTGGGCAAATTTGGGGGCATTTATTTCAATATTCTCTTCCATTTTTATTTGACAAGACGTGACTGTTTGAAATAAAATCAGTGCAATATTGGATGGTAGCAAATTGTTCGTAACGTAGCACTAGATAAAAGCCTTAACTTCGGGGGATATTAATTATAATCTTAATATATATAAATTACGTGTCACGTTGTTTGTCCGCGATGGACTCCTAAACTACTGAACCAATTTTACTCAAATTTGCACACAGTGTGCAGTTTGATGCAGCTTGAAAGATAGGATAGCTTAAATCTCAAAATAAAAGAAACTTTTGACAGAACGAAGTCTGTCCGGGCAGCTAGTATTAATTAAAACTTATAAGTTTGTTGTTACTAATCCTAGACCGAATAAGAGCAAAGTTTTACGTTAATGCGTTTACCACCTTGGACTTAATTTTCACTTACCTTGAGGGGAAATTGTTGTTAAGCAGACAAGCCTTAACTTGTCTTAAGTAAAACACATACATGCTAAAGAACATGTGCTGGAGTAAATACACGCAAGACCCTAGTTCATTGTTGAAACTATTTATCGAAGGGAACACGATATATTAAATGTGTACAAGGATACATTATATGTGTACATTCATAATGCGATCCTTTCCTCACTATCTCCACAAGGCAGGTGTTTCGAATGAATGCGCGCACGTGTCACTACGATAACAGTTTAAATGTTCCATTTGCTACACTGCTCTCCGTAAAAGCAATGAATTGTAAAGTTTCTTTTCAAATAAGTAGGTACCTACTCAATGTTGCAGTGAATGTCCAAGTGAAACTTAATGATGAATTATCTTAAAATTTAAAATTATTTATTGTACAGGCGAAAACAATAATAGGTACATATATAATTATATCGACGACAGTAATAACAGGTAACTTGAAATATTTTCTGATACCGACATAAAAAGAAATTCCTGTGCTACGTATACCATTAAAACTAAAAGTTAATACAAAAGCAATATTAAAAAAATACTTAAAGTTACATACTCCGTAACGTAATAATGAAATCCAATTTATTTGACTAGTTCAATAATTAAAACTCCCAGTGGATAATATGTAATATGTGTTTTATTGGAAAAAGCAGATTTAAAATTCAATGTAAATCTCATATTGGTAGAAGAAAGTTCTGACTAAATGATATCCATTCGTCACTATCCTTTAATAAACCAGTGTGGGTGAAGCCGCACGTGTAAGACGACGCTTGAACGGTTCCTTCCGCTTTCCACATAATTCTATTCTTCGACCGAAGCTTTATATTCTTCAAATCAAGAATGTTAGGGTGACAAAATAAAACAGGGAAAAATGGATAGGTACGTCATGTATCAAATCCCAACGTGATGGATTTAAATGTATAAGTATAATTATTGTTAGATAATGAAAAAATATAACAGTAACAGAATCAATATAAATAAATTGATAAACAGAAAACAAAACAGAGTAATTTTTTTAAGTTCAGTAGGTACGTAGTTTTATCAAATATAATTCATGTCAACTGCCGTTACAATGACAATTAAAACTTAGACTTAAATTTAACAATTATTATTGGTCAAATCAGCCTTTTATATTTAGCAGATTGAATAAAAATATGGTAAAATCCATAAACTATCAATATTTATCATAACATAATGCATTAAAATGTATGAAGTTACAATTATGGATAAAATAATTAGCTGATTACCAGTTATTATTTTATTATAATTATAATAAAACGTACTTTTTCAGAGAACAAAATCGACAGACATTTTATTCAAGAAGAGAATACAATGACAATACTATATTATTTTTTACAAGTATGTCACGAGGTGCAAAATGCAAGAAGTATCTATATTTTGATATTTACAACACTCCCACTCAAAATATAGATTGCTAACTAAAAATAAATCAAACTTAACAATAAACAAAGTAACTACGCTTTCACAATTCCTAAAACATTCAAATGCTTATAATGTTTTACAGCACCTAAACTTTTAGTGAACATATCCGCAGGCATATCTGATGTACATAAATAATTAACACAAACTATATTTTCATTTACTATTTCTCTGCAATAATGATACCTAACATCAATATGCTTAGTTTTATTATGAAAGATAGGGTTCAACAAAAGTTTCTGCGCACTCATGCTATCATTATACAACGTAATTGTATACAGATTTTTAGTTACTTCATACTGTAAGTTTCTCAAATATACTGCCTCTTTGCAGGCCTCTGAGATTGAGACATATTCAGCTTCTGTACTAGAAAGTGCAATACATTTTTGTTTACTACAACTCCAAGATATAACAGCTCCCGATAGAGTATAACAAAAACCTGAATATGATCTTCTATCATTAATATCATTGCCCCAGTCTGCATCTACATATCCTTCAATATTTACATTTTTACCTTTACTATATTTCAAACCTAAATCTTTTGTCTTTTTCAAATATCTTAAAACTCTTTTGGCATAATGCCACTGCTCTTCAGTATTACATGTATTAAATTTACTCAAATACGACACTGCAAAAGCTATATCCGGTCGCGTAAGAACAGCTAAATACATCAAACTCCCGATAAGCTGCTGATATGGATGCTGACTGTTACAATTCATCTCTTTTTTACATTTCAAACCTGCCTCCATTGGAGTATTAACTGTTTTACAATCAGTCATATTGAACTTAGCCAGTAACTTATCAATATATCTCTCCTGACATAAAGTTACAGTAGAATTCTTCTTATCAAAACAAACTGACATACCAAGACATTCTTTTACGATTCCTAAGTCTTTTAACTCAAAATTCTTACTCAACATGCTTTTAAGATTATTAGTTTCATTAAAATCATTCGAAAAAACAAAAAAATCATCAACATACAACGTAACAATAGTTTTACTACTACCAACACATTTTATATACAAACATGGCTCAATTTTAGACTTAATATAGCCATCAGCTAACATGCATCCATCCTTTTTATGCCACGCACGTGATGCCTGTTTGAGACCATACACAGCTTTCTTTAATTTAAGAACCTTTTTATCATCTGTACAGACAAAACCCATAGGTTTTTGCATATAGATACTTTCAGACAACTCACCATTCAAAAAAGCTGTTTTGACATCAAGATGAGTCACATCAAGGTTAAACTGAACCGACAATGCAAATAATAATCTCAATGTTGTATGTCGAACTACGGGAGAAAATGTTTCAGTGTAATCCACACCATATTTCTGAGAGCAACCTTTAGCCACAAGCCTGGCTCGATAACGTACGTTATTTTCAGAGTCACACTTTTTCTTAAGTACCCATTTGCACTTTACTATATTTCCTTTATCAGGCTTGTCCACAATTTCCCAAGCATTGTTATCTTCAAAGCTCTGTAGCTCTTCTTTGACAGCCTGTTCCCAGTGCTCTTTCTCTGGTCCTTGTAGTGCTTCCTCTAATGTTAGTTCATCATTGAAAGATTTATTATATTCTTCAGTACACATAAATCCATATCTATCAGGTTGTTTTCTCTCTCTTTGTGGATATCTTCTTTGCAACTCTTCATCAGATGTCAACGGATCCTCATCTGGCACATATGTTTCGTCCATGTCAATAGCACTTTCCAGCGAATTAAATGAATCTTGTTCACTGCTGTCTACTTGATCTCCCACTGAAGACTGACGTGGTCTGTTCTCTGTTGGTTTGTCATCTGTATCTTTCACTTCAAACATAGTTTCGTTATTTTCATTTATAATGATGACATCTCGACTTGTTGTTATTGTTCTTGTTGAACAATTGTATACTCTATATCCTTTAACGTCATCCGGATAACCAACAAGAATACATTTTTCAGACTTCTTGTCCCACTTACGTCGTTTCTCCTTGGGTATGTGCTTCATGACAGTACTGCCGAAAATTCTTATGTGGCTGAGATCTGGTTTGACACCTGTCCACAACTCATATGGCGTTCGATTGTTTAAGCCAGTTTTGACAATCCTATTCTGTAAATAAACAGCTGTGTTAATGGCTTCTGCCCAGAACTCCTTACCAAGTTTGGCATCATATAAAAGACATCGAGCCTTTTCTATGACAGTTCTATTCATGCGTTCGCAAAGTCCATTTTGTTCAGGCGTATAGGGATTTGTTTTTTGATGAAGTATACCCATTTTCTTCAAATAATTGGTAAAATCTCTATTGCAAAATTCTCTGCCATTATCACTTCTTAGGATCTTAATTTTATTAGAAATTACATTTTCAACTCTAGCTTTAAACTCTTTAAAATACATCAAAGCCTCATCCTTACTTTTTAAAAAATAAACATGTGTCATGCGGCTGTAATCATCAACGAAAATTAAAAAATATTTCGAACCTCCAAGGGATGTATTCTCCATCGGGCCACAGATGTCACAATGTACTACACCCAACAGCTCAGTGCTCCTGTTGCCTTCATGAGGAAAAGGCAATCGCGTTTGCTTACCTTCGCAGCACACGATACAATTAGATTTACTGATGTTGGCCTTCTCAGTAAATTTTAATCCCTCCACAGCATCCTGCATTTTATTCATGTTATTACTATTGGCATGTCCAAGTCTACGATGCCAAACAACCGGAGACTCTGCCACCGCCGCAACCATACAAGTAGAAATGTTCAGTCTATATACGCCATTCACTTGTGAAGCAGTTCCTACTAGAGTGCCATCTCTGTTATATATTTCACACCCTTTACTTGTGAAATGCACCTTGTTGCCCCGTTCTATCAATTGGCTCACAGACAATAGGTTAGTAGATAGCTCAGGAACACATAATACATTTTCAACAGTTATGTTGAAATCACATTCTTCAGTCGACGTAGTAATATTTACATTTCCACAACATAAAACCGGAACTTTATTCTGATTAGCGACCATTATTTCTCTTATAAAACCAGAATTACATTTATCAATCATCCAATCTTTGTTACATGTCAAATGCGAACTCGCACCGGAGTCAACATACCAGTCACTCTTGTCAAACATTCCATTAAAAAATACGGCACTAAATGCATTAGAGGTCTTTGCAGATTTATTTGTATTAGTATTATTGTTATTATACTCTTTGCTATTACCTTTAGTGCACTGATTGCGATAATGACCAAATTGTTTACAGCCATAACATTTGACTTTTGGTTTTCCTTTGACCAATGTAGACGATTGCGCATTCCCGCCGTCTTTGTCAACCACGGACTGTGTAGACTTGACATTCTTCAAACGATTTTGATTAGACAGATTATACTTTTTGCGGAAACAAGCAAATGCATTATTGACATCAGTGTCTTCTGGTTCCATGTCCATCAACTTCCCTTTAATAGCATCAGTTGTAATGACCATACCAGAATGTTCAATGGCCATTATCATGGGCATGTATTTTTCAGTTAGACCAGCCAACATGATCGAACCAATCCATTCGTCATTTAAGTCGAATCCTGTCCCTTGCAATTTTTGACCCGCTTCAACAATTTGTGTGACATACGACGACATCGAAGTGCAATTTTCTAATCGAATAGATATTAGATTCCTCAGAAGACTAATTTTTCTAGTATATCCAGAGTCATCAAATAACATCTTCAATTTATTCCACAATTCTTTCGACGTTTTGACGCCTTTTATATGAACGTAGAGAGCCGGGTCAATTGTTAAAATCAGCTTGGCTTTTGTTTTCGCATCATCTGCAGCTGCTGGCGTTTGATCAGGCTCGGGCTTTATACACCCAACCATTCCTTCTAGCACCAGAAAATTCTCCGCTGCGAAACACCACTCACCATAGTTCTCGCGGCCTTTTAGTTTCGGCACGTTAACTAAATAACTTGAGCTAGCCATGTCACATACGGTCTGTAGTTCCCTTTTTACACAAAAGTCTGCTAGTAGCACACAATCATTTATTGTTCATCACGGGGATAATGCTAACAATAAACGTAATAACTAGCTATTTTATATATCAGGATTTGGGATCTGGGCCCATAACCTATAATAAAACGTACTTTTTCAGAGAACAAAATCGACAGACATTTTATTCAAGAAGAGAATACAATGACAATACTATATTATTTTTTACAAGTATGTCACGAGGTGCAAAATGCAAGAAGTATCTATATTTTGATATTTACAACAATAATATCGACGATCCATGTACCTATTATATTTACCGTTCTATTTATTATTCTAACCACTTCGAATTGTAAGTCAAGTCAGGGACGATTCCGTTTAATATTAAATCGTTGGTTGTCCTACACTGCAGCTTTAATGGGTTGTACGATTCACTTCCAAGATCTATTGACTGTTGATTGATCGTGAACTATTTAATGCTCCGTTAAAAAGGTAGATATTAAGCCCTTGGGTGATCAATCTTTATGCTTTATACATTGTGCGTTCTTGTTATAAAAGAATTGGTAGGTTAAAGCCATTTATATTGTTATGTAATAATACATACTCAGATTTTATGGCTCTTTCGTCCCTATTGTTACTTTTAAGTTATCACGATTTCATTATATGTAAGTTACAGTTTAACAGATTGTCATAATTATCCACTAAATTTATAACAATAAATTCCACCTTAAATGAATACGTACCTATTCATGTAGAGTTTAAAAAATCATTAATTTTATTAGCGGCATATCGGCAGCTTCTTTAATAAAACTAAATGCAAATTTAATTTATTTGCATTAATCTTGGAATTGTAATTTAATTAACTAATCTGATGACTTACATAGCATGATATAAAGGTAACTGTTTAACAGTACAAGTTTACAAAGTTAATTAATGAGTAGGTATGCATAAATAAATATCACGAAAATAAATAAATTTTACGTATTTTGGTCAGGTACAGTGGTACGGACACGGTGCATCAAATCAAACAGAGAATGAAAACTGTATTAAAAGTAAGTCCCTAGTTTTATTTCGGGTCAGGGCAGCTCGAAATTATTAAAATTTAAATAAGATTTAAGCAAGAAATAAAATAAAAGTTGTAACGATATTATTGACGAATTTCCCTATTCCTTCCTGAGGACAGCACTACATAATTATTTACAGTTGCATTTATTTGCACTGCACGTACGCTGTACATGCTTAGATTAGTAAAAGATTATGGTTAATTAAATTCAAGTCCCTATAACTGCATACATATACAAATCATTAAATATCAGGAAAGAAATCAGGTAAGAAGTTGTTATTGCAATATTAGTAGCAATTAATGATAAAAATTTATTACCGAGTGTACATATTTTTTTATAATATTTTAATAATAAGAAAATCGCGTGTTTATTACTAATTTCGATATTTTATTTATCTTTAAAACATATCAATAAGATTTAATAAGGAGTTGTAGGTAAATATTAGATGCCCTACTAATAATAAAAATATTTTTTTATTAAATATCACTTAGGAAAATATAATTGGATTGCAATATCATCTTAATACAAACGATACTAGTGCAATATTTACAAGATTCAACTCGAAGTCTGTAACTCTATGTAAAGTAAAAAATCGTGACTATTATTGGATTTTTTTGTAAATTAAAAAAGTAAGTTTTCTAATGCTATAAAAGCACAAAATAATTTTATTCTGTATTATGTCGTTCAACTTTTGCATTAACTTCAAAATCACAAAGTGAACGATAATTATGTCTTTTCCATGTCATTCCTTATTTATGTCACTTCTAAGGATTTGGGGCCTCCATTAAGCAAAGAGGATCTCAAGCGGACTTAATTAAGAATTCTCTCGAAAATCTCGTCTCAGCCTCCGACGTAGAGGAGAATGGCCGCGATTGATTTAAAATGAGCACAACGAACACTGGCTGAAATAGGGTTACCACTCTTATTAGATGCCTTTGCATCTTTTGATTTTATCAACATCCACCGACCTGATCGTATCGCGGACTTTATATGAAGCTGTAGAACTGAGATAGAACTAATAATTGTTAATGTTAGGTTCCCACAGTAAAACCGCTTGTTTGCTAAATCTAATTATAGTTCGTCCTAAAATTAAACTCAATTTCACCGAATTTTGGTTATTTTACGCTTCTAC
Source organism: Thymelicus sylvestris (assembly GCA_911387775.1). Lineage (NCBI taxonomy): Eukaryota > Metazoa > Arthropoda > Insecta > Lepidoptera > Hesperiidae > Thymelicus > Thymelicus sylvestris. The sequence continues at coordinate 7,197,026 of OU426896.1, read as the reverse complement.
ATATTAGGTAGATACTTTAAGTTGGCTTTAAATTTTATGATGTACATTTTTATCTTACTTGCAATATAGCTGTACGTTTCCTTACGAAATAAACGAAAATACTTTGCTTGGGCTATTTACGATTCAATATTTAGACTAATTAGTTAAAAATAATAAAAATTAAATACCAATTAATGGTAGGTAGGAAGCAAATTATTATTTATATCCCACTATTTCCAACAATATATTGTGGTAGTATTAGCACAAAAATAGGCAGACCTTTGAAGTTGGCCATAAAAAGTTCTTAACCGCTAGTAAAGCGTCAGCAACAGGAGAAAAACAAAGCATTCACAGAACGAGGTTTAATTACAAGCTACAGTGACTTTTATGAATAGATGAATAGCGAGTTTGGCTCAGTAATTATTTAAAATCTGACTTGCTATATTTCTGGCTAGGGCTACTGAAATCTTAAAGTAAAATGTAATATTTCATTCTTTTTATGATGTTGACATCGCAAATCTTACTGTTGCAACCTCTTAGTTTTCAAGTTATATGTAGGCTCAGTATGTAGGTATAATAAATTAATAATTATAACCATACTTTGGTCAGTAATAATGTTAGTTGTAATAATATCATTAGCAGACCTGTGATTTCCGTTTTTAGTAAACTGTAACCATTAAGATCAAATACCATATAATTTATTCTTCTGTTTTAAAATCGTTTTTCATCTAATACGTATAACTAAAGCAGATAGATACAATTTCTTATTAATTAATTTGTGTCTTCATAACACGTTATTTAAACCTGTGAAACATTAGTTTATAAAGTGTAGGTACATTAAAGTTACTAACTCAATTTACTTTGCTCACACTCAGTTAAAAGTAGAAAATTCACAAAGAGATAATTATAAGTCGCTCCGACTTTTATTTATAGGTGGAGGTGGACCCTCGTTCGGGTAATTATTCACTATCCAATTTGCTAGCACGCTGTTACCGCGTTTAAGTGCACCTCTTCATCATTCACCGATCGCCATATTTCAGACGGGTCAATTTTATTTAAAATCTTTTGTACTGTGCAACAATAAATTAGCTGGGGAAATGTTGCACAAGAAATTATCGAGGTAAGCAGCGAAACTCGGATGTTAATTTATCCGAGTTATTTATCAAAAAAAAAAATAGTTGAACATTTTTTTTACAAATGGTTAGATATATTTTCGTTATATACTTCGTATCCGTCCGCGTTCCCGCCCGACGTGGATGTCATCAAGAAAAGAGTGCATAGGCTTTTACTAAGTTGACCACCATGGACCACATCCCCACTTACCATCAGGTGGGCCGTGGGATTGTGGTCAAGCATTAACTTATTTTTGAGTAAAAAAATCTACATATTAAAAATGTACCTATTAATTTGATATAACATGTTTGAAAAAATATGTACATGGTGAGCAATAAAAATAATTTATTTTAGATAAGCAAAAACTTATATGTTTAAAACGTTGTTTTTTCCGAAAAGAATTATGATAACACTCCAAACTCGCTGAACCCCTCATCTTCTACGCTGTTGAGCCTTAATTTCCCGTTTGTGCGACAGCTTGTCTCCAGAAACTTGGCTCCGCGTAAACAGGGCGACAGAAAATTTCGTCGTAAGTGAGAAAATATTACAGGGGCTTAGCGTTACTGCGCCACCTTACGGAAACGTGGTCTCTTATGCTGATTTATGGTGTAAAAACGCAGGTATAATATCATCCAAACGTAGAAATGAGTCTCCTCTTCCTTTCTAGTTTATAGGTAAATAGGTATAACTCATATGTTTTTTTCTCTTGATAATTATGTAGTGACTTGATTTTAAGACTTTCATGGTAAAATTTATCAGGTCTAAAAAGATACCAGTGACAAAAAAAGTTATATTCAGGTAGATACTACTCAAATATTGAATTTCAATGAAACTTTGTACACGATATTTTCTACGGCGTTTGGCTTGACCGAAAGAAAAACGACCTAAAAAGTCGTGCATACTAAAGTAATAACGTATTGATAAGGTGCAATAAAAATAAACTAGGAATTAAGAACCGTACAGTGGAGTTCATAGTTACCTACTCTGGAAATACCCAAGTTGACTGTAACATATTAAAGGAACAAATATCGTGTATTTATTAAATAGGAAGTAAAGTTCAGAAAACTCCGCTTATTTAGTTGGTAAAAATTAATAAAGCTAGCTACTGAGGAATTATAGTCCTAATACAAATGATGAAGATCGCGCGCCCGGACCGCCTGCGGATTAACATGGAGCTGCGAGTGTTTTGAAAATGGAGGAGAAGAGTTAAGACCAATGCATACATACGTAACGGGTTTTTTTCCCGTACGGGACGGGACGTGAAGTTTTGGAAACATCATTTCATAGAAAATGTATACGTGCATACACATCGGAATCCCGTACGGAACGTGGCCGTAGTGAACGTCGGCGACGATGTTTTTCCCTTCCCGTACGGGAAAAAGCCTGTTACATATGCATTGGGATTAAAACTGCTTTTTATATTTTTTATTGGAAACTTGATAGAATTATGTCATCTCTAATCCTGTCAAAAGTTTCTCCTCACCACCGCAGTTCAGACGTGACCACGATCCATGCAACTGGGTCGAAATATCGGTGTACAAAATAACTAGGTCAGTTCACAATGAGTTAAGTTTAAAATCATGTAGGTAGTCTTTTTATTTAAGAAAAAATTTTGGGGCTTTCTTATCCTAGACCGGCAGTCCACTTATTCTGCTCTCATATTGCGCAGTGATGAATAATGGACGAGGACACGATAGGTTTCTTCTGTAAAAAATTACTGGGCTATGTACGCCCTAGTCTTACCTTCACCACCACCAAGTAAAGAAGTGAAGGACTGTTAGGACAGTTCACCGGGTCAATATGACAGACAGTGAGATATGCCACATCCAATATCTCTCACTCTCTCCATCAATGAGCTAAATTAATGTTGAGCACGTTTTATGTTAATTCGTACGTCCCTCTGCCTCTGGTTTACAAAAATAATAGACTTGTCACCCGTGAAACACAGGCTTGAATTAATTTCACTTGCAAATGCACTAATCGGAAACTGAATGCTCATTGAACAATGTTTATGATACAACCGATTGTAATGCAGACGTCCACGTTGGTGGTTAAAATATTGCGAGTTTGCATATTATTCCATATTTCTTATTATTTTGCCGCCAAGTAATAACATCAGTTTTAAATATTCTTGCGTAATTTCCTTTTAATATTAATATGATGATAATTACACAGATTATAAAAATGCACTGTCGTGCACAAGACTCTTTAATTACTAATCGTTATTTGAATTATAAAAATCAAGAATGCAAGGCTATTCTGTTTTGTAACTCGACAGCGGAATCCGCGATGAGTGTCAAAATTCCTTGCCAAAATTGACACTCATCGCGGATTCCGCTGTCGAGTTACAAAACAGAATAGCCTTGCAGCTTGGAACAGGCCTTTTTGAAGAATTTAATTACTTAAGCATTTTACGGCATAATAAATATCCTATATCTTATTATACATCATGATTTATCTGTGCTAAATTTCATGAAAATACGTCCATTAGTTTTTGTGATAGTGTAAGAAACATTCATACACATTACACTCTCGCAAACTTTCCCATTTGTAATATTAGTAGGATTATATACAGGCTAGAAGTAATGAAATAACTCAATGAAAGTTATTGGTGAAAATGTAATAAAATTTTAAGTGCGTTCCGCAAATTGTATTTATCCGAGAGGTAAATTATTTAGTGACGAAAACATTAATGTCATTCAAACATTTTATTACCTGAAAGCTCAGAGCCACTGGTCACAATAAGCGTACAAATCAAACACTTTACGACCGCTTATGTCGAGTTAATTTTACACAAGTTGCACATATTTAAGTAAGTAATACTAAAGTGGTGAAAGTGACAAAGGAAAGAACATCATTTTGGTAAAATGGGTAATTAGAGTTGTTTTAATTATTTCGGTAATGACTGCATAAACATGTCATAATGTCATGATGAAAAATTATCATGAATTGTTTGTGTAGATAGAAGCAACAACAAACAGCCGAATTAACGTCTTATATAATCGCGAATTATAAATTCTCTGCATGTTAAAACATTGTCGAATTGTTGAATCGATTAAGGCCATATGGATATTTTTGCATTGTCATAATTACGGTTCATGGGTGCTAGTATACGGTCATTTTATGTTCAGCAAAGAAGATCCGTAATGGATATTAAATCCTTTACCAAAAACGGATCAAATTTTGTCGAGCTTATATTATACAACCCGACAAAATTCTTCGCTACAATACACTCGTATGTATACAAATGTTCATTTCCCTCCAGCTAAGGGTCATATCCATTCCCTTTTAGATAGGTATAATAATTTGGCTTGATGTCATAATTCTCGCGCACGAATGCACCAGAAATGGATTTTCCGATAGAATTGTTACGTTTCGATCGCTATTGTGTGTTCTGTTAGGGGATTGGATGAAACAATGGTAAATTTTTTAGTCCACTTAACCCTTTCATGGATTCTAGTCAAGCGTGAATTTTATTTTGTAACACGCGTTTGACAGTTTTTGTTTTATTCGAATACTGTCGAATTCTGATACAAATTCAATTTTAAAATCCATTTTGAATATATAAAATGGATTTTAAAATTGAATTTGTATCAGGGCTAAAATATTAACAACATAAATCTTTTTGACAAATGTTTATATTATATAAATAGGAAGCTATTATGTTATACTTAAGAATGATACAATTAAATTTTGATAATATTACCAAATACATAATTGCATAATAAAACGCGCAACCACTAAATAAAATGCCATGAATGTAAATCAATACCAATAGTTATCCTTATTGAGCTCTTAAGTTTGCGTTTATTTACGAATTTATACCTCTAATAAATTATGAATAAACTACTAGAATTATAGAGTGGCAGTTAAATTCGTGAGTTTATTGAGCATAATATATATTGCTTATCGAGCTTATAATTTTATCTATCTGTGTTATTTCAGGCGAAACTGTCAAATATACCAATAACTAAACTACTCGGAGCCTTCGAATTATAATTACGTTGCTTAGTGCTTACTCAGAAATTAATCTACTTTACTCAGGACCTAATCATATGGACCGTCCTGGGACATGAGGCTAATCAGATTTCAATTAAAAACACTATAATGCAATATTGACAGTAACTTTATTTAATTAATTTTATAGCATATGATTACCTAATACAATTTTTTATACAAAGAATAAAAATTTACATCTTGATCCTACTACAATAAATGTAAATAAAAGAACGTCCGATATGTAATGAGACTCGTGCCCTGTAGTGGGTCATTAGTAAGTTTAAACCAAGTAGAAAGAAATGATTAGAGAACGAAATACATTCGACTTTAGATGTCCATAGTCAAATAACCAAATCCACAAGTTCCAAAGACTCCATAGGAAATGCTGAAAACACAAAAGCAAGTCAAGTCAGTTTTCATTACGATGCAATGCGTTACGAGGTTTAGTCCCAAAGCATTCCATTCGCAAACGGTTCTACACTCCTGATTATAAGCTGTCCACCTGGATCGCAAAAGAGAATTCCCCTTTTCCTTTTCTGGTAGAAATTTATATTCTCTATCTCCACCTTACTGTTCCTGTTTACGGAAAGTCCTATAAACATAACGAGTTCATAAAAAAACTTCGATACTTTATATTCCACGCAACAAATGACTGTGACGTGTCCCGACTTCGCACAACGATGATATTAAAAATTAAATTAATTTTAATGAAGATAGGATTTCTGACGCTCACATAGAATCCTTTGTTGTGACTGCCTGAGGGGCGAATAGGGGGATTCTTAATTAAGTGTTGGCGTAGCTCTTTGCTTAATGCGATGAGTTCACGCCTCGTTTAACTTTCATAAAATTCTTTTAAACTCAGCAATTTTTCCTCAACTAGCCGAATAGGATTTCCACGTGAAAGTTCCTTTGTAGTTCACAATTTTTGAATCTAATTTCACGCTGGCTAGCAAAGAGCTGGATTAATTTTACGCTATGAAATTCAAAATCGCTTTGGAAAAAAATAATGAAATTTAAATCCTTTTATTCTAGGTCCTACAAGTATATTATTTTTGTCTATTTCTATGAAAGGAAAATCTTGAAACAGTAGATCTTTTAATCTAACATTAGCTTTTACGTAAAGAACAAACTTCATATCCCTTTTTAGGCGTGAACGGTAGAAGTAGCGTAAAAGAAGTCATCTAAGAACGGATTTTACGAAATTCGTCCCTTAAAGAGTAAAAATGAGGCATTGAAGTTTGTATGGGGTGAATGAAAGTCATTTAACTTTTGCTTTTATGATATTAACAAAATATTTTAAGATGGATAAGAAGATACAATAATATATTGTATTATTCACAATTCACAATTGTGAATGTTATGTTAATTAAGTAATTGTTGAATGTGTAGAAAATTAAGCTTAAATAAATAAATAAATTATTATATTATTAGTTGTTTATAGACGTCAGTTTTTTAGATTGTATGTGACAGTTGTAGTAGTACAGCAAGTATTGATAAAGCTTTGGCATGATGTAGCACGTTCTAAATATTTATTGTAATAACCCCAATATTCCTGGCTGTCTATAAATTTATCGTTCCTTTTTCGAGACGTTTCATTTCCTCAAAACCTGTATAAATCTTGTTAAAGTTTGTTAGTCTGCGAGCGTCTGTTTGCAAAGATAAACCAAACTGAAATCCGATGAACACAAGTGCGCAGTTGCCAAGTTTCAAGCCTTGCGAAATTTGTACCCGGCCACACGTTTCCAAACACGCACAGTAGGCAACCTGTCAACAAAATACAAATGTTTATTGAACATAGAATTTACAGTTCTCACACTGTAAGTGACTGTAATAGGTACTACCGAGGAACTAAGAGCTTACATCATCTCATCTCTCTCTCAGATTTTTCTGTCTCTCTCACTCTTCAGACGTGCACAGTGGTCGTAGTTTCATGAATCATGATGATTTAAAATTGTTATTGTTATTGGTTTGTTGGACTCCCTGGACTATTGCAGTTCTCGCAATATAGCTACTTTGGTCCAGTTACATGAATTATAATAATCAATTACTGACTTGTGGGGTGGCGGTGAATGTTTCATGACGATCGTTTACTTTTCTTAACTTTTAATTTTGAACTTCAATAAATTTTTACTATTTGTTGTTTTGATAGTAATAGGTACACTTAAAGCTTTACCTTCAGACAAAATGTAATGTAACAAAAATCATCATGATAAAACCACATAAGTCGTAAATCGTTAAGATGTGCGCGACAAATTGACGAATAGCTCAATATCGCGCCAACCGATTTCGATGATTCTTTTATTAATCGAAAGCAGGTGCTTGTCATGTGGTCCCACATAAATTTGAACGAGATCTGACTGACAAGTAGTTTTTGAGACTTTGAAGTCGGTTAGTTTTTGTTAGTAAAATTTAGATTATATTAAATGGTGTAATAATAAGTTGAAGTAAAACAGAATATCTGAACCTTAGCAATTCAATATAATTGAAATTATTCAAAATTTGCTTAATAATACCTACTTATGTATAATGTTAGAAATGAGATTTAATTTTAAATAATCACATAATGTTTGTAACGGGAGGTGAAAAAAATAGTAGCAAATGTTATAACTTAAATACCATTTTCAAATTAAATCTGGTATACATATAATAGACTCACAAAAAATCACTTTATTTTCACCATTTGCTTTTTAGGAGCGGCACCAACCCTAATAGAGATGGATCGTTATTCCGATAATCCATTAATTGATGTTGGGAATATAGCAGTTAAGCTGATTCTGTTTAAGCAAACCGCCTTTTGTAGATTTATATACAACAAAAGCGGGATTAAAATGATGAATCGTAAGGAAAAACGAAACATTTGAGGTGTACCTACAGAATAAAAAATTGCTACCTTTGTTAATAATGCTGTAGGTACATTATTATGGTAAAGAAAAATGAGTCGGACAACAATGTTTGATAGGCCACATTCATTATTGTCATCATTATTAAAGAACCTACTTTTCTCTTATTACGACGCAAGATATTAATGTCATATTATTATTATCACAGTGTAAGAACTTACAGAGGACCATCGCTTTTGATTTCGGAAGAAAAGCCGACATTGTCTAGACATTGTATCAATCATTACGGTAGGGTTATCATGACATAAAATTAAATGACATTATAAAATAAATATATTTATTTGTGCTTACCCTAAATAATTGTGCCGGAACATAACTACTATTATATCTTCTGTGCCGGAGCTTTTAATATTCACAGCCGACGCTAATAGAGTTTGTAGAATACAATTCTAATATTAGAAACACTAAACGTTTTAAATTTTACTTCCTACTTTGTATCATCTCACATCTGACATTTGACATTTTGTATTTTGTCAGGACTCTGGACATCCTGTGAAATGTCGGGACAATCCAGACAAATCCCGACCATCTGGCAACCCTATACTAACCCTTCCACGTAGCACTAGAACTTAGTGATGGAATACATAATCCATTAAGATTTAAAGTTCTAATTTATTGTTAGCTGTCTCTTCCTCTCAACTAATAGTGAATTTCTCGTACTATGGTACGCACTACTATGGTATGGTGGTATGGTATCACAGATAAAGGCCTACAATTATGTAGTGTTCTGTATGCAAAGCGGCAGAGACGGCGCCTTATGAAATGACCGCCGCGCCATATACAGAGCTTCCCACAAGCGTTTCGCAATGTACTGTCACTAGCGCACGATGTTAGGCTAAATACGACGTACTGCTGAAATGTATGTTAAATACTATGTTACCTTCAAATGATAGTGTCTTTACCTGATGGCACTATTCGAACCGAAAGTGTAGGCTCAAGACATATTACGTTTATTATTTTGATCTGTTAGCTAACATTGCTCTGGCATCAGCTGAGTACCTAACAACTGCAGCTCGTGAAAATTGGGTATGAAATATTGTAAATATTTTTTATTTCATGTTATCTAAAAAAATATCATAATCTAAATTTTACTAACAAAAAATAACCGACTTCAAAGTCTCAAAAACTAATTGTCAGATCTCGTTTAAATTTATGTGGGACCACATGACAAGCACCTGCTTTCGATTAAAAAAAGAATCATCGAAATCGGTTGGCGTGATATTGAGTCACATCTTAGCACAAATTTACGACTTATGTGGTTTTCTCATGGATGCCATTGTCAGATCTCAATAAAATTTATGTGAGACCACATGACAGCCACCAGCTTTTGATTAAAAAAAGAATCATCAAAATCGGTTCGCCCAGTCCAAAGTTCTGAGGTAACAAACATAAAAATAAATAAAAAAATACAGTCGAATTGAGAACCTCCTCCTTTTTTTGAAGTCGGTTAAAAACACAAATAATTAACGTGGTAACCATGCTTACCAGGGCGTAGCGTGCAAATATCTCACAACCTAAGTACAAAATTTAGTAGGTATTTTGATATTTTGTTCACATTACCACCAATTTATATGTCAATGTTGTTTCGCAATGTAGTAAACAGAGGGTTGGGTTGGGTCGAGGGTGCAAAGGTCTAATCGACCCGGGCGCTAAACTCCGCCGCGTGCGCTTCAGTTACGGGTTATAATGAACTGCGGTCGCAGTTTAGGGTTACCGGATTTTAATCCAATAAAGCTTTTAAGTAACAATTACTAAATTAAACGTAAAATTGCAATTTTAATTGACAATTTTGTCAGTTTAATTAACTTTACCAATACCAATGGAACAATAGTTTTAAAGCAGTTTTGATATTGAAACTGCATTTTTTAAATATTTGATATAACTTGAACTTTAAGATTACTAATTAAGTAGGTATTTATCATCTGTCTTTTACTTTATTGCACAGGACGCTTCAGTTTTATCACTTAAGTGTATTGTTAAGAGGATGTTTAATTATTTAATTTTATTACTTACAGAATAAACTTTAGGTATTATTAAAGCTTAAGACTTACTGAACATTAAATATTATATGTAACTACTTACAGGACGCATTATACAAAAACATAATAATTGAGGAAAACGTCTTCCATCCCATAAATATAAACACCCAACTTTCTACTAAAGCGCATCTAATATTTCCGTTTTCCGCCTAATTTTACGACTTTCACACGTGCAAATTGATAGGATTGAACCAATTGGAAGCGTCCTGATAATTCGCACGATTTATTTAATGCATGTCAATGTAAATAAAGAGATAGTAGCCACGTGACCCCCCGGCCGTGGGACCATAACCTTAAATCAGGAATGGGGCTCTAATTGCTTAGAAACATTAACGGAACTTAGGAATCGGACGCAAGTTATAAACTGAAAACTTATAGAGATGTTATTAAAATTATATTTTATTTAAGAATCAATTAACATGAACATTACCCAACTTAGTGTAAGTAAAATACTTATTTTAAATATGCATTGCTTTGAAGTTTTGAACCCATTAATGGAAGAACACTGAGGGACCTAGGTCTAACGGAAATCATACTCCACCCCACTGCTCCAATGACGATTGGTGAAAGCATTTATTATCAATACTATATTTATGAATACAATTTTTTATAACGGAAAAAGTAACTCTAAAAATACGGCACAAATGATCGTATTGCGTTGACTCAAGCTTCTACGATTTTTTCACAGTTCCGAGGGATTGAAGACCTGAGTATTGGATATTCACTTGAAGTTGATGCCTCCACGCGTTCCTGAAAAAAGGAAAATGCTAGACAGATAGAAAGATAAACAAGTGAAATAACGGAACCGTAATAGGAGTAAGGGTTCAGTTTTGCCTTCTGCGGAACCCTTAAAAATAGCTTACAGAAAAATAATATGTTGAATTCATGGACCTTGACATAATTATAAGCCGTTAAAATTAAGCGCATATAAAAAGTTTAACTACGCTGCATGCAGTTGTCGTATTTTATTTTCAGTTGCTTAAAGTCCGGTTTATACGTATTAAGTAGTAAATAACTAAATTTTAACAAAATTTCAAGTGAATATTTTTAGTGCGCGTCCAAACGTAATAATTTAGTAATGCTCTTTAGTTAATACAATGCGTCACAACCTACTTAATTACTTATGCATTTTAATAAATAACTAAAAAGCGCTTATCCAAACGTGTTAAGTACTATATAAGCCCCGCCCACCTCCATAACAGAAAAATATAATAATTTCTAAATAACTTGTTTACTTGCGTACAAAATTTTAACTACTAAATTGTCCATTTACACGTATTAATTTACTAATTACATAATACGTGAAAACCGAACATAAAAGTTCATTCATCATTCATTCTTTGACTATTCAAGGGTACTCTGTTATCCATACTTCCATACTAATATTATAAATGTGAAAGTGTGTTTGTTTGCTTGTTTGTTTGTCCGTCTTTCACGTCGCAACGAAGCTGTAACATGTTATGGTTTTTGTGTGTGGAGATAGTGAGGAGGGTGGAGAGTAACGTAGGCTATTTTTTACCGCGGTAAAACATCCCCATGGGAAGATCGATATTTTGTTAGTAGCTAGATATTTAGTTCCGGATGTTGTTAATAGATGGCGTTAGTAAAATTCATTTGCAAGTTCTGAATCACGCCATCAAATGATACCTCTAATTAAGTATAAAGTAAGTAGGATTTGTAAAAAATCGATCTCTACCGCCCCGGCGAAGCTGCGGGCAAAAGCTAGTAACATGATATTTGGCCGAACCCGCTTATTCTTATAACTCGCACCAACCATATCTGAGACTTGCTCTGCACTGCATGTTCTACTTTTACAGATATTATTATGCCCCTCGCTCCGTAGGGCTGCATGCGAAGGGACGTTTAGACCATGTTTGTTGCGTAAACGAACGACGCTGAGCCAATTGGATTCGTAATAAATTATGTCAGTCTCCCCGTCACTTGCAACATTGCTCTTTTGATTTCATTCTCAATATGACTATGTATAAATTGCACGGTAGAGCAATTTGCAGTAAAGTGATCATTATAGGCATTTTAATTCTATTTTAGTTCGTTCGGCATGGTAAAATAGTCGTATATCAAAATAATAATGCTTTTCAGTGTTCATAAAATAAGATATAAAAAAATCTGCCCCGCCTTATACCTTACAATTGTACTGAAAATAACATTTTTTAAATATAGTTACGAATACTCTTATCCATTTTTAGCTCTGTCTGAAGGTTGAGGTAAATACAAATGTATGTAAATCATATTGGAGTTTTATTCACAGAAATCCACTAGAACTCCATTGGAGCAACGTGGTTTCATATAACTCCTCCATTAGGTACAAGGAAATTATCGCTCTCTGTAGCTCACTAATGTGTTGAAACCCAATACCGATATCAAAACAATAAATAGTTTCAGAACCAAGCTTTGACTAATATTTACTATCTTAATAATTAGTAAAAGCTTAGTTGAGGTTCGTTCGATAAAGCTGCGTGTAAACGGCCGGCTTCGCGTGCTGAAACTACGGCGTATATAAATTAAAACATAATTGTGTTATCGTGACCCCATAGCTTTAAAATTCACCAACGTCGCACAATGTTACCCTTATTATTAAGAGGTTAAGGTTCAGATTTATCCGAATGTTGCATCGCTTCGAGATTTAACGTTTAGTTCGCAACGACCGCGACGCGCCGAAGTGAAAGTCTATGATAAAGTGAATTGTAGTCTTTTAGTTAAGAAAAAGGGGATAGAAATAAGGCAATTACTTTCTATTGTTTATTATTATGAGGATAAATTAAAATACGATAGATTCTATACGAATTCGCTGTATAAAAGTTTGCGTATGATCGAAATAATAATTTTTAAAAAGTATTCGACATGAAATAGCGCAACTTTATTAAGGTAATTTTATTAAAACAATCGTTCACACTCTCCGCAACTCTAGATTTCCGCATTATACTTCAACACCAGGGTTTCTTGTATCGTGATGAACAAAATTTTTGTGCTTAGTCCTATAGCTTAAAATTTTCTCAGGAATTCTTCTTTCTAAAATACAAAAACTTCATGAATATCTAAGTTTTTAAGAAACTTGCATTTAAGCAGACCGACATATTTTCATCAAACTATAAATTTGTTTCACGCAAAGTGTACGAGTATACAAAATACTAATATATTTGTACATTTACTAGTTATTCGGTAATTATTTATTTTAAAGTAAATTTAAACAATTTCCTGAAAATTCAGCGACTCCAGTTAATGTTAGCAGATTTTACCACTTAAGCAAAGATTTGCGGCTAAGTATTCGCTAGAAAATTTATTTAACGTCTCAGGATATCTAGATTAGATTAGACTGGCAAATACGAATACTTGTATGCTTCGCTCGCATTAGCTTCGGCGTCCTAACAAACCAGGATTTTCCATTAGGGGACTTGATTCCACGAATCCTTTCTTAGCAGATGAAAGTTATATTACCATAAACCTACACCTGCAGAATATTAAGTTTTTTAGTTTTTATTTATTTATGACTTGTGACTCCTAGAAAATAAAAATAACATAGAAAAAGTACTGAACTGCAATATTGGGACAAAAAGGTGCGGCTGAAGAATGATAAAATTACGGTAAGTTTAGAGATAGAAAGAAAGGGGACCTATAAACCTTCAGTCATGGTTTCTGCCTATGGACATTGCAAAAGAGGCATTGGTGCGTCCACCTGAAATCCCGGAAGAGTATGTGCGCTGGATTGCTACCGTAGAAATTTTAGTAGGTAAGAATGGTTCAGCCTTTCACAAGCCCTAATAATGAAAACAACACGCAATCCCAATTTAACAGCAATAAATATTATTACCTTCTGCGAAGAGTGGGTGGTATTTTACTTCAATATAGAGATATCTGTCAAAACAATTTGCTGGACTAGAATCTTGTGAAATAGTAAAACTGGCATGGCACTAAATAAACTTATATTACCTTGCTGGTAGTAAACTAAATATACTTTATTTGACGGTAACCAGTTAGAGAAATATTGAGTAAATATAACTTATCAGTTACATTTAGGAAATTTCAAGTAAATATAACTGATAAGGTATAGTTAGAAGTTAAGAGTGCTCACCATTTTAGCACATTTCTAATAAATAATAGACCCGTTTTTCTATACTAATGCTATAAGCTTGGAAATAAGTTATTAATTTAATACCTTCTGACTAGACGGCTTCTATTAAAAAATATAAATTGAATTAGGTACTCAACACTCAAGGTGATCTTTTTACGTCAATGGCCAATAACCACGCAGACCTGAAGCCCTTGAAACGGACCTGTGTAGGAATCACTTATTTATGTCTCATCTACTTATTATTTTAACATTACTACAGTCTTTGTTATTCGTAATAGAAAACAAATGAACAATCGGAAAACGGGCACGAAAACCGTAGGAATATCGTTCATGCCATTTTTCTACTGAAATAAAAAAAAAACCTATTCCATGTTTGACGTACAAAATCAATACATGCAAATAAACTAGCATGTCAGACTTCTATTGTGCCTGGCATACAGGAACACCGCCAACATGGTCTAACTTTAACCGGTTTAAACCGGTTAGCACCGAATTTGTGGTTTGTGTGCATTGAAATTTACGGCCCCAAGTTATGGCAACTACAATGGCTAAACTTACCTTCCTTTATGTGAGTATAGATCAAAATTAAAAGTTTAAAAAGGCAGTAAGGCGATAGATTATCATATTAAGTAGATGCACCTTTGCTTTAGGAAACTTTACATGCCTAAACAGTCTACGAGTACTTAATTAAGAATGCATGTTAAAAATAATTTTACGTTACATAATCATTTTCTATATTAAGCAAATGTGCTTAAACATTTGCTTGCTTAAAATAACAAAATAGTGTCGCCTACAAGCAAAAACCGACCCCAACAATTATCCTATTTTTGTATGCTTCCCAAAAATATTAAAAACTACTTACTGAGAGGATGTCTCTATTAACACCGCACCCCTCGTGTTGTCATTGATTACGATGATTGGACTGACATTTGAATGCATCGTTTTTTATTCTTGAAACTTTTTTGTTTCATAGAGTTGACCCTAAAAATAATCTACTGAGAGATATCGTGATAATACACAATACTACACATATTTAACACAGTTATAAAATACATGAGGAATTTTAATTTCTGAGGCATTTCAGCTTGACAATAAAATTGAACCTCTCTCTCTACCAATTCTAATTAATACTGTTTTGAATATTATCTTACGAAAGCTATTTTGGCTTATTGTCAGACTAAATATGGAATTGTTAATTGGACTAAACTATCATAGATTTGATTGCGGCTCATCGCAATTCATACATTATTCAACGTGCGTAAAGCTTGCTTGTCTTTATTTGAAACCACTAAAGGCATAAAAGTAACAAAAAGTCTGTAGTACTCCAAAGCAATCAAAAGGTGAAAAATGGGGATTATAAAAGTATCAAAGGACGTCAAGTCATAAATGTTACTAAGGAACGTAAATGCAGCTTAATATTATCCCAAAAATGAAAAAGAATACGTTGCGCTATAATTTTATTGCGTTGTATAAATTTTACATAGGAATCCTTTTAAACAGTAGGCTGGAATCATACAGGACGTTTATGGCTATTCCGTCTGCGTCTTCCCGAGAACTTGTGTTGCGATACTAAATAGAAAAGTAATAAAAAAACTTGTCGAATGTTTGAGAGTTGCTTAACCTCGGGCGGGTATCGAGTGACGAGTAAATGATAATAATAGTTATCGTCTTTTATTTCGAGGAAACAGAATAAGTACAATCTTAGATGCAGGTTGGTTTGTGGTATGAATGAACGTTAGTCTTTGGCAGTGATCTGAGTTCGAATCCTGCATGTTACTATATGTATAAAACACGTAACTTAACGTTAGGTACTTGGATTAAAAATTTAAGTCCCACATCAGTAAGCCTTACATAGTGAGAAATAACAGTCACTTCATATCAATAGGAGTTGCTGTAACCGAAACCGTTTTGGGGTACCTATCATCGTCATGTAGTGAGAAGAGACAAGAAACCAACTTGAAACAATTATAGGTCGCCATGCCTATGACTACATCCATCCCATACATGGTCCATCGAACAGTCAGGACGAATCTCGTACCCTCGATGTACCTCGTACCCTCGTTTCTTGTCCGCTGTCGAACAAGACGTCGCATAGAGTATAGTGATAAAAAACTTGTCGAATGTTCGGCTCCGTATTTAAATGAAGAGCACAAGCAATTTGTGCTGAAAGTCATAAAAGTCGTCTGAGCCGACGGCGGAGGCGCCGACGCTTCGCCTTTCTCAAAGCGCTCTCTACACCTATTAAAAAGTTTAGGGTTTCTATTTTTGGCTCCGTCGACACCGCCGCACCAAATAAGATGTATAGGACAACTTGTGGAAGTAACTTACACGGAAACTTTGGAAAAAGCATGAATAGAACGCTTTTATATTAGCGACCGACTACTTCGGCGAGTGACGTCGTTTCTAAAGTTTCGGAGTGGGCCAATTTTGTGTGATTTATACGCAATACGTGGATTTATTCGAATAGATTATCCCCTTACTACTTTTCCTTATCAATTCATTACATAGTTATTAACATAGTAGTGACGATGAAAATTAAATACCTAATATAAATATCGTTTATGATTCATAGTTTTTTACTTTCAGTTACGCTTTATTCGTATAAAATATTTTTTCATGTCTAACAATAACTTTATTAACAAAACATTATAAACGCTTTATTATAATAAATGAGAACACTATACTTCTTCGTTCATTCCACTTGATCTTATTACCTATCATAAAACATTATCAAGTGTCTGTTAGCACTAACCTTGTTAACCGTATAAATTCGAACAATACCCAAAGCACCATTACGGGATTAATTTCAGCAATAACAATATTTCAGGTCGACTATTATAATTATAGCTATACTATTCGTGTTATTGTTAAGTAACCGCATTGAGTTCAGCTAGTATCAGCAAAGCTGCCAGATGACGACAATATGTTCTGTTGAATTGTTCTGTGACTGAGCTGAAGGCATTGTTTGTGTAAAGTTAGTTACTTACAGAGATCGTCACAGCTATATTTATAACTAGCTGTTGCCCGCAGCTTCGCATACGGAAATTATGTTTTACCTTATTTGTACCTCTTGCAGAAGGAAATTTAAAAAACGGTGAATTTATATTGAAGTACTTATATTTAGTAATTTATATACTGAAACCCACGATAAAATCATAAAGGATTCCTCCAGGAGCTGGTTTTGGAAAATAAGAAATATTCACATTAATTTGTATTTTTTTCTTTTTTTTTTGCAAAATTTTGAAAAACTGAAAAATATATGTTTAATCAATTTAAGCAAGAAACATTTGTGGCAAATTTGAAGCAAATCGGTTGATGTTTTAAAAATATTCCATACAAACTTTCATCCCGTTCCCCGGGGAAACCTCTTAACTTTCCGGGATAAAAAGTATCCGAAAATATGACCCGGAGTATTAGTAACAACTTTACCAATTTTCATCGAAATCCGTTCAAAGGTTTTCATGTGATGCCCGGACAGACAAACAGACAAACAGACAGACAGACAGACAGACAACAATTCTAAAAAAAATATTTTTGTGCTCTAACACGTTATTGAAGTGCCCCTAATCAAAATTTTTAAAAAATATTCAATGTACAGAAAATTTGCCCTTTGAGTTTTATTATAGTATAGATTTTTGACAAAAAATAACCGACTTCAAAATTAGGGATAACTCAAAAACTACTAGTCATATCTCGCTCTTTAAGTGGGACCACAAAGATGATTCGATGAAAAAAGAATCATCAAAATCCAGTCGAAACTTCTGAGGTAGCAAACATAAAAAAATACAGTCGAACTGAATACCTCCTCCTTTTTTTGAAATCGGTTAAAATCTATTTAGGACTTACGTTATGAATTCGTAGGGTCAACAGGGCAACAAGGTTAGGCCACAGACTAATTCGTTTTGTCTTTTTGACTAACTAATTAGTACATAAATTCAGCAATAACTAGTACAGTAATATTATTTGTTCGTACAGTTTGAGTTGTTATTGTTGTTTTTTCGAATGGACCATTTGTTGTTGGTTGTTATCTACTGTTGTGTACGTTTTATGTACAGAAGAACGGTGCACACCGATATCATTGTTTTCTGTACATAAGCTAACTGTCATTAAACGACGCGGCGGCGATTATGTCCCTTTTGATAGTTCTATTACAAAGTTGAATGAGTAGATAAGAATTTGGTGCATGTTTGCTGTTACAGTCATTGAAAGTTATCAATAAAGTAGATTATTGTATGTGAACATACACACAGTTCATCTAAATCCATTGAGTGATTTTACGCGATTTTCTATTAAAAGTCACTGTATGGAGGTATTCTACTTATTTTTATGATCATTAGCAAATCTTAAAGCTTGTTAAGTTCATCTGTAATTGACTGTCCATTTATTGCATGTTCTGTACTCTCAATTTATTTGTTTGTGTATTCAAATGTATCAGTTGTTGATAAACTTTAAAATAAAATAAAAAAATAAAATCAAAACATTATAATATTAATAATAATACCTAAATCAGTTAATACAGTGATGATAACATGTTTATTTCGGGTATATCTATAGGTACCATGAAGTCTAATATCAGTTACGGAGTCTGCTAGACTCCGCTGACAATAAAGTACGTCTAGTTGCCGCAAGTTAGCGAAGGCTAACTTAGATAACTTAGCCCCGTATCGGGCGCTAAGTCAGCCAAACTTCCGAACTAACCATTTTGCGGAACTAAAAGTTTGCGTTCAAGTTAATCTCCGGTTATCCTGTTGAAACGGTAGGGGGATTTTGACATGAAAGTTTGGAAATTTTGATGTTTGATGAATGCATTCTGTATGGCAAAATAACACCTGTGTCCATTATGAGAGAGACGATGTATGATAATTTTGTGCATTAAATGTGCCGAAGCTGATTCACTTATTAATTCATTATAGGACTAAGGGATTTATAGCTGGGAATTAAATTATTTTCAGCACCTTAAGTAGCAACAACGTTTCAGCAACTTTAAATAGCAGGTTTAGGTTTACTGAAAGGTTTACCCTAGACGGATAACAAACATAATGCACATTTTTATCATTCATTATGAACTATTCATTGACAGATTCATAAATACTTTGTGTAAGCTCATTGGGGTGTCCCTGTACTAGGCGGTGAAATCAGCTACATTGAAGGGGCGTTACCGTACATACTTTGGATGGCAATGTTTAAATCTGTTCCAGAAGCTATCCTTATATTTTTTTGATTCTAATGATGGGGAATCCATAAGGAATCCCTCAAATATTACACTTCTAAATATAGCGATTTAGATATTAATGTTTGTAGAAGGCTGGTTCATTGAAGTCGGTTATTAACATACATGGATTTATTTTATTTTACTATTAATTTACGTACGCCGAGAAGAAAAAAGAACCGTAACTCACGTTACATCCGTCTTCCATCAATCCCAATGGCTTGAGCCCTATTCACCTACACTTCTGAAATCTGAACATCTATAATGCCCTAAATGACTCACTATCGTCCTACTCTTTCTTCACTTAAATTATATTCGAATCATACTTAAAACATAATTAAGCAGTATTTTAGTATTTCCATTACACAGAGTAACAATCCGCAACTGTGCTGAAGTTTCTAGTTGAGAACAAAGGACACCGATGAAACAATTGGAAACTTCTGGAACCCAATTGTTATCGCGCTTGCCATTTCCTCGTTCCATCTTGGGTTTAACAGTGTTTCAATACATTGTATACTTACTATGTTAATTAGTTAAGTAGGTGTTACCGACGGATAAACGGTCCACCGGTGTATCATAATTTTGTCTTTAAAACTTATAACTATGTGTCACTAATAAAATATTATTTAGTTATACTTACCTCTGCTGTATCGTAGAACCTGTAAAAATATAAATAATTAGTTAAGTTAATATTAGTATTACAATGTAACCTTTGTGTTTGAACTTTCTCATTAATAAAGAAAGTACTAGCCGAAAACTGCTGAGAAAAAAGATGACATACCTGTCTGTCTCGCGACAACCTCTGAGGCGAGCGTGCTCTGTGGCCCGCGCCCTGCACCGCCATAGGAGTCGACCAACAACGCGGAAGCTCTCGTGACCTATATCCGCGAACAAAATTGCATTATCCTTTGATCCCAGTATTTTTCGGTTCGGCTTATTCTACTTACGTCTCGCCTTCTCATTTCGCACCTCTTGACCCGCACCATCCCCAACACAGTGGTCCTTCGAGCCGGATCAAGCATAAAATCGCGAAACAAAGATGTCGTTGTTTCAAACCCCGCCGCGAGTAAAAACCCGTGCACAAACGAAACTTGATACAATGACCAAAACGATGGAAGGCGATAAAATCGAATGCAAATCGAACAAAACGGGATTATCAGATTTTGAACATAAATCGGACATCGGACCGCCATCACAAGCTGTACAACAAGATGGCGGCCCCGTTCCTAGCACTCGCGAATCTTACGCGTCTTCTTCATCTGCCGCACGTCGACTGCAACTAGAATACATCGCGGCACAAAAGAGTGCAGAAATAGAAATTAAACAAGCTGAGATAGCACTGGCGGCAAGCAAGGCTCGTATCGAGAAGGATTTAATTAAGAAGAAATTGGCGGCTGACTTGGCCATGATTGAAAAGTGCTCACAAAACTCAGACGATTCATATACTAGCAAGATTGAAGAATGGTTGGAGAAGTCGGTAGCCGCCCCCGGGTCCTCATTGGAACAACCGATCAATCAGCATCCTTCACACCCAGGGGCAGGCTTGGATACCGCCATCACCGCTCTTACAACTGCACTACGAGATGCCATGGGCACCGGAAACTCAAGAGGCAACCAGGAGCTACTGACGCGCCTGGCCACTTCAAAGGACCTGCCACTATATTACGGAGATCCCATGGAGTGGCTACAGTTTAGAGAAGCCTTCGAGTCCTCATCGCGCCTGTGTGGCTACACCGACACGGAAAACATATGGAGGCTAAGAAAATGCCTCCGAGGAGAAGCCAAGGAGGCTACAGCTGCACTGCTGATGAGCGCCCCGGCACCTCAAGAGATAATGGACACTCTAGAATTAAAATTTGGACGCCCTGAAGTCATCATGTATAAAATTACTACGCAGTTGAAGAAACTACAACCGTTATCTGGTTCATATCATCACGACTTGGTCAATTTTTCTATAAAGCTTAAAAACTGTGTTACAGCTACTCGGATGATACATCAATTGGATTATTTGCGAAGCCCAGAACTGGTTACAATTGTTACTTCAAAGCTGCCCCCTATACTGATCGCTAAGTGGGTAGAATACTTATACAAAAACAAGCAGGACACACCAAAATTGGAGCTACTGAGTACATTTATTCACGAGGAAGCCAAAATGGTAGCAGCGGCAGGTGTGAGTACCATTCATTATCACATTAATAATAAAAGGACTGAGGGAATGCACAGATTTTATAAAAACCAGGACGGTAAAGAACCAGTGTTGATGTGCACGGAGGTCAAGGCCAACACTGTCTCAAGAAAATGTAATTTTTGCAAACGTGACAATATCCACAGTTTAGCGGACTGCAACAAATTTAAAAGAGCCCTTCGCAAAGATAGATGGCGATATGTAAAATTTAATAAACTGTGTTATAAATGTCTCGGACCTCGTCACGAACCGCAATCACCATGCACAGCTGAAAATTGTGACATCGATGCCTGTGAGAAGCCACATCACCGTCTGCTGCACTGGATACCGCCGCAGCGAGAACGCCAGCCAGCGGCTGACAACAGCTGCTCGCTTCCCGACCACGACGATAAACTCATTGCTAACGTGACAGAACAGCAATGCCCCACGCCTGGAACCCCGCGCGCACCAATGGTACTTTTGAAAATAGTGCCGGTTACCATCCACGGCCCCCGAGGTGACGTAGAAACGCACGCCTTGCTTGATGATGGGGCTACAGTGAGCCTCATAGCGGCGGACGTGGCCGATAAGGCCGGCCTGCATGGTGAGTGCATTACCATGCGAGCGACTAGCGCATGGGACTCCGAGCTGGTATGTAAGACTGAAATAATAAACGTCAATATTAGTAATAATAAAGGTGATAAGTTTAACTTAAAAGTTAGAAAATTAAAAGAATTAAATTTACCTGTACAATATTTCTCTAACGTTGATTGTACGCATTATAATAATTTTTATAATATTAATTATGACCCCTGTAAATCTGTAATTAAACCGAAATTGTTAATAGGTCAAGATAACTATGATTTAATTGCGCCAATTGTTTGTAAAAGGGAGATGCCCGGTAGTGGTGTGAACCGGTTCTCAAAAAACCGGATAATCACCGGTTACGGTGAGTACCGGAGACTAATCGGTATTTTTCTTTAACTACCGGTTATTTGCTTGGTAAAAGTTTTTGAACAGTGTGACCGTTTTTAGTATTTTCAGTTATTATAAATTGGTATATTTAAGGCTCTCCTAAGTGTTATTAGAATAATTTTAGTATATTGCAAAATTTTTGTATTATATTGGTACAATTTTAAATTATTTTGGTATTTCTTTGGTATTTTCACCTGACTATATTGTAAGGGAACATAAGTCAAAGTCAAGCTGTTTTTTTTAAATTACACTGTCTTAGTCTCGCATTGAATTCTTTGTATCAATCCTTCTCTGTTAACATGACGACTGACGAGTGATTGAAATTAAATAAATGTTTATTAGAGCTTCATGCACGGTCACACTGTCGATCGTTCAGGTTATTCGAGTATTCCCCCGTAGTAGTGCCGACCGCCGCAGTAGTGCAATTTTGTCAAATGTTTAATGTGTTTGCCTATTACTAATGCACAGTAGTGTAAGCGAATTTTTTCACAAGTAAATATGATAAAATTTATTCAAGATTTATTGTCTTGCCATATAAATAACTCATTTTTGCCAAAAATGGTAGATAGTCACCTTTGATTCTATACGACTCATTTTGTACTTGAAATATTTTTATTTTAACTAGTTTTTATTATAAAGTTAATTCATATTTCACAAAGCATTGTTTCTTTTTTCTCTTAAACTATGTATATTGATATTTTGAATATCCGGAGAATAACCGGAGAATCTCCGGTTATTCAATGAAATCTCCGCAAAATCTCCGGATAGTAAAATAGTCTCCGGTACACACCTCTAATGCCCGGCGGACCGTTTATCACGAAAACATTACTGGGCTGGTGTATGCACGGAGCCTTACGCTTTCGAGAGTCTCGAGGTAAACAACCCCGCAGGCCGCAGCACAGCGGCGCGCGCGGCAGCAACGCGTCGGCGCCGCACGAGCAGGCAGGTACGTTACATGAACATACACACTGCATCTCTCACTCAGACAGCAAACACACAAGCGCGCACATAAACAATACCTATTTTGATGAACATAATGACTCATCACATCACTCAGGCCCTAACGCGTTATCAACTACAGATGAAGATTTACATGAATTGATAAAACATTCTTTTTCATTGGATTCGATTGGGTTATGTAACAAACCTCGTCCAAATATTGATGAGCTGAAAGCCATTAATATACTTGACGAGTCGGCCGAATTGGACAACGGTCAGTGGTCAGTCTGTCTTCCTTGGAAGTCCGAAAAGTCCTTTATGCCAGACTCGTACAATTTAGCATTAAATAGATTTAAGTCCATTGAAAGAAAAATGTCGTTAAATTCGGAATATGAATCGCGTTATGGAGAACGTGTCGATCATTTATTCAACAACGATTACGCTAGGAAACTCAGCGACTCTGATCGTAGCAACCCGTCGGCTACTTGTATATGGTATTTGCCTCATTTCGGGGTCGACAACCCGAATAAGAAAAAAATACGATTAGTTTTTGACGCCGGAGGATATTTTACTTTATGATAATTGTTTTTATTTTTATGTTTAATTATAAATATTTTACTTTTAAAAAGAATACCTACAAAACGTGAAATGTTACGTATTGTCATGTCCATTTTTGATATTCACGGTTATTTAGGACCATTTACGATTAAAGGGAAAATATTAATGCGTGAGACTTGGAGATGTAATATTTTGTGGGACGATGTACTCAATGACGAGTTATTTCAGGGTTGGTTGCGATTGTTACGTACTACTGCTACAGTCTTTTATTTATTGAAAATATTAAAAGAAAAGTTATTATCGGGATTGATTATCAATTAATGCGTAAAGCGGAATTACTATTGCTACGTCACTCGCAGTTACAATCGTTTCGACATGAAATAAATTTATTAAAATTAAATAATGAGATTCAGCATTCAGATACCCATTGACACATGTTTCAGTTGATCCACATGACCCAGAATCCTTGACACCTAATCATTTCTTACTCGGTTCATCTTCCAACTTACCAATAGCAGGCATCTTCGACGATAGCGACCTTTACCTCAGGAAGCAGTGGCGTATAGCACAGCGTCTTGCGGATCTTTTTTGGTCTAGATGGATGAAGGAAGTTTTACCATCGTTGGCCCCTCGAAAAAAGTGGGACCGCGAGGGCACGCAGCTGAAGGTCGGCGACCTTGTTGTTGTTGTGGACCCGGCTACGCCGCGCAATGTTTGGCCGAGAGGAGTCGTACAGAAGGTGTATCCTGGACCAGATGGACGGGTAAGAATTGTTGATGTTAAAACAAACAATGGTGTTAGGAAACGTCCTGCGTCGCGTCTAGCATTGATTCTTCGTGATGAGTGTCGCCATCACGACACTGAGGGGCAGGATGTTACCGACGGATAAACGGTCCACCGGTGTATCATAATTTTGTCTTTAAAACTTATAACTATGTGTCACTAATAAAATATTATTTAGTTATACTTACCTCTGCTGTATCGTAGAACCTGTAAAAATATAAATAATTAGTTAAGTTAATATTAGTATTACAATGTAACCTTTGTGTTTGAACTTTCTCATTAATAAAGAAAGTACTAGCCGAAAACTGCTGAGAAAAAAGATGACATACCTGTCTGTCTCGCGACAACCTCTGAGGCGAGCGTGCTCTGTGGCCCGCGCCCTGCACCGCCATAGGAGTCGACCAACAACGCGGAAGCTCTCGTGACCTATATCCGCGAACAAAATTGCATTATCCTTTGATCCCAGTATTTTTCGGTTCGGCTTATTCTACTTACGTCTCGCCTTCTCATTTCGCACCTCTTGACCCGCACCATCCCCAACAGTAGGTATACTTATGCTGTTCTTGCCAAAGAAATAAATAAGAGATTAATAAAAAAATCTATATATTTAATATAACTTAACACTGTATAGTATTTACATAAGGATTAACATTTAGGCCTTAAACCCATGTCCTATTGTGGTAGATTAATGGACCATGCTCCATTGGGCGTCGTCCTAAATTACTTGTCTCTCGGTAGAAGTACTTAAAGGTTGTTAGTTATAACACTTAATCCTTTACAAGACCAAAGCCTCTTCTCTCATCTCGCAAGAGGTACAAGATTTTTATTCACTAGTATCTTAGAATTCCCTGTGTCATGAGAAGACAAACATTTTGTTTGTCACTGAAATCTCTACCCAGGCTGAAAATCGAACCCGGGACTCTAGCTCTAAAATCAGGGTCTTTACTGCTTTATAGGGTCGTAGACAGACCTCTATCGTTACTATTAGCTGGCTTCCAAGAAACCTACGTCACAATTGCACAAATATATCGTCCTATAGAGACGCATAGCCCGTATTTCTCAGTAGTATAATCGAAACATTTCAATGCAAAATAGAACTCACTGAATAACCACTAGAATTCTTTCCAACGGAAACAATTGAATACGAATGCCATTTGGTTATTTGAATGCTTATGCGAATGTATTAAAAAGTTTTGATCACCGATTGTTCACATTTTGAAGCAAATCAAGTGTGTGTTACAAATCATCCTCCCCACGCAGACAATAACTCGCCATTCGATGGAACCATATATTTTTGTAGGACAGGACAGGACTACGTTTCGTGCAATTGTATTTTTGACGGCTACTTAAAGGTATTGTTTACTGCTAGCTTTAGAGATGATGTTTAAAAGTTATGAGACGAACATAGTTTTATTAACTCCCGGACGGGTGTTATAAGTTTGCGTGTCTGTGTATCTGTGGATCTGTATGTCTGTCCGTGGCATTGTAGAAACGGATGAACTGATTTTGATCTAGTTTTTATTTTTGAAAGGCGACTTAATCGAAAATACTCCCGAATACTCTTTTTTTAGACTCAAAATTATAAATATGTATACTGGAAAGTCTAGTATTACTTATTCGTTTGTTAACTGCTATATAATATTATATCGTGTTTTAATGATAGTAAACGAAAATTATCCTTAGCTAAAGTAGATATTTATTTATACTGTGTTAGTTATCTTGCAAAGAAGGTAATGATCCATGATCCATGACAGACAAACCTACTCGTAGTACATACAACATAATCGCTGTATCCTAATCGAGGTGTACTAATTCAATTGTTACGTGATCCATTGTAATCACGCCACACTAAAATATCCGATCATCCGATAATAAGATTAGATAATTGATCGCATAGTAAACACGATCAAATAATTATGCTAATGCGTGTTCTACATAAAATTTGAAAGCTAACTATAATGTTGAATAACAGGAAATTAATTCGATGCAGCTTTTAGCTCAAAAGCCTGTCTTAGATTGAATTTGATAGATTGATAATTTTATTAATATTTTTCAATATTTTTTATCATGCTAAAGCTAAATATGTTTAATGACATTACATTTTATTTAATTATAATTCTCATAAAAATCCAATATCAATGACATTCACAGTTTATTTTACATATAAGAATTAAAGTTTATTCATAACTAAGCATGGCGCCTTTGACCGACCGTCGCGTCGTTAAGTATATAATCTATATTGATGAAACCATTAAAACCTTTCAACAGTAGTCTCACCTCTTATTCGACAAAGGTTCTGAAAGATTAATTCAATTTATTTTAGATTCATTGAATTAGAAAGATTAATGGGACGACGTTACGTTCGTAAATTGGGTTTGTAAGTTTGGGCATAAATCTATGATGGCGGGTTTATAATATAAAAATAATTTAAGTAATTATTGCTAAGTGGTTCGTTTTCATCAGTTTATTTATCTTTCATAAAACTTACTTATCCTTAATTAATGCATGCGAATCCTGCATTACAAAGTTTTCAAATAATGTGCGTATTAGAAATTAATGATCACTTGCTTCGGTGAAGTAAAAGGAAACAAGACGAGAGTGACATTGATTGACGTGGAATTTAAATTAAAACCTTACTTTTTACCTTTTTTCGTAAATTATGAATGAAACTTACCATCTTACAGAATGATCGTATTACATAATGGTTCATGCTGAACCAATAGGCTGGCTTCAACTACGAATGGCCCCCTGCTAACCACGTGTCTCTACTCTTGAGTATGCCTACTAGAGCGTACTCCACCTCCAGAAACTGTGGATGTCGCAAAATAGAGTGGTTTCTTGACCCAAATTGTCTCCCAAGATGTGTATTGGTGGACAGCTGTGATCGCACATTTGCGCTTCATTTGTTAGAGCAAGATGTCGGTACTCGGTACAGCAGACATCGTAGCGAATACTTACGCCCCAACTCAGAGTCACTAACGGTTAATTTAATCGCTTTCTTAGTACAGAATTTGTATGGTGATTCTTTACTAAGGAGCGATTAAAGTAACCGTTAGTGACTCTGAGTTGGGGCATTAGAGACGTGGATCTTGATGAAGAAATGTATGAGTCCTATGGATGGATGGATGGATATGTTACATAGATAAAACAGAATTATGCAGTATGTAGGCACTTTTCTTTCTTTATAATTATGAAGTACTTTACTCTTTTTAATCAGGTTGGAACATTATGAGTAACTACAAAACTCGTAATGAGCGTGTGTAAGCTCAATGTAATACTGTTAATGGATTCTTGCTTATCTATCGACAGTAGTAGAACACTGACGACGTTGTCTGTCGAGAACCTTGTGGTAATTACTGAGTTCTGTGCAGTATTACACAGCATAGAGAATGGTATAGAGTTATTTTTATCCAGATAAGTTTAAAGCGAACGAGGTCGCAGGTAAAAGTTAGTTTTTTATAACATGGGCTAGATTATAATAAACTAGATCAATGAATGCATTATTCAATAACATAAAAATATTGATAAAGGAATATACAATAATCTCTACGAGAAACAAAAATTGTCTACGAGACAGTAATTTCATAGATCTCGTAAGACCTATAATTTTATTGTGCAATTAATGTGTTTGAATTGTATTCTAGAGTTATATGAAAGGAAGTCATAATAAGCCATATATCATTACTTAATTGCTAAGCCCATATATCATTACTTAATTGCTAAGCCTAAAGCAGGATCAAGAACAAATTAACAAAAGCATAAACAACATGGCAGATACTGAGCGCCGTGCAACATTCATGTAAAACATTCTATAACTTCCTCAACTTCAATAAACATTCCTTAGAAGTTGTACTCGTATGCTCAAAGTTTCGCTTTGTCACCACATCGGCGCGGAACAAACGTTGTTTTGGCTGTCGTTAACATAGTCTTATATTTTTTGGGGTTCCGCAGTCAAAATGGAACCCTTATCTTATTATAGCTATGGCTTCGGCTTTAAAGTGATAAGTTTAGTTAGAGTCAAGTGCCCTGCCAGCTTAATGGTTGGTGTAGTGTGAAAACTATCATGGCCAAGTTAGCTTTTAGTTATCGAGTAATAGTCAAACGAACTTTACGGAACCCTGCGCGTGGCCTGACACGGACTTGGTCGGCTTTTCAGTATATTAACCTCGGACATTTACCATTCATTGACATACGAGCTACGGTAGCTCCTACGGTGGTATTGTTACAATTTTCTTTGAAAATTTCTTAACTTTCAAGACTTTTAACGCATGCAATGGGTTCTTTTCAATATGGAGGAAATATCACACTGGCATCGAGTTTAACACGTGTTAAATTAACTTGCCTCTGGCTCTGTAACTTAATATGGGCCCACCTCAAATAGTTCAATAGTAGATGGAATGTTTTATTTCTCTACGTTGCTGTGGGCTGCTTACACTTTTATTGTTTTAATGTTTTACAATCTATTTAAACCATTATGTTATGTGTGTTTAATTAACCTCTTTATTCTCAACTAATTCATACATTTGTAAGAAAATTGTCTTGTAGGTACTTTATTTATAAAACGAATTTTGCATCCCCATGTTGGAATATTTTTTAAGAGGAAAGTGTGACCACGTTAGGAAGACATTCCTGTGAATTCTCCATAATGTTGTCAAATGAGTGTGGAATCTGACAACCCACACGTAGTCTACTTAGTTAACTATCGCCGTAACCCTTTCCATATTACCACATTACTCAGAATGAGTATGTCTGAATATTTAGTATGTATGAGGAGCTTATAGACAAGTGAACTCATATTAAAATTTTAGAATAAGTACTCGTATACAAAAGAGATTGAGGTTCAAACCACTGGGCTACGGGTACAACTGCAGTGCTATTTTCTTCACCCCGCTTAATTTTAATTATACCCTACAAAAGATATTGCTTCCCTTTTGAGGCGATGCTCTTTTGTTCGCGGTATTTAATCAATGAGGTATAGCTTTTGTTTATACGCCCCTGCTAGTATAATTACCGTTTTGTCTTTACCCGGGAAAGTTGTTAAAATTATTTGTATAAATATATTTTCGGCTAATGTGGCGTTATCACGAACTAGTAAATTAGTCTTTGTTTATTTAACAAAGACCACCAACTGAGCCTTACAATACTAGTGTGTCGACTTTACATGCAAACTATTGTTTGGTATACAAACCAACATAAAAATGTTTGAAGTTGTTTTTTACAACCACTCCGTACTTTTTATACATGAGTAGATTTGGTAGGTTTATTGACACTACAATTTAATTCAATCTACAATCGAACTACATTAATTTGTAGAATGATTAAAATATTATTATGATTAAATATTATTGTAATTTAAAAATTGCTCTTAAAATAATATTATACGAGTACTGCATAATTTTTCGAAATTTTATACGTTTTCACTGCGTTTCGTCCAATAAGCAGGGCAAGCTTGAACTCGAAGATGAACGCAGCCCCATACATTCTTCTTAAGTGATTTGCTATCTATCTACTCAAAACGTGTCCCTATTTTGCCTATCGTGTACATCATAGCGGTTTGAATCATTGACCACCCACACAATAAGAAACGCTTCTATTTAAATCGTTACTCCATTCTTTACTCCTCCAAAGCAAACACGTTTGAAATTTTAATAAAGCGCTTACTTTGACTGCCATGATAATCCATACTTTGTAAACATCGACATTGTTTTATACGATTTCTTACACGGTAATAGAATTTTAATAGACATAAATGACGTGTTTAATTTGACTATTAAAAACAGTTAAATATATTCCAGAGCATTCCTAATACAGCGATCCCAGACACTGTTTTAAGTGTATTATAATAAAAGTAAATAAATAACAAATAGCACTACACACTCATAGCTCCATACTAGGATTCCCTGTGTCATGGGTGTCATGGATAACACACAAAGACAAGAACACACACACCCAGACCAAGAACAGAAATTCAAACTCATTCAAAATTTCAAACTCATCATTTAAATTTTCACCTCGCTGGAAATCGAATCCAGGACCCTTGGCACTGAGATTCGGCATGATAACCATTGCGTCACACGGTAAATCGTCAAAAGTACATAAATTAGTAACAGTTGTGCAATAGTTTTACATACATACAAAGAGAAACATAAAGAAAGAAAAGAAAGAAGAGTTACATAAAAGTAGAGACGTAAACAGTACTGTACCTAAAGCAACGGTTCTATTAAACAACCCTAATCTCAAGCAGACAAAACTAACAATACACACACGTCGGGTACGGCGCGGCGTCTGAGCTGTAAATAGTCGGCGCATCCTTCCGTCTACTAGTCTCAGAATTGCGTGCACTGGTATCATTTGCTACCCAAGAAACGTTTGTTTATCCGGCGAGACATGTAAGCGACTTGCGGCTTTATTGCACACGTATGAATGTTAGTTATCTTCAAATAATAAGTTTGTTTTAAAGCGGAGTATTGTAGCTAAAAGCAACGTTTTCTACTTTGTTTCTTTTTGTTGTTTAGAATACCTACTAGAAGACTCCTTCATTATTATTATTATTTTCAAAACGGTGAACTAAGAAAGAGCTTGTACCCATCCCCCATTTGTGCGTCTCACTCCCAATTTGACCATGTTAGATGATGAATTTTCTACATACATATTTTCATAAATTTTCGTAGTGCTCCGCCACTATTATGCAACCTTTCTACAAAGTTTCGTGGTACAGACTGCGCATATAGGACTGTAGGTATATATATTGGTAGTGATAGTTCTGTTTAAAATATAAATAGTCTTTATTGTTTCTGTTGGTACACTTATGACATAATATTAATTATATAGACATGAATTCTCAACAGGGACACATTGCAGGTGTACAATAATCTTAATAATTTTTATACAAATATTCTTTTTTAAATAACTATGAATATTTTTGTTTCATTTTTAACATCGGTTGTGTTATTGTCATTAGTTAGCATGAAACGTACCTACGTAACAAATAAAGTAAACCATAACGAATTGTGTTTCACAGTACGCCATGCTCGCCCACGATTTACATAAATTCATATAAATTGTAACTTGAGGATCATGGGACTCGTTTTCGTGAACTTACCAACAATGCGAAGAAGCAACAAAATATATTATTGTGACAATGAATTGTTCGGCTAAAACTTTTCAGAAGTATGCTAGGTATGTTTTTGTGATCGTCGATAATATAATATTTATCGTTATATACTTAGTTAGTTTCGATACTAATATTTTTTTTTGTCTTTGTTTAAACAATTTTTTGTCACACAGAGTTATAAAAGTAAGAGTTGATGCAATTAAATTTCGGTTTGAATGTAACTGAATTTACTAAAGATTAAGATAAATGTGTAAATATAATTTACTAATACCATATTCTTGTACTGTTTTTATTCACCAAATTGAAGTTATAGAAAAAAATACTATTTGAAAACCATCACATCTCTGGTCATTGAATTTTAAAATATACCTAATAATTTTTTCTACAAAGTTTTTGTAACATCTTATCAAATGATAAGAATCTTTGTTTATATTGTGACAGTCTTCTTTAATTGTGATAAATAATATTTAGAAATATCACACAGTCATCGCCATTTATAATATCCATCTATCCATCTCCACCCACCCAGTTACTAACAGTATCCCGTCCGAATACCATTGTAGTAATAACGTATCTAACTTTAATACATATTCTATTCGTATCTTGATAAATGTATTCATATCTCGGATTTGATACGCAATAAGAAATGAAGGAGAGCGTGATCCGCCCGACTGACATAATCATCCCACGTCCTAGCAGGAGGACTGGGCTATTCAACAGTAAAATGAAAATTATTTAGACGTAAATAGATGTGGTATTTGGTTTAAGATCAGATAGTACACATATCAAACTCGTTCTGTTGATGCAATACATTTTTGATATTTTTCACTGCTTATTATAAAAATAGGTCCGCCACCGGCGTCATTTTTTGTCTCAGCAACGCAAGATCTCAGAAACTACTCAATGGATTTTCAATTTTCATAAATGGAGTGGTTAATGTAGAAGGTTTGTTGGGTGAAGTAGGACGATATTTAATGGATGGATATTTTTAATCTCGGAAAAAATTGTGCTGATTAGGAGCTTCCAAAGCGTGCGCTGCATAAATATTAAATAGTTCAAGTTATAGAAAATAATGTATGGCTCTCCTGATTGTTCTCCATATAACTTGTAATAACTATTTTTGTTGTTATTACAATTTTCATTTCAAACAACGGAATATTTGCTAAAAGTATTTAATCGATACAGTACCTATTAATCACAATTAAGTACATCAATAATTGTGTTTATTGTATTACCTAAACATTTTAACTAAAACAAAGTCCTTTACAATACTTGTAATTAAATTGAATTCATCCTATAAAATAACGTTTTTAATTCTTATAGAAAAGTGTAATAGAATAACTCTATGCTGTGGCTCTATGCCTTATCTAGTAATTCTGTTCAACGAGACAGTGACACCGCGAATTGATCATTTGATCGCAAAAAGTTGAAGCGCGATATCTATGAAAGATGTAGATATGACATTATTACAAACTTGATTGATATAGTAGGTATATCTGCACTGCATTTGCAATTATACATAATGGAATAGATAAATAAATTTAATTTATTATTATAATGATTTTTTTATGCTAATAATAAAAAATATATCTAGTATTGATCGTAACGGTCGTATTTATTATTCCTCTCTGAATTATAAAGTGGTTAATCTAAGTTCTACTATAATTATGTACTATTATGTCTTCTGTGGTAATCTACTGAGTCTGAGTCTACTGTCTCAACACACCCAACACTACTCTGAAGTAGGGTGAGTCAGAACAGAATAAGACAGATAATACAAATGCAAATATTACTGCAAATTTAATATTGTAGGTATAACATATTTCATATTGGACTCCACCTTACTGTATTACAGTTGAAAGTGTATCCGTATCAGGTTTACAAGTGAGTTTATTAAAGTTTAACATGTCTTTACATTTATTCGACAAATTATAGCTAGGAACAGAATAACTCCATACTGAACTAGTGAAGGCAGTTCCCACCTACCAGACGTTGCAAATCAGGCGCGTGGGCTCGCTCCCGCGGACACTTGTGCTGGTGACGACGACTACAATATCAATTGATGGTGTTATGCAGATCTGACAAATCGCCTCACAATACCATTAAAAAACCAGTGGATTTTATAGATTCGTTAGTGGTTAGTGGTGCATGGTTTTTTGTCGATGATTTATGGAAGATTTTTATCTTTATCTACATGTGTAATAGGTACCTACATGAATATTATAAAATTGTAAGCGATTGTTGACATGGTATTTGAAAAGAGCTATTAGTAGGGATAGCCCTACTAATAGCTCTTTTCAAATACCATGTCAACAATAAATAGTTATTACAGCAATAAATCTCATAAAAATGATTCAAAAAATTTTTGGTTTTCTGTGCCTTTTGCCTCTACCAAAAAAAGAAAAGGATTTTTTTTTTATATAAATTTAAAATTTGAAAAATATGCTGTGTAAAGGAATATCAAGGAAACATACGTTTTACGTTTTATCTTTTAAAATGTATATAACTATATGCATATTTTTAATAAATAAATTAAAGCAAACTTAACTTACATTCAATGATTACAAGCCTCCTTAAATAAATAAATACGGTCACATATTATATACTATGCGTGACCTTAAAAATAAAATATATTCGTAATCTTAAGCACGAAAGTTGTTGTTAATTTTAGTGAATCAAATTAAATAAAACGGATTACAAAGCGGATTAAAAGGCTCTTAATACTTTTGCAAATAAGGATAGTTTCATTGTACAGTCAACCCTGCAAGTGGACAAGAAACGTGTGGGTGTAAACGAAGCATACCTACTCAACTTGTGCGATCGTGACGAGTTGCGAAACGAATTGATGGTGTGATGTAGACTAATAAATGATCTTACAATATTATCGATCATTTGAATTTGACCTAATTTACTACAATTATTTATTAACAGTTCTAAAGTAAACACGGACAATGTTATAACGTCATTTAGGATGAATTAATCCTTTGTTCATAGTGTTTTAGCTATCATATTTTCTTTGAGACTTTATTCGACTATCATATTTTTTATTACAATACAAAACTTTTCGTAAGTTTTTAAAACATCGTACTATAACATTAACTTAAAAGAGAAACGGATGTGATAGTAAAAAGTTAGGTACTATAACTGACATTATTTTATGCATTAAACATGTCTGTGCATTAAACATATTTTTGTTTTCCTTGTTCCACAAGCATATTTCAATATCAAACTCAATGTCAACCATCAATCCCTAAAATATTTACTATCAAATCCCGTTAAGTAACTAAGTAGCTCACTTTGATCAGACGTTACGTATCGACAGCAGCCCCTTATTGTCTAAAGTTAAACACTTGAGCAATGAACCATGTCCCGACAGCCAAACTTCGTTACCTAAACAAACAGAGCACCCTCTGTCAATACCGGTGACTTTTATTTACATTCGCGTTGAGATGTCTGTATTAGACCTTAGAATGTGTAAGAATAAGTTGGATTTCAGTGTTACTTTGAATGCTGCGCAGCGTCCTTATTTCAATGGGTCCTTCTTTTCGTTCTTCTCTCGTTCAAAGGACCATATTACACTGAAATTAAAAATTATCCGACTGTTACGAGATTAATTAGTTGTTTAGATTTAGATTAATATGTTTTACGAACGAAGTTCCTTATCGCGCGTTGCAAAAGTGGGCTAGGCGGAAAATTTTGGGACGAAAAGTTGTAACGACACTTTTTGCCGTCGTTAGTCGTTACAACTCGTGCGGCGTCGGAGGTGAACAAAGGCGATTAGAAATTTAATACCCCAGATTTGTAGATATAGGGCTATGATAGCGACTTACCATCAGATGGACCGGCAGCTCGTTTGCTTCGGGTTATTTCCATAAAAAAAACTTGAGAGGTGTCAAGGGACATCCGGATGGAACGAAGTTCCTTGCAGTCAGTACTAGGATAGCAAAAACATGCAAGCAAGTGTGCCAAAACAAATCTGGGATATTAAATTTCTCATCAAGTAAGATTAGCAAGTAGCAGGCTACTAGGTGAACAAAGCCGATTAGAAATTTAATACCCCAGATTTGTTTTGGCACACTCGCTTGCATGTTTTTGCTATCCTAGTACTGACTGCAAGGAACTTCGTTCCATCCGGGTGTCCCTTGACACCTCTCAAGTTTTTTTTTATGGAAATAGCCCGCAAACGAGCTGTCGGTCCATCTGATGGTAAGTGGCTATCATAGCCCATGGACATCAGCAACACCAAAGGCATCACTGATGCGTTGCCGGCCAAGAAAGAGAAAAAAAGAAAGACATACATACATACCTACCTAAAGATTTGAGTTTGCATAACGTCAGTACAGCATTTTATGTTTTTTTTTCATAGGAAGCAAGAAGATGTTATTTATATAGGCTTAATTTACTTATAACTATGGCATGAAATATCATTTGATGTTTATTAGGTATTTACGAGTACCTACATTTCCATCGGTTACAGTTGCAACAATATTAAATTACAGTACCATTTCACTTCTATATCAATAAAATAGTAACTTATGACCAATATAACTAGGCAACAATAAATACTACTGAAACATACCTTTCATCATTAGTTTACTTCTGCTTACTTTAATAGCAATACCAACAAAGATTTTCTTTAAAATAGTCTGTAAGCTGCAAGCACTTAATGCATTGAACTGTGAACACAGGATATTGACAGCACCAACGAATTGCGCTGGAAGAGCTGTAGGCAAGACATTTTCAAGCGCTGTAAGGCAATTTCTGCGATGGACGTTTGAGAGGCTGAGCACGAACATTTAAAATTGGATCCAAAGTCTTGACAGTAACACGAGTGCACGGAACTATGAGTCTGGCAGGCAGGCGGCCCCATCAAATTTTATCATAGCTATTGGCAGTGTTTTGGCGAACAACGTCAGTATGAAAGAGGTCTGACTGAACAAACAACAAAAAAAATCCTTAACCAGAACAGCAAATTTTCCGTAACAAAATTTTATAGCTAAAATCTTTTTAACTTCATCTTGATGAAGATGAAGTTGGTGAATTATTATTATTATACTATTGAAAATAAAAACGTAAAAAGTAATAATAAGTTTCTAACTAGCAATTATGAAAATGCCGATAAAGTTCCTTGTTTAAACTTTAATTTAAAATGTTGATTATGTCAAACGTCTTCAATGTACAATTTCGTTTACTGTGAACAAGAAATACTGAGTCAGTGATCAAGAAATACTGCATTTTTCTTGGCCGGCAGAGATGCTTCGACGAAATTTGTGCAGTGACAATAACTTTCCATCGGGGTGTGTTTGTTCTTGAAAAGGAAAATTATATTTCGTCTAACAGTAAGTCATATTAGTTAGCATTAATAACTTTGAACAAAAGCAACAAACTTTCTACCAACTTTTAACTATTTCATAATTTAAGCCTGATATTACTTAATATTTCTCCCTACAAATACAAAGAGAGCCCCTGTTCTAATTTATTCACCTGCTTAGGAGTAACTGCAGCAATAACACTACACATGTGATGTAGTTTCTCTAACAACATCTAGAATTTTGCGCTTTAGTTCACTTATAAACTTGTATTGAATTTTAAACTTTAATAATGGTGCTGTAGGTACAGTTTAGACTGTGAGATCCAAGATACGGGCGTTTTATCGCAGGTGGCAATCTGGCAATACGACGAAGTCTGTATTAAAGTTCGGGTCACAATTTAACGTTATAAGGCCATAAGGATTTACTCAGGTGTAGAATACTATTTTGGGAAACTCATTATAAACTCGTAACCTTAGCGAAGTCTAGCGAAGGTCGTCTTGTGTTCATAATTGTATTTTATTAACGTAGGCAAATGCTGTCTTTATAACCGTTTTGTGTTTGATAGTTTAAGGCTATCATCGATATATCATAGAACGACTGACAAAGATAACCCTCGTCAGTTTTTAATTTAACTATAATTATTTAAAACGCATAAATTCGGTTTAAAGATCTTTATTTCTCATTGAGATACAATATAAATATCACTTACATGAGAAACTTAAAACTAAAAGTACAATTTTATAAAATTCTGGTGTGGATAATTTTGCATTACATGCCAAGTAAATATTTAAAAGTAAGACATGTTGTATTCATCAAGCACAAATTAAAATTAGTAATGTGGGTAGATCAATCGGATTTGCTGGCGCTTGTACAGAATGGGTTGTGGTCCAAACTAAAAGCGATTTCATGAGAGGTACAAAATTAATAAAAATGAAAGTTAATTAAATTGAGTAAACACTTAAAATGTGAGTATATAATTTCTTTTTAAAAACGTTGAGCGAAGCCGATTCTCTAATATCTTTAGGAATATTATTATAAAGTTGTGCACCCGCAAATTTTAATGTATTTTGGCCGAATTTTGTTCGTGAATGAGGTAAAACAAGATGGTGTGCGCGACGAGAACCATATTTCCCCTTTTGTACTAAAAGTGATGTGCGAGTGTGTAAGTTTGTGGATTATTTTATAAATTAGTATGCATGAGTTATATTTATATAATTGGTGGATCGTCATAAGTTTTGTTTTCTCGTATATAGTTTTGGTAGGTGTTAAATAATCATAGCGATATAAGATTTTTAGTATTTTATTTTGCAGTATTTGTAGTGGTTTAATATTGGTTTTAGCCGCACTTCCCCATAGTTCAATTAGGTAAAGTAAGTGAGGTTTTACTAGACTATTATATATGAGTAAGCGAGCCTTTTTTGGAATACATCTAGAAATATTATGTAGTGATCCCACTAGTGATGATAATTTATTTTGTATACGCTGAATGTGTTCACACCATGTTAATTTACTGTCCAATATCAGCCCGAGGTACTTTTCTCTCTTAGCTTGTTGTAAGACCTGTCCGTTAATAGATAAATTATTGTGGTTTGGAAGTTTCTTATTTTTGGCACTAAATATAATATAGGATGATTTGGATATATTTATTGTTAGTAGATTATATTGGAACCATCTATTCAATTTATTTACGTCTTCTTGAGCACATTTAATTATGTCATTGAGGTTATGACCGAAATAGAACAAACAAGTATCATCGGCATATAAAGTTAACTGGCCCTGTAAACCAGCTTGGTGAATATTATTAATATAAATTAAAAATAGCAGCGGACCGAGGATTGAACCTTGCGGAACACCACAGGCTACAGGTAGTCGAACACTTTGGTAATCTCCTAATTTTACAACTTGGTACCGATCAGATAGATAAGAATGGAACATATTATACACTGTACCAGTGACACCAATACTCTTTAACTTTTTTAAAAGCAACGAGTGACTGATTGTATCGAAGGCCTTTTTTAAGTCAATAAAGACTCCTAGTGCTATGTGCTTTTGGTCAATTTTTGTTTTAATCGTAGTTATTAAGTCCATGGTAGCATTCAGTGTGTTTGATTTAGATCGGAAACCGTATTGATGTTGATAAATAAATTATATTTTGGTAAGATAACCATCAAGTCTTTTATAAATTACTTTTTCAAGCACCTTGGAGATTACTGGCAACACTGACACAGGACGGTAGTTTCCGGGGTCTGACTTAGTTCCAGCTTTATATATGGGGGTGACTTTTGCAATTTTTAAAGTTTCTGGAAAGTGTCCTTTTTGTAGTAATTTATTTATACAATGGGTTAGGTTGTCGATTATTAAATTTTTAATACATTTGAGGGCTTTTGTGCTAATAGAATCAATACCACTGCTAGTGTTAGGATCCAGTTTATCTATAATGTCAGATATTTCTTTGACAGTACATGGGGTAAATTCCGCAAAAACGTGATTATCAGTACTTAGATTAAATTTTGGGAGTGTGAACGTCTCGTTGTTGAGAAAACCTGACGGAATTTTGTTCGCTAACTGTAATCCTATATTTGCAAAGAAATTGTTAAAAATGTTACACACTTCAGTAGGATCTGTAACTATTTCATCGTTTTCATTTATTAAATTTGGGGGAGCACAACTATTTACAATTTTGTTATTTGAAATTTTATTTATAAGTCTCCACATCTTCTTTGGGCTATGACTACACTTCATGAATTCTTCGTAAAAATATTTATTCTTTGTGTATCTAATAGTCTGGCTTAGGTTTTCACTCATTGTTTTTAAATTGTTTGCAAGTTCGTTGTTGTTAGGATTTTGTTTGCTCTTTCTCCATAACAGGTTTTTTTCGCTAATCTTTGCTAAAATTTGCCTATTAATCCAGTCTTGTTGCGGTTGGTTTAGTATTTTATGTTTGACAATTTTGTTTTTCTCGATTATTTGTTTAATGTAATTTTCAAAACAAGAAAAATCGAAATTTATGTTGTCCAGCTTATTTGTTTCTGTCATATTATATAACCCGTTGTAGTCAATAGCGTGATACTGTATCTTTTTCTTTTGAGGTGGAGATATTTGTTTCATTTCAATGTAAATGTTTTTATGATCTGATAGAGAGGGCTCAATAATTGCAAAGTGAAAATTTTGCTCTTTCAGATTGGTCGCTACGTGGTCAATTATAGTTTTCGTGGTTGCTGTTTCACGGGTACAGTATTCTGTGTCTATCTTGTTAATTATTTTGAATCCAGCTTCATTTATCGTAGCCTTGTATCTCTTGGTTTTGTTATCTAATGTTAGTAGGTCAATATTCATGTCGCCAAATATTATTGCCCTTCTTTTTTGTAGTTGGTGATCGTAGTCTTCTAGAAAATGGTTGAAGTTAGAATGTCCAGGTTTGTATATTATACCAATATCCAAAGCGTACTTATGTAGGTGAATCCAGAGGTAATTATTTCCATTGTTAAAGGTCGTTGTAATTAGTTCATGGTTCAGATTGTTGTGTACGTAGATAGATACGCCACCGCCAATAGTATGTGGTCTAATGTTAAAGTAGTGCGTATAACTTTGTAATTTAAACTGTTCTGCCTGTTCCTCTGATTGTATCCAGGTTTCTGTTAGGAGTATAATATGAATACATTTCTTAAAAGACTGAAGTATGCATTTTAATTCGTCGAATTTTCCTGGTTTACAAATACTTCTGATGTTATTGTAGAAAAAATTCAGGGTTGATTTTTCTGTATTTGAATTTTGATAATTATTTAGTATTTCGTATGTTATTTGTGATGAACTATCGGTGCTAGGGAAGTAAGGCTTAGTTAGTTTTTTGACTTTCCATCTGATACGATTTTTGGTACACCCTTAATGTATTTTATTGTAATATCCTTCTCTCCATTGGTATTCCTTCGCAAGAGTTCTCCTTTTAATTCTTTTAAGTAATTTTGCTGTGCAACGGTTTGGTCAGAAAATATCTTAATGTTGTTAGGGAGTTTGTTTTTGTTCCGTAACAAGGTCCTTACAGTTTCTGATGATTCAAAACATACCTTAATATTACGATCTCTGTTTGGGTTGTATTTCCCTAGCCTAAATATCCTTGTAGGTTGCGGGCAGTTCTCGATTATATTATTAAGAACCTTAGTTACTTCCCTCAAATCATAAGAGTAATCATCTTTCGATTGTACCGCTTTACTCTCGGGGATCCCCAACAAAATAATATTTTTTTGTCTTAATGACCGTTCATGTATTTCTTGTACGATATTTTCGTTAAGTTTCATTGAAGGGCTGCTTACATTATCTTTTATTTGTGTTAATTTATTTTCAAAATCCTGAATTTTCTTCTCAGTTGCCTTGTTTTTGTCCGTTAGATCAGTAATTTGCAATTTTATATGATTTTGTTCGTTATTTAAGTGATCAATAGAAAGTTTTATGTCACTCAGCTGTGATTTCATTTCAGACATACACTCTCGCATGAATTTCAAACTTTCTTCCTGTTTACTTGTAAAAGTGTCGAGAAATTTCGTTATGTCCTTACGAAAGCCTTGCAATTCTTGTGCGCAGTTGCAATGCTCCGGTACTTTACGTTTCCGCAGAGTTACTTGCTGTTCTACGGTCTCCTTGGCTGCACTCGGTAGGTCTGTTAATGACCCGCTTCGGGAGGGCGACCGCGATGCGCTCATGATTTTTGCAGCACCAATAACGACGTAAATGCAGTTTGCGCAGTCAGTGAAGTTTGGACTTTAAAACTTTTACGGGAATGTTTACTTTGTCAGAACTCTGTTAATTTTATTCAAAGGTAACAGCAATAAACACGTCTACTCAGTTCGAACACCAGGCGCAGTATCAATATTTAAACTTGCTATGTTAGTATGCATGGGTCTAATTCAATACTTTCTT
The DNA here is from genome assembly GCA_911387775.1 of Thymelicus sylvestris. Lineage (NCBI taxonomy): Eukaryota > Metazoa > Arthropoda > Insecta > Lepidoptera > Hesperiidae > Thymelicus > Thymelicus sylvestris. The sequence goes on along the minus strand of OU426896.1, from coordinate 7,154,938 downwards.
TCTTTCTTCCTAATATTCTCCCATGAACTAATGATACTTAAAAAATATTTACCTCTTCTTTTACATTATAATATCATACCATGAACATGATTATTACCCAAAACCGTGACTCTTAATGTGAAAATACACTTACAAGTTCATTCCTTCCTTGAGGTGGTTTCAGGCAAATTTTATTGCAAGGTTTTATGGCACCATAAATGTTACACAAACGACCCATACATATTACGAATGTTGCGTTACCAAATATGTTTTTTATTTCGATTTTAATACTTGGTCTACGCATTATGTTAATTTCATGGAATCGTTAAATGTTGCGGTATATTCGTATGTTTACTTTCTGGTAATGTTTGTCGTTAAATTTTAAGTAAATTGTATTATTTTGAGGTTTAGAACTACTGACTATGGTTAATATAATTTTCGTGTAGCCAAATTTTCCAAATTTTGTAACTTTACTAATTACTCTTAGTAAAAGTACTGTATTATTTCCTTAATTAATATCATTTTAAGTTCAATACGTTCCACCTATATATAAACATTGAATTATTTCCGATTACTCACTACACCAATCGCTAAAGCAGTTGAATTCCCAAACTGCTGACGAAACTAAGTTAAATCAGACAAAGCAGTCTGTTGAGCAGAAAACCGCACCAGAATTACAAAGTTTGCGTTCAGCAAAGCCCTTAGCCATTACAGTACCATTAAGCAATAGTGCTGAAATGCAGTAACTATATTCATTTACGTACTGCAAGGCTAATTGTAAACAAAGTTGAACTTGTAGCATTGAACTGGCTAGACCGCGGATAACTATCTCAATTGCACATGTCCGCTTTTAAAGTTTACAGTGTAGGTGTACAGAGAACAACGATACGTTGGTTGGTACGTATGGTGGTTTCATGGGATCTACTTTAAAAACAAGAGTGATTAGATAATTGTAACTAGTTGTAATTGTAAATATTGTAATTGTAACAATTATGATCAAACATCCTGCCCCAATTAAGACTTCTTGGGAAAAAACGACTTCCTAATTTAATCAGGTTGCGATTTAAGAAATAATTTAATAACTCGAAAAAATGTTTGACGGGATTTTTGAAGTAGATATACTTTTTTATTTGTGAAACGATTGGAATGAAATAAACACAAAATTTAACCCTAAACTACTAAATCAGTTAAAACGACATCCAAATCGGTTAAAGGCCGTTTCTGAGATTAGTGGGAACAGACAGTTTTATTACGTGTTTGTAGAAGAGATGATTTTGTATACATTTTAAGTATGGAAAGATTTACTTGTGAAGTCTACACAGATCTTTCACCACAATCCCCGTGAGCACGACAACAGGCGCATGGCCCAAAACTCGTTAATTTGCGTCGCACGGTTCTTGCCTCTGAGATTTGTGGTATTTCTGCTGTTTAAGCCACTGTAGATTTAATATTGTGCATTTATAATTTGTTTATCTTCTACATAGTTTGAAGAATAATATTTTCTTGTCAAAGTTCTTATGTGTGTCCTTAGAGTGTAATACGATTCAAGCTTATTTTATTTTTTATTTCTGGTTATGTTTATTTTCTTAAAACCTTGTGTGATGCGAAATGGTACAATACAAATAGCAACCTCATTTCAGAATTTTGAGAAGAGAGCCACCAGCCTAAAGTGGAAAATGTTGATTTGAAAATATCTTCCAATATCGGCATATTTGGAATTTTACAATATGAAAATTAATTTTGTGAAATCGGATTTTTAAACTAACAAATATAATTTACAAATGGACTGCGAGTAAATACAGACTTTGAACTTTAGTGCGTGCTCAAACATTGTTCTATAAAATTTTTATTTTCACATGAGTCTAGAATCGTAAAAGTTTTCACAACATTGTGAAGCTGCGCGCAAAACGAAAATTACATTTTCTTTGCGTTACTTTAGTGCTAAAGCTGACAGAGTTGACAGTCAATATGTCACAGATACAATAAAGAAACGCTATACACCTTACTTTTATGCACTGAATAAATATATTTTAAACGTTATTTAAAACGACCCATTTGGCGTAATGGTTACCACCGGACAGCCATACCTGGGTTTAATTCCCAGCGAGGTGGAAATTTTAATGATGAGTTCTTATCATTGTGTGTTATCGATGGCACCCACGATACAGGGAACCATACAATAATTATCTTTATATATAAGTATGTATAATCATATTTTTATGTAATGTTTTCATTGGTTTCATTTCACACTAATTGTCTTTATGAACTACTACACTAACTGAAAAGTACAGTTTGAATGTCCTATTAAGATTTAGTTTAAAACATTACCATTCAATAAATTAACTATTTAACAGCTATTTCTAGTGAGTACTTTATCGGGAATAATTGAATTCTTAATTAAATTGACATTTACAGCCGGCGCTCTAGATATGGCTTTCGATAATGGCGTAATTTTGTAATACGGCACTTTAAAATAATTCCAACAGGGCAACGTAGCGTTTACAAGCCATTTCTTGTTGCTAACAGGTTCTTATGGCAGTTAGCGAGATATAAGCATCCAGATTGTAGCTAATGCCAGACCGAGCAAATCTCAAGGGAACTTACTCGGTGAATTCGCAAGCAAATATCTACAAACAAATTAAAAGCAGTTTTATACTATTGCGTGGAATTAAATCTTTTGTTTTAATTATATAAAATTTAACCGCATTCAGAAAATTACTTGAGTTTGCTCGTCACTTGCCTGCGAAGCGAGGGGTCCCGGGTTTGATTCCCGGCTAGGGCAGATATTTATGTGACAGATAAATATTTGTACTGTTGTTTTGTTATATGTGTCGTCCATGCCACCCGCGATAGTGGTAAAAACCTACTTCGGGAGTGTGAGTGTGGTAAGCGTTTAGGGTGAGACACCAGTTAAAAAATTTAGGTTTTCTGTCCACATAGACGCATTAAATACGCACCTTATCATCAATTATCGCTTATATGCAGCTTGCTTGCATCTTGCGTGGTAAAAGTACGAAATCTATCTACAGCGCGGCAGCGTCGCGTTTCGCCTATGTTTCATTATGCAGCTTGCATGCAAGAGTCAAATTAAGTGCCGATGGAAAAAGACGATTTGATCGTAGTGCAAGGTGCACTAACGGACGTGGCACTGGCGTTAGGTCCTTACTTTTCAGTCTGTTTATGCTAAGCAGTTAATTCCGGAAGATCCTTCGAAGACGGTTGGTGATACAAATTTCCTTGTTTATGTAACTACATACATTGTTATGAAACTACCATGTCCTCTTCTAAAAGTTAAATAGAGTGGAACGAACTTCCTGCATCGGTGTTCCCGCTAAGCTATGACATGGGGTCTTTCAAGAAGCGGATCTTTTATTTTCTTCGTGGCCGGCAACGCATTAGTGACGCCCCTAATGTTGCTAATATCCATGGGCTACGTGGCTCGTTTGCCTGCTTAAGGCATAAAAAAAGAGTGATTCTGGTACTGGAAATTTCTTTCTTTTTGACCCTGATATTATGCACATCTCTGACTATTGAGTTGCAATGTAAAGTTATAATTGACAAATAGCTAAATATCTCCAGTGCTTCCTCACCTACTTCAGAGAACATGGTAATACTTCGCGTGAAATAAGAACTTGCTATAGTAATCCCGCCAACAGTAATATCACTGGAGCAGTACGGTGGTTTACGCTCCAGGTCTTTTATGAGGATACACTCGTATTTTAGTAGGCACTAGGCAATGATTTGAAACCATCCGTTCACAAGAAATAACATGTCCCAGTACAATAGCACCTAATATTGGCGTAGTACAAATAAGTAGATAATACGTCAAGTAAAAATAATAGTTCTGTTTCAAGAGTTATGATAATAGCAGCATATTTTGCATTTCTGCAACGACACCTCATAATTCCGTCATGTCTGCTGCAGTGGCATTTTAATGCCGACAACTAAGCGTTCAACTGTGGAGATTTTGGAAACATTTTGCTACATATTTGCATATCTTTTGTATACCGCTGAATTATGAATGTCTAACTGCATTGCACAGATATTTATTATTAAACTAGCTGTTACCCGCAGCTTCGCATGCGAAAATAATATTTTATCTTATATTATGTACCTCTAAAAAACGGTGAATTTATGTTGAACTAATTTAATTTAGCTATTTATATACTGAAACTCACAATACAAATTCAAAGTATTCCTTCGAGAGCGGGTTTTGAAAAATAATCAATCACATTTTCTTTTTACTTTTTCATGCAAAATTAAGAAAAAAAAACATGAAAAATATATTCCATCAATTTAAGTAAGGAGAAACTTACAACAAAATATGTGTTGAAAATGAGAAACAAATAGATTTGTTTAAAAAAAAAACCTTACACATTTACATCCTTTCCTGGGGAAAACTTTGAATTTTCCGTAATGAAATGTGGTGTAGGTACAATACAACCCAGAGTATAGGTAAGTACCAAATCAATCATTTTACATTAAAATCCGATCAGCGTTTTCATAAGATGCCTATATACAGACAGACAAACAATAATTTAAAAAAAAATATTTTTGTGCTCTAACACGTTATTGTAGTGCCCCCTAATGTAAATAAAAAAAAATCAATATGCAGAAAAAAACCCTTTAAGTTTTATTATAGTATAGTTAGATCAATTATACGGGGCCCCCAGCCTACAGGGACAACGAATAACAGCTTAATGGCGCCCACGGTAGTGACAAACCAAGCGCCCTGCTATCGACTTACTTCGCTAAATTTCAAAACACCCGCCGCTATAGTTAGCGCCCTTTTTTCTCTCGAAATTTGACAGATAGGGCTCGTGCGGGGCCCTTCAAAAAAATTTAATACTGATACTCGGGTCATGGGTGTTATAGTGATGTGTTATAATTGTTGTCCATGTCACCCGCGACAGAAGGAATCCTACTGCGGAGGTATGAGTGTTCAAGCGTTTTTATTTATTATATCAAAATGGTGCCCATGATAGTTATAAATCAAGCGCCGTATTCAAATTACTGCGCTTCATTTCAAAACGTGGCGCCCCCCTGAAAAAAAACTTGCCAGCCGCCTTAAGGCTGCTGTAGTTGGCACCCATTTTATCTCCCGAAATTTGACAGATGAGGTTCACGCGGTTTCACTCAACAAAATTAAATACTCGGGTCATGGGTGTTATTTTGATGTGTTATTAGTGTTGTCCAACTCCATGCCACCCGCGACAGAGGTAATCCTACAGCGGAGGTATCAGTGACCAAGCGTTTTTATTTATTATATTAGGTTTTACTTTATCTGTACCTCTTTTAAAAAAAATTAAAAAACGGCGAATTTATATTGAATGACTCATATTAAGCAATGTACCTATATACTGAAAACCTATAGACTGACAAACAGACAGACAGACAGACAAACAATTATTCTAAAAAAAATATATTTGTGCTCTAACATGTTATTACAGTGCCACCTAATTGATATTTTGAAAAAATATTCAATGTACAGAAAATGATCCTATTTTTTTTTCTAATTTTTTTTTCTAAAATAAAAGTAGCCTAAGTTACTCCCTGTTACATCAGCTATCTGCCAGTGAAAGTCCCGTCAAAATCGGCCCAGCCGTTTCAGAGATTAGCCGGAACAAACAGACAGACAGACAGACAGACAGACAGACAGACAAAAATTGTAAAAAATGTTGTTTTGGTATATGTAGCCTATATACATCCAAATGCACTTCGTAAAAAGCGGTTATTTTAATATTACAAACAGACACTCCAATTTTATTTATTTGTATAGAAGATTTTATGTGGTTTTATTAAAAAAAATATCCTGAGTTTAGTGTAACGTAACATTTTATACGTGAGGTGATTGATTTGAGAGGTTATAGCTCTTTGAAGACACTTTAATAAATGATAAACGAAGTGGTGTTAAGGAATATTATGATACTTAATTCAAAATTGTAAAACCTAAGGTATATTACTAAAACTTAGATATTATTAGATAATGTTCCTAAAACCAATACACCAATAGATCTTTTATATCTACAACAAGAAACATTTTTCACGCATTGTAATTTTAGTAACATGAAGTTCTACATTGGCACAGTGTTAATAGAATATTATTATGTAAATTTTATGCGACTCGGAACATTCTACATACAACTACGTGGATGTTATGTCACGAACACTTTTTCCCCATTCAATTTGTGCGAATACATTTAGGCGCGAATGTCAGCAATCCGAGTTAATGGAATCGTACGTACTTCGAGTCTACGCCAATGCTATGATCAACGTCCTTTGCCGACGAAAAACATTTTTTGTGAAAAGAAACTGTATTACGCAAAGTGGGGACGTAAACAATATCATTTTTTGCTTTCTAAGTACACTTGTTCGTTACTTCGTTCGTACAAATTTTATCCACGGTAGAATCTACTCGTAGATGCAACAAAATGTAGCAAAGCGTAGCGCAGAAACTGCGTGCAAAATTCCAAGTGTGTTCTTTTGTTTCTTGTGATTTTACGCCATTATTACGCTGAGAGATTTGCTAAAAGAGCGCGTGTACATTAATTTTTACTAAGAGTATATTTTTGTAACGCAGTTATTCCGGTGTTACAGAAATGGAATAGAAAAATGTAGCAAGGAGTGCCAAGGAGTTTTATCATTGAAATTAAACGTGACAGGTTTACTTTATCGATAATAAATAAGGAGATCTTTTATTATTTACGTAGAATAAAAAGATACTCACTCACATGTGTTGGTTTAGGACCATAATTTGGTCGTGTGCCTATAAAAATATGAATAATAATAACAATAGCAATAGATTCAACGTGAGGACCACCCCAAAGCGGCATTCCATAGCACTAAACCACCTTGGTTCGTGTGAGTTATTCAGCACTAGATCTACCCCGAAACGAAGCAAAGTCCCTTGTATGTATTGCATGTAATCCATATGGTACGGCTTTACTGCCTTTCATCAAGGTAACTGATAATTAATTTACACTAGAATAAAAAATCAACCGGTAATTTATTATGATGTATCTTAGTTTAAATACAGAAATATACAAACTTTTGTTACAGCACATAATATTTATGCCGTATGTACATTATCAATGAATATAAATAATAATTTTAATTGAATTAATTAAAATTAAACATTTGTAGTGAATACTTGAATAGTGTTTCGAAGAAAACAAAACATACCCCTAGGCCCTAATTACCCTTGACCGAAGAGAGATAAAATTAGCGACATATTGAGAAAAAACAGGACGTGGAAAAGGAAAGTTTGTGAATAGTGAAATTAATCCGAATGGCAAATTGTGAATTTCCCTTGGTCAATTAAAATTAATTGACTATAATTTACAAAGCGTAAATTTCAAAAGCAGTAATTTATGTTGATGTTAAAGCACAATTAGGAGCTATGAACAGTACCTAAGTATTCAATTTCATTACTACTGGAAAGTTCTTATGGTATGAAAATTGATGTCAGAAACTTTATTACCAATAAGTTTCTGTTTTCAATACCGCTGTGTTGTAAAACATATTTAGATTTCTATAGGTACATATTTTACCAGTTATACTTAATTTTTAAGACCTATTTGACAAATTGTACTCGGTTCAAATTATTTGGCTCTGAAGCTTAATTTTTTTATTATACTTATTTTATATCAAACCTTTTAGGCCAACAAACGCCAATTAAAACGGTACAGTACTCACTAATAGATACCATAAATCATTTTAAATTATAAGATATGTTTCATTGAACATAGTGTTTATTAGAGCAAATAGGTGCGTTTAAACCTTGAAGACCATGCACCTGCAAACCTAATATAATCAAAATTCTACCTCGAATTCACCTTTCACGTACTACATTGTGTTAGTCGTTTGCAATATGAATGGATGTTATTTATGCCTACTTAATAAATGGATTATAAGAAGATGGAATGATAAATTGGCAAAGCCTCAATTATGTCTTTGGTGAGACTATTATGTATCAGTGATTGTGGGTACAAAATTGGATGATGAAAAACAGATGGATAGTTGCAAAATAATAAAAAAAATGTCGTACATTTTATCGTTAATTATGAAGGAGTAATTTAACGGCGTAACTAAAATTATTTCCTTCTGGGTGTAAAATAAAAAAAAAAAATTATTTTTGTTTTGTATTGTATTGTAGGTACCCTGTATTAAAAAATACATCAACTTACTTTACAATTCCCAAGTCACTTGCAAAAATTCTCGCTACTTCCGGTCTCCATTGGCTCACAAACCTTTTCTAGGTTCTCAAACAATATACCAGTGTGTCGACAGTAGGGTGTCAGCACACTACACGGTTCTAGTGATTTTCCCATTTATTTATTTTGAAACATGCGAAATGTTTATTCTTAACAGTAACACACACAAAAAAACGATTTTTAGTTGAAATTATACAAAAAACAAAACTAAACCACAGCACACTAACTAAACATATTTATTTAGTTAAATATAGAAGCAAAATTAATTTACAAAATATAAACAAACCACTAAATAAAACAGATCTAAAATAAAAAAGCTTATAACTTGTAACTATAAAAAATATTAAAGTAAATTTACTATAATAATACGTTTATTTCAAAAAAATATACCTATTTCATTTAATTTACTTTCGTCTATTTTTTGTTGCATTGTTTTCGGAAAATAAAATTTTGGACCAATCTAAATTCTTCTGATAACTAACGAAAAATACACGAAACACATTTACAAGTATTTTTCCTAGATATCAACTTCTTTTTTCTTGTTGCCACAACTTCTGTTTTCAATACTATGTGTTAACTCCCTTAGCAAGCGACAATCCATTCAAGCGAGACCCCGTCGAATCCTCTCATCTCTTGGGAAATTACCACATCTTACCAGCCGGGGCAACTGTAACTCTGTTTGATACCAACTTGCGAATAACAACCACGCCCGTTATAAGGTGATTGTGGTGGCACCATTCGTTTTATGGGAGTGTAAAAAGTGTACATTTCCACATCAGAACGACCGCTGCTATTTTTATTGCAGTTTTAAATTTTAGTACCGATATAGATTGAGCCTGTCTGGTCTAAATTCCACAACGCGTAAGCGAGTGTTAAATGTACACGTGAAGCGTAGCCTATTTTTTGTCGATAGTGAGCGACCAGATTCACTTGTGTTGGCCGACAACTTCATGGGTTATCGGTTGTAGCAAACATAGGAAAAAACAGTAAAAAAATATATCGAATAAAAAACTTGACTAGCTTACAGACGATCTCTCGTTTTAAGTTACTCTTGTATTTACAGTTACGTATAAAAGTATCTAAAATTACGTTTACAACATAATAAACGTTTAGAATTTATTTTTGAAAGAAAAACCACAAACATATCTGTGGGAGAAACATATAAAAAGGATTTACAACGGGAATTCAATCGGGATAGGGACATAATAATAGATAATAATAGTCGTTGAACGATGTCTAGCTCTTGGCATAGCAAAAACAATAATTACTTGAGTTGGCCACTAATTCGTACTAGAGCAACGTGGTAAAATGCACACTATGCTTATATTACTATAATTCGTACTAGAGCAACGTGGTAAAATGCACACTATGCTTATATTACTAAGACATGCAGCCATAATTAGGCTGCTAATTGTTTACAATTACTTTTAACTAAAGTGTGTAAAGTGCCTTATATCTCCCTAATAATAAAAACTGGACACGATAAGCACTTTTGAAATAAGAAAAATACACATTGACGAATGTGTTCACTAACTTGTCTATAGCGCATTTACGACATCATTTAACAAGATCATGTAAATTGTTTTAATCATATTGCCGTAACATGTTTGAGTACGGCGCTCCACCCACTGAAGACGCGTCCCGCCGCGGTGCGCAGAGCGACGGATAACACAACTGCGCGCGGGGCAATTTCCCGCGCGGTGCCGCGTCGGCAGTGTGTTGTGCTAGGCGTGATTTCTATATAAATTGACATAATTGCATACAATGGTAAAATCTGCCATCCCGCGCACCGCGACGGGGCGCGGTGCAGTGGGTGGAGCGCCTACAAGTGTTAATTGAAAAGAATGAAATTGAACAGTTTACAATCCGCGCTTATCCTACGTTTTGTTCAAAATCCATTAATTTTAAATGTCCCAAAAGCAATGGACAATCTCGCTATTGTCATGTTTTAATTTATATTCAATCTGGATTCGTAGCTTGCTATAAACATCGGACGATAAAAATGTTTTATATTCGGACATGAAATATGATTCCTATACTTTGTTATTACATAAGTATCTATAACTAAGTAATTGGTATTATTCTAAAATTTACTGAGTAACATTTTGTATTATGAACTATCAAAAAAATGTATAAAAAATTGATGAATCACATAACATCACACCATTAAAACGAATTTAATAAACCTTTTGATAGGTTTTAAATGAAATTCCAACACGAGTTCATCGGACGTGACAATGCCAGTAAAAATACAGGCATACACACACCCGATTGCGAATAAATCTGTCAATTTCACTCAGTCCGCCGTTGCCTATTCACTGGCTACGAGACTACGGACCCTATTCTCAAATCTGCTCGACTTATATTATACTTTTATTTTTTAACGTTAAAAATGCAACGGTGAGACGCCATCTCACTGTGACCACGATATGATAAAAATACTCATTGAATTCTAAGACACATAACATAACAATAAAACAAATAACAAACAAAAATAAACAAACAAAATAGACATACCAAATCACTACCTGAGAGCAATATGCCTGTACTTACCGGTGATCACATTTTAAGAGCATTTTTCTTGATAGGCAGGTTGAAATTTTGTGCATTATGTTTGTAAATATATTATCAAGTATCGAGTAAATACATCATCAAATCGAATAAAAAAAACTTGCTCAGCTGCCGGTTGGTCATATTCCGGTTGATAAGTTGATACCTTAACATTAAAAACAAATTATTTATGTATTTTCATCAAAATGTTATTTAAAGTCGAGCGTACGATACTAGACGCCCTTCCCACTATTTAGGATGGAGATAGAGTTCATTCAGGCGTGACAGGATCGGAGCTGAACTCCGCCTGTAAATTACTAATCAAATAAAGCTTCTGTGTACGTTTACTGCACTTCAAAGTATTTTTTATCAGGAGTAACAAATCAAAAATGTAACTTTCAAACATAGAAAAATGCTATTGTTGCTTCATATTATAATAGTCCTTTCTCTATGTGTGTCTATTAGGTATTAACATGACTGACAACGTTACGTGCCCTTCGAGACATGGATGCATCATAAAATTTTTACCACTAGTTTTTAAACTAGCTAACAGAAAACTTGTTCATCATATAGGTACTATGAAAATGCGTCACTTTCAAATAACGTATTACCTCAAATAGAGCTTACCCACACGTATTGGCATCGGAGCTGCAGCCCGACTGCAAATGAACTACTCAAATGAACTCAGACTGTCTGTTGTGCTATTGATTATGTCATGTTGTACGCCAATAAAGTTGCGCTGGACATTAAAATTTATCCGTGTTTTAACATGCTTTTATTTTATGTTGCAGCAGACAAGCATTTTCAATTCAGGGTTTTATTGAACTTGCTTATAAGCACTTCTGAAATAAATCAATATTCGCTAATACTTTCGTACTATGATTTCCTGTGTTACTTGTGGCATGGACAAAACAAAGACAACACTGATCTCTTGATCTGAGAAATTAAAATGTGTGCAATTCACACGTGGTAGAAGTGAAACCTTCAAAATTTTTGTTTTCAATATAATGAGACGAATGTAAAATTTCAGGAAGATGATAATTGTAGGTTTTACTACTCCACTCCACTCCACTCCACTCCACTCCTCTCCTCTCCTCTCCTCTCCACTCCACTCCACTCCACTCCACTCCACTCCACTCCACTCCACTCCACTCCACTCCACTCCACTCCACTCCACTCCACTCCACTCAACTCAACTCCCCTACCTCTGTACAATGCTTCCTATCTCACTCTAGAATTTATGTGTCTGTCTCTTTTTACTGGACAGTTTCGTTTCATCGAATTTCAAATCACCCCCGTTAAAGAAGTTTTCACTTCAAAAAACATTTACCTGTCACATAAATATCTGCCAAAAAATAATCAAACCCGGACTCTACAATTACCACGTAGTTAATTTTTTCGGGCTTTAGAAAGGACTACATTCATTTCAAGTTGATTACAGCTACCTTTTAACTTTAGTGGTAAACGAATCCTGTAAAGCAATTAGTGACCCAGGTCGAGAGAGGTTTCGGATGTAATTTCCGGTCACGGTTCTTTTTTCTTATATTGCTACATGAGTTATAGTTATGTCTATGTTATCCACGACACAATTACGGGGATACTATTACGGGGATTTTTTAGAAGTTTTTTTGTAAATTAAGGGTATCCACTTGTAAACAAAAGAGGTTTTTCACGGTCGTTGTAAGTAGAATACATCTTGTTGAATTATTTAGAATAATTCGTTCATTTCCTTTTAAAGATTTACGCCCCAACTTAGAGTCATTAACGGTTACTTTAATCGCTCCTTAGTTAAGAATCTCCATAAAAATTCTGTACTAAGGAGCGATTTAAGTAACGTTAGTGACTCTTGAGTTGGGGCGCTAGTGTTTTTTAAAACATTTTAAATTTAGATCTGGTTCGAACTTGTCTATCGTTGACTCCTTTTCATTTCCTTATAAATTAAAAATTACTCAATTGGCTTACATCCCTTGCTTCCTTCTGACCTCACCGTCTGGTAGCTTGATTGTTTTTCGTCTATTAACACAAAAGTCATAGACAAGTATTAAAAATTTTCAAAGAGAAGAATATATAAAACTGAAAGCTGGACGATTAAGCTGAGTGCAATATAACACACGCCATTTCTGTCAATACAGAGATAACGATATGCACTCGCAAATATTGGACATTTATCTTACAATCTCCCATGAGAATTGATAGTATAGATAGGACGGGCAGGATCTCAAGGCTGTTGGTCTGAATCGGTTTAGTTATGTTTACGATTATCCCAAGTTGTGTACATGAACGTAGATTGTATTGGGATGTACTGAGGTTTGCCAATTTCAGTACAGTGCGTTCTAGTGAATTTACGGGCTGAAGGAGAAATCACTACGTATGTAAATGAGAATTAAATATAAGAATAGACGGCACGACCAACATAAAGCTAACCTAGAACTGTTTGACAACTAATATTTATGAGGTGAATCTTGCTTTAAACAACTGTTTCAGTTTGCATTTGAAATATTTATTAAAGTTTTCCCTTTTTTGTTTCCTTATTTCCATAATTGTGAGAGACATATCTGGCATAAATATTAGTTCATCATAGTAACTAAAATATGTTAAGGTTTTTTTTATCCTTAAATAGCCTGATATAGGGAAAATTAAAGCTCTTTTTCTGGTTATCGGTAACATTGAACTAATATTTTTTTTGCTGACTTTGTATGTAAGCTGCCTTTAATGGTTGTGATATTAGTTTATTTCTAAGATTGGTTTAAAAAGATGGCGCTAGTATTTTCAAGAAAAAACTGTAGATTTGGAGGTCTAAACTAAAAACTGTGAAGATATCGAAAAAACTGTAAATCTACAGTTGAAACTGTAGAGTTGTTAGAGGGAATCCCTACACAGAAAAACTACGCAAGATTTTATCATACGAGCAAAGTTTTATTAACAAGTTTTCCTTTATCGCCCTCACCTCGTAGACTTCTTACTTGGCAAACACGTATACCTACTTATTCTCACTTGGCTGCACTCGTTACCGAAGGTTCCGCGGTGGAGTCGTAAACAAACCTACGGACATAAACCATCCAATTACAATCCCATCAGCCGTAAAACGTTTACACCAGGTTATGTTTACAGCACTATATCTATCCTCGCCATTATATCCCAATAGGTTTCCCTGAATTCATATTCTGTTCTCGTATGATGATTGTGTGGATTCACCGATTGCTTTTCCATTTTCCGACGTCGATATTTTATTGCATGCCATATTTCGGGGAGAATAACTCCGGGGCCGCACTTCCTATGAGATATTGAGATGCTGTATCGAGATTGTCGAGTAACCCATATTGGTTTTTGATTGCCTCCATGCATTTTTTATATGTTTACGTGCGGGCGGAGGCTGAAATGATACGAACTCGGACGTCCTTTGTCCGTTAAATTACGCCCTGGAAGATGAAAAAGTACTACTGAATTCAGGGTTGTGCTACATTATTTTTATGGCTCGTAGAATTTTTAAATTTGTCCCTTCTGAATTGAATTGGTTCTGTCTTCACTTTTATATTTACGTTAGGAAACAAACTTGGCACTGTAAATCAATATTAAAATTGATGGTATCATTGCCAGCCTTTCTTTAATAAACAAAATACAAATAAACTTAATTACTAATCACTTTAATTGGCGAAATTAGGGAACCATCAATTCGAATAACTTTAAAAATAAAAATAGCATGATACAAAATTATACAAGAAAAAAGGTAACGCTTAAATTTACCTCTTATTGAAAGCACAACATGAAAATGTATGTATAAGGTAAACACGTGCCAAGTCCCAAAGACATAAAACAAAATTTAATTTCGCATACGATGAGTATAAAACCATACTCATTCATTGCCAAATAACTTATAGCATTCCTTAGGGTCATGTTAGGGTCGTTAAGCACTGAACTGGGGACTCCTAACGTTAACTTTATTGTCGTAAATAGTCTTTAGTTTCTGTATATTACTCTGCTACTCCTTAAAAAATTTACCTCTATACAGTAACGTCTAGCGAATAACGTTAAAATTCCTTTTTTTAAATATACCAAATATCTAGGACTAGGTATCTATCTAGGACGCCATAATCAGGAAGGATATCCTAATCCTGATGTAATGATGACCCTAATTAAAAAAAAGTGTAAAATTATTAGGAATGGAGTTCTTCGTACGAGTTTAATGTGGAATTGTTTTTACTACGCTCAATTTCAAAATACTTAATTCTTATTATTATGTAAGCCACTAATTTTAATAATTACTACTACCCAGCTACTTTCACATAAATGGTCATTAAAATTCCCTTGCCATTTCGTAATCTTGCACTCATATCCATTGTCTTAAATATTGAATGTTAAAAATCTCTCTCCGTAAACCTTTAACCAGTTTGACAGATCAGATACGGTGTGTTGATTTTCAATCCGTTTCATTATGCAAGTTCCGTTTATCCTTACATTTAATTACGGAGTTGAAACCCGTCGCGTCGGTGTTTCATGAAATAATTTGTTACTGTATTTAACTGCTATTGTTCGCGTGAAATGTAGAAATAAAGAATATCTTAATTGTGGTCGTAGTCGGCGTGTTTTGTGATACTGGAATATATAACTCGGTAATTAAGTTTCGTCGTGTTGACTGTAACGAGCGAGATAAGTGCGTAATTCAGACGGGAATAATTACGTTCAGATTTCGTATGCTTTCAGAATTAATTGTACGGTTAAGGAGTTTTTAATTGTATTGTAATGTTGCCTTTAGCCGTTTAAAAATTATGAATTAAATTACTATAAGTAAATCCGGCTATCACAGCTACTGCAGCTTAAATAACGAGAGTACAGTGGTGATAATTGATCATAATTATTAAAGCTAGGTACGTTTACTATTTACAAGAAAAGTCTTACACACTATCTATATTTATAATTTCCCAAACGTCATATAAAAATCAATTGGATTGACTCATACAGGGTTTATAACTGAAAACCGGATAAAATTTCAACCTCGTTTATTTTTATCATAGATTACGGTCTTATAAAACTCCCAAGGTCCAAAAATATATCGGTATAAAAACGAAAATCTTAAAGGTACCCGTAGCATTTTAAATACGTAAGTAGGTTCTTAGATCGTACACGTACTTTTCAAGAATTATTAGATACTCATTTTTATTAATCCACCAAAACAAAAGATAAAGGTAGGTATCTTTGCAAAAGCAAAACAAGCTTTAGAGTAGATTGGTAGATTGGTTGACAAAGGTAGGTAATAAAATAAAATTTTCTTATTCATAAAAAATTCGTCAATATTTTCAACTACAAAAAATGGTAAAACTGAAATTTTGTTCAGTATTTTTATTACGTTCTCGGCACAGTTACCCTAAATAGTTCCCTAGAACGAGGTTATATTTTATTCACACCATTTTTCGGCAAGAAAAACCCAATTTGAATTTTTTAAACGAAATACTTAACCCTAATTAATGCATACCTTCAATATTCGCATGATTGGTGAAGGCCATAAAATTTTATAACCAAATAAATATTAAGGGAACATGGGCCATTTAATTTAAAAAGCAAGTAAGTGAAAACACGTCATTTGTAATTATGGAGCTGGAATTATACAGCCTAGGAAACTAAAACGTAATATGCCGTGATACAGTGAAATGAGAACGTTACGGGTTGTACGTTGACCAGGTGCCTTTGTTTAAGCCGGATATTACCTATTAGGTATAAACCAGATATATTTAGGTAGATTATAGTTAGGTATGTACCTAGTTAGTTAACTATGTCAGTTGTTTAAGTTTACACGCTCATATATAAGCACCTGGACTTCTTATGTCACCAGTGGCACAACACAAAGACATCACTAACATCAATAATCCAAGGAGAAAATGAATATTAATAATAATCATCTCTCACATAAATAATATGTTCTCTACCGGTAATCAAAACCAGGACCCCGTGTTTGGCACACCAACTGGATCATTCGTAGACGTTTACTACTCTAAAGTGTAAAGTTACATCTGACTCCTGCTAAAGTTGTTTGAACTTGTGATTCCAGTATAAACCAATACAATTTCAGTACCTAATGTATGCAAAACGGTCCGAAATAAAATTAAAATAATTTCGCTATAATCTACCTAAAGTGCTACCAAAATCCGCATTTTTCCACATCGTAAATGGCAACACTAGTTGCGAGTTTCTTTTAAAATAATTTGGAATCGTGCCAACTGCCGTGGTGAGGGCAACTGGTGGTGGATTTACCTTAATGCACCAAGAATTAAAAGAGAATCCGATTCTATTTGTGCAGCACAAGCTCGGTGAAAAGTATCGGCGAACTAACGAAATGGATGAATGCAAAACCTGGAGAATAATATTCACGACTACGAAAACAGGAAAGGGTGGTCTTTCAAGAAAAATCACTACACCGTTTTAAATTAAACGAAATATCGCTGCCTTTGGTGAAGGAAAACATTGTCAAGAAACGTGCATGACTGCCTGACAATTCGTCATTATATTTTCCATGTTGTGCAATAATTTTATGTGTAGCTACCACACCACATTTGGCCAGCGTTGCTGATTTTTGTTTTGAGTCTAATAAACGATACAAAGGAGGTGGCCAACATCTATATGGGCATTTGCCCCATATGTGAAGTATAATGTACACATATTATTTTTACCTTACATTAAAGCTTACAATATCTACTTTGATAATTTTATCAATAAAAATCTCTAGAACTCGGGATTCTCATTTTACGGGCAGTTTTAGCTTTTGTAGTTTGACATTCTGCAAAACATATATAATCGTGAAAAAGTGTTTTAAAGAGCGATTTTTGTATTAAATAAATACTATTTATCTTTTGGATAATTAATTAATATATGTCTTTTACTTTAATTATGACTTTATGACCTTATTCCTACAAAAAGAAGTACCAGCAGTACTAAATAAAATATACGTATTAACTTGTCACCTGTCTGTATCTGTAAATATTCACAAGCAAACGTAATATAAATAAAACTGCATATTGATATTTTTGCTTTGCTTTGCTTTTGCCGCGTGAACCTCATAGTAAGCACTACTTAATAGTAAAGAAAAATGTTATACCTGTACTGCAGTGATCCATTCTACCAATATGGATTGCAGGTTTCTTGCTAAGGAAGATATGGAGTGACGTTCCATGCGCTCAATATCAACCGCGCAATTAATGCACCTCATGGCAAAAAATCAAATACAATTAATATATTGCAGAAATGAAACTGAAAAATATTATTTTGGCAAATGACAATATAGTAGACATTCGCACTTCTGTCAGCCAATTGTCAACCTCCAGTGATGCCGGTCACTCACATTCGCGCGAATACGCTAACCCACAAGTGTGGGACGACCTTCGCGAATGATTATGCGAAGTTTTGGAGGCATTCGGGGTTTTCCAAGCTGTGTCGGTTTTTTGTCGCACATGACAGCGCGCGAACCTCGAACCCTCGTGTAGTCTCCCACACATTCGTGCGACCAGTTGCACACACGACTAAAAAGGTGATGTATCTCCTAATTTTTCGTGGTTCGTGCCGTCTAATCGTACTACCATTTATTTTCTGTATTGAAAATGGATTTGATTGACAACAACATAATAAGCAAGATTGAACATTCGTGAACAAAGTGTAGGAGGAAGCGGAAATGGGCTTGTATACTCATATGCGAACCCATTTGCCTGACCGCCCTTCACATATGTGCAAACATTCGTAAAAATGTCAAACATTTGCGCGCATGTGAGTGACCGGGGTGATAGCAATGGAGGTAGTAAAAGTATATTTGTATACAATACAACTTATTATTATTGTTAATTTATTATAACTACTCACGGCGGAGTTCAGAAGAAAATTAAAATTCTAGTTATGTTATAATAAATGGAAAATATGTCTTTTCAGAGGACTAAAACCTTGTACAAAAAAACGTATTTTAACCATTTCCGGGGTAAATATTGGCCACCTCCTTTTTATGTTATGTTTTGCTATGAATGATATAAAAGTATCCTTCCCTCGTAGTAAACAAAGGAGAATAAAAGTTGATTGGATCTTTTGTCAATGGCAAGTACCTGTCTAGATTTTTCCTTCCACATAACTTTTTCCAAGTGATAAATCAATAATATTTTTTTATGAAAATAGCCGACAAACGAACTGTCGATCCATTTGACGTTAAACGGTCATGGTAAAAGGCCATGGACATCAGCGACACCAAAGGCATCACTGACGCGTTGCCGCCCAAGAAATAGGGAAGAAAAAGAAAGAAAGAAAATTAGTTATTACTCGTGATAACAACTCGTTATTACACAACATAACATCGTCTCGTCAAAAAGTTTAATTTTAAATATAACCTCAGTAAGTCAATTTGTTTAGAAATACGATACTTAACGGAGATACCAAGGTTTATATATTTACTTAATTTTATTGATTGTCCTTCACTAAACCAAGATAAATGAAACCAATAGTATTATGAAATTAAATACATATGATACTACAAGTGCAAGGCAGTGATTGACAGGTTTATGAATACATGATTAATGAGCCAGCTTCTCTCATATGCCGCTTTGTATACTTTCATCCACCTTAATGGCTTACTAGTTAAGCCTTTTAATAAGCAAAGAGATCCTAATGGACTATTACTTGTCCCAAGGCCATTTATAATTGAAGCTGTCTGTTCAATGCATGCTTTGATGAGCATTTTAAAACGATGTTGTTGCATTGAAATCCAGTTTTTATACACAATAATTATCATTAATAAGCCTTAACTATAAATCATTTGCCATTACAATGGCATAATTACCATGTCAGAGGCCTACGGACGGTTTGAAAACTTCCACACTTGTATTGGCCACTAACCCCTCCACAAAATAGAGCAGCGAGTTGGAGTATACTCAAGAGAATACTCGTGCTCAGTCAATATTTGCCGCTAATGGTTAGAAGCCAACATTTACTCTCTTACCTCTCAAATGATCTCATCACGAAAATAGCAATGATTTTCATCAGTGACTTTCATACATCACTGTTATAAATATAATAATACATAAATCACCATAGAGTTTTTTATAGCATAAAAGGTAATGCTTTAACAATGACCACAATGGAATTATTTATTACTTGTAACTGAAAAAAATAATTTCTAAGCATAGAATTAATATTACTAGCGTATAGAAGGGACACCGCGAACACCGGGTTCGGGGGTGTGCATTGCAGCCGGCCGGCTGCATTTCATTCTGTCACTCAGCTGTCACTCGGCTGCGCTCATTGCGGCCGCATGTCAAAATTGTTTACGAAAAAACTGAAAAAATGCCGTCGTGCGTCTTATGAATGTGTCACAATTGCAAGACAAAAAACAAAAAAGATAATGTTATCACTTTATCATCAGTAAGAAAACAAAATCTTAACTTAAATCAATTAAAACGAATTTAATTTAATTATTGAGCAATGTTCCCGCCATTTTGAATGAAAAAATCATAAGGAGCGTTTGAACTTGGCAAGCCACTAGCGTGTTAATGGACTAAATAAGCTTGCCGACGCGACACTTGTGACCAATTTAAAGTGTTGGATTTTTTGACACGAATCAATGGTAATTACGTTTGAAATCGTTTAAACGCTTTTGCACGTTAAATAAAGTTGGAGTAAGAGCTTGTAAAGATTTGGAGTCGGTGACTGCTTGTCTTGGTTCGACAAGTGTCATATACAAAGTTACTCTATGGCAAGTGTGCAAACGAGGCTTCTAGTTTGAAAAGAGAACGGAGGGCAAGCCGGCGGTGGAACACACATTTTGTTTGAGATAGCTTCTCTATGTATTACCTCAATGTTTCTAAGGGTGGTCATGCAATCGTAGGAGATATTTCAGGGGGTGGTTCGCCTCGCGATTCTCTGCCCGAATAAACAAAGAAATAATAAAAACATCCATAAATCACAAAGATAATAATATCAAACTAAATACGAAAAATCTCAAAACGTGTGGACACCTTAGCAGCGCGTTGAACTCGCGTTATCAGGTCACTAGGTGAATGACCTGTTACGATTATTTGACGTTTGCGGAGTGTCTTTGCGACGTGCCGACAAAGCGGTGCGGCGGCGGTGCGACTTTTAGGGTCCGTTCACACAGACCGGCTCGGAGAGCATCGGCCTGCTTTTTTCTTTTCAACAGACCGGATCGTATACGCTTGTAATTGGCCGGAACGGAGCCGCCAACTATTTCACATAGACCGGCTGGAAGAGATCTGAAAGCGGATGCGGTCGGATGTGCTCGGAGCCGGTCAGATGCGCTCGGAGACGGGTGGATACACTACAAAGGCAGTATCAGTATTCCGCGCAGTCCAAGTTTTGTTTTCGGTGTGTTCATGTGCACGAAATTGAAGCCGACAGGCTGCGCGAGCGAGAAAGAGCACGCAATCGGAGCCGACAAGCTGCACGATCGAGAAAGAGCACACAATTTTTATTTCACACGAAGGGCGTTCAAGCATTCTTGATGACAAAAAAGGTGCACATGCAAAAATAAACTTTACTAAAATTCAAAACTCTGTTTCCAACGTGATAAAAATCTGCTCTCCTCTCCGAGCTGGTCTGTGTGAACGGACCCTTAGGCGGCATGATTCAATGGAAAAAAGCGAGCGTTTGCGGCGCGGCGTGCCTTTGTGGTGTGCCGACAGAGCGGCGGTGTTCTTTTGCAATATGTGGGTTACTAGGTCACCGCTTTCTCGAGCGCAGTGTCTATGATTAATGTATTTTAAAGGATAATTTGGGTAAAAATTAAGGTCAGATTTTTTTTACGTATTCGGGCAGAAAATCGCGAGGTGAAGCGGGGGGTGAAATATCTCCTACGATTGCATGACCACCCCGTATATATCGCTCAATAACTTTTGGGGAATATGAAGCCCTTTTGATAATTGATATTACGTATACCCATTAAATCAATGGTGGATTGTTTCCTCGTAAT
Source organism: Thymelicus sylvestris (assembly GCA_911387775.1). Taxonomy (NCBI): domain Eukaryota; kingdom Metazoa; phylum Arthropoda; class Insecta; order Lepidoptera; family Hesperiidae; genus Thymelicus; species Thymelicus sylvestris. The sequence goes on along the minus strand of OU426896.1, from coordinate 7,133,248 downwards.
ACCCAAATAGAAAAATGGAGTAAAATGTTTTTTATCGGGAAATCCATACTTTTACATGTTTATGCTAGCTTCAACTCACGTAAGACGAGAGATAAATAGACATTGAGACAGATAAAGTTCTCATAAAAACAATATAACTCATGACTTACATATCACGAACGCGAACTAGTAAGCCAATTGCAGGAATAATGGACTTGGCACGTATACCTTGTTGTATAGTAATGTATGGATGATAGGCTGGCCTAGAAGTTTTATATTCTCAGCAATTCTATGTGTTCTGTTTCCATTGCCATCGTTGATCGTCTTCACGTGTATTCTCTAGTATCTTTTGAACATTTTTAGTATTCGTTTCTACTTAAATTTTTTAAGAAAGGTCTTTTATTGAAATGTTTTAGCCCTTGAAGTGTTTCTTTAGTCTTTACTGAGTCTCTATCTCAGAAATTATTCCATACGACATCATCTGAATATCAGTATGCATCTGTCATGTAAATTTACTTTGAAATGTAGGATTTTGAGTATTCTTAGGATAATTAATTGCGTACATGTATTCTTGCCTCGGCCAGAATTCAAACACGATAGAGATAATATGTATGTACAACACTAGTTCTGTCGGATTTTCCTCAATGTGGAACTGCCTTCAGACTCTATGCTAATTCAGCGACGTATTACTAAAGTGCATTGCAACTGAAGCTCTTGCGCTTCGTGGGAATTTTCCCACGTTTTGATGTTCAGCGACTAAGCCTGTATCAACTGTCTATTTTTATTTGACGTTCCGAGTTTTAGTAACGTACCTCTTTGACGAATTCATCGAAAAAAGACGTCGATTTGCGTTTCTAGAAATTACCTAATATTGCAATCTGCTTGATGAGTGCCAGAGGTGCCATGCAATTTTAAAACCTATCACTCTACTTGAAGTAGGGCGTGTGTAGTAAAATTTAAAAAGTAAAATATAGTACTGAATTTCCAGCGTATAATATGATTACACAAAACAGTTACTGTGTTAAGCTCGCAAATTTGATGATTGCCAAATAATCGTCTTAGCTTGATTCCATCCGATAAACTTGCCCATGGAGACAATCCCTAAAGCCGATTTACGTCGCGTTCACAGCAAGCCTGTCGCCAAATATCCATAAAACCCTTATTTCCATACTATGGCAGTATTGGAAGCATCGTGAAGCGACCTTGTAAGTTCGATTGTTTGTCAGCGATTTTGTCCTTTCCTGAATTATATTACGACGACGTTAACTTTATTTGTGAGAAATAATGTTCAAATATATTTTTTCTTTCATGAACTTACAGAGTAGTATTTTTTGTTTTTGTGTTTTTCTTAAACCTCTCTTTCGATTTTGGCAAACAGAATTGTTTTTTTATCGTTCTTATGACAAGTAATGAACGCATTACCGGTATTCTTAATTAAGTATTATAAATTAAGAATGACGTGTATTCCGTTAAATGAATACTTTATAACAATCGGTCGTATTTTTGTGTTTCGTTTATTAAATGATTCGTTTAATGTATCTTATGAAACGGAAAATCGCAAGTATCTTTCTTGACTTCAATTATTTCTGACACTGAAACTCAAAAAACCACTATTCAGTCAAGATTGCCTTAAATAGTAAACATTGATCCATTGATTTAATCCGAGTCACTAAACCCGTTAGTGGTATCCTATAATAGCATTTGACAAACAATTACAGGCACTAAATCTAAAGTCTAATTGCGGGCTTAAGCCGTTCAGACAACTGTTGCTACACCTATAATATAAATCTAGAAGCCATTCTAAACTAAGACTGAGAATCAGTTGTCTATGTTAGGTATTTTAATTAGGCGTCTATTAAGTTTTTGTTTAAATATAATTCAACATTAACATTTGCATGAGTGTGTCAGGATACCAAGGATTTATCATTATGATTCATTTTGATTATATACGTATTTATCGCATTATTATGATGATATTTCGACCGACGCGACAGTCTTCCGCACTCAAGTAGGGGACCCGATTTGTCACATCGGATAGTGATAGACAATTCGTAAATTTCAATTTACAGCTAAAAAGTATTTTATGACATCAGATCTAATATTAGTATGTTGCAAAATTTTATGACGTAAACTTTGGAACAACATGAGTTTTCAATTCCGCGAAGGGTTATTTGAAACGATAGCCATGAAACATGAAGCGCAACGGTTTAATGGCTAAACTTTTGGGTTCACGATCTATCAAGGTTCGAAATACTTTGTGATAAAATACTTTGAAATACCTCATTAACAAAATAAAATGTTTTCTCCCTAAAACTTTGATCACGCAAAGTTGGATAAATTATTCAAGTTTAAGTAGGTATACTTTTTTTAGCACGGGGGTGGAAATATTTAGTAGGCGCCTATGGTAGTAAAAAAACCGGGCAAGTGCGTCGTGATAGGCCACGCGTAATATAGGGTTCCGAAGTAGTACGTTTATCGACTAATACTCATTAACTACTTATGCTAACATAGCCGTGAATGTTTTCCTTGTAAATTATTCATCAAATAACCTATTTTTGGAAAAATTTTCACTTATCCAACTCCAACCATTTAACCGGCAGGACGCTTGACTCTAACCAAAATTAGCACTTTAAATCCACATATTTCCCAAACGGACCCCTAATTCCAAAAATATGGACGGATGGACGGATGGGCGAACGGACTGACATGACGAAACTATAAGGGTTCCGATTTTACTTCGGAACCCGAATAAATAATAATGACAGCTGTTTGAAAATGCATCGCTGATATTTTTTGTAAGTAGTCGATAAACGAACCGAAGAGAGACCTGGAAGGCTATTCAGATTTGTAACTTGACAGCGGAGTTTCAAAATTGACGTTCGAGTTCTAGGATCACTTCACTTCGCAAGTGCGTACTAGATGATTAGATAATGACATATCAATACGATGCAAGTTCGCTTTTGTTTTGTAACTTGACAGCGGAATACACGATGAGTTTCTAAATTGAAGTAAGAGTTCGAGACTCCCTTCACCTCGCAAGTGCGTGCCAGATGATTAGAGAATCACATATCAAGATCTCGGACTCGAACTTCAATTTTGAAACTCATCGCGGATTCCGCTGTCAAGTTACAAAAGTGAATAGTCTTGCTGATGGTACATACAAGTTGTCACCCATGTTTAGTGCTTATTTCAATTGGTAACAAAGACTAAAAAAAATACATAAGGCATTGATGTTAATAAATGAACATTTTAAAAATAAAAGCTCATAAGAACCCTATAACTGTAATCCTTAATTTTGAAGCCTTGTATGAAAACCTATCTTTAACCTTCAGATTACTGTTTATCGGATATCATAACAGGTAGGTGCTATAAAGTTATAAAATCGCTCCCTGCGTGACCGCACTGCTGATCAGTCGGGGGTGTTTTATTGAAAAAGTACAAGTCGTGAGCAGACTGCGTGAGGGCGAGTATAAAATATGAATAATATCCCTCATCGAGTGCTCGCCCAGACTACGAACGTTAAAGAGATGTAAGAAATTGAATTTTATTCAGTAGTTCGGAACCCCGTAGTCCGGCTACTTATGTCGTATCAGACTTACGCCCCAACTCAGAATCACTAACAGTTACTTAAATCGCTCCTTAGTACAGAATTTGTAAGGTGGTTCTTTACTAAGGAACGATTTAAGTAACCGTTAGTGAGTTGGGGCGTTAGTAAAATAACTTTTATCGCGGTCTGTAAGGTTGATGAGTGACCGTTTATGGCCATTTTCGACCATGCGGTCGATGCTTCGAAGCTCTTGTCGTCTTCGATCTCTGAAGTCATTTCAATACTGTAAAATAACCTTTTTTGCGGTGCGTTCTCTTTTTAGGTAGATGAGTCATCGTTTAATTTTATGGCCAACATTTTCAATCACTTCCACATTCATAGAGCATGCTGAACCAGGTATCAATCTCGGACTCTATTGCTAGATAACATCGTTAAGCTTTGTCGTATGGTTTTGGGTGAGATAAGAACTTTCAAGATTTAGGACCAGTAACCCTTTAGCCAATTAAGAGGTGACCGAATTTTTTTAATTGGACATCTTATGAGTTGTACCTAGTCAGGAAGTTTTGATATTTTATGTGTGAGTTAAATACAAATAAAAGCATTCCAATATGCTTTGGTACCTTGATATATTGTTTGTGTTAAATAATTTGGTAACTCCATCGAAGATATAGTATGTTTTGAAAATATGAACTCTTATACAGCATTATAGCAAATTCTAGGTAGGTAACTTACATAACACAAAATCGCTTATTCGTTCCTTCGAATGAACATTCGAATATATTTTAAAGGAACACACGCAAATATCGTAGTCTTCGCCTAGACGCGTAAGGATATTTATTATAGTCATATATCGATGTATTCTCGATGCAATCTCTGGTCATATTTCATCCTATGCACAATGTGTCTTTTCGAGCATTTAAATTGATGTTAAATTAGTCACTCAGACAAACGTATTTATGCGTTTGCCTATTGGCTTATAATACCGTGTACGATTCATCATTTCGCTACATTGTTGAATCGTAGAACTTTAATAATTGTTATTATTTCTTATGAGTATTATGGGATTTGAACACTGTAGAATATTTTACCTATTAATGTTTATGTAATGAACCTGCTTAGATTATTTATTTGCATTAAGCATGATGAGACTCACACAGAGATTTTGTTATCCGGTATTTCTTCCGGCAATTTATGTATACGTACATATATTAGAGGTATAAGATAGTATATTAGGTAATATATTTTAAACAGTTCAAATTAATTGTCTAGTCTGTAGTTTAATTCAAATATGCTTGGCTTCAATCCATTACTGGTCCGCTACTGAGCACAAGGAGACCTAGTGCATACTCCACCACGCTGCTCCAGTGTGGATTAGTAAAGGGGTTAGTGGCCAACCCAATATAATATATGTATAAAGCCAGAATATTTTAATTATAAATACCCGTATAACCTTCAAAATACTAAAATACAACACATAACAACAGAATACGATACCGTCATTAAAAACGTCCCCATAATAATTCCCATTACAAAGGAGAACCCCGATTTCCGGCCACGAACTATAATATGTGTTCTGTGGTAGGCATAAGACAAGACAAGAGTAAACTATATACCAAAAAATTCGTCTTATTTACTAGATAAACACATTTAAATCTGAGCCTCATCTGCATTTGGTAAAGGTCAATTATAAACATAAGCATTCTTCATGCAAAATTTAATTTCAAATGTTAACACCCAACACAAAACGCTCATTAAAGCAAAATTACAACTATCATTCATCTTTGCTTCCTAGAACCGACTATACCATTCGGGCTGTCAGCGCATGACAAGAAAATCATCGCTAAACACGTTATGGCTCCTCCCACTCGATCTACAACAGACTAGGATAAGCCGTAAATATTTATAAGTGCAATAACGCCTTAATACCTATTCATAAGTGAAAATTATTATGCAAATAGTGGCAGCGGGGCGGGTGGCAAATCCGGGCGAGTGCGAACGCCTTAATGATGCAACCGCGATGAATATGAAATATCTCGTCACCGCAGGGCGGAGTGTGATTTGTTGTGGCCAAAAATGTTGGGGTTTAATGTTTAATTTTCTTATAAATATTTTTATTTTTAGAAACATTTTCAAAGTTGAACAATACCGAAGAAGATCTGTAGTATAAAATAATATTACCCACTTTCCTAACCCACATGAAAAAAATCGTTAATCTAATATAATATATTTTAATATATCGTTGAAAATAACACAATGAGGGCGTTGATTTTATTCAGGACGCTTGGGACCAAACAAAGGTGGGCGAAACATTTTATTTAAATATGAATATAATGGGTACACGTGTAAATTATTAAGGCCGTTCCACTGTTGTCCATCACCGTCAAATTAACAAACACGCAAAATGCGAAAATTTTAGGCCACAGTAAAAAATTTTTATACTGACGATTTAAAACGCCGAGTGATTTTTTAGTATTATACAAAATAACATAATAATTATAAATTATTTTCTTACTTTTTATTATTATTGTTATAATTAACAGGTCGAGAATGTTTACAAACTAATTCTAAGGAAACCATAACTTAGAAGCTTTTTGGATACTAATAATTTCATACCTAACCTATATTTTAAAACTTAAAAGAGAAGCCATAGCCGTAAAATGAGGTGTTTTCAGTCCAGGAAATCTAGTCGTTTTTTAAATACTGGTTATAGCAGCTACATAATACAATATGGATTGTATCCATATCAAATATGAAATTAATTCAACTTGATTTTTATACTTGAGATTGAGAAGACTGTAAACATGATCCATTCCATTCCGGCGTTTGTTAGGTATACCGTAGGTACATCACATACCTACGCCAAAAAACGCTAGTGTCAAAGAACAAAAATTTCCCGCGTTGCTGTACGTCGTGGAAATTAAATATTCATTTCAATAAACAACGAGACAAAGCGCGTGAAACATGGCCGTTGACAGATTCAACCGTTTTATCATTCGCCACGCTTTTGATTAACCTTTGTGAATATAATATTTTAACTCTGCGGTCATAACTCAGGATCGACAATGTTCGATGTTTAGATTATATTAAAATTATTATTTTTAATCAACAACTACTTTAAAAAGTTCGGTAAAATAAAGTATGTTAAACTCTGTGTTAGAACTGTTTAATAAAGACTAAACGTATAGATTAACTTACCAGGTTAACGAGAAACTAAGCAAGGAGCTTAATGAAAACTGCTTCAACAATATATGTATTGTTAGCACCTAAATACTTTAAATTCGTCTGATTTGCTTAATACCCAAAATACGAAAAGAAAAGAAACATAATCCAGAGCGAGAGTTAATATTAATGCGATCGATTAAAGTAAAATACGCTCTGAAGTGTGCGCATACATTTTGCTCAATGTTCATACATTTGCATTAAGCAAGTGCCTCCTACACGTACATTAGAGCATAATTAAGACATGCGTTCTCTATGAGAACAGCCTTTAAACACTCTAATTTATAACCTCCCTCATGTAATGGATTTAGCAATGACTCTGATAGCGGCTACTTAGTACGGCAAATAAAATTAATTATGTACAATGGTTTTTACGGTTGTAACGCTAAGATATACAATCCAGTAATTGCAGACTGGAACACGAACGTTCTTAATCGCTATTTGTAGCTGATAGCTGCAGCTCTCCGGCAAAGCCACAGTAAATATAAATAAACGGTACCTAAAGTACACGGTTTTGCACTCGAACCTCCTGTGTATTAATTACTTTTATAGCTTACGATCTGTCTGTAAATTACGGTTTCTGACACATAGTATCTACTGACCTACATAATATATATTTATGAAATCTTAATGCCCGCGATCTAACTTTTTATTTAAAAAAGGTTTATTAAAGAAACCAACGTTATACGACAACTAACAATAAGCAAAAACACGACAAATTGTTAAATTCCTTTTATGTTTTAGAAACCACAAAACAGAACGTTTTGGTCTTTTACTTCCCGTTCAACCAATCTGGTTTTTTAAATGGCCCTTTTTAGTAATCTATTTATCCTTTATCTCTGGATAAGTTAGTAGGTGCCGTATTAATAAGTAACACTAAAATTTTGTGAGTTTTTGACACTTGACATAAGGATTATGGTAAGTAATACTCTTACGCCCCTACTGACGGTTACTTAAATCGCTCTGTTGGTACAAAAGTACGGTAATTCTTTACTAAGGAGTGATTAAAGTAACCGTTAGTGACTCTGAGTTGGGGCGTTAATCTGCACTGTACCAGCGTGGTGGAGTATGCTCTAGGTCTCCTCAAGAGGAGAGATCCGTGCTAGTGGTAATTACTAGTAATTCAGACTAGTCTGAAGCCAATAGTCGGTAAGCTAAGTTTTTGTGAAACGATACTGTTGTAGACTGTTGTATACTTACTGTGGTACAAAATGCATACTACAGAGCAACCACGGCGCCAGCGCCCACTAGTAGTCTCGGCCCGCGCATTGCGAGACCTATTACTAAAACTAGTACTCCAACTTTAGAGAGTTTCACACTAGAAGTTAATTTACGGACCTTGTAATGCATAATTCATAATAATCCTAGCTATTCGATTGTTCTTGGCATAACTGCGAAAGACTAGAGCAGATTGTTCAAATTATAAGTCAATCAAAATTATGTTACTATAGCGTAATGTCACAAGAATATTGCTTGTGTAAAATATAAAATTGATTCTTATGTGACTTGTGAATCAATTACGTAACTTAACAATCAATTTTGTTACGAATTTTTTAAGATTATTAAAATCCATCCATCCGTCATCAGCCTTGGAAGTCCACTGCTGGACATAGTCCGATTATTATCAATTACGTAACTTAACAATCAATTTTGTTACGATTTTTTTAAGATTATTAAAATCCATCCATCCGTCATCAGCCTTGGAAGTCCACTGCTGGACATAGTCCGATTATTATCAATTACGTAACTTAACAATCAATTTTGTTACGAATTTTTTAAGATTATTAAAATCCATCCATCCGTCATCAGCCTTGGAAGTCCACTGCTGGACATAGTCCGATTATTATCAATTACGTAACTTAACAATCAATTTTGTTACGAATTTTTTAAGATTATTAAAATCCATCCATCCGTCATCAGCCTTGGAAGTCCACTGCTGGACATAGTCCGATTATTATCAATTACGTAACTTAACAATCAATTTTGTTACGATTTTTTTAAGATTATTAAAATCCATCCATCCGTCATCAGCCTTGGAAGTCCACTGCTGGACATAGTCCGATTATTATCAATTACGTAACTTAACAATCAATTTTGTTACGAATTTTTTAAGATTATTAAAATCCATCCATCCGTCATCAGCCTTGGAAGTCCACTGCTGGACATAGTCCGATTATTATCAATTACGTAACTTAACAATCAATTTTGTTACGAATTTTTTAAGATTATTAAAATCCATCCATCCGTCATCAGCCTTGGAAGTCCACTGCTGGACATAGTCCGATTATTATCAATTACGTAACTTAACAATCAATTTTGTTACGATTTTTTTAAGATTATTAAAATCCATCCATCCGTCATCAGCCTTGGAAGTCCACTGCTGGACATAGTCCGATTATTATCAATTACGTAACTTAACAATCAATTTTGTTACGAATTTTTTAAGATTATTAAAATCCATCCATCCGTCATCAGCCTTGGAAGTCCACTGCTGGACATAGTCCGATTATTAAAATAGATACATAAAATTACCACTTCCTTTCATGAAACATTCATACGAGTAAAAGTATGAATAATTATTGTTAATTTTATTTGTAGGCAGTTCATTCACATAACAATATTTGCAACAGCTGTCACCCCTTAGCAAATTATATCTGCTATGAAGAAAAAGCAGAAAACGGTCAAGCGTTTTGAATATTTAGAAAAAAGTCATATATTTAACGATAAAAAGCGATGTATAAACTGCAATCACTATGAACGCACTCTAAATCCATACGACATTGCACGGTGCACCCCAGACCTGTCTCACAGCGCGTGGGAAGGACTATCCTTTTAATTTCCTACACGCTCCTATCGTCATACAGAATACTAATACCCCGTAATAAGACCTCTTACTAAGTGCTCCTGATGCCGCCAGTGATACATTCAGCCTTAATAACAGATTAACACTTTAGCATTTTACTACCAATGAATGACTTGATGGCAATAATTTAATCGGTAACCGTTTCAACGATGGACATCAGACCAAACTAATGCGATGGCTCGACAGTTTTATCTTACTCTATTTCCGTCGTAATAGCCGGTATATTTTATTGGGACCGTTTAAGAAATTGGTTATGTAACGAATAGGGCGTAAAACCAGAGTGAATGATAGCCTCTTTGCATCTTTAGATTTTATGCTACAATTAATATCAGCCTTCTCGCCTGACTTATACGATTGTTTTATTACAAAGTAAACAAGGGCTGGTTAAAATGGTCAAATTTGTTTTTGTTTTTTCTAACTTCTTTGTAATTTAGGACATAATAAAAATATATTGTATCGTTCTTAATGTTTTTTGGGATTATTTTACGTTCGCGCCCATGTTTTGTTTTGGCATTTGGCCAGATCTTTCTTTCTTTTTCTTGGCTGGCAACGCATCAGTGATGTCTATGGGCGATGATAGCCACTATATAATAGGTGAATCGTCAGCTCGTTTGCCGGCTAGTATCATAAAAAGAAATTGGCAATAACATCTTTTTAATTCTTCAATCCATCTTTGTACTCAGGAACCGAAAAAGCACTTTACTGAAGTTGGACTCAAGCATCCTTCGGATGCATATATACTCTCACTATCACTATATAAATACATACAGATAGCATAAAAAGCATCTAGAATTTAGAAGACCGAATGCCAATCCGTTCAATAAAAAATAATAATCTATCAATGTACAAACTGAAACTATGACAAACATATCTATATTATGCTTACCAATTACCCCGCCAATTTAAAGTGTATGTAGGCGGCATGATTAGACGCTAGGGTATTTTACTTGAAATGGTTGCTGATGGCTCCCGTCGATCGTAATATTCATATACACCAATCAAGTTACGAAACGTCGAAGTTTGATCCAGTATCGGCAATATTTCTTTCTGTCAATAAACTTCAGATTCGTGGCTGAATGTAGGCGGAAACTAGTCAGCGTTTTGAATAAAATGTTATGTTATTTTATTATATTGTCCACTCTATAGAGTAGGAAGGTAATTGATTGATGGAATTAAAATATTATGTAAAATGTTGGCTAAGAATGTTTCGATGATTTTTTTTTTTTGCTTTTTTAATCTGAGTCTATTCATGAGTAACTATAGTAAAAATAAAACAATAACCTAATTAAATGAATAGCTTATTGTAAAATGTTTTGGCGTCAGATCGGTTACAAACAACATAATCAGCGTACCTATAAAGAAATAGGTGATTTTAGCATACATGTATAGGATTATATCATTAAAAACTAATCAGAAAATATTCGAAAAACATGCAAAGCATCAGCTTACGGTGTGACATTTTACACGCTTACTGAGCAAGAAATCTTGTGTGAAGTTGTAGACATAAATATACTGAACTAAATTCCTTGTAAATGTCAACTGCTGGGCCAGCGTGGTGTCATTTTATGTACCACCATGATTGCAGGTATTTGATGAACTACTTTCAATAATAATATTTTTACTTACCTATTTGTGTTGTAACATACCTACATATATGTACGAGTAGGTAAATTAAGGCATTCCTTGTTTGATCCCTAATTTATATCATACATTTTTTATTATAATAATAACGCTATTATAATAAAAAATGTATGATATGAATAAAAGATTTTGATTTGATTTGACTTGTAGAAATACTGGTACAGAATAAGGTACAACTAACACTACACTCGGTATTTTTTTTTTAGGTTTTCTGAGATTAGTCTTTTGAGTCTGAGTTTAGGCTTTTCTGAGATATTTTTTAGTAAATTAGCTATTTAAATTATAAAAGTTACTTTACGGTCAAATTATTTAATTTGTGAAAATCGGTGTAACTTAATTTGAAAATAATTAATTACATTCATATTTCAGACTAAGTTTTTTTATTATACTTTGAAATATTGTGTCCCCAATCCTTCAACGTTTTGACTATTGAGAGTATTGAGTAACTAGTCACTTTCAAAAGTTATAACTTATGTTATTACTTTTAAATCATCCAGTTATATTATAGATAGATATTAGTGAAAACGGCCATATGACAACAATCCTTCTCGTTCTGAGAAGAGCCTCTCTAGTAAAATAATAATAAAAATGATATTGCAAATAGATTCAATGCTACGAATGTTATAAATTCCTAACTTAAGCACCTATAACTGACTCAACTTGGTCACAAATAACTTATGCAAAGCAGTAACATTAGCTTACCATAATACCCTGTGACACTTACACGGTTACTGGGCGGGAAGTCTCGTATGTGAAGTTGTAGACACAAATATGGCACTAAATCCCTTGTAAATCACAATGCTTGGACAGCGTAGTGTTGCCAGAAAGCATTTTGTTACCGGTTTCGAAGCTGCCTCGATCTGTTTGAATGTGAGGATTTACCCCACGCATCGCTACATTTGCAACTTCATAACTTACTTCAAGCCAAACTGGACTAATCGCAGTTTATAAATTAAACCAATTTGATCAGTAATAACGTTTTGCAAATAGAACACTAAAATTGCATGCAAGTAGTCAAATAGTACGGTATACAAAAGGCGTTCTTATTGCAATTGAAGTAATTATAATACCTACACACACTACGTAGGTATTATAACCCGTACCATCTATTTTATCTATTTTAACTTTTGGATATCAATTTACTGTAACGTTACGGAGATACAAAGGGAAGAATTGCATTCGATAGAGGATGAATGCATTGATTACTCGTACATTTATAAGTTTATCTCCTTAATAAATAAAACAAGAGTAAATCTATTACGTATTTCCTTATCAAACTCGAAACCTGTAGCGCTTGTTTACACCGAGCCAGACCCTTGAAGGAAAGGTTTAAATGTAAATCAACAGTCAAACCCCGCTTTTATTGTAACAAATTCACGATAATTGGATACTTAACCGCATAAAGGATCGTCTAAATATAAATAGGGATCACATTCTATCTAAACAGTCGACATTAAATATCAGTTGCTCTGGTAAATCATAGTGACGCAAGTGATTAATCTTCGAAGTAGAATGCTTGTCGTTAGTCCAGCAATAAAGAGATAACAAAATAAATCAAAGAACTATAAATATGGTCGGATGAGCGATCAGTCCCAGAACTGTCTGTGATAGAAATTTACGGAACTTTTATGGCACTAACATAGTACTAAACGGAATATAAATAAATATAAAAACAACTTCGGGCTGTAAATTATGTTTACTATCTTCGTAGTGTAGTTAAATGTGGCACTTTGTTCCTAAAGAGGCCAACAGTGTTTGGGATTGCGTTGAGAACAAAAAATCGAGCATCATTTACGAGGCGGTTAGGCTCTCACGTTTGTTTTTATTGTACAACTTATGTTTCTGTTCCAACGAACAAAATTGCACGACTTAATAATTCTAATAGAAAATATGACGTACCTACTATTGGCATTTTAATATTTTTAATTGAGTGTGAAGTATTTTTGTAAAGATGTATTATATTCAATTAAACTAACGGCCGGTCCTGTAATCACTATAT